>OY728133.1:1570534409-1571784409 GCA_963277665.1 Viscum album | reverse complement strand
TTATTAATGATAATTAATCGATTTACCCTTATCGAGGTAATATATAAGATCTATAATTACTATTAATAATTAAAAAATTGAATATATTTATCTAATTTTCACATAAAAATTCCAAATAAGGAATCCATTTTGTATTTTTGAGTTTCAATAAGTGTTATAAATTTATTGAAGATAAAAAAAATGCAATGGAAAACATTTTTTAGAGAAATTTGTTTTCAACCCAAAAATTCAACTTATACGGAAATACAATATAAATATGATTCAAATTTAATTAATTATATTATATATAATTAAATAAATACTATGTTGTTTTTAGATCAAATTCAAATATAAATGATAATTTTTATTGAAAATAAATGACAGTTTTACAAAATTTAGAATTTTTCTCTATTCACTAAAAAATAAATCCTTTTAGAAAAATCCAAATATTTCACCCTAAGATAATTTTGATATAGTAAATTCGAAAATGGTATACTTTTTATCAAATTAAAATTATAAATTATTTATATTATATTTTTTAATAAACACATAATGTAGAAAAACCCAATTTTTTTAGAAATAAATAATTTTTGTTTAGACTAAAAAATTACCTAATAATATTATAATGAATATAAATTTGTAAAATATAATTGATTAATATAAACAAGGAATTAACTTGATTTAAAATTCAAATTATATAGTTTTTTAAATTTCATATATATATATATATTAATTATGTACCCCATTTGTTGGAGTGCTACCAAGGAGAACCCGCCATGTGTCTATCATTATTTATGCCACATCAATTAAAGATCATAAGAAAATTTAATTTTAACCCATGAATAGGGAATGTTCTTTTTAAAAATTTAATTAAAAAATAAATAAAATGAATTTATATCCACATAGATACCTCTTGAATGATATTAATATTGTTAATTCACATAATGAAAATATATCTTGGGAAAATAATGGAATGAGTTCAGCAACAGGGGGATATAAAAGGGGGATTATAAGATGAGTTAAATGATAGATAAATATATACTATTATAAATAGGTCATAATTTGGACATTAAAAGGTTTTTTATGAACCCATGAAAGTATATTCATATGTAATTAAAAATGATTACAACAGAGTAAGAGCTTGTATTTAAAAGAGGTGGGAGTAAATCATGGGTTGAGTTCGGTAGTATAAAAACTATACAAAAAGGGCTATGAAATAGGTTTAATTAGATATAAGGGTAGTCTAACATAAATATTACATCATTTGTTTAGTAATTTTTTTAATATGAAAACATGTAAGCATAATCATATGGAAATAAAAATTAATTATCATAAACCGAGTACTTGAATCAAAAGGCGGAGGATAAAAACCATTACCTTACTAAGTATCTTATTAAATATTAGGAGGACTACATATAAAAATAGAAACCTATTAGGATGAATTTATAGAATTATAGGGAAGATAAATTTGTGATAAATTCCTTTAAGTGGACAAGGATGAGATAATGGGTGGGAGTGAGCTCATTTTATTTGTAAAAAAGATGGGTTTTTTCATAAAACTAAAGTTGGGTAAGAGGTAAAAATGGAATCACATGGGTGTTAGGAGGTTCTATAAATTTGGGTAATTTAGTTGTGGAATTGTTTTTTAGAAATATAGGTATTAGTTTCGAAATAAATAAAGTTATTCTAGAAGATATTAGTGTCAAATATACATAGTAAAAACAATTCGTAGAAAAAAAATGGTTTTACCGTGATAATTTCTCTTTAACTTGGGAAACTTTATTTTATGTTCAATAATGAAATTTTCCATATGATTTAATTTTAAATTGATGAATAAGAATAGGAAAATAATTTTATTTGGATCAATTTCAAAAATGGATGAAAAATATTTTTAATATACACAATAAAAAATAATTTTATGAAAAATTGTATCTTCTAAGAATTAAATAAATTTATTTCGTTCATAATAATAAATATAAGCTGGTTGTTGAAATATTTTATTATATATATTATTCAAAAAAATCATCAAAATTTATATTTAATCATAAAACAATAACTTACAAATTTTATAAAAAGGAAATATTTTAAAAAAAAATTTAATGCTTAAAATGATTTAATAGTTATCTAGATATACTAATTTATTTTTATCAATTAATTACTATTATTGTTCTTTCTAAGTCAATTTTATAATTTTATTACCCCTATTTATATTAAATAGTTTTATGAGTAATTTTTCAATTTTTATATTAATGTAATTGAATGTTATCATGATTCATTTTTTTATGATTTTTTGGAGAAAGTTATTATAAACATTTGATTCATTTAAAGAAAAAATTAAGTTGTAAAATATTTATATGTCACACTATATATCTCGTTGAGTGATAGAACATCCTTTGACACTTGATCATATAACATATTGGGTATTGGGTACCTAGTGGGGGTAATTGGGTACCATATGGCTACTTACTTAATTTATTAAAATTTTAATTAAATTACTTGATTTTTTATAAATTTTTTAAATGAGATATTCTTACTCATTTTTTTGCATGGTTTTTAACCTCCCCCACTCCCACCTCTCCATTAATCCCTCCCTAAGGTCGGTTCCCTCTTTTTTCTTATTAGATTTAGGTTTCTTCAATCTTGTTGAGTTGCATATGGAAAGAACATGAATCCTCTTCTATATATTATTTATTTTTTGTGTGATTATAGAATATTCCTCTAATAATCCACTAATTTAGATATTTATATATTTTAATAAATCTACCAATAAATTCCAATTATCATTGAGTATTTTTATGAGAAATATTATATTGTACCATGGTAGGTGGTATCTAACGATTATTAGTGGTATATGCATATTTTCTTGCATCATGTGACATATGGTCTTTTCATCCTTAAGAGGTTTATATAAAATTAATTTTAAGAGTCCTTGTTTGACCTATATGAGAAGTATAATGTCATTTAAGGCTACTAAGGACCCTCTAATTACTCTACTTTGGCATCATGGCCACCAATAATCTCAAGATCAATTTATAGTGTAATTATAGTTATAATCATATTCTAATGACAATTTATTGGAAAAATATATTAGTATGAGAGCTCTAGATAGGTTCTTTTAGACTCTTTTGAGTTTGGGGTTACATTTTAATCCAAGTGTTTTACATAGGTTGACCTCATAGTGAGACTTCAAGTGATTTTTTGACATTTTGGATTTTGTTTACATAATAGGGGTAGGTGTCTTGTTATTTTATTAAGTTTACTGAGGAGATAAACCATGGATTAAATTATAAAAAATAGTTTGGATCGATAAGAATGACCCAGAAATGAATTATATTGGTTGTATATTTTCCACATAATATTATTTTAATTTCTATTGAATTTTATATGATATGATTTGAATGGTTGATATAAGGGATTGAGAAACCAAAGGGTTGAGACCGATATAGGCTTGGGTTAATTTTCACTAGGTTTTCCAGTTTTAGTGCATAATATTATATTATTAGAGATGAGATAATTATATATCAAGGTCACTCATCCATATTTTTCAATTATTTGATATGGATTAGGATAAAAATACTAGTGGGATGAGATTTCTCTAGACTCGGATTGCATTCCCATTTGTCACTACTATTATACCTTAGTCACGATTTCATCGAGGAAAGACCATCCCTAATGAATATTCCCAAGGGGTGTGACCTTAGTGACATACGACACATATTACCTCCATCTAATGATTCAATTCCATCTATGATATGGCTATTTGTTTGGACCTTATACTAACTGGGGAGGTTTATTCCCTTATCATTTATAGTGATTTTATAATCAATATACCTTTTGTTTGAGATCCCTATAACCACGTACCACCTATAAATTTTTATTAACACTAATTTGAGCATTGATCATGATTAAATAAATATGAGATCATATGGTTATATGTTACCTTTCACCTTAGCCTTTCAATGTTCTATGGTTATCCAAGCTCTTTGATTTGAGGCCTTAGATGCACAGGAAATTACTTCTTTATCAGCATGTTCATTTATTTGGACATGTTCAGAGACACTCCTATATAAGAAAAAGTATGTATGGTCATATGTTGGGTGGTATCTAAGCACTCCATGGGGTGCATTTATTTATATTTATTGTTGTTTGATTACTTATTTGAGAACATCATAATGTGAATGAATCATATTTACTATTTTTGGGGAAACATTGTTGGTGGACTACTGAGTTTTACATTCACCCTAGTCAAGCTATTTAGAACTGAGATGATTTTATGTTTCGCAATATAAGTTGGGGAATGGGCCTTGTCATTGATGGATGAGTTGTGGAGAATGATTGGAGGTGGGAAATAAGACTTGGAAAATACTTGATTCATATTTTTGATGTTATCTATAGATTAATCTCAACTTTTTATACATATGTTATATGATCTTTCCTTAGGAGATCATGTTAATTATTGTATGACTGCCTAAAATTATTTTATTCAAAGAAATTTATAAGGTGGGTAACAATATTATTTTGGATATTTATCTATCATTTATTAATTTTTTTTCTTTTATTAATCATATGAAAGTTATTATATTGTTTTTTTATTTAAGGATAACTATACCAAAGTAGGTATAGTATCCCTATAATATAGATAGACCACTACCACTAGTTGATAGATTTAGTATAAAGGGAGGCACCCATGAGTTATGTGGAACCCATTTTGGTCACAGTGGAGTTGAATCAGATCTGGGATGCTACAATAAGACTGTAAGACAATATTCTCTATATATATATGTTATTAAAACTCTATGTTTTAGAAGATTTTTATCATTAAATAGTGATATTTAATCCCAAATATGTGTATTGGTTCACCTTAACTAGTGAATTTAAGCATCATATGGGATGATAACAGATGGTCCTTAGAATACTAAAGATAATTACGCATTATTTTCTGAGCATGGTTTTGTGTTCTAATAATTCTATAGATGATAAGTTAATATATCAATAGAGTAGTATATGCAAAAAATTTACAAGGAGGCCTTAGGGTTTACCCAAAATTGAGAGCTTAACTTTTATATCAACATACATCCCAGGATCACATTGATATTTTTGGACTCTTATTGAATAGCCTCGATTGATCTTAAGGTGATTATGGTCCAGTTTGAATGTCTTTTGGGGGAAGGACTTATCAAACCCAATGTGTCCCCATAAGAAGCTCACATTCACTTCTCAAATAATGTAGATATGATTTAGAGTCTTTTTAAAGACTATATATATTTGAAAAAGGTGAAAATAAATATCAAATACCTACTTGGAAGGATTGATGATCAGTTTAGATAGCTAAAAGTAGTGAATTAGTACTTGAATATGGATTACAAGTTTGAGTATAACTATCTTTAGGTTCATGGGGATTATGTCATGAATAGATTGTTAATGTGTCTCTGTAGGCATTATGAGTTCTTCATGATATCTTTCCACATTATTAACTCCCTTATATTGTTCATGGGAATCATGAATAATATTTTCTATCCATACTTGGATAGACTCCATGTGGTATTCATAATTGTAATCCCCGTTTATTAATGGGTAGCGGAGGAGTATGTTGAAGATTTTCATATTATTATTACCTAATTTATGATCATAATCTACATGTAATTCCCTTTAAGATAACGTTCAATATTTATGAAAAATATTTCCACGAAATTTTCTTTTTAGTGGTCTGCGTTTTTGTTGATCCAATAAAGATTGAGGTTGTGATGTATTGGGAAACACCAATGAATATGTTTAAGGTAAGTATTTTTCTTATGTTAGAGGGATATTTATAAAGATTTATTGAAAACTTCTCTCATATTCCAGCCCTAATGATGGATCTTACCCAAAATTTAAATCCATATATCAAGCCAATTCATTATCAGGAAGCCTTCTAGGAGATGAACGAGAGGTTGGAAAGTTTCCTGGTGTTGTGATTTCTATAGGAAATATTTCGGTATAAGGTATATTATGATACCTCTAAATCTATTCTGGGTTGTGTTTTTAGTTATATATAATATCTGATTACATATTGTTCTAGATAGATGATACCATAGAAGTATAATTTCATGGCCCATGACCTAGATCATGCAATATTAGTGTTTACCCTTATGATTTTGAGATAGTATATTCATGGTAATTGTTTATTGTTTTCAAAGATCATTAGTGTATTAAGTATATTTTTTGAAAAGGGGTTCTACAATAGTAATTTATATGATTGTTTGAGTTCTTATCGGGCAAGAACATTATGATAATATATACATCAGAGTATGTAATTGTTATGGTAGATTAACTTATCCTAAAATCCTATTATTAGTATATGGAGGATGTGTCTAATCATTTATTCTCATTGACATTTAATTTTATGGAGTAAGGGATGTGTCTTACTATCAATTTTTTATGTTATTATATACACTTATTCATTGTTATAAGGATACCATACTTGATGATATTGACTACAAAATTTTGTGGGATAAAATTTTCATTATTGATACACCAGTGGGGTAGTTTAAATGTAGGGAGAAACATATATTATTTTAAATCAATACTATAGTCACTATACCAATTCTTGAGGAGTTGGTTAGTTAGTTTAGAACCACCTAGATTTTGTCCCTAGAAAGATAAAGATGTACCAGAATATTAAGCATTAATTTTGATGTAAAAGAAATAATATGTCTTTTATTGAGTTCAATTTATGGTGACTCTCATATTAACCAATGAAGTCACAATAATCCCCCATAGTCTTGATCCAAACTCTTAAGGTTCTAGATTAGAAGTTAGATAATATTTAAATGGATTTCATGATCATAATTCCATGATTGGTTAAGGGTCATGAAAATCGAGATCAGAGTGATGTCTGGGAGGGAGATCTCATTTCCCTACTAGAGGATAATTGTTGTTCTCATCCCTCCCCCCATTAGAGTGGGGGATTTTAATCTTCTTACTCAGGGGCATAGACTCAGACTTTTACTCCTTTATCTAACCCTGATTGTCTTACTTATTTCTCCAATCTGATTCTTAGCCCTAGTATCACTGATCTGTTTGGTGGGTTTCCTCAACTTTTTCTCTCAGCCCCAAAGATCTTGAAATCCTTGTCTATGATGAATCATAATTCAGTGGCTCTCTTTAAGCATAATCTGTCTTCGTTTTATTCATAGAAGTGATTGTTTTTTTATTTTGGGGGTTACATTAACGGTTCATTGTATGGATTCTAGATAGCCATCACATCATGAATCATTTTTCATCGGAGGATGACTTAGTCTAGGATTGGTATAGTGTTCATGGTAGTGGAAACATATCTCCTTTTTAAATTTTATATGGTCATATTATTTCCACATGAAGAACAATGCTTTGACTATGGAAATATGGGTTAGTATTCCCGAACATCCCCTTCTATTCCAAAATCCATCGATCTTGAGAATGCTAGGAAATATGTTTGTTTATTTTTTTGTTTTGATAGTAGAACTAGTTCATTTTAACACCCTACCTCCCAAAAAATTGCTTAAGTTGATGTCTCAAATTTTCTAGTGTTTTTTGTTTGGATTATTGTTCAGGAAGAGTTTCACTACAAGACAAAGTTTTTTCAACCGCTAGGTGGATTTCTATTCCTCTAGTAAGTGACTTGAAACCTGATGGAATTTTTCTAGAATAACTAAAGGAACCAGTATGGTGGACCATAATACCTCATCCCCCAAATGAATTATGATGGAATAAATATTATAGGAATTTATGAAATTGGGTCAGCTCTCAATTTTGGTACAGGAATATAGGACCAACCCTTAAATGGGTATTTGTCATTTGGTTTAGGGAGGATTGACAGGATGTTGAGCCAAGGTTTTTCCACTATAGATAGTTTTTTTTTGTGAAATCATTGTAAAATAGTAAGGAAACAACCAATAAGAAGTGTTTATATTTGGAAAATGAGTAACCCCATAAAGGCCCAAGGTAGGACGTCGGCCTTTCCACTGATCTTTGTGTTACAAAATAAATATCAATTTTTTATTATCTAAAGAAAAATTTGGGACCTATCAATTATTATCCAAGAGATTCATATTCTTTTTCCATGCTGATACATGAATTTTTTGATTCTATGATGATAGAGAAGGTCCCGAGAAAGGCTGAACAGATCCCCCCATGGTCTATCCTTCTTTGGAGGATATGGTTAAGGATAGATATATAGGAAAAAATAAGGATCTTAATCCAGAAAATTCTAGGGGTGATAGTTTTAAAACCTATTATAATTCATTTGAACTTTCTATGTCACAATGTTTTCATGTCTGAATACAACTTTGACTCCAATTTGGGGGTCACATTATTAGGAAGGCTCATCAACACCAATTTAGCTGAAAAACAATCTATCATCCATAAATGGAAATGAAAAGGATAATATTGACCCTGAAATATTAGGAACATTAATTCCATGTAGGAAATGAGATAAGGTCAACACTACGTATTTTGAGGGGATTGAGTAAAGTGATAAATAAGTAGACTCTCAACAAATAACAGACCTAGAATAATACCCCCATGCTATTATGATGGACTATGAGTAGAAATCCCAAGGGGCCATGATGGTTGGGTCTGTCTTTAGGAAGGTTAAGAAAGGTAATCTATTTTATGGTAACATTCTAGTTTGCAATGGGGGGAAGAAAGAAACACCTCAAAAAAACAGAGTTTATAAAAAACAGTTTCTACCATATCCTTAGGTTTGGAAAAGAGAAATGGGACAGAAATGAGGTTAGGTATATCAAAATTTATTGAATGTGTTAAATATGTTTCTATCAACTTGGGATAGAAATTCTTAGTCTAGGACAACAAGGTGCCTAATGGAGAAGTCACTATACAGGACCTAGAATTTGTGCGTACCAAAGTATTTAATAAAATGGCATGAAATATGTATATTGAAAAAGGAAATTCTATGGAGCTAATTCTCTACTCCAAGGAAGAAGAAAAAGAATAATCCTTATAGATAAGTGCTCTGAATAAGGTTGTTTAAAAATCATATGAGATGATATTTTAGTGTAATTGGGATCAAAGGGTGTGGATCAAAAAGAAAGATTTCATTTTCACGTGAGGTTTCAATGAAAATAATATTAATATGGAGGAATACATCTAGACATGGGACAATATGGATAATCATTTGAAATATTTTATCAAGGAATTTTTGGGTATTCCGGTAAATAAATTTTACTGGGGTTTATATAAGTTAGTTTAAACTAAAATTATGAGTTTTTTTTAAAATATTTTGTGAGTTATTTTAGTATTTAATAAACTTTTGTAGTTTTTTGTTTAGTTTCTTACTTTTACATTAAAAGTGATTTAGAAATAAAAAATTACTTTTTCAGTAATATTAAGGGTCATATTACTATATTGGGGGTTCTTGATATGGTGACTATGTCAACTCACATTATTCTTATTTGGGAGAAGAGTTTGATAGAGATATTAATTTTTATTTACCCAATTGATATAGTTTTATTTCATAGGATACCATTAGAGATTGTCTTAGACTATATTTCTCGATTCATATCCTTGTTGTGGGTGAGTCTATAAGAATATTTTGGAACCTAGTTTTAATTGATGAAAGTATTTTAGTCATTGAAGGATTTTTAAATTGGTAGGACTATTTTGGTTCTTGATGATATGATAGGATCTTGTGTTCTTGATTTTGGTAGTCATTTAGTTGATAACTTACGAAGGGTAAAGTTTCTGTTAAACCAAATCTACCACTATTCTATTATAATAGAAATTTGAATCATTTTATATAAGACAATGTAGGTCACCCCTTTCCTATATGAAGCCTAGATATTATCTAATTATGGGTTTTGGGATAGTATTATTGATGATGATGAAGTTCCATGTGATTCAAGAGCATAAGCAGACATAATAGATATATCAAAATTCTAATTTATAATAAATATTAGGATCCATGGAGTTTTAGAAGGGGAAGATTTGTTCCTAAAGGTATCAACTCCTTGTGGTTTAAGATGGTTTGGTTGATGAGTAAGTTATACCTAAGGTTCATTGAATAATTTATTACTCTAAGTCAGGAAAGTTTACTTATCTTCATGTATTAGCCTCATATATTGATTAGGTACATAACATGTCCCATATGTCACAGTTATGGAATTATGTGAATGGTATATCACACAATATCGACTGTGGTGAGAATGATATTGAGCATGACACCATTATCATGGAATACCTAAGGAATATCAAGGATTGGTGGGAGAAGATCTTATAGGGGAAAGTGATTCATTTGGTTCATGTCTTGTGGAATCATGATTATCCTTAGTATACCACTTGGGATTATGAGAATCATATGAAATTTCATTTTCCTTGCCTTTTTAAATTAGTGGTTATTTTCAATATGGAAATATTTAAATGTGGGGGAGATGTAACAACACAAAACATTCAAATAAATTCCTTTGAATATTTCAAATAATATTTTAAAAGGTTTTCTTGAAGGTGGTTTTGTTTTAATTTATCCTACATATCATTAAAAATAATAATTTATTAGTTATATACTTTTTAGTTTCACATTTTTAAATAACTAATATCAAGTAAATAGAGTCCTGAATGGAATTTCCAATACTTTTTGGGTCTAAAATTACCTCTTTTCCTATGAGTGGAAAAATATTCATTCTTGGTTGTTTGGACTCGAACTAAATAATTTTAATTTTTTAACTAAAATACCTAGATTTTGGAACCTTTTCAAAGAAATTCATTATAAATATACTTTTAATATGTACTTTACAGGGGTTGATATCTTCAACAAGGGGAAAATACTATAGGATTCTTGATCCATTCATTTCAAATTAGTGGAGAATTTTTCAAATTATTTGAGTTTTCATCAACGATATTGATAGATTGAGACAAAATCATTAAATCGAAAATAGTTCAATATGTTGTAAGAAAATATTTATTTTACCTTTTCATTTTTATTTTCATATTCAAATTAATATTCTTTAGATAAATCTTTTCTCAAATGGAGGTGTATGAAAAAAATATTGGTGATTTATAAATTAAGTATTTTAAAAAAAAGGAATTATTCTAGTAATTATTAGTTATATATTGCAAAAAAAAGATTTTTATTCCTCAATTATTTTTATTATAAATTCTAATTTGTCTGATAATTATTTTTGTAAAGGGATTAACATCATATCTACCATAATTTTATTGATTTTGAACTCCAAATAATTTTCATGGATTGTTATACTATTGAGATTTTTTCATATTGATGGATATTAATTCTTTATATAAACAATAATTAATTATTATTGAAATGTTTGTTTTGTTAATCAAGGATTTATTTTCCCCTCTTCTCATGTTTCATATTCTTCATTAGTCTTGAAGCACGAACTCGTTTTCTGTGGTAGGACTACCCAATGACCTTGACTCTTTATGTCCTTTATCGATGTTATTCTTGTAATAGAATATTCATGTCTAGGTGATGAAATGTTGGAAAATGGATAATTAATCATGTTTTATTATGAAGATGGTGAATAATGTTGGGATTTTAAGGAGTTTTTGAGTATATTTTTTATAGAAGGATATAAAGGTGACAAACTATTTTGGGGCTAGATAATTGATGGATCAATAGTGTGTTGTAGTGGGTACACTGAAGGTGTCAAAACTGGGTACCATTAGATATGTGGATAAAGGAATATGATGTAGTGAAAACATGAAAAAATATATATTAATGATCAATAAAATGAGACTAAACATTGTTTCTTCCTTCAAGTCACACACAGTGTACCCCGTAACCCTACGGTGGTATTTCTTATTCATTAATATAAATATAACAAGGGGTTTGACCATGGGTCACACAATATGTATCACATTGTGTATCTCATAATGTTCTCAGGTACACAAAACTTCAATACACTATATTTCATGTAGTTTTTCATACATGATATGTACCTTAGAAACCCAAATTGGGAAGAACTGCGAGTAAATACCGATTCATATATTTGCTTCATATTCCATGGGTACTGGAGTAAATTTAATGTACTTAGGGTACACATATATAATATTGAAGTAGTACATGTCCATTATTTCATGTTTCCCACACAATGTGCACTACAAACCTCCATAAAGCAAGATATCAAAATAATTACACCATGTTTACTTGTTCCTAACTAGTTTATAGGTATACAAGCCATGTGTTATTGAGTATATTTTTTGTATAAGATAGTTCTTTGTATTCTTTATACTCTTTCATAACTGTATCATTTTTAAATACAATATTAGTCACTTATGATAGTTTTTAATAGATAATGTTATAGTTCATATATCTTCATCATAATAGGTTTATTTACATGTTTTATAAGTATTTTTAGTTTTATAAAATCATAGAGATAATGATGATGACTAGTGAGATGGTTGGAGAAGACATAGGGTCAATAATTGTCCATGTGGCATAACGATTCCATAGAATAGGTCCTCTATAGACTTGGTGGAGTTGGTAACCAGCTTTAGTGACGAATCACTAGTTCTCTACTTATAGAGTATGTAACCCCAATAATCAATACACATTCTAAGTGATGAGGTGAGCTTCCAATATATGGGTCAATACCCCTTCAATTGATGTGCACTCTTAAATAAGGTGTGGGTCCCCTACTACAGCTACTACATATGGATGATATGGATGTGGTGGATGTTATGTAATTTGGGTGGTTTGTGTTTGATTGTTCTTTATAAAAATCATGCTATTTTTAGTATTCAATCCCTATGGGGTTGATCTGGAAATATTTTAGATCTACTTGACCTTGGTTACATGATTCTATAAAGCATGTCTAGATTTCTCTTGTTCTAAGTTTAATTTTAATCTTGTTTGTTTTTTACATTGTTAGAAAAAAATTCATTAGGAAGTATTTTTGGGTTGGGTTTACTAACAAGGTTGTTGAACATAATTATAAATCCATGAATGAAAAACTGATTATCCAAAATAATAGTTTAATACATTCTTAATGTTGTTCAATATTTTTTTTATAGATGTTCTAATATTTTTTGAAGATTTAAAGTCTTTTTCCGAAGTTGTAATAGTTTTTATAAAAGTTTAACCATTTTAGAATTTATTTAAGAAGAAACACTAAAGATATTCCCAAGGTTATATTGTAATTGAGGTTTTGATGTTCTATAAGTTGTTTAGAAAATTATAGAAAGTTGTTCTGGAAATATATGTTCAGATTTTAAGTACATAAGTTAAGTATATATGTTGTTAGGAAGTAGAAGATAATAATTCTAAATGTTATAAAGATCTATATAAGGGTTATTATCATGATACATAAGGTTCATTGTAATGATACATATGGGCTTTCCTATGAAGTGGAGGAAACTAAAAAAGTCTATGTGGGAACCCATATTTATGGATAATCTAATCCTAATATGTAAGAGCAACTTCTAAGGAATTATTGAAATACAACAAATTAAATCACTAAGATGGATATGTAGAAGTATCTAGATAATACATTATATTCATTTTTTTCTATGTATTCTATGTTTTCAAAAATTAAAAGGTATTAATATTCATAGTGATATATAATGTTAACCTAGTACAATGTGTAATAGTAAACTAGATATGAAAATATAGGAGCTTGTAAAATAGTATCTATATAGAAAAGAATATATGTAAGGTTTACTATCAATCATAGAATATTATTGGTAATTTAACAAACTTTTGTTTCTTATATACACTATAAATCCTAAAATAAAATCCATAATAAGAAATTTTCATATATTTTTTCGTGCCATAATGGAGAAGGTTATATCTTCATTGAAAGAGGAAATTCATGCCCTAATCGGGTTATTGACTAAAATTCATATTACAAAGAGTTAATTCAATCCATGATTAGGTTATTTACAAATTATGATGAAATTAAAATAATAAGGTGAAATGAGATATTGGGGGAGCTGACTCAACCTAATTAGAAGACATTTCATAAAAACATCTCACAACGGTTCTGAAAAAAATGGAGAAGAGATGGAGTCTATATACATCAAGATATCACTACTGAAGGAGAATAAATAATATCATGTATTATGAGAAAATAGATAAGGAGTGGAATTATATACTCGTGTTGTAAATATAGAGACTAAAATAATATCAATAAAAGAGGCTACATCCCTAGACATTCATATAGTTTATCACATTTATGTAAGGGATTCTCATTGATACACTATAATAGGTTTAAACTCTTTCTTATATTATATAGATCAAAACCAATTTACATGGAAAAATATTTTCACATTTCCACGTGATTGAGATCATGATGATCTCAGATTATAAATGTTTCAAACTATATGTAGAAATGTGTTTAGTTGAAACATTGTAAACAATTGATGGGATTTTTGATTTTGGTACAACATCACGTCAAATTTCTATGCTCCTTATATTATCCTAGTTTGTGAAAACAATGTAAAATTAGTTGTGTATCTAAGTTTTTTATTTCAAAATATTTACTATTAGGGGAGTTGATTTCCTATTTACAGTGGAATAATAATTTCGACGAGTATCTATTGGAGGAGTTTGACATACCTATATTCACTCTCTATTAGGTTATTTACCTATTTCTAGGACCAAAAATTTGTATCAAAACTGATGGTTGTCATTGGATTTTTTCCTCTATTAAGTAATGAGAATGATTATTGGCTATAAGGGAATTTGGTCTTCGATAAAAAGAATTTCTAGTTCTAAAATATTTGGATGTGACACTATTTTTTATCATTAAGAATTTATTACTACACGACTACTATGAATGGTATCTCAACCAAATTATATAAATCATTGAATTATCTAAGAAATAAAGAAAGGATATTTATTTCTAAGATAAAGGAGTTAACATTTTTATATGATCTTAAATCAATTCTATTTATGTGAATGTGATGTCATGTAAATCATCAAATGGAATGTGCAGAACATTTCTCAAAATCTATGAAGGTGATTCCATGGTAAAAGGATGAACATTATAGGTACTTTGTAATAAGTAAGGGGACATAAAGTTTCACCTAAATGATTTTATTGAAGTAAAATTTTATCAGGTTAAAATTATTAAGGATTACTCATATAGAATCAGATAAAACCTTGACGGCATCAAAATTGGGAAGAGGATTATGATAAGATTACCATAATGTTTCTATAGAAAGTTCTTGTGCACAAATATATATAACCATTGAGTTTCACCTTGGATAATGTTAATAATATCCATATTTAATATGAGATAGGGAATAATGAAAATGGGCCCCTGGAAAAGGTGAATTCTTATGAAGTGTCATTCAATTCAATGATGAAACTCACATTGGTAGATGATCTTAAATGTTGGGAAGTCTATGAGATGATGTATTTCCTTTCCTAAATTCTCAAATGGGGAAATATAAAATTCCAACCCAAACATTCACTTTTCGAATTTCTATGTGTAAAATTTGGGTGAATCATTGCAAATATTCCATTTATATTGTGGAAAATTTTAAAAGGTGAAGAAATCATGAAGAACACATCTAAGTGGGTGAGAATAAATATTAGTTTACATCAAAGATTCTTCAAAAGGATGAACTTGATTTATCAAAACGATATTATCTCAAAAGAAATGGAAGTTGAAGATATTGTGGAGTGATATGAATTCAATGAATAAGTCCTTATAGATATCATAAATTGATCACAATCCAAGGAAAAATTATTGAAGAACTAATTATTGGGGAAGAGGAAACCTGATGGTTGAACTGGAAGCTATTATTAAATAAATTTACATTAATAGAGATAAAAATAATAAATCTAGTGGATTTGTATGTGATTACAAATTATATATCCAAAATTAACCAAAAGAATAAAAATATGAATAAATGGTCAAAGCTATATGATTCAAATATAGAAATCTAAACACTATGCTCAAGATCAAAATTGAAGAGTGGTCCTAAATTATCGTTAGATTAGATAGTTATATAAAAGGACTTTTCAAAGGGATCAATGAGACTAAAGTTTAAGTCATGAATATTAAATTAAATCATGGTGATATGAAGATACTTCTAAATTTTGGAAAAAC
Organism: Viscum album; assembly: GCA_963277665.1. Lineage (NCBI taxonomy): Eukaryota > Viridiplantae > Streptophyta > Magnoliopsida > Santalales > Viscaceae > Viscum > Viscum album. The sequence goes on along the minus strand of OY728133.1, from coordinate 1,571,768,378 downwards.
ATTAGGAGGATTATGTTCATGCAGTGTTAAAGAAGCTATGGTGGAAAAATTAGAGTCTATGAAAAAGTTGGATAATTTCCCACAAGTGAAACATTTCAAAAAAAATCTATTAAGGGGCTTCATTATATGAAAATGGTAAGAGTAATTGATTTGAAACCAAAACCACCCATACCCAAGAAAAAGGTTTAGTTGGATGACAAATAGAAGAACCAAATGGATTTGGGTGAAAACCCCAATATATGAAATAATATACCCTGAATTTGGTGTTTTTGTCTTTGAAATATGGGCCAAAAGAAAGTGTATGTGATCCATAGAAAAAGTTATTTCATAGGACAATAGAAACAAAAGGTAGACAAGATGAAGTTACTATAATCAACATGTTTATAATGGATACTATTTTTGTGTGCAACAGTTATGGACAAAAATACATGAATTTATCATCAAGGGTATGAACAAATATGCCAATGGTGATCTGGAAAAGGAGATCTAAACAACTGGTACTTTCATCAAGTGAGTTTCATACACATAACCAATTTCTATCTTAATAGGATGAGAATTATTCAATAGATCTGAAGGTCGAATAAAATCACTCTCTATAAAATGGTAGTAAAATATTAAATATGGACTGAGAAAGGAAAATATGATGATGTGAATGTCTTGTTAATTGATTTCAAAGAAATGGGTCATGCTAGAGTTTCAATATTTGGTAGTTGATGTACTTAACATTTGATGGGAAATGAAAATCTTGTCACTTGAATCAAGTATGAAAAATAAGGAATCATTTTTTTTAGAGTTAAGGTTTGAATATCATTAGATTTGGAAAATCCAAAATTGGATACAAACACTTGAGTCTTATGAAAATCATAGTAGTTAAAGTCCTCAGTCAAAATTTTCTTATTGTTTCCAAATTATGTTGTCTTGGATATACATTAGACATAAACAATAAGTCTTGTATTATTATAGTAATATATGGTTCAATTTTCATGAAAGTAAAGTGTAAAAATAGTAATGTTTATCTCATTTGGGGAGAAGGAGACTTGTATTTCCTAATAATGGAATAAGATAACAAGTTTTGGCACTAAATTTATGTCCAATTGAGAAAACATTACTTGAAGTACTTGGTTAAGAAATAAGTGTCCTTTGATATCCCTAATTTCACAACAGATCATACTCACACATTAGATACTTATCAAAAATGGAAAGAATTTGGTAAAATTATAAGTTAAATGATAAGAAGTCGATGAGATTTGTAGATTTGTTGTGTGTTTATGTATGTGGGCCAATATCACCCAAATACAAAGATAGAAAAACTTACTATGTTCTATTCATCTATGATTATATCCTGATGTCATGGATGGTAGGGATCTTTCACAAATTGGGAGTTTTAAAGTGCATTACATGATATTAGATATTCAAAAAAATATTTTGTTGAATATTAATAAACTAAAGATTGATAATTTTATAGAATTCACAAATAATATGGTTGAATAATACCTTGAGAAGGATGGAATAAAGAACCATGTTTACACTATTATGACTCCTCAAAAAAATGGTGTTATTGAGAAAGAAAATCATGCTACCAAAAAAGGCATTAAAATTTGTAATCAAGAAATTACTATTTAAGGACTATCGGAAGGAAATAATACTTAAATGTTGTGTATATCACTAACAATACACTGTTATGGATAGATGTGGAGAATAAAACTATGATGTGTGGTATAATAATCCTACACTGAAATGCTTTCAACTTTTCCATTACAAGTTCCTTAATCTCAACAATGAGAAGAACTGAAATTTTTATGCTCATGGGGGTAAAGGTTTTTTTATTGGATACCCATTCAAAAGAGGGGCATAAAAATTTTATTCCATAGGGATTATAAAAATCATTAAAATTCAAGATGTTTTTTAAATTGAAAATTTGCATATTTTTTAATATATTGAGTAGTTTTTGTAAAAAAAATAGTGATGAAATTATAAATTAAGGTGATTATGAAGTGATCAGACATGGGGGATCACATGTTGACAAAATAGATTGAGAATAATAAACTAATGATGTGGAAATTGAATTAGGTTTAACAGCTCTATGGAATGTATGTAGTAAGGATAAAATCAATAAATGAACTATTATTGGTTATCATAGAGGTCCATTGAAAACATAAAGGATAAATACACTATAATGATATTTTCTTTTATATTTAATAGAGCTTAAGTTTCATTAGGAGGTAATAAAATATAAAAAATTAGGTCAAATCGATGTATAAAGAGATTTCCCAAATTGAGAATAACCAAACATCATTTATTGTCTCAGGGGTAGAGGTTAAAAACATTCATTAAACCCATGTGGGTGATCTATAAAAAATAAATAATGTTAATATGATGATTTTCATAGAGAATTTACTTTTCTCTGAGGATATCCCAAAATCTAAGGGTTGATGTTGATAAAAAGCTTTCCCCCATTGCATGGTCAGAAACAATTCTACAATTCATGGCAATGTTGGTGTAAAAGAAGTTCAAAGTGTACCAAATATATTTCAGATCAGTATTCATTAATGGATTTCATTAAGAGGAATTTCACATTAATAAATTGTTTGGTTTTATTATAGATGAATTTTGGATCAATTTATTATGTTTCAAGAATTTTTTGTACTGGCTGAAGCAAGAAACATGGGCATTGGATTCTTGGCTTGATCAATGCACAAGAAATCTTGGATTTTTGTGAGGTGGTTTTGATCAAAACCTTTAGTTCAAAAAATTGATAATCAAAGGATATTAGTGCTCATTTATGTGGATGGAATAATTTTTGGAATATCAGAATAAAAACAATGAAATCTATTTGAGATGTCCATTATTAAAGAGTTAACATTTTTCTTGGTATATAGATGACTCATGGAAGGCATGGGAATTTTATTAATCAATAAAAATATTACAAATAGATCATTAAGAGGTTTATAATGGATGAATTTTTGTCAATTAAAACACCAATGGCTACCAAGATGAAATTTTCCAGAGATAATGATGGAAAGAATGTTGATGTTATAGAATATATTAAAATCAATTGAATCATATATAACATATCAACAAAACAATATGTCATTGTTTTGAATAAATTTTAAGCACATGGTACCAAAGTAACCCAAAATAAATCCACTTTATATTAATAAATATGAATTGATATTATATTAATGCCATGGTGGATTATAGTTTTTTTATCATGAAACAACACAATAGAAGATATATGGATACACAAATGTTTATTAAACTAGTTCATTCGATAGTTTCATGTCGACATTGAGTAGTGCATTCTATCTTATAGATTTTTGTATTAAATAGTTCATAAAAAATAATTAATACTATTCATTGAGAAATATGTAAGAAAAATATATCATGGAAACTGAAGTGAGAAATCAATTTTTATGGATAATTTAATTTCATGATGATTTTGGAGTTGATGTAGAATATCTTTTGTAATTATGTGTGATAACCCAGGTTCTATAAATTTAGTAAAAATAATGTGCGTCACTCAAGGAAAATGTACATCAAGATAAAGTATCATTTCATTAAGTAAATTTTTTAGAAAATTATGGTGAAGTTAGAATGTGTGTTGATAATAAATAAGGTAGTAAACATCAATTCAAAGGCACTACCCATAGAAAATTTTGAGAGAAAAAATTTTTCTCTAGGACTCCAACTGTCTCCCTTCAACTAGCTAGCTTGAATAAGGGACCCCCACTCACCTATAAAACATTATATTAATAAAAAGGTATGGTGACTCTCTTGAATTTCTTGTTTGGTTTTATGACTCTCTCTTTCAAACATTAAAAGAAGCGCACGTTGCGTTTGTTGAAAGGGGGGATGTTTTCTGTGAGTTTATTGAGATAATTCATCCAAGATTGGTGATGAATATGGTTGATCATATTATTTACTTTTGATAAAGTCATGATTTAACCCATGTTGGACATTTTAAAGGAGGAGTACATGAACGTTTATTAAGGTTAATAACCACGGTTCATAGATATTGAATATATTAAAGATCAAGAAATTGTTTCCATGATGAAATTTATATTTCATTATTTTTTACCACAATGATCTTGAATCGAGTGAGCTTAGATATAGTAATTAGGAAATTATTGACACATTATTTAAAGGAATGAGGTTTAAACTATACAACTAGTCATTTCAAATGTTTTGAGAGAAAGATGGGTTGAATCAGATTAAAATTAGTTTTAAACCATACTAAATGGGGATTCATATAAAAAATCCACTTAGAAGAATTTTTTATTGTGTTTTTAAAAAAGGATATTAAGTGGAATTACAAGGTAATAAACATTTATTTTATTGACTAAGTCATGAAAAAATTGTTGTGGTTATTTTAGAGGTTCTCGTATCCTATATGTTCTGGTAGTGGTTGATGTTTGGAAGTTATTCTGAGAAGTTTAGAAAATTTTATTATAATTTTAGGTATTTCGAATTTAATTTTGGAAGAGTAATTGAATATATCTTAAAAGTTTTATTTTTATAGAAATTATGATGTTCTGTAAGTCTTTTAGAAGAATATCGATGGTCGTCCTCGTAGTGGAAGTCCAAAAGTTGTCTTGATGTGTAAGAGAGTAATTAGAAAAGTTCCACTGTTAACAAAATATGTAAATTTAATCCTTTGGATATATATATATAATGGTTAACATGGTTTTGAGTAGATATTTAATAGTCAACGTCATATGTAAGGGTCTTTTTCATGATATGTAAGGGTTATCTTTCGATATGAAGAAAATTAAAAATGTCTATATAGGGAACCATATGTAAGGGTGGCGAAAACATTATATGCAAGGGTAATATCTAAAGAATTTTAGAAATATAGTGAATAAAAACACTCAAGATGAAATGCAAAAGTTTCTATATAATACATATGAGTCATTTATCATTTATCATAAAAATTATAGAAAAACATGAAATTGTTGAAATATACATTGATATATAAAGAAAACACTAAACAACACTTAAAAGTAAACTAGTTAAAAAAATGGAAAAGTTCACATATGGGATCAAATATAAGAGTAACTTGGTTTAAAAGTTGATATGTAAGGGTTACTATTTATCATATAAAATTATTCAAAATTCTATCAGCCTTAGTTAATGTTATACACTATAATTCATAATATGTGATTAATAATATATCTGATCCTAAATTATTTCGTACCATGATCAAAAATGTTATTCCTTGATTAGTGAAGGGTGGCGCGATTATATTTTAATTATTTAAATATAATATATTTTATAGATTTCATGAATATGTATGTTTAATAAGCATTATATTGTGAAGAGGGGAGTCACACCATTATATGAGTTTTTTAGGATTATATTAAAAAATTAATTAAAGAGGTATAGAAAAATGTATAGAGGGTTGACTCAACCCAATTAGAATATGTTTTATAAAAACTGATTATATAAGTTATAAAAAATAGAGAAGTGAGGGATTCCATATATATCGAGATATATTTATTCAATGAGAATTGATAAGATCATGAATCGGATGAGAAGAGAGAGGAAGATGAATTCAAAACCTAGGCTAGAAAGACAAATAAAAAAAGTAAGGATATCTAAAATTATATCTTTCTTCGGAATCATGGAGTTCAACACATTGATACACATTGAGCTAAATGATAGGTAAAAAATATAGTAAAACCATTATAAGTTCATGGTGATCATGACTGATTAACTTCAAGGTGCGGTTTTTCTTCTAAGAGATTGAGAGAAGTGAGCTCACTGATTGTGAAGGATTTAAATGAGGAGATAGTTTTTCTACTCTAAACATTGTAAACAAGTATTACACATAGTGATTCTGGTGCATTTTCACACTAACTTTTTATAATACTTAGTTTATCCCAGTTAATGTGAACCAAGGAAAATTTATTTTCTCTCAATATTTTATTGTATCACTTCATATTTATTATGTGGGGGATAAAATTTCATACACTCCGCGTAACAATATTGTTGGTGAGGGCCGATTGGTAGAGATTAACATTCTAGATTCACCCCCCCCCCCCCAGGGTATTTTCCTTTCATGTTACTACTAATTTTATTCATGAAATAGTATTTGGTATATTCATACTCATCCCTATATAGCCGCATTCCAAAACAACTTATTCCTGTGAATAATACACATTATTCATAAGTAATTTTTGAGTTTGTGGTGTTAGTGGTGCTAATGAAAAGAGGATCGTAGTAGTGTTTGTTATTGGTCATGTTCATGTCAATGTTAACATGTTATGGAGTACTTTTATCTCAGTAGTTTGAGTTTTATTTTTATGATGGAATGTGGGGATTTGTACATTCTCATATTTACCAACATTTTTATTTTAACGTTTTTTGGGAAATTAATCATGTTTTCATGAAATTAGTACTATGTTCTTGTGATTATCCCCTATACTATTTGATCCAAGTTGGGGTGGTACACTCGGCATACAGCTGGCCAAGTTGGGGTCTCGGTGACTAAGGTCATGTCAGTTTTGGAATTTGATTGTCTAATAAAATTCTCTAAAATTTTCATTTGACCATATATAAACAAATATATACTTCAATATATATCTTTATTTTGATCAAACAAATATAAAGATTCTACATAACCAACCAGTTTTTGTTCTATATTTTTATAATAAAAATATCCCCAATTAACAAATTCTTAAAAGAGTTTTAATATTTATTTTATATTGTTCCAATGTATATGAGTATAATTTGAACTAAAAATGGTAATAAAATTCATATAAAATGACATTTATTGCCATTAATTATTTTCAAGGTATATTAATTATTCAATATCACTAAGATATGGAGCTTGAGGACTAAGAAATTCCTTATTATACTCCAGTGGTCTAAAATTATAATTATAAAAATAAAGTTATTTCACACCCTTTTTAATACTTAATATGTGTGTTTTTACCATGTCAAACCTATAATATTTTTCAGGAATATTTCAATTATTTAAAAAACATCAAGCTTCTAAGATGTAACGAAACATTATTTTGGTGACTAATTTTACTTACATAATATATGAGTATCTTTTATTCTATGAAACAATATATTTAACTAAAAAATCATGCCTATATAAATAAATAATACCATTATATTATATCCATTATGTTCAGGGTATCACTGGAACTGGACTATTTTTAAAAACTATATAAAAGTGTATAACAAAACAAACAACGTCCTATTCTTAGAGAATATATTAGTCTAAAATTGTTTTTATGCATTCTTATATTAAAATTATTTTTTAATGAATTTATAGGTTCAATCAAATAAAATTACTCTAATATTTTTATTATCATGATCAAATTAAGTAATATGGTCAATTTATTTTTAGTCATATAATTATGATTCAAATTTTAATATTAGTTACCATGGTAGAGTGGTTATTTAAGTACTGTGTGTTTAAATGAATAGTATACGGAGCCTCAAAATTTTATAAATAAACATAAACTTTAGACCTTATAGAAAAAAAAAATTAAAGTATTACCATGATTTATCACTAACCTTCCCTCACCTATCTCTCCAAAATTTCATGCCTTTCCACCGTTACCCCTTACTTACCATTATTTTCTGTAGAAAAGACCCTCTTCCCCACTTATAAAAGGGGGATCACTGTAACCCAATCAATACTCGACTATTATTTTAAAATTTCCTTGAAACATACCCAAATTGTTTTTAAATTAATTCCTTTTCATTCCCTAGTTCTCCTAGTGTCAAAAAATTATCCTAATTCCCTGGAATCTATGGCCTTTAATAGGTGAAAGTTCAAGGTCTCAATGTAGGTCTCACATATTTCTTAATGATTCATTATTATTATTATATTTATAAACCATCCATAATCAAATAATAATAATAAAATCATCATAAATAATGTTTTGATATATTAGTATAATAATAGTACTACCATTATTTACTATCTTTTATCTACTAAGAAAAACAAGAATCGTTGTTAGAGTGTGTGCTTAGATTACCACCTCCATTATACGTTGCTTTTAATTTTTCCTCAACTCTATTTGTGGGAAGAATTAATGATGGTATTATAGAATAAATATGATTTACATAATATATTTATGATTATTAAATGATCCCTTACTATCCACCATTACCACTCTCATTTTTTGGGTAACAGAAACTCTATTCGTGTGTTATGTGATATATTGACTTCATGAATAAAAGTGTTTTGTTTCCTTCACTATATAACAAGAATTATTTTATTTTATAGTGTATGATTCTATATAATATATATCATTAATATATATCCTTAAGTTTTTCCTTTTTTGGATAATATAAAAGTTTATGATCATGATAAGGTAATCCATCATTATCGGTAAATAACCCAAAACTAGTTCACTGTCATTAGAATTTTCATGAAACATAAATAAAACTACCATGAAATGATATTATAACATTATAAATATATATATAACATCAATTATAGTGCCATTAATTGTTTATAAATAATTATATTTGGGATAAAAAAGAATATAAACACCGTATTTACTGACTTAGTTCTTAATGATTACTGTTATTAACACCGGATATTGAGAAGAGATTACAAAAATGTAATACATGAAGATAATTGTCATCAATGGAGAGTATAAATAGAAATAAGTAGGAATAAGTTTCATAAATAAGTAATTAATTTTTTATCTTTAGGATAGAGGAGGTTAAATCATTCCATAGAAATCAATGGTAAAGGTAAGGGACTTGGAAACTCAAAATCCTTTTTTTGAGTTATGTGTTTTATTATTGAACATAATATTTAAAAGACATTAAATTTTGATTATTTTTATTTCGTTTTTATAGGTAAAATTGTGTTTTAACCAGAATCAATTTATTTAAATTTATTATTTTTATTTACCCTAAAGAAAGGGAAATTTTTTAAAAGGGACTCATAATTATGACTCTAAATTGATGAATAAAAAATGTTTTCATAAAACTCTTTACATGATATGGTTCTCATTATATTAAAATGATATATCTCCCATGAATTTATGTTTTATATTTTATTACATTATGGACCCTTTTTGATGATTATATTTTTATATTTTATGATTTATTAAGTACACGTTAAGTGGTATGTTAAAGAAACCCATTATATTTCTAATGGTTATTTGAGTTATGATGATTACTATTTTTAAGTGGAACACATATGCATGGATAAAAAAGGTTGGGGTCATATATCACCCTCAAATACATTGGGTTAATATTTTGTATCATGATATTTTTAATAATTCACATAATGGGATTGTTTTATAGGCGTTGTAATTATAGGTTTGCTCGTATTTTTAGGAGTGGACAAAATGAGTTTATTCACAAAGGTGTTGGCATAATGGGTTTTCTCACAAATTGTTTCCAATAGTTATGGATGTAAAAAAAATATTTTATCAAGTTATGAAATATTTCTATATTTCTTATCAAAATATTCTATGTTTCAAGATGAATTTGATTTCTATAAAATACTATGTATTCATGATTATGACTTTTCAAGTATCTTAAACCTTATTTCATGTTCACATTTTATATGTTTTATAGTTTATATTTACATAACAATATTTTTATGATTTTATATACATCCATTATATTTTAAAACTATCATACAAGGTCTTATGATCTCTTATTTAGATATTTATATTTTTCCCATATTATCCAAATTCTTATGATATATAAAAGTATGATATGTTTTTACTTTACAGAATGTGTGAGCTCATTTTTTTTCATTCCCTATTTAATTATGAATATTTCATCATGTGATATGTCTAGAAAATGGTGTAGAGGATCACAATTATGAAGTCATGTTTCAATGTGATTTTAAATAATATGTTTATGTAACTAATTTCAATTTTATTAAACCATTCATCCATTCGATTATATGACATTTCTTTAACATATTATTTAAACCATGATATTAATGTATTATTAAAGTTATGTTAATATTGGTTCTATATATTTGTTATCAGATGATGGTTTATATTTTTTGGATATTTTTTATAGAAAATTAGTGAAATATTTAGGGAAACGTTTAAGGAATAATCCTAGTCATATGATAACATCATAATATTTGGGAAAGTATGGATTATGTGGTTTTTCAAAGAATACATGCATTTAAGGATACTATAAGTGCAAATGGTTTTGGAACAGGAGCATATATGGGTAACAAAATAGAAAATAGTTGGTCGATTATATCACATTCATCATTATATTTCATGGTGAATGGGCCCTTACTATGCTTGTGGCATGAAACTATTAGGGATATTCTTTGGTTATTCGCATTATATTTACAATCCATTTTGAGAAATATGAATATATATTACTAGTGTAGTCAGAAAACAAATCTTTTATAACCTATATTGAAACCTATATATTTATAGGCTAACATATCCATGTCATATATGAATTGTTTATTTTTTGTTTATAGTTTTCTTTTACATACAATCATTAATTTAAGTATACTCATTCCTAGTTTTATTTTAGTCAAGGAAATATAAGGAAATAAAATAATCGAGCTAACAATGGGTGCAATAGACAATGTAAATATGGTCCTAATGGGCATCTTAATTTGATTGTGGTTGGAATAAAATAAATCTCATGACAATTATCACTCAAATATCTCAATTTGTGGGAAATAACCTAAATAATGTTGATCACCCAAAAATACTAAGGAGGGAGAAACATGTTGTTGAGTTGTTTATAAGGCAATATCCACCCTCTTTTTTAGTTCTTTTAGTTCATCAATAGCTTTTAAGTGGGTCAATGCAATTAAGAATATATTTTCTATTATCTGGTGCTTGGACTATGAGAAGGTTGTTTTGGGAATCTATTATTTTTAAGGTTATGTTTACTTGTGGTTGAGTCTCATTAATAAAAATATAGAAAAGGGGTCATAGAATATATGGAATGGGAAGAGTTTAGGAAGATATTTTTTACCATGTATTTTACTTGGAATCTTTGCATTGAGATAGTGAAGGAATTCCCAAAATTGAAGCAAAACAATTGGATGAGTCTATTGGTTCAAATGAAGAATATTTCACAACACATGTGAGGTATACCTCTAGTTTTATCTCTAATATCAGGAGTAGAATCAATCATTTCATTAATATATTAATGCTTATTATTCAAAGAGAGTTAGGCATAAGAGACTTTAGAGGCTATAAATATATTTTTAGATGTTCTCTTAAGGATGAGATGGAAACAAGAACCTTTAAATATTCCATGGAAAAGAAAAAGAAAGTGGAGTATCATATAAGAACTGAAGATAAGACACATTATGGGTATAAATACATATTTTATACATGCAATAAATGTGAGAGGAAGTAACCAAGTAATCATATCAAGGTATCAGGGATGTGTTTTAATTTTTGTAAAGTAAGACATTATGCCCACATCTATCAAACCAAGGATAAGATTCTCATTACCATAATAGAAGATAATAAGGTCCCTCATAATGATCCACCCACACTAAAATTATTTATGTGAAAGTATTTAGGAAATTACGTGAATCAATCCCCCAAACCTTGAATTAATAAAGAAAATAGTCCCCAACAACCTCCCAAACCAAGGGAATAAGGAATGGAATTCCCAATTAATATTACTGTGGTAGATAATGGAAATGAATTGATGTGAGGTATGGTTAATCCCACTACTAGATCTGTTACTAAATTATTTTATTGTAGTACATCACATTATTTTATATCCCACAAGTTTTATAAGAATATGAAATCACCACCCTATGAAATAAATATTGTACTATTATTAAAACCCTTGGTGGAACAATGATCGTTTCTATGATTTAAAAATTTACTCTAACTGATATTTGTGAGAGGATAATTATCATGGATCTAATTATTCTTCCCTTAGTTGAATTTGATATAATATTGGGTAAGTATTATCTTTCCCTGTATAAATAATAGATCAAATATTTGGATAAGGAAGACTCAATTCATATCCCAAAATCATCCTATTATCATTTATCAATGCAATGATGATTATGGACTCCCTATAGAAGAAAATATTACAATATGGGTTCCGGTACCCAATAATTTTGGACTCCTTGGTCAAATCAGCAAGGAGGAAGTCAAAATTGATGACATGCCTATTTTACAGGAATATACTAATATATTTACCGATGAAATTCCTATTATTTCCCCATATCATGAGGTTGAGTTATCGATTAAACTCATATCGAGATCTATAACTATATCCAAGAGTCTATATTGAATGGATCACATTGATTTAGTGGAGTTAAATAAGAAAATACAGGATAATTTGGACAAGGTATTCTTATTCCTCGGTGTTTCTCTCAAGGGTGTTCCAGTCATCTTTTTCAAAAAATAAAGATGGATTAATACATCATTTCAATTATTATCATGAGATTGATAAAATCCTGATAAAAAACATGTTTCATTCAACCTATGTCGGTGATATATTTAAATAACTCTATGAAGATCAATACTTCTTTAAGATTAAACATTAATTTGGATACCATTAGTTATGGTTCTAAAGGGAGGGTGTTTCTTAGATGGATTTACATATAAGGTATGGTTTTTATGAGTTTATTATGATTTAGTTGGTACTTTCCAATTCCCCATCTTTCTTTTCGATATAACGAATAGAGTCTTTAGATACTACCTTGATCAATGTTTGGTTTTCATTGTGGACGATATTATTATATATTCCATGTGTAAGGAGGAGCAACAAGATCAATTGAAAATTGTGTTAAAGGCATTGAGAAAGGAAAGGTTCTATGAAAACTTTTGAAAATGTGAATTCTGGCTAAAAAAGGTGTCATTATTGGGTCATGTAAACACAATAAATGGCATATTAGTAGATCCATCAAATATAGAAGTCATCAATTAATGGTCCACACTAACCACTATAACTGAGATATATGTTTTTCTTAGATTAACAGTATATTACTGATGATTTGTGAAACAATTATCATGGATATCAAATCTACTAACTAGTTTTACATAGAAGGAAGTATAGTTCTTTTAGACAGAGGAATTCAAGGAATGTTTTAAGGAACTGAATTAGAGTTTGGTCACTACTGCTATGAATATATTACCCTATAGTGTATAATGGTTTGTGATATAAAATGATTCTTAGAAAAATGGTTCAATTTAAAACCTCCGGAAATATGATAAGGTAATAGATTAGGGTCCATTCCAATTAAATAATCATGATACAAATTACCATATGAATGATTTAGATTGGATAAGAGTGATTTTTGTATTGAATATTTAGTGATATTATCTCTACAGAGAAAAGTTTGATATATATATATATATATTGATCATAATAACATGAAATATATATTCTCATATAAAAATTTAATATGTTCCAAAAGAGATGGTAGGAGTGGATAAAATATTATTACTTCTCAATACATTACCACATAGGGAATGAAAAAAAGGAGGTTGATGCTCTGAAAATGAAATATAATGATACTTTATCCATGATAAAGATTTAAATTGACCCAATACTCTAGTATTTTAAAAGGATGAATCTTGAAGTCAAAATGAGGGGAGATAAATACTATAATTTTGAACTGACTGCTCAACCTCACAATCCTATAAAGATCAAAGCAGAACAAAAAGATAAAGTAGAGTTGTAAAAAAATGTAGTGAATATTATAGAGTTAAAAAGTTATAAAAATGGAGTTATAATATTTTCAACTGGGATATATAGCCCACAAAATTCCTAATTGAAGAAGGAACTTTTGGATGATGCACATAACTCATCGTCTACTATACAACTAGGAAGTGCGAAGATTTATAGAGATCTAATAAAAAATATTGGGTGAGATAGTAGGAAGAGAGAGATTGTAGAGTACATATCTTAATTCGTGGTATGCCAAAAAGATGTGGATGAATAAAAACTTCTAAGGGCCTGTTGTAAATATTACCCATTACACAATGAAAATGTAAATATAAAACTAAGTAATTCTTATTGGGAGTCCAAAAAAATTATATATGTCCATTATGTTATTTGGGTTGTAATCTATTTCCATAAAAAGTAAACAGATTTTATTTCCATTAAATTATATTTTTCATTTGATTAACTCACCATTATATATATATATATATATGATAAGTGTAAATGCTGCATAGAGTACAACTATAAATTCTATTTTATTGGGATCCAAAGTTTACCTCATGTTTTGGGATAAGTCTTAAAAAATAATTGGAGATAAAGATGAGCATAAGAACTGAATATCGTCATCATAAAGATGGTTATTCTAAGACGAAAATTCGTAATCTATAGCATATGTTGAGATCTTGTTCAATGGATTTTCAAGGATGTTGGGGTCAACACCATTCCCTAGTAGAGTTCCCATATAAAAATAGTTTCCATTATAGCATTCATATTTCACCATATGAGGCTCCATATGGGAAGAGATGCAGGACTTCAATATGTTGGGATGAAGATGGAGAGAGGAAGTTAATAGGTCTTGAACCTATCCATGAAATTATGGAAAAGATTTAAATAATTTAGTGTTATATGGAATTGTAAAATGGTCAAAGGAATAATTATGTAAATAATCATTGATGGGATCAAGAGTTTGAAGTTGGTGAAAGGTGCTTTTTCAATATCTCCATGGAAGTGAGTTATGAGATTTGAGAAGAAGGGAAGTTGGTCTCTAGATATAAAGGGCCATTCGATATCCAGGACCATGTTGTGCTCATATATTATTTCTTAATGATCTATACACAGCTCTTCTATGTACATTATTTTTTATATGTATTAATTTTGAAAAAGTAGGTTTATGGACATTAAAATTTCCTAATATCAAAAGGTGTGAAACTAGATGATGATCTCTAACATGAGGAAAACCCAATAGAAATTTTGGATCTAATAGATAAGGTGTTGATGAACAGTATCACTTCTATAGTCTAGGTTCTATGGAAAAATAATAAATTTGAGGAGGCTATACGAGAACCCTAGGATATGATGGGAGAAAAGTATCATAACTTGTTTTATTCCATGTAATAAAATTTCAGGGATGAAATTATTTTATAGGGGGAATAATGTAACAACACATGACTTCGATGATTAATTTTCCTTAGTAAAATAATATGTGAGAAGATTTTTATGTATGAAATAATAAATCAAACAGAAAAACCACACTACTATAATAAAATATTACTATTATATTGTTTTAATTATGTTTATGAATATCACTGTAAGTGATTATTTTAAAAAAAACTATGTAAAATTGAATAAAAAACAATATGGATGACTGTTGGATCAGACTGTTTGACAATGCAGGTGCGGATGGAGCAGAAAGGTACTGTTCGATAATAAAAGAGTCTGAAAATCCTAGAGCTGGTTCTTCGGTAATCTACTATTGGTTTTTTTATCCAGTGTAGGAGTTTGTTTTGATTCAATATTTGGGATTGAATGTTTTGGCATCTTCATAAGTGTGTCTGGACCACACCCCTAGAGCCAAGGGGGTTTCCTTTGCCGATTCTTTGTGGATCAAAAACCCCTATTGATCAATATCACCTTTGAGACAATAAATTAAAATTTTAACCCTTTATTTCTCATCATATCCCAAAATCATAAATTTCAAACCCACATTTTTACAAATTAATTTTTATTTTATTAATTATTGGCTCCGGGTTCTCATGCCACGGTCCGGGCTGGGTCCCAGATTAAATTTTTTGTCGTTTAATATTTTTAGCGGGTTTCAGACCCATGTGGGATCACCTCACGGTGGGTGGTAGCAGTGTGATCGACCCAGGGGCTTGTGCGAATGCCCAAGTGGTTTGAGTTGAGGCATGCTACTTGGGTGCAGTTTATTAAGTTGTGTGATGAGCGAGAGATGACCCAATTTTCAGAATAAGATAAATAAACAGATTAAAATTTAAAATTTTTAAAATAATATTCGATAATAATCATAATAATATTGATTTGTTATTTTTTATTATTATAATTATTATTATTATGAATTTTAATTTTATTAATGGTATCATTATTATTATCATTATATTACTATTATTATTATTTTATTATTGGAATTATTATTATAATATTGTTATTGTTATTATTATTATTATTTTAATATTATTATAACTACAAAAAAAGGTGAAACCCTAGCTACTAGTGGCACTCCCCCCCCCCCTTCGCCATTCCCAGTGCGAGCCCCCCCCCCCCCCCCCCTCATCTTCCTACGCACACCCGAAGACCCACCCACTCATGCCTTCTCCCCTCAGGTTTCCACCCGCAGACCGCTGGACTCCCTCTACACTGCTGGTCTCCCTCCGCAATGCCTCCCTGGCCTCCATCTTTCACTCCAGCCACCCGCGGACTGCCACTCTGGCCTCCAGCCACCCGCGGCCTGTCGCTTCAGCCTCTCCATGCCCTCTCCCAACCCACACTTCCATGCCAACCCCTTTTCGGCATGTAGTGTAAAACCTAAACCATTGTGTGCACTGGTTTAGGTTCTTGTTTCGTCTATCTATGTGAGGTACGCTGTTAGTTTTTGGAGGTGACCAAGAGGTCACATGGAGGTATGTGAAATCTTGTTTTCTTGTCTCTCCTAGATTTATTGTTCTTTGTTTAGTTTTTGTTAATTTATTTGTATTTCTTTTATGGGAAAAATTGTTCCCACTTGTTTATTTTTGATGCCTGACGCTAGTTTCCAGCCTACGGGGATCGGGAATGCCCCTCAGGACATGTCGCGGGTCGGATCGGGTGACCAATTCAGGTTCGACCAGGGTTGTTTCATGAAAAAATGGTATTATAGGAGGACCTTGTTATTTGGGGTGTCCAATAGATGGATATTATAACTGTCGGGACTCAAGATGTAGGTACGGGAAGGACTTCATAAACCCTCACCCTTTCGGAACCTTGAGTTTCCAGAGGCAATATGTGTTTTGAGTCTTCTTATTTTGTTTTGGGATTGAGTGATGAAAATAGATTCAGACCAGTGTCATGTTGTGACCTCACATGGAGTAGTCACCCATGTGGATTCTAAGTTCATGGTTGAGCTTCTCCCTGTAGTATACTTTTTCTTGGGGCGTGGCTCAGTACCATGTCGCCAAGTTAAGCGTAACTGCTAGTTCCCTCTCCTGATGGTTTATTATAAGTTGGGTTTTGTTTTGGTTTAGATTGATGTAAGCATGTTTTCTGAAATTGAAAAGGGAGAATTGTTTTCTGTAAAATTGAATTTGGTTGGAAAAGTGGGTTTGGAATTTTGAAAGTGTCCTTGAAGGAAGGTGGTTTTGAAATCAAAAATGGAAAGGGGATTTTGGAAGAGGAATTTTTGAGTTGTGCTTGTATTTGCTTGTTTCTTTTGAGCTTTTTATTTTGGATGAAGGTTCTTTATTTTATTTTGCTTCAGCTTGATATCAATTTTGGTTTTATGTTTTATATGTTGTTCAAAAAATTCTTCCCAAAAAGGACACCAAGGTTTTTGATTAGTCTTTCCCAGTTTTTCATCCTTCTCAGACATTTCCTATCCTTCACAATGATCAGGGTCTATTATAGGCAGTATATTTTTGTGAAGAGGTCGAGCGTGTCTTTAGGGTATTGGGAGCTCCCAAATCTGTCGGAGTCCATGCTATTTTGGGTTTCTTCTATGGTCTATCTCTGAACGAATGGGAGTTGGTTTCCCCACCATCAATGCAAGTTTGGATGATGAGGGATGTCTTTAAATATGTCTTTTTCCGATAATTTATGATTTAAGTGGTGAATATGAAGAGAGGGGAAGAGCTCATGCATATTCAATAAGTCCAATAGATGGTGAAATAATATGTTGACAATTTCAAGGAACTTGTCATTTTCTCTTGAGGTAGCTTCATAGGATTTGATGAAGACTTGTCTTTTTATCAGGGGTGTTCATCCAGAGATTATGGAGTGGGTCCTCCCTACTAAGGACCATCACTTCGATAAAATGGTGGATGAGGCGTTCCTAGCATATTTGGTCTTCGGAATGCAAATGGTTGAAAATTTAGTGTACCGAGTTTCTTATGAAGTTCCCCCATCTTGCGAGCAGGGTGTGCTAGAGGGTCCTATTTCTAAATGGTTCTCTGTATTGGTTTTATCTTCTAGTTCATTGGATTGTTCAGTGGTGTTCCACCAGTGTTGCTGGTTCCAGAATGTGAAGCCATCATGTCACATCCCTCTAAATATGTGTCATCGTTGGGGCTATCTGGGTCATATAGAGAAGGTTTTCTAGAAGCATCGCCAGAATATGACGTTGTGACCGGAGGAATTTCAGTGCCTGACTGTGAGGCAGGAGATGCTTCAGCCACAAGAGCCACATCCATAGGTCTCGAGGAGAAGCTCACATGCAGTTAGGAGTTTCTGGGGTGTGAATCCTCAGTTCGGGTTTCATGTTCTATGTTGGGAATGGAACATTTAAAGTCTCTTCATACTTTATTTTTTTGTTGTTATTGTTTTGATGTCATTGTAAGTTCATTGCTTCATCGTGGAGTTAAAATAGGCATGTTCTGTTGTAATCAAACCGATTTGTTTGTCATATTATGGTTTTCTGAATCGTGTGTTTTTCATAAAAGTATGTTTGACCCTTGTAAGAGTTGATCTTAGTTTAGCTATGTTTTTTTAGAGTTTTAATTTCCTATGGAAGAATCGATGTTTGTGGTTATTCTTGGATTCACTATTTGGGTTATGTTTTCTCAGAGGTTTTTCTCTATTGTTGGGGGTTTTTGATCTCGGTCAAGAGTTTCATGATTCAGTTTGGGTGTTGTTTTCTTGTGCAATAGAAGATATTTTGGATTGGTTCGGAGTTCCGGTGTCGCCCCTCACTTTCCAGGGTGGTTTTTTGGTGTTAATTATGGCGCTAGTTGAATTCTTATGGTGGGGATAACCCTCTAACGTTCTCTCATTATCTTGTACTATGGTTTATTTCGTTTTTAATTGTGTATGGATTCTTGTTTTGTCTACTGTTACGCTGGGTGAATTTCTAGGGGAAGAAAGTGTATGTGGTGGGGAGAATTTAACAGCCACCTTTTTTTAAATTAATTTTTTTTTAATTTTTGACTTCGAATTCTCGTTCCAAGGACTGGGCTGGGTTCCGTATTAATTTTTTTGTCATTTAATATTTTTAGGGGGTTTCGGAACTGTGCGCGGTCACCCCACAGTGGGCGGTAGCCACGCGATTGCCCCAGCTGCTTGTGTGACTTCGCAAGTGGTATGAATTGAGGCACGCAACTTGCGCACTCTTTATTAAGTCATGCAACGAGTTCCTGATGACCCAGTTTTTAGAATAAGATAAATAAACGGACTAAAATTTAAAAAAATTAACATAATGTTCAATAATATTCATAATAATATTGTGTTGTCATTTATTATTATTATTATTATTATTATTATTATTATTAATTTTAATGTAATTTATGGTATTATTATTATCATTATATTATTATTATTATTTTATTATTGGTATTATTATTATTGAGATTATTATTTTTTATTATTATTTTTAATATTATTATTATTATTATTGTAATATTATTATTACTACAAAAAAAGGTGAATCCCAAGCTATCCGCAGCCCCCCCCCCCCTCCCCATTCTCTGCATGATAACCCCCCCTCCTCCTCCCCTTCGTCTGCCTGTGCGCACTCGAAGACCCACCCCCTCCTACCTACTCCCCTGACACGGCCGCCCGCGGACCGACGGACTCCCTCCACACCGCCAGACTCCCTCCACATCACCAACCCAGCCTCCTACTAGCATTTCGGGCTCCCTCTACACTGCCACCCTGGCCTCCCGCTCGCTCTCCGACCACCCGCGGACCACCACTCTAGCCTCCAGCCACCCACAGCCTACCGCTCTGACCTCTCTTCTCCCTCTCCCGACCCACACATCCCATTCGGTCCTTTTCCAACGAGCAATGGCAAACCCAAATCTCTGTGCATGTTGTTTTATGGTGACCGATTGCTTCGTCCTACCCTAACATGGTTGCGACCCCTCCCCTTGCCGACAACGAACCCCCTCCTATGATATATTTCCCTATTTTTGGTGTTTTCTTAAATCAATCAATACTATAATATCGCGGGTCATATTTGCGTGTTTTTCTCGATATCTAGGGTTTATGTTTGGTCCTCATAGTGGTATTCATCCTTTCATCATTGTTTTTTCATGTTCTCATGGGTTGAGGTAGGTTTTCCATGCCTTTAGTTTCAATTTCAATCCATTTGATGATTGGATTTTTATTAATTGATATTTAAAACATGTTTTTCACCACTATTATAAGTACGGTTCATTCTTGGAATTATTTTTCTTCTTGGTAGATTTGATTAAATTTATGTTTGAAATTGTTTCTTCACTTCTGACCATGAATATTCTTAGCCAATTTGGTTGGAGTAAATGTATTTTATATTGAAATGGTTGTGTTGGATGTTTTGAATGATTTTTCATTGTGGAAATATTTTATGGAACATTCTTGTTTTGAATTGGTTATCTTATGGAACATGAGGCATTAGTGAAATGTTTTGACGTGTTAGTGAAAAGTTTTATAATTTTTTTGGCATGTTTAATGATTAATTAGTTCGGGTCACATTCTATTTGATATGTTATGGTTATGGGTTTATTCATGAACGAGGTTTCCGGATGAGTTTAGTCTGTATAAACCCTTGAATTGCCCTTTTAAAAATTTCTCTGTAAAATTTTAAATGGTTTGTTAAATAATGTAAGTGGTGAAAATTATGTTTTGAAAATTATTAGAGGTGTGTGGGATTTTAAAAGTGAATTTTTAATGTGTGGTGCATTTTGGTCAAGTTGTGCACACCAAGTTTCTTCTATAAATGGACTGATTGGCTCTTTAAAATGACTGGTGACTAATCATGGAATGATTTAGTTTTTATAAATATGTTTGCAATGTTCAAAGTGGTGCTTACGATTTTTAAAAGGGTTTTTTAACATTAGGTTCTTAATGGTATATGCCCTCATTGGCTGTTTCAAGTGTGTTCCTAATTTAAACGGTGCACGAGATTTATGAAATGAGTTTTGAAATTTATGTCTGGTTTCAAAGGTGGGTTATGTGCTGTCATTTATTAAGTGAATAGTTCTGTGAAAAGGGTGTAAGGCCCATTTGGCCACATTAATATAAATATGATGTTTGGAAATTTTTTGTAAAATGGTTGAATGAGTTAAAGTTAAAGTCCGATTTGGCAACATTGAAACAGTTTTTTCATAAAACCCCTCTTTGGTTAGGTCTCTTTCTTTGCCAATTGATCATGAGACAAGAGGGTCCTCAGTATGGGCCTCCTTTTGAAAATATTTATTTTATGTCTTGAGACTAATCTTGGGGTGGTCGGGTGGTGCCGGATAGTGTTGTATGCTTAGTGATATATATGAAGCTTGTTGTTTGAATGTGTGGCACACATCCTTGTGAACATAACACAAAAACTTAGCATAACAAGGGGGTTTATTGAGAAAAATTGTTGCACTAGTTTTGATTATGCACTGGCTAGTGTCCCTTAGAACCTACTTTGCTCTTCTAGGGGATTGGGCCCCTCGGTTAGGCCAGGTAGCGAAACACCAAGCATTAGGGCGTTATGACATCATCTCGAGTAGGAATGCCTTCAGTATGAGTCACATAAATAGTATGTTTTGGTCTTCCTCTGAGTTCCTAGGTTTTTCATGGTCCTTTGGAATGATCACTATTAGTACCATTTCCCTTATTGTGTGTGGAATCATACCCTTGAACATGGTTTTGGTGTTTTTTCGGAAATGTTTTGTGTGTATGGTTGGTTTTAAAATGGACTTCAAAGTGGTTGTTTTGGAAAAGTTTGTGTAAACCCCTATTTTGTTTTTTTCTCTTTGTTCTTGAATTATAAGGGAAATGGAATTGTGATTGTTAGTTTTCAAAATAAAATGTAAATATGAAAACCTTATTTTTATAACTATAGTTCAAACTAGTATTAATGGGTTGTTTTACAATTGGAAAATGCATGGATTCATTGGTTCATTTTTGGCATCCTTACTGAGCATTTTAATTCTCGCACATATCCTATCTTTTCATATGTAGGTTCAGCTATTTGGTTCAGGATCTTGTTTCATCTTTCTATGTGAGGCTGGATATTAGTTATTGGAGGTGACCAAGATGTCCCATGGTGGTATGTGCAGTCTTCTTTTCTTTCCCCTGGTAGTTTTCTTTTTCTTTATTTAATTTTTATTAATATATTTGTCTTTATTTTATGGGATAAATCACTCCCACTTGTTTATTTTTGATTCCCGACACTAGTTTCCAACCTGTGGGGATCGGGAACACCCCTCAAGACATGTCATGGGTCGGCTCGGGTGACTAGTTCAGGGTTGACCCTAGTCGGTTCAGGACAAAAATATATTCCCTAGAGACTTCATCAATTTTTCAGCTACCAATGGATAGTTGTCCCACCAAATGTTGGGTGCATCTGTCGTATGAAGTGATCCAACACTAGATAATCATGTTGTGGAATAGGTTACTCCATCTATACAATGTTGTTTGTCATAACCTAACTAATATAGCCTAATATATAAATATTTTTCTCATTTCTAATACTATATATATTGTGTTACTCAATACGGAATTATCTACATTTTCCCTTAGTATTTATCCCCTTCTTCATTCCAGACTTGAATTCTATAAAATGTCATATGTTGGATTGGCTCATAATATTATAAATTATAAATCATAATTTATAATTCCAAATACTGCGTAACACTTATAAATTTAAATTTATTCATTGTTAATATCATAATACTAATGTTGGTTTCTTTGGGGATTTATTTATTTGTTAATCCTACATAGTGGTATGTAAAGAAAATGTGAATTCTCATAATCATATACCCCAATACTGTCAAACTGGGTTCATAGTAATGCTTATTTTTATGCACCTAGTATTGATTGGGTCTAAACCAATGCACCCTTTTCAGAGTTATTACCCTTAAGTACCTTTATACCAGAACCACGTCCACTTTTACTATCTAAATAAGAATGTATTTCTAAGAAAAACCACATAATATCTTCCTTAAAAAACATTAGGATACTGTTATATTCTAATCCTCAAATAATTTCATAGGTTTGTGTTTCGTATACTATGTTTACCTTAATCTATTTTATAACGATTCTACAAAACATCCTATAATAACATCTGTAATGACCCCAATCCCAGAATCTCAAAGAGGTTGTCTTCTTTCTTATATTGGAATAAGATATAAGGAATCACATACTGAAGGGAAAAATAGTTTAGTAGTATGGCTAAAATATATATGTACTTGATTCATTAATTACAATTGAAAACATGAATTAAAACATAATTTTTTTTCAAGAATTACATTATTCTATATAGAATATCTTTGCATATCATTCCTAGTACTCTTCTTGGATTACTTGGAAAGGAACCAAAATAATTGTGAGATAAAATGATCATTAAATGTTAAATATATTAGATTCTATCATGAATAAATGAATAATAATCAATTTATAATGATAAATAACTAAAATATCATTCTATTTAATCAATAAATATAGTATCAAAAGAATCCAGAGATATTATCACGGAAACAATTTCATGCATAATAATGTAACTAAATTCTAAAAGAATAAAATTCTTAATTATTGGATCTAATGTCTCAGGAACTTGAATACATATACTATAAAGATCTATCCTCCAGAAGTCATAAATCAACTAGTAAAAAACACATCTACTACCTCTACCATGAAGATCTATCCTCAAGATAATTAAAAACAACTGAGTATAAGCCCAACTGATTTGGATAACCAGTTTCTCTCATGACAAATTTATATACATCAAGGGGGTATATAAATTCGAGCACCCACCTATAACTATATGTCCAAAACATTCCTCAAATTATCCTCAATTATCCATATTAGAGTAAGAATAAATTGTTGTTTTCATTGATTGATAGAAATAACATAAAATTATACTGAAAACATTCATGAAGAAAATATCATTTTTCCATTTGAAAATCACCTTTTTAAAACATAAACCATTTGTGAAATAATTTTCATTGAAAATTAATTTTTAAAAGATAGAATTTTCACAATATTAGAAAAAAAAATTACTTTAAAAATATCCTTCTAAAAATGAAATGGAAGCTTCAAATAAATTATAGTCACGATGGTGGTTAATTCTACATATTCCAATCAATTTTAAAATAACAGTCCATTTATGTGATAAAAATGTTATTAAGATTTTCTTATTTTGAAAATGTAAAAGAGATCCCTTTCACATTTTTGGTAAAATCCAAACAGTAATTGTTTTAAAACAAATATGATTCCTTTGAAAACATTTCATAAAAATTAAAAATGTGTAAATTTTTTTTTAATAAATATTATTAAAAAGGTTAAAACATTTTTGAATAAATTTTTAGAAAACATATTTTTGGAGGAAAACATATTTTTGACCGAATAGAGAAATGAAGTTGGATTTTCTTTAAAAATATCAATTAATTTAAGTAATAATGAATATAAAAATAGTAATATTAATTTAAAAGAACATGAATAACCAGAGTAAATAAAATTATATGGTTTTATTAGGAAATGGTAAAATAATTTCCTTCAACAAAAATTCAATATTAATCAATCTCGATTAGAATAATATTGTTAAATAGGCTATTACAATAATCATAACATTGAAGTAAGAATTATTCAATTAATTTATTATGAGTTTCAAAAATAAATTCAACTAAAAACAAGTTTAATTATAACATAAATATATCAAAATTCATTATACACATAATCCAATAATGACACAATCAAGGAAGTGGAAGTTTAACCTAATGAATAGAAATTGAGTTGAAAAATCCCTTATCATGTGCTTTGTTTTGGTTGAACATGCTTTAATCTAATTTACTAATTTTAAACATGTTATTAACATATTAAATTAAATTATTAAAATTTATAATTTCATATATTATCCTTTTATAACATATTCTCGCACTTTCATTAATAATATTTCATTATTTTCATTGTTTTGGGTGTTAATTGCCTCGTTTTCTCATGCATGTATCATCATGAAAGCTATGGTTATTTCACATATTATATTGTTATATCATCACAAGAAAGATAATAATGACATAGTTATAATAATTTTGCATCAATAAAACTTTTAAAACAAATTATGGAAGATGTTTTTTAGAGATGAAGTACACAACAATCATGGAGACGGTAGGTCGTACGTGGACATGAGTAACATTTCCATTTTTCAAAGGTAATTATAGAAAAAGGTAAGTAATATTTTATCATTAACTAATTATTATAATATCATAAATAAAAAATTATAAACTTATATATATCATCCATTTATGTTGGTGATCAAAATAGATTCACATCACTTTGTGAAGGTTGTAGTCCACACGTACATGAACGATGTTATGATCTTTAGGTGAGTGAAAATTTAAGAAATAAAATGATATATTATCCATAAATAATGATAAATATATCATAATTATCATAATTATGTCATTTATATCACATATAATCCTTAACATTATCATTTTCACCTTCCATGTAAAGATTTAATCAAAGACAATTCATATTGCTTCGTGATGTGGTAGTCCACCGTACACATGACCGATGTTATCGTATCCCCTAAAGAGTGAGATATAAAAAGTTATAAATGATATAATGACTCTAGAGATATAAAAATTCCATAAATATTATATATTTAATTAATATCCATCACCAGACCCGACCATTAAAGGTGGTAATGGGAGATCAATTTTCATTGGTTCATGAGGTAATAATCCTTCGTACACACAAATGATGATTTTGTAACCCATTTGATGAAAGTGGAGATGGTTATTGGTCATTAAATTGTTTTAAAAACATAAAATTATATGTAATAAACTAATTTTATAATATCATCAAAATTTAATAATAATTTAATAAGGTGTAGAAATAAATAATATAAAGATTATTTTTGAAAAACATTATGTCTTCTTCGAGTATCATCTAATGGTTTTCACTGAAGCCTTCCTAGGTTGGATTTGTGCCCAAAATAAGACTTATAAGATTATGAGATGGAAGTTGGTAGGTTATTTGGGTATGTATTTTTAAAACCAAATAGATTTTAATGGGTAAAGAAGAGATGAGACAGGGTGGAATTTTATAAGTGGGGTGAGTGGTGCACTTGTAATCTTTTCAAAAGATTCAGTCATACCCACGTTTTTATCATGAAATAAGAATCCAAAATGGGTCTTTATCAGTCATAGAATATATGTGGTGTAAATATTTCCACAAAATGGGTTTTTGAAAAGTGTGTAGGTCATTTGTAACCCTTATCTTCTTAGTTTAACCCCTGGTAATCAGTTTTTACCACAACTGTGATACTGAATTTTTACTATTTTCAATATTCACATTATTCAAAAATTAAATTTACCTTATAATAAGTTATAAAGTATTAAGATTAAAAATTTTGAATAAATTTTTCCAAATTCAATTCACAGAATTGAAAATTTCTAATTTAAAAATAATCACCAAGACTGGATGAGAAAGTTAGTTTTTAATCATAAAATCTTTATAAGTTAACAAAGATTTTATATCAAATTTAAATATAAAAATGATAAAAATGACAAAAATTAAATTAATTTATATAAAATTGAAATTATTTATTTTTAAACCAATTCAAAATATAATCTCATATTATAAATTTTATAAATAAAAATGTAGTTTTCAATTAAAATTCAATATTTTTCACTAATCTTTAGAAAATGAAATTCTTTAGAAAAATCCCTAACATTTACCCTAACATAATTTTGATATTATTATTTTAAAAAATTTGTTTATATTTAAAAATAATTTTTACTAAAGTATTATAAATTAATTTTAATTATGTGTACAAATGACGATTGAACTGTATGTTTGAAAAAAAATATTGTTTTTCAGAAAACATTTATTTTTATTTTAAATGAATTTTATTTTATTTAATGTTAATAAGTAATCCTAATTTTAATAATTCAGTTATTAATATTCATACACTCCAGCTTAATAGCTATATTAAAAAGGTTATGTTTAAAATAATAATATTTTAATAGAGTATTGTGTTTCGTTTAAACTGAGTGTTGTGTGCAATATAGGATAAACTTAGTGTTGTGTGAAGTTATAGATATTGAAGAAATTGAATTTATTAAAAAATAAATATATCGTAACGTATTGGGGTGTTATATTTGTTTTAAAGCTTGGTTTTTTAGTTTTATACACGTTATCGAATACAGTGTTTTTATTTTTGAATTTTATGGTGTTACATTTTGGCCTTCTAAAAATAATTTTTTTTATCTTAACTACATGTATTACCATACGTACCTCACCTATGTCATCTATCATTCATCCCTTTCCATTCTTACACCTTACTGTTATTTTATAGGCAAAATTCACTCTTCCTACCTTAAAAAAGGGGGATCACTTCCACCCATTAAATACTCAACTCATATTTATATAATTCCTTATAACCCTATAAAAAATTCCACTATTTTAACTTATTTAAATTTCTAATATCCAATGTTCACCAAAAATTATGTTATGCCACTCAATTCTAAGGCCTTCGTCAAGAGGAAGTTCTAAGTCCCAATTTAGGTATCACATCTTTCTTAATGTTTCTTTTTTATTCATCCCTTTCTAAACCAACTATAACCATAGTATAATAATTAAATCATATTTATTAGTGTGTTGATATTTCTTTATAACAAATTCATAACAATTATTTATTTTCTACCATCTACTAAGAAAAACAAATAATCATTATCAGTGTGTGTGCTTGGATTACCACCTTTACGAAGTGATGCCTTCAGTTTCTCATATCCATTCCTCATGGATGGTATTAATTATGGTTTTAAAGATTAAATATTATTTATATAATTAATTTATTTTTCTTAATCGACCACTTACTATCCACCTTCACCCCTATCATTCATTGGTTAACAGAAAAGCTAATCTTGTGTGGTGTGGAATACCACCTCCAAAAATATACATATTTTGTTTTACTTCACTTAAAAACATGGATGGTTTTATTTTATAGTTTATTATTATATTTAATTCATATTTGATATATATAATTAATGTTATTATATATGTGTGACCCAAAAATTGTTGATCATTATAAAGTAATTTTTCACTATCTGAAAAAAAACAAAAAATTACTCTATTACCATTTCAATTTTCATAAAACATAACTAAAACTATCGTGTGGTGGTATTGAAAAATTATAATAATTTATAAAAACATAAATTATATAACTTTTAATGGTTATTATGGGATGATATTTGGGATAAAAAAGGAAAATCAACACTATCTTTATGAACCTAGTTTTAAACGATGATTATTATTAACACCTAATATTTAAAATAGATTACCACAATCTAATACATGAAGAGAAATGTTATCAAATAAAGAGTAATAATAGTTATATATAATAATAAGGTTATTAAATTACTAATTAATATTTTTATCTAAATGATATATTATGTTGAATAATTTTATAGAAATCAAGGATAAAGGTAAGACACTTGGTAACCCAAAATATTTCATTTGGGTTAAAAAAAATTATTTTATATCCTATTTCCTTTACATTCTATTTTGATGGATGTTATTTCTTTATTTATGGGAAAAATAATTTTTGAACCAAAATAAATTTCTTGTAAGGTGTTATTTTAATTTCTCATAAAAAGGGGAAAATTTTTTAAATGGACTCATAACTATAAATTTTATAATGATGAAAACAAAATTTCTTCAAAAAAACTCCTTTTATGATTTGGTTCTCATTATATTCAAATGATATAACTCTAATAAATTGATTTTTCATATTTTATTATGTTATGAACCTTTTTTAATTATTTTTTTTATTTCCGATGATTCATTAATATCGTGTTATGTGATATGTTTAAGAAACCCATTATTTTTCCTAAAGTTATTTAAGTTTTCATGATGACTATTTTTAGGTGGATCTATATTTATGTATTATGATGGGTGGGGTATAATATAACCCTAAAATTCATCTTTTTAAATTTATATCTCATGATATAGTCAGTTGTGAACATAATGGGTTTGTTCACATAGGTGTGGGCATGTTGGGTTTGCTCACATTTATTGGAATTGACATAATAAAATTTCTCACATTGGAGTGGGCATAATGGGTTTAATACCATATGTTTTATTATCCTTATATATGTTCAAAATATTCAATTTTATCAATTCATGACACATGTACATGTTTTTATCAAGATATTAAAGTTTCAAGATGCATTTTATTTCTAAGAAAGTCATGTTTTCATGATTATGTCTTTTCATGTATGATGGACCTTATTTAATTTTAACATGTTATATGTTTTATATTTTAGGTTTACTTACTAACCGTTTTATGATCATATGTGTATCCATCATTTTTTTATTATATTACTTGGTTTTATGATCTCTTATTTAGATATTTATGTTTTCCTCAAAATCACCACATTCTAATGATCTAATGATTTATGAGATTCATTTTTTCTTAATGAGCATTTGGGATCACCCGTTTCTTATAATTCTATTCCCCATGTTATGAACATTAATACATTATTTGAGGGGTCTAGAAAAGGTTCTAGATGATCAAAATTAGGGGAAAATGTTTACAAGTGTTATAAAATAATATGTTTATGTAAATAATTTCCAAGACATTAAACCTTTTTGTCCTTTAATTATGTGACTATTGTGTGATATATTATTTAATTCATAATATTAATTTTTTATTTAATATATTTTTATCTTGGATCATTATACAAGTGTTCCATTTCAAATCCAGCATCAAACATTGTCTTTCCAAAGCCTTTCATTTAAAATTATTTTATTAAATATTATACTATCCTGTAAATTTCATTATGAGTACCTATAATATTTAAATAAAAAATATACATCAATGATAACAAATTCATGTCTAGTCCTATTTATGATAATAAATTGATAAATTGGATCACTTTTATAAACTTACATAATAAATTAATAACTTTTGATGATTATACCACATAATCCTTAACTAATTTAATCCATATAATGATTTAGTAATTTTAATAGATTGAAAATATAGAAATTGAGTTCATGATTTAGTTGTTTTCAATCCTTAAAATATTTTTATATAAACCTTATTATCAATGATACCATAAAGGTATGCAAAAAAACATCCATCAGGCATAGTGATATATTTTGATTGATAACCAATGTCATGAGATATCAAAAGTTTATTTCATCCATTATTGGGGAATTTATTTTATCATAATTGATTCTAGTCTATAAGAGAAAACATGAATAACTATCCATGAATTATATATCAAAAATTCATTATATTCACTTCTCTTTCCCATAAATACCTATTTATAAATAACATGTATAATCTCATTCGAGTTTTTCACAATAAACCAAAAAAAACTCATGATTTGAAATTTATTTTGGTTTATATTATTTTATAACATTCAATTTGTCCCAATATGATGTATTATGACATTATTTCATTGATTTAGATTCACCTTCCTCATCTAACCAATCAATTGAAACATTATATGAAAATTATATTATCAAAAACAGTCTCTACTTAGTTTAAATATCCCATGGTGTTTGTAAAATTTAAAGTTATTTCTTTATGATCATGATCATATAATTTATGTATATTGACCTGATAATCAATATCAATATAAAGTACATTTATATTTTGATAATTTAAATTTAATCCATTAATCACAATGGCTTGTTTCTATTTCCTTTGGTGAGTATTTTTATCTCATTAACCAAGTAATTGCTCATATATGAAGTGTGGATTAAAAAAATTATTGATAAAACTATTAGATATTCCTTTTTTTGCATGTTTTATTTTGTGTTGTTGTATACAAGTTTTTTAATAATTTTGAATCGTTGAATATATATTACGTAATTTATTTTCTATAATTTTAAATTTCATTATATTTTGACATTATAGTTCATAAATTTATTCAAAAGGATAAATATTTGATAATGATGTCATTTAACATGATATTTCTATTTATATCAATAAATTTCCCATTTTAGTGTCAGAAAAATATTTTCCCTAAAATAATAGTCAATAAATATTTTTATTAATACATCCTTCTTTCATTTATTTTAGATACTTTTTAATTTATGGAAAATCAAACCCAACATAAATCTATGATTTTATTTAGGGTCCCTCTTTTTTTGGAAGTTCTATCTCAAAATACAATAAAAAAATAATGTTCTTAATGGTAAAATATTTTGTTCATAACCACATGCTAATTGTAGAGTAGAAATAATCATGATAGCTAATGGAAAAAATTGAAAACATAATGCTACAAAAAAAATATAAAATCTCCAAGACAAACTACAAAATTAAGTTTTCGAATGTAGTGGACTAGATATAAGTTTCAATAACTTTATAAATGATCCATCCAAACTATTTTGAGAATCAACACAAGAAACAGTATATTTAACACTCATAACAATCAAAAATAAATAATTATTTAAATTATGTGATGAAAATTTCATAGTGTTATCAATTTAAATACAGTTGATTTAATAATTTATAAATTTCCCCTTAACCATATTATATGGGATTGCAATTACACAAAAAACAATTTTTAGGTTTTTAAAAAGAACAAATGGGACTTTATAATTTAAAGATAAATATAAAATATAAAATTCCTAAATGATTGAATTTTTTTAGGAAAATTGGGTATTGAATCCCAAATTTAAATGGTGGCGGTCTGATAAATAATTTTCCAAGAGAACATGCAGTGCATGAGAAATAATTAGGTTTAAGGAACTTTTATCATTTAATAGATCATCATGTGTGAAATTAATAATTTTTATTATCATAATTAACCCTTAATAGACTAAAAAATTAATCAATTCCATAAATATACCATTTTAAATTAACTGTTTTGGTAAAATATTTTTTTTATTTTACATATATTAATGTAGAATAAACTAGAAGGAAACCTTGAATTTTTTTTAAAAAAATACAAGTTTATATTTTTTGTTGTGTTTGTGGAAAATGTTTCCAAAAATATTCAATAAATAATTAGATATGAGCTTTTTTGAGTTTTTTGAGGTTCTTAGAAAGTGTAGGATGTTTTTTTATGTTACAACAACCACATCACAATATATTTATTATTTCACCATAAAAAATTATATGAATTAATATTGTGGTAATATGATTATGTTGTGATTTTATATTGTAAGACATGATGGTGGTTTTATAATAAAAAATTATTTTCAATATTATATATTATTCAACATTATTGGAGAATCACACCATGATTTATATGTAAGAGTAAATATAGAAGAAATTGTGAAATGTTGTGCAATATTGGAATAGTCAAAATGAAGCTACAAAATTCAGGATGATATGTGGGTATTTAAGTTATTCCATAGTGATATGGTCTTAAATATTTTAAAAAGTTTGGTATCAATTTAAAATTTTGAGTATAAATAAAATTCAGGTCATGGTTTTTAGAGTACTATATGTTTTCAATTAATTACACTATAATTTTATATAATATTTCATAATGCCTTAAAATATTAAATTTTACAATTTTTTGATTTTCTTATGTAAATGGAAAAGTAATATATTTATATTAAGATATATTGATTCATATTTTGGAAGATTAAATATAGAAATTCACTCTTAATTCATGGAAGATGTTAAATATTTTTAGGAATGGAAATAAATATATATTTTAATAACTTTGAGAAATAACTTCTTAGATTGATAAGTTGAAATAGTTTAGGGATTTCCATAAGAGAGATTATTGGAAAATGATAGAGGTTATTTCAAGATAGATTATTAAAGAAGTGTATTCTTGCATAAGATTCATATATATCATAATTTTATTGAAGAATTTATAAATTTCCACATTTATGAAGGTATAGTATCATTTTTTGGTTTATGGAGATTAAGTGTTTTACTAAAGAAATATGTGGATTTTTTGCATTAGGAAAGTAGTGTGTTCTTCTTCTTATTTTGATTGTGAACCTTGAGGGAGAGTGAATCTACTCTAAATTATAAAAATAAGAATTCTTCTTATATCTAATTTTCATACTCTGTAACATGGCTATCTATATTCTACTTGTACGTAGCCTAGTGTGGGTGAACCAAGTAAAATAGATTGTGTCTCAATGATTTTTCCCTTTTCATACATTATAACAGACATAGTTGAGTTTTGATTAATCATGTAATAATATCATTTTAATGAAATAATTTTTTATCAATATACCTTGATTCACCCCCATGTATTTTTTTCCAATGAGTGAAAATCTAATGGTATCAAAGTTTAAGATTTAGTTTAAAGAAATTTTCACTCCTTGGAAGGTATGAAAAATATAGTGAATCATAGAGGCATTGAGATCATCAAAAAACATAATTAAATACTATAAAATAATTGAATGAAAAACATTTTTGAAAATTATATATGTATATTTACATAGCTACCAAACATGGAATTAAGATCAATAAAGAAAAATATATATTTATTAAAAAGATATCATAAGAAGTTGGAATATGACACCAAATAAATAAATTCTTTTAGTGGATCTTTATAAAAAGAAATATTTATGAAGGTTGTTTCATTTAAATATATAAATTCTCCATGAAAGAAGATTATTAACACATTTTAATGGAAAAAATGTGTGAGAATAAAATCTTCAATCATTGTGGAAAAATATAAGGATTTCAAGATGCAGGGGGAGAATATGTTGATGAATTTTTTGATGAGGTGAGCATTATTATATAGGAAATTCATAAACTTAGATAAAACCATGATAATATCAATACCATGAAGTTAATCTTGAAAATATTGCAACATTTTCTGAATTTTATTGTTTTAGTGATTGACAAGAAGGATCCAAAGCTTGTTTATTCTATTTAATTTAATGAATTCTTTCTATATATGATATATGTATATTTTTTTGAGTTTCTCCTTTGTAAATTTGTTTATATTTTATAATATTTTAATCCCTTAAACATTTTTTAATCTATTTTAAATTAATTTACTTTTTTAATTTTTTAACTATTTATTACATTCTTATATTATTAATTTATTTTTTATTGAGTTTAATTTTTTAAAAAGTTACTTTCTTATTATTATATTATTATTTGTCCTGGTTTTTTATTATTAATATTTATTATTAATATTTGGTAATTCCATTCATTATTTTATCATGTTCTATATTAAATAATTTCATTAAATATATGACTTTTCTATATTTATTTATTGCTCTTACATATGTTATTAGTTTGAATTTTTATAAAGGAAATGACCTTTGCTTGTTATTTTTTAATTTAATGTGTTATAAAAGTTTAGAATATTGGAAAATTAATGACTCTTATGTATGAAGATATTAACCTTGAGTAGGAGGTATTTTGGAATTCTTAAAAATTAAAGGACTCATAAATTATAGTTGAAGTAAAAGTTAACTCATATTTATTGAATTTTATTCTTATATAAGATGGAAAGTTTAAATTTTTCTTACGTAAAGAGTCTTATCTACTGATTTTTTACTTTGGTCTATTACAATGATTTAGAAACTTAGTAAAGTATAGAATCTTATACGTAAAGAGGATATGACTTTTATGTATTAATATTTCTATATATAAGACTTCTATTTCAAAACACATATACAGAGAATAATTTTACATAATAAGTTAATATAGACATATCAATCTTTTTTATGATAGGTCTATCAATCAAATATTATGATAGATATTCTGTAAGATTTAAATTATTTTATTTGTAATAAATCATGAGTTATTTCTATTCAGATTTAAATGATGATTCTCAGTGTAAAAATTATGGATATTATTTATAATATCTAATAACTATGAAGATATCAAATAAAAAATGGTATAATCTAATGTAGTTTGTTATTCAAATGTATAGTTTTTATAAATTTAGGTATTTTTTTTAAACTATTAAATTCGGAATATATTCTACAATGGAATTGAAGAATTGAATATGAAGAATAAGGGAATATATATCTATAAATATATATCAATAAAAACTAGAAAGTGTACATTAATTCTATGATATTATAATGACTATCTTTCTACTACAATTATTGTGAAAACTTCAATGTGTTAGATTCATTTTCAAAGTGTGATCAATATATTATAATTTTTCAATATTGATCTTTTTGAAACCTGATTTTTATATTTGAATTGTATTTTCATTATCAATTTTTTGACATTTTCTATAGTTGGTTATGCTTCTCCCTGAGAAAATAATTTTTTGAATTCGTTATACCACCATCAAAAATAAATTTTTGTAACTGATTTGTGAGTCCCCTCAAAGATTCAAGTTATATTTTTGTTATATATCCATTTCAAAATGGTGGTTTTAATTGGGTTGTGACTCCACCTGAAATGCTTGGTGGTTTTAGTTTGGAATAAACCTATTAAAAAGTATTGGCATAATAATAGTAAATATAGGATCACTATGATCCAAAAAACTATAAAAAATTCTTAAGTTATCATTTAATTTTCCTATTTATGTTTTAAATTTAATTTTGGTTAATTTATCCCCCCTCACCCTGCTTATCTCCCAGTCATCTATTCATCTAGGAAAAAAATGACTAGTGAGGATAATCCTATAAGAAAAGATAATTATTGATATGTTTAGTTCATGTAAATGAATAATATTTCAATTGGGTATGATCCAAAAAAAATTAGTTGATGATGTGCCTTTATTCATTTACTAAAATATAAGGTAATGAAAAATAAATTTTAAAGGGAAGATTCTATTAACATTATTTTGATGTGGATAGGTTGGGAACCTTACTTCTAAGTGACCAAATAATTTATGAGATTAAGGTTATACTAATACACACAAGAATAAATCCTCTAGGGATATAGAATTCAATATGAATTTAAAGTATAATTTCTTTAAGACTAAGATATTGATTTGAAAAGAAGATAGAATATTAGAAGAAATGGAAGAAAAAGAAATTAAGGATTTAAAAGGCCTTAGTGAGGAAATAATTAAATGTATCATATACAAACCAAAATAATTAATTAAAAAATTATGGTGACGAGGTTGATGTTGGGATTATTTTAGACCTAAAAATTTATTTAAAATCCACTCTTGAAGAAATAGATACTTGTAGGTCTAAAATTAATAAGTGAGGTCTTTTTTATGAGATTTAAATCTTCATATATATTAATATAGTGAACATAAAATTTATTTCACATATGAGATTAGGATACTCAAATATGAAGAGATTGAAAACTCAAAGGAAGTGTTTGATATCATTAACAAATTAAATTTGTCAGCTTAAATCATTTTTGGATTAATTAAAACCATAAAATTAAGGTTCTAAAAATAGATGAACTTAAAGCAGAATTCATCAAGATACATTAGAATCATAAGGATCAAAAATAATCCATTATAATGGAATATATTTATAAAATTAGTTCACATAAATTTTTAAAAATATAAAAGAGAGGCATAGATATCCTACAATAAGTTAGGATATTTATTATCATGAAAAACATCTTATAATAAAGGCAAAGATGATGTGAGTCTTCATCATAAGAAAAAATATTATTTTTCATACAATAAATAAATCACCTAGTCGAAATAAAAATATTTAATTGTAAAAGACAGAAAATATCATTATTTATGGAAATAATATATAAAAATTAATTAAAATTAATGTGTTTTTTTATTAGAATGATTGATAAAAATCAAAACATATGTTTCAATGAAAATAAGTTTATTCATTTAAAACATAAATAGAGACAGATAAATAGAAATAAATATTATCTTTTTTTTTCAATTGATATTATTTTTAATGAAAATTATATAGATACAAATCTCCATATTTCACATCAAGGATATGGAATAGCATTCCAATGGAGATGTGATGTTGATGTATGTATCTGTTCAAGTGGTTATCGAGTAAGCTAATAATGAAAAATAGATTTTTATATTTTAAAGATGAATCAAATCAATCATATCTAGAGGAGTGAAATCTATATTAATATCCAATTTTTATGAATGAATAATATGGTATCAAGAAGAAATAGTCTAAAAATATTAGTGTGGTTGATATTTAATTGGGAGAAATAAACCAAGATGAAGTATAGATTCTTGATAATGGATGAACTTCCTAAATTATTTAATATTTGGATATTATCATGGGAATCAAAAATAAAAAGTAATAAGACATATAATATTAAAATAAAAAATTACAAACGATAATTAGATTTGGGAAGGCCAAAAATTTTATAAAATTCTTGAGAATAATGAATTACTTTATTATTTAAGACCTTAGTTTCCATTTCATTATCATAACACAATTTTGTGAATAAGAAATAAAATAAAAATTACCAAGAGACCTACACTTTCATGGTAAAGGATTTTAAAACATCGATGCATTAAATGCACACAAACAGGAATCTCTATCTTGTTACTGGATTAATATTTTGTGTTTTTTAACCATGGAATATAAAAAATTCATAAATAGATTATCCATTGGATCCAAAAATCCTTATTGGAGCTAGTGAAATGTGAGGGTTTTTGTGATATACCTAAACGTACATATTATCATACTTATATGATTGATTTTTATCAAAAGCTTAATATATCTAAAAAGATGTATAATTTAAAAAAAATAAGTCAATAATGTCACTAGAATTAGTGCATATTGAGGTTTGAATCATTAATAGATATTTATGGATAAAGGTAGTTTGTATTTGTAATCGATGACAAAAGTATAATTTCCTAGTATATATTGATCACTCATAAATATAAAATATTCAATTACATATCACATTATCAAATATTAACATAAAAATACTAGGATTTAAAATATTGGAATTATAGACTGATAATGGAAAAAATATCACAAATATCAAAGTGGATGAATATTTTTAGAAGTAAGAGATAACCCGTCATATTTCAATTGTGAGAACCTATCTATAAAATTTCTTAGTATAGAGGAAAAACTAAATATATAATAACATGCCTGGAGTGACACTTAATGAAAAACACATACCAAATAAATTTTAGAAGGAAACTATCTTAACATCAATATATATTAAAAATAGATATTTATTATAATCGTGTAAGGATAGGAATCCATATGATATATCGCATGAGGGTAAATTGATATTGAAGAAAATTAAATTCTTTGGAAGGAAATTTTTTGTTCTAAATAAATTGAAGAGCCACCAGAAGTCTGAATATCAAGGACATAAGAGAATTATTTTCGATACTTTTCAATTATAAAGGCCTAAATTTTTTAAAAAAATATTATAAAACGGTTCAATATAAAGATATCAATATTATGTAAAATGAGTTTCTTTTCAATATAGTGAAAAAATTATATAATATTGAGTTTATGATTTTAGTAGATTAGGGGAAACATTATGGTATGATTTCCTTCAAATGTAGAAACTAAAATAAGGATGTTGAACTAAGTTTCTAATATGGAATAAAGTCAAGAATTTGAGTAGAAATTGACAGAAAACATTATTAGTGATAGAATAATTATTTTATTAATGAGAAGAATGATTTCTATATATTAAAACTTAATTTTATCATATGTATATCCAAAAATATTTTAATAAGAAAAAAACAATATAAGTTAAATTAAGTCTATAACTAAAGAGCTTGACCAAATAGATAAGAATATGACATGAGATATTGTTTTGATGATAAATGAATGGAATTATATTAGAAATATTTGGGTTTTCTAGAATGAATTGACTAAATACAGAATAGTGATTCAAAATAAAGAAATAATTTTGGGTGAAGGTTACTCCCAAATTAATGTAATTGTAATTGATGGGAAGTTTTCTCATGTGATTATATTGGAAATGATATGTCTATTTTTTCCATAGTGGTGTAAGTTAAATTTATGGTTTTCTAAATGGACATAAAATCAATGTTCCTTAATGTTTTACTTGAATAAAAATTATATATTGAATAGCTAGTTGGTATTATCATTCATAAATATATGATCAAGGAGTTTGGTATTCCTTGATTGATAAGAACTTGAAAAATATTGGATTCCAATATAGAAGAGTTGATCATGATATTTATATTAAGAATAAGGATTATTAAATGATAGTTTCACTTATTTATATATATTTCATAATATTTTTATGATCTAGTGAAGTTTAATGAAAATGGTTTTTCAATTTCATGAGGATCAAGTTCAGAATATCAATGATTGGAGGGTTTTTTTTTTCTTTGGTTTTTAAGTGGTATAAGAGATTATACTATTATTTTTCAAGACAAATATTCTGAATAAATGATAAAAAATTCCAATGTACATTAACAATACTATGGAAACATCAGTTTCTACATGAATGATGTTTTCTATAGATGAAAATGAAAAAGAGGATTATGTGATGAATTATGGGAAAACCATTAGAATCATATTGTATTTAATTGCTTCAAGACCTTACATAGTATTTTATACTTCTTAATATAGATGGTATCAATGTTTTATTAAACAATACCACCTAATATAAGTGAAAATAAAACTTTGATATACCAAATTCATAGTAGATTTTAGTTTTTTACAATGAAATGTTACTATAGGAGTAATTTGGATATATTATTGTGGATTGGACTGGTTCAGTAGATGATTGGAAATCGATATTGCGAAGTGAATTTTATTTTTCTAGTTATTTTATTTATTTTCCATGCCAGATAAAATATTTCATCTAGTTGAGAAAAATTAAATCTAAATACATATAAGTAACTCAAGATTTCAGAAAACTATTATTGATAAAGTAATATTCTAAAGTTGTTGGAGTTAAAGTTAATTCTCTCATTTAGATTAAGTGTGACAACACAAGTGATGTTAATCATTTAAATAATAATATACATCATTAAATAAAAATCATATCAATATAAAATATCATTCTATCGAGTAGAAATTTGAGAATGGTTTGGTTATATCAAAATATATGACTACACATAGTTAAATTATGAATATTATCACAAAGGAACATTCCAAAGAGACTTTTGAGGATCATTAATTTTATCTTGAAGATTAGTAATCTCTATTCACATGAAATTTTGGAGAAGGGAGACTCAATCCCCAAAGGATACTATCATTTCCCCTTTGGTTCTCGATATATGAAAATCTAAATGTGATGTATGGATATTTATGTTTTCCCTATGCTTAAAAAAATTAAGCTAATTTTCTACTCTTAAAATATTCAATGAAGTTTTTTTTTCATTGAAGAAGTCGGAGGGCTACTCATAATCACAAATGGGAAAAATACTAAAAGACTATTCCCCAAAGTGTTAAAAAATAGGAAAGGAGGGTTTTTTTCAAAATGTGGAAAATTTTTCCAAGGAAGTGTTTTATAGAGGAGAATTTTCCTTGAGGAGTATTATAGGATATTACATGAAATCTTGATTCAGGGGGTTGAATTTAATAAAATGAATTAGTTTGAGGAAATCAATAATATGTGGTCTCAAAAAAATTAGTTATTAAAATATGTATAATGCGGTGTTAAATTAAGAGAATAACGAATCAATTCCTTGATAAACCATTGATTTAACTCTCATTCCTCATAAGGAATAAGAATCATGTGGTATTTGAGCATATGATAAGTGAGTAATTGTTTAATCTATCTAGAGTGTGATGATGGAAGATAAAATATGGTATATGAAGAAATATGTTAAATTGTTGTAGTATTTTCAACAAATCCAATGTATAAGATTATAAGAAAAAATACAATATTTTATTTTAAGGTATTTTTATTCACAAAGATCATTTAAAAGGCACATAAAATAATTGAATATTCATTATATTTGGTCTTTTTATGTTTAGAGAAATTTTAAGTGGTCTTTCTCGGAGAGAAAATAATAATGTCATAATATACTCAATTTTATGTTGTAACATTATTGTGAAATGACAAATATTATTATTAAAGGATTGTATTGTAATTGTCAGTTGAAACCCATAATGGTTGTTTTATGAGTTTCAAAAATATTATAAAGTATGTATCACTTCGTAATATAAATGGATAATATAAACATTTTATATATATCTAAATCTTTAATAATTTTATCAAAACTATTCATTAAGAGAGAAGTATTAATAAAGGATCCAAGGAATAGAAGAAGCATTTAGTGGGGCCATAATTTTGATTTTTAATCAAAATCAATAGATAAACCCCAATAACTAGACAAAATAACCCTAAAATATCATGAATAAGATCACACACATTTAATTAATGATTAAATTAAGTATAGAATTACCTCATTTGTTATGTTGTTATTTATCATAATTTTCATCACCGCTTATTTTTAATTTTCACTCTAATAGAGAATCTAACTGGGGAAACCCCTAGACACATCCAAACATTCTCCACAATTCTCCTCACAATATTCTTGATATCTTGGGTGATAGTATGAAATAATCAA
Source organism: Viscum album (assembly GCA_963277665.1). Lineage (NCBI taxonomy): Eukaryota > Viridiplantae > Streptophyta > Magnoliopsida > Santalales > Viscaceae > Viscum > Viscum album. The sequence goes on along the minus strand of OY728133.1, from coordinate 1,571,726,979 downwards.
GTGCTTAATAATTTTCTTCTTCAGTCATAAAATGTTCTAATGTTCTCTCCCTAGATTCTTATTAGAGTGAATAAGGGAGAATTATTTCTAGGGATTTAGGTAATCATAAATGACATATCATTTTGTCTAAGACATCATTAGTGGAAACTGACATATTTTAGAATTTCCGCCATCGTTAATGATGAGAAAGTTCATAAAGACCCTTATCATTTAATGTAAACTTAGTTATTACCAATGTCAAAAACATAATAATAACAATTATAGTTTTATTGTTATTATATCCCCCACTTGACACAAGGTTCATTGGGTCGATTCACCTTAAAGGGGACTGTGTGGCATGAAACATCAAAGGATCTATATTTTATGTGGGGGTCAGTGGTAGAGAATCTCAAGGATAGTGAGGTTGGGTCACTTAGAGGTAATAAATCCATCCACTACTAGTGCGTTTAAATGTTGAAGGAATAACCTTGAACATTTCAGGGGTTAATGTTACTTTTATAATCCCAACTGGATGGTGGTGGTTGGTTGATTTTTATAGAAATGGATTCCCCACTCGAAAAGGTGGATGATGTTGCATACAGATACCCTCTTAATACGGGGCTCTATAGAAACACTTTTCAATAATGAATTGGGGGTTTATGTAATTGTTTGGTTGTATCATGTCTTTGGTATTAACGTTGTCATGTGTCTTAGGATTAAGATGTTAGTAGGTGAGTCATCTTTGGAATGAAATCGGTGGCTCCAATGAGGTTCGGTATGCAGTCTGGATGGCATAAGATGGTCAGTTGTTGACCTCACGTAGTGTGTGGTGTCAGTGTGGGTACTCGTAACATAAGCATGGTTGCTATTCAAGGCATAGAAAATGATGATGGCGGTGACAGTATATGGAATTTGGGGATCAACCAACTAGGGTTTCCTTTCCTAGATAGACTTTTGAGCCCATTGATAATGTTTTGACTTTATTACATTAGGATTTTTCACCATTTAGGCCTATGGGTATTTTTCATTATGGATTTATATCTTAGTGCCTTCAATAATATTTTTTTCTACTCCTATTCCTTCAGGTTGTGTTACTTTTGGGACATTTTTTAATTTAATGGTTTCCCTCCCCATTTAAAATTGGTTTCATTTTTTACATAATACAGGGCCTTTGACCCAAACCTATTTTATAAAATAAAGAGAAAAAATTATACTCAAGTATTCTAAACTTTAATAACTTCTGATCCAATTTATATAATTGCAATTTACTTAAATAAAAATTAATCTCCAAACCAGGGAAAAAATTCATCTAATTTTTAAATTTATTAAAATATAATGAGATTCTGTATACCCTTATTTTATGACCATCTAGGCCCTTTTCTCTATGAAAATATTTGAAACTAACCTAAAGTCCACAATAAGTATGTAGAAACATGTGAAGGCACCCATAGAGAAATATATTAGTATAAAAATAACAAAAAACATTCCATCAATGATATTGTTTATTATAATCACTTAGTAAACTTATATCTCATCAAGTAGGATTTATAACTATTTCATTACCCTATTTTCAATATTTATATTTATATAAATTTCTGAAAAAAACCAGTTGATAGGTTGATAATAAAACATCCTATATTTCTAAAAAATATTTTCATTAATTTTATTTCTATAATTACAAAAGTAAATTATAAATGAATTTGTTTCTTTATAATGATATAAACCAAACATGTATACACATATTTATCATCAAATTTGTTTTCTTTGCATTTTTATCTTTAAAATATAAAATTCAAGTAAAATAGAATTAAATTTATTTTAATGCTTTTATAAAATATCTTTTACTATATTCACAATTCATTTTACATATATAGTGTTATAACTACATTGATTTTTTAATAATATTATTTTAATGATAATTAATTCATTTCAATCTAAAGGTTAACAATGTATGACACAAACTTTCATAGTAATAAAAACTAAATGTAATTTCATATAACATTTTTTCAAACAAATGATGAATATAAAAATATCATTTTTCTACAGAAAAATAATTTTTCATGAAATTTTAATTAAAATATATTTATTTTGATTTATAAATGTTTCTTATCATATTATATGATCATATTTTATTAGAAAAAAATTTTATTTTAAAATGGTATAATTCTTTATAATAAAATTATATTATGAAATATTTATCAGAAGATATAGTTCTTATTATGTACAGTTCGTAATTATCATATAATTGTTATAAATTTAGGATGATATATTTTTTTAGAAAAGTAAAATGTTCATTGATAAAAAGATTAATCATAGTGTACATAGTTTGATCCACTAAAATTGTTTTCTCAATTATGTATTTAAAATAAAAATTCTACTTAATTGGAAGAAAATTTTCATAAAATATAACTTCTTTATATTCATAAAATATTAATTATCAAACATATAATAATTAAGAGGTGATAAAAATATAAATTTAATCACTCATAAAAAGGGATTAGTTTTTTTCTAAATAATGTAATTTTCTAAGTATAATATAATTTTAATTAAAATAAAAATACCTAATATTTAATTACTAAATTTTATAAAATCGATATATATTTATGAATAATTATAAAAAATTTATAATAGGGTAAATTTTTTGTATTTTTTTAAATAATTTTATCTTTAGGTGAGAAGTAAAAAATGTAGTTTTTACAAATAATGGAACAAATATTCCCTCATCATGATGCAAGTATGACTTAAACTTTTCTAAAAAGAAAATTATCATAACCAAAAAAATTATTTCAAAAGTAAAATAATGATTTTAAAATGTTTAATATAAAAATAAAATATCCTAGAGTCAATGATTACTTGTTATATTGATACATATTATAATAGATTGCATCACCAAGATAAATTAGATTAACAATCTTGGAAAACTAGATACATACATGACTTCTACACTACTCAGGAATTAAAAACATAGCTTGAAACAATTTCTTACATCCTTGAAAATATTTCAAAGATCCATTCTTCTTATCATGTGGAATGGAAAAAAATAAATTATGATCTTAGATGCTCAGTATGGGAAATTATACTACTGAAGCTATCATTTGTAAATAAGGAATTATAAATATGGCATAGTGGATAATCAAAATAAATTATATTCAATAGAAACCCTGATTTTAAAGTAAATCCATGGAAAATATCTGTATAGAAATCACATGTATAATGATAACTTAATTCTCACCAAAGAAAATGCATAAATCCATACATTTATGTTCTTACCAATAAGGTCTCAACCAATATATCATGAATCTTATCCTTAAAGACTTAGATAAGAAACTATCATTATATATGTATACATACACCAATTACCCAACTAATATGGCCACATGTTTTTCCTTATAATAATAGTCAATTCATCCAGATCATATCTATAACTATGCCCCACCCATCACTTATATTTCGTATGCATTCCTCATACATTGAATAATCAATAAAATTCATTTTAGAATTATTTATAAATCAACATTTATTCATATTCAATCAAGAATAATGAATATTTTCTTAAATAATGAAATAAATTTCTTAATAAATGTCCTTTAGCTGGTACCAAAAATAGAAATGATATATGGTTAATACAATATCAAATTAGTGGAAATCATGCAATATATATTCAGGATACATAAAATATGGACATGGAGGAGAAAATAAGATCCACTTAAATGGTTCTGGTTAATAAAGGATGTGATCCTAAGAAATTTAAGGACCATAAAACCCTGAATCCATAAAGAATGAAATATGAGCACCAATTCATCAAAAATGATAGTTTTTAAGTACAACCACGCCTCTCAAAAATTTAAAAGAAAATAAGAGAAAATAATTTAAAAAATCATCCTTGTAACTTTATATAAAGAAATTTTAAATTTCTTTAAAAATTATTTTCTTTAAATTAATAAAATAATAACCTTTTATTTAAAAATAATAAATAAAAACTTTGTGAATATTGCTAAAATATTCAACTAATAAACAGGAAATAAAGTAGAATTTTCTTTAAAAATTATTAATTAATTTAAGTACCAAAGTGATGAAAAATTGTATCAAAATAATTAAAATCCATAAATAATAATAGATGAAAATATATGGGGTTTAAGGAGGCTAGATCATAAAATTATTTCAAAAAAATAAACATAAACAATCTTCATTAAAAATGAGACTATAAAATAAATCATTACTATTTCGGATAAATTTGAATTAAAAAAATAATCAAATAGAAATCATGTAGAAAAATTTTGTAATCACATGAAAAAATATGTATTCATGATATATTCTGTAAAAGGTGTCGTATATACACCACTAAAATAAATTAGGTTCATAATGTAAAACGGGTCTCATTGAAGTGGTAATGAGATGAAATTACCCTTACTACAGGTCTAATATGATTTTTATTCCTTATTAACCTCATTTATATTAAAATTATATTTGATATACTTAAATAATAAAACAATATTAATAGTTATTATACCATATTGGATATAAATATTAAATTTTATCCCCTATTTATTATCAATTCTTTACAAACATCATCAACTTAGATGTTAATTATTTCATTTTTCATACAAGTTTCAGATCAGTAGCTCTGATCCTTGAATATTGGTTATGGTTTAATCATAATAATAATATTTAGAATGATATAATTATAATTATTTTATATAAATAAAAAATATTAATCATTCATGAGAGGTGGGAATGAAAAAATGAATCACATAGCTTTATGGAGGTGGTAGTCCACACGTATACACAAACGATGTTACCATTTTCCAATGAATGGATGGGTAAAAATTTAAGTAATATATTGTATTTCAGGTATCATATTTATCCTTAAATTCAACATAATACCCAACCCTATGAGATGATGAGGAAAAATGAAACATATTACTTCGTGGATGTGGTAGTTCACACATACACATGAGCAATGTTTTTATTTTCCATAAAATGGAAAAGGAGAAGAATAAAGGATGTTTCATAAAAATAATATAATTTAATTATATTTCAGATAAATATTTTATTATATCATCATGTTTAAGATATAATTTAAGGATTTTTAAGAAAAAATAAAATGAAAGAACTTAGTTAATAGTTATGCCCCACTTTGGTAATCCCCATTTGGCCCAGACCTTCAACCCTCGTAGGACTATATTAGGGGAATAGATGAAGATACTGGAAGTTAATAAGGAATATAGTAATGAATTTGGGTAGATTTTTTCTGATCTAATATTTTAATTAAGTGTTAGGAAGAAATGAGAGATTTTTCCCTTTCAAAAGTGAGGTGATTGGAAATCTTGTAAATAAAAAAAATATTAATATATAATATGTTTCTAGATAATGTATAATTTATATAAATTTTCATATAATCTAATTTAAATAATATAATATCGAAATATTATCATAAAATATAACTTATGAATTCATTTAGTTTATTTAAAACCATATACTTCAGTTTGACTCCTTTAATAACCCCTTTTAAACTTATACACGGTAAAAAATTTATCAAAAGTAAAGAGCCATGATTTTTTTTTAAAACTTTATGTGGAGGATACATGAACCATTAAATATATAATATCTAATTTACAATACAATTGAGTTAATATAGGTTTTTTTATTTTCATAGTGATTTAAAAATAATTTTTAAACATTAAGTACCATTTAAGGTCATTTTTGGATTATTCACATATCATGAATTTAAAAAAAACCAAGATAAAAATAGAATTCAATTATAAACACTTTAAATATCGCTTATAATTTATATCTATGCTAGAAATTAATTGTTTACAATAATTCAACCAAAATGTATTACTTTTAGTGTTTTTAAAATCATTTATCTGTTTTTTATACTGCTTGTATAAGCATTGTGTCGTCATTGTGTAAGAATTCAAGAAAAATATACTTTCTCTAAAAATAAAAATAAAATTGTATCCTAAAAATAATTTCTTCATTTTAAAAATAATCATTTATAAACATTCATATATTCTTTTTATTCCTATGAAAACATATTATAAACATTGAAATAAATAGTGGAACTTTGTAATTTTTAATAACTAAAAATCATATAAAGTTAAAAATTAATTTAATTTCGTAAAAAGTTGCACATTTTTAAATTTATTATGGTTATGGATATATTAATTTCATAAAATGAATTAAATTCATTTTTTGGGTTGATTTTGAGAACTTATTCCATAGTTTTAATCTTAATTAAATTGTTCTATCCATTACCGTGGTGATAATATTTTACCATGGTTACTTTTTATTTGGAAAAAAATGATATTGAAATATTTACCAAATCTAAAAATCATGATTCTAAATATGAAGTATATTTTTTAATATTTAATTCCTATAATTTTCATAAATTTATTTTAATATAATTATGAAAAATAAAGCAAAATTATTTTCAAGAAAATTGTGTTTTTAGAAATAAAAATGAACTTATACCTAAATCAAATATAATAATGGTTTATAAGGGGTTTATTATATTATTTTAATTATAATAGATATTAAATTAATATAAAATCAAATATAAACTAGTATGAGACTTCTAAATTACTTCATTTAAAGAAAATAAATGATAGTTTGCAGAAATCGACATTTTTCACTATTCACTAAAAACCACTCCATTCAGAAAAATTCCAAAAAATCAGAAAAAGATAATTTTGAAATTCTCATGTAAAAAATGATGTTAATTATTTAAAATAAAATTTCTAAAAGTATTATAAATTAATTATAATTACTCACGTATAAAATGCAAAAAAAACCATTTTTAGGAGAAAATTGATTTTAAACCATAAAATGTATTTATTTTTATTGTTTTCTGCATAGAAACAGTATGAAAAAAGTTAAATTTATTTATGGAATTTATTATTTGTATTAATGTGAAATTATCACACATATAATTCAAAATTCTTTAACTCCTATTCACACCTTCCAACCTAACCACTAAGATATAACAGACATTTTTAAATAATTTTATTTTATTGTTCATTAAATCTTTTGATGGTGTATGGGGTATAATATAGAACTTAAAGTTCATTTAAAACAAAATATAAACTAAAATAACCTATTATTTCATTATCCCATCCTTATAGAAATTTTTTAATCAAAATTTTAATTCTTCTTTTCTAAACTGGATATATCATAACATTGTAATCAAATGAAATATATATTTTATAATGAACATTAATTTATAGGTTATGACCAAGAAACATATTATACATGTACCTATATAAGAATAATATTAGAAAAAGTGTTTCTAAGAGAATACCTTGGTACTTGAGTGCTTATTTCCACATGAGACTTGATAGATTTATCTCTAGTTTGCATAGGTTTGATAAATTATTGACCATTGGGATAGAAAATATTATTAAATTTACTTAAATGGTTTCTTCCCATCATATAAGCATGATTTCATTATTTATTGTGCATATGTTGGATGATATTTTCATTTTGGAAGCACTAAAAGTAAATTTTAACATACTACAAGATCCACCAAATAAAGAAGAGTTATTCCACCCGTCTAAAACTGAAATATTTAGTATAAGAAAAAATAATAACTAAAAATCAAATTAAAATGCCTCAAATATGCATGATTAAATTTGAACCAAAAAAATTAATGGATTTATCACTTATTAGTCATTTTATCCCCAAACAACCTTTATAACTTATTTAGTCACATACTCAAATATGTATATGTCTTAATCACGTATTCAAAATATAATTTATCCCAAATAACCATAATTATCCAGATATAAAATATAATAAAAAACATTCCACATCACCAATGATCATATTTTAATATCAAAAATTAACTTTAAAGTAAATCTATACATTCTTCCAAAAATGTCACATTTTTATAAAACTTACTCTTTTGGGTGATTGATACCATTCAACATAATTTTCCAAAATTCATATTTTTGAAATTTTCAAAACAAATAAATATTATTAGAAAAATCCATTGATCTTTTCTTTTTGTACTATTAGAAAAATACCATACTACTACATCAATATCACATTATCTTTAAATTAACCATAATTACAATTAATTAAAATCTTTATAGATTGTATTCATCCATGAGGGTTATCCCCTTTATAGCCTTTTGTCTTCAAAATATCTACTAATATTTCATCTATAGAGACAATATTGATTACAAAAGAAACTTATTAAAATTAGTATCAACACTAACCAAATTTATTATATAAGATATTTTCATCTAAAATTTTCAACAATGATTCCAAATTGATTCACATACTCTTCATAATCCATAGAGTTTCTCAATATATCATCAATAAATTCAACACAAAAATTTATCTAGGGAATCCTTTATACTTGGGTAATTGGTTTTCATAATGCCCTATATCCATATAGTTAAAGAAATACATATCTGTAGATTATTTATTGACATTAAAATTTTGATAATGATGTTACTTTTCTTTGCACTTGTAATGAACTCTCATTCCATTTATAAATTTACATAGCTAACATCTCGGCCTGGAATCCACTAAACTGGGGGCCCAAGGTGATTCATTATGTGACATCTGCTACACCTCCCCATACACTAGTAGTTATAGAGTAGTATAGAGGGTATAATAAGGTCTATGGGGAGATTATACAATATTTACCAGAGTGATAAAATAGTATAAATCTAAATAATAAATAAACAAGTAATAATGATCAATAACCATTAACCACCATGCACCACATAACAATACCCCAAAAGTGAGTAAATGCTTAAAACCAATGTAGAAAATATGTTATGCATGAATAGTGTCATGTGATAAGGAAACCCCAAAATAAAATCACATTAACAATCCCAAAAATTAGTACCAAAGTCATTATAGTTCCCACATCCATTCTCCACCCCCCAATCCCGACTTACCATCTATCATAGTTCATTTTCCATTATCCTGACCTGCAACATTGAAATCCTCTTGGGCACCAATGGCATCCTGAGCAAGGTGTGAGTACACCTTAGTATTCCACTACTAATGGTGTATAAATCAATATCATGTCTAATACAATAAAAGTTTTTGTAGTGGTATGAATTTACTAACAAACGTGTCAATAAATAAATGATGTACCACAATGAAAATTTATATTTTTCCACATGGCCTATTGGGTTCCACTATGACACCCAATCCACTAAACCTACTTTGGTCATACCATAAGTATAAACCATGATCCTCGTTATAGAGGTTAAATATTCTAATAAAAATAGATAATTTTTTTTATTTATAAATTATAGGTAGCAAATAATATCGGTTTAATTACACATACTATGCCATATGCTATTAGTGGTCTATCACCATACCAACACCCTAAAAAGAATAAGTAATGCCATGTCCATAATTTTAAGTGAAGGATGATGATCCCCAATTAAATACTTCTTAAATTAGTCATACGGAATTCCATTTCTAACTTCCCTACCCATGGGTTTAGAACATCATGTACAACATTAGAAACCAATCATTATAAATCAATTTCTATTGTTTAATATACATGACCTTAAACCAAAAAAAATAACATAAGTGCACCAATCTCATCATTAATCATTCCACATGGACCATTATATTTAACAACGTTAACCCCATTATATAATTAAATTATTTCATCGTTAATTAATATAACTCCACAATTGAAGTTTCTTGAAAAAAATTAACATTTTAAATGTTACCCTTAAGCCATTTACTATCACTTCCCTTAATCGATTCATGAACCATTTAATTATATAGTTTTTTCAAACAACCTATTGTGTTATGTTAACATTCCCAAAAATAAACACAATTATTTTAACCATATAAAATTTAGTTTACCCCATTTATAATTTCATTTACCAAGATTATGGGAGGGGAACACCCCATGGGTGGACTTGGTCGCGACCTAATAATCATCAGTAGATCCAAATGTTATGTGAAGGGTATAAAACATCATTTAAATTCACAATTTACTAATTCTAAGCAAGTAATTAATTTCACAACACAAAATAAAAATAGCACATACCACATAAAGACGAAAAAACATCAATACTATGGGAAAAATATTTTAGAATACCTACCTTATTCTCATAGACAATAACGCATCCCACCAATAGTACACAGTCCAAGATAAAATAGACTCAAAACGCAAGGAGAAGAATACCCTATAATTAGTTCTCATTATATTCAAAATAATAGAAACAAACCAACAAATTCTCTCCAAAAATATAGAAATAAACTAAGTTAGGGACTTAACTAAGGCTTCAAATCACACTAAATGACACCATAAAAACTCTAGAATCAAAGGAGAACCACCATTGGATGAGTTGGAAAGGTTTAGTTTACACCCCATGATGAGGGAGAATAAATGGGTGTGAAAATATGGGAAATCATATAATTGTTGAGAGGGTAAAATTGAAAATTTCCCAATTTTAATGGGCACATGGTTTGGATACATGGTTTTCCAAACCATGTGTCAACTATTCAAACTCCTTTGTCAAATATTTTACCAAGATGCATAGTTTTCTGTGGTACCTGTATGGTTTGGAATTCCATGTAGAAGTCATACAAACAGATCTATCCATGGCCATAGGATTTCTCGGGGGGTGATTCATGGTTTAAAAATAATTTATTGGCCCACTCGATGGTTCACAGTTGTAGTGCATAGTTAGCACTAACCACTCAGAAACCATGTTATATACATTGTATGGCCCATTGTCCCTACTTTTTAATGTTATGAAACACAAAGATGGTCTTGATTACTTCCTTATTCCCAAGAGAAATTTAATTAACCATTTTAAAAAGGATTTTAACCAAATTTAAAATAATAACATGCCTCATAAAATTTTGTGATCCTACAACCTCACAACCTCATAACATCTCATCCTTATTTTTCTCTCCCAAACATCACTATCCCTATTAAGTAAAGAGATCAGTCCACTAGGCCCGAATGTCATCTTTATATGCCAAAGATTCTTCTTAAACATGTTCATGATTCTACATCACTCAAACTAATGTCATGGACTTACCTCAAAGAGTCTTATCACTACGATCCATAGTACAAATCGGATGATCCTTAAAGGACTCATCTTACTGAAGATAAATGTCATCAATATCAATCATGTGAGAAGGTTCGGGTTGATACTTAAAAATATATAACACATGAAAAATTTGGTGTATATCCCTATACCACTATGCCTGATCAAACTAATATTCTATCAATCTGATACTCTCTACAATACCAAATGGCCTAATATATCTAGGTGAAAAATTACCCAATTTTCAAATCTAATGGTGAATAATCTTGGAAACACCCAAAAACAACTCATAGTCAAACACTACAAAATCAATATTTTTATTTTTTTATCATTGTAAGACTTATTTTTACTCTGGTCCATATACATATGTTCCCAAATCAATTAAAACTACACTAATATCTTCTACACAATAATCATACACAAAAATACTTATTCTCTTTCTTTTATCCAACATAAAGGTGTTCTTTATGTCTTACCATAGAGAGCCTTATATGGTTTCATCTGAATATTCTCTAACTAAATTTTGTTATGAATGAACTAAAAAATGTCTAATTTCTTTTCCACTTTCTAAAAAAATCATGGATGTATTCTCTCTACGTGTCCACTAACACAAGAAAATTATGTTCTAATTGTCCATTCTTCTATGAGTGGAAATCTATAATCAAATCTACCGGAGTACCTTGTTACCTCTACAAGACTTTCTTGAATCATGAGTTTAAATGAGTGTACTTAACTGAAATAATGGTTCAAGGAACCCCATGAAAAGTTTATATCTCTCACGCATTCAAGTCACCCAATTGATCAATAGTGAAAGTCTTCTAAATTGGTAAGAAATGGACTTCCTTGGTCAAATTGTCCAAAATTTTAAATACATCATCATTATTCAAAAAAATATTCAAAAAACTCACTATAAATTCCATGGTGAAATCATCTCACTTCCACTCTAGAATGGGAAATAGCAGTAATAAAACATCAAGTTACTGATGATCATCCATGACTTATTGATAGGAGTAGAATTATGCCACAAAACCTGCAATATCCTTATTTATTCCAATCTATTAATACCATCTATAAAGATCACAATACATTTTGGTTAAACCTGGGCATACCACACACTTTAGAAAATGAAACTTCCATATCAACACCTCTCATATGTAAGTAGGTATGATAACATGGTCGTGAAAATGGATTATCTCTTCATCATCATTAGTCTAGTGAAGAATTTTCTCCCCACCATCATATATATCCCTCAATGTTAGGCACTCTATATCCTTATAATAACCTTATATGATTCATCATAGAATAGTAGTAACAACAGATAAATAAAATAGGGTCACCATCTCAGGCCCCTTATGAACACCTAGATGGATCATTGTAAAAAATTCCATCATCCAACACTCAGAACTATGGCTCCTAGATTTTATGATTCTATGTATTCTAGCTCAAGGAATCAATAACACTATTTCATTTTCCCAAAATATAAGATAGATCAAAAATTAAATTATTATATATAATCAACCCATATTTTCTTCTAGAGATTCAAATAATGTCAAGAAAACATATATTTTAGTCTATTATGATCAATTTAAATAAGAAACCTCTCACCGAGAAGATAATGTCAATAACATTTTAAGTCATAAACCACTATGCCCAAATCAAGATCATGCATAAGATAGTCACATTCATGTGGAATCAACTATAATTATCTATACACCATGACTGAATCTTTATACATCAACACTACCCTATTTCTAATCCCAGATGCATAACATTACAAAGTATACTCCTCACTTAGTTTGGATAATATTAGAATAAGTGTACTAGTCAAATTTTAATTAAGATCTTATTAGGAATTATAAAATTCCTCAAACCATTCAAACATTAGAACCTTCTCAGTTTTCCTCGATATAAGTTCCATAAAATAAGAAAAGTCCTTCAGGAACCTTTATTAATAAACCACCAAACCAATAAAAAATATCTTGTATCAAAAACCCTGATGGGATAATCCCAAGAAAAAATTGATCAAACATTCTCATGTTTCACTAACATTCCTTCCTTTGGCATTATATAACCCAATAAATGTACCTTTTAGATACAAGAATGATACATAGTCAACTTGGAATATAACTGATGCTCCCTCAATGCACTCAGAATGATGTCAAGATGTTTTTCATGATCATCATGAATATAAGAGTACTCTAAGATATCATTAAAAAATATGAACACAAACTAATACAAGTAACAGTAAAATATTTGGTTCATCAAAGATATAAACACATTAGAATTGTTTTTTAACCCAAATGACTTTATAACAAACTCATACAAACCAGACATACTCCCATAAGTAGTTCCATGTATATCGGAATATCACACCTTCAACTCATGTTACCCTGATCTAAAATAAATCTTTTAGAATACACAATAATCCCTATTCTAGATAAGGATAACATAAATATGTGGAAGAGATATACCGGTTTACGATATTCATTTGGTTCAACATCTGTTAATCGACACACAAATGCAATGATCCATCAAACATCTAGGAAAACAAAACCAGAGCTCCCCATGGTGAGGTAGTTGGATGGATGAACTCTTTATCCTCACTCCCATCTAGCTAAGTATTAATATTATGTATATATTTTGATTTCATTAGATAAGGAGGAATAGAAACTGGATAATATTCATGAATCAAATCAATACTAAACTCATCCTCTCTCTCTCTAGGGTCGTATCCTAGATAACCCCTCAAGAAACACCTCCTAAAACTAATCCACTACGGGAGTAATGGAATCATGAACTAGTCCCTCATTTTCAATAATTTAATGCACATCATGGGTTATAATATCACCCAAATTACAAGGAACTAACCCCATATGACCTACCTATATATCTCATTCCCCATGAAAGATATAGATATAACCCTTAGGATATGTGAAAGAAACTCTCCTATGGTAATGGTCATTGTAGACTTGGTATAATAACAACCAATCCATACCCAGTATTAGGTTAAAACCTAACTGTTAAACCATGTACAACTCCTAAATCAAAAAAATCCACCAACCTTTGGGGTACATCCTTTATAAAGATAGATTTCTTCCGATCATACCCCCAATGGAAATTCATTCATCATGATTCCAATCAACAATTACACAATTAGAATCAAACTATTCATTTATCGAGTAGATATAAAATAATTTGAATCTATATAATGAAATAAATCTATATAAACTATAGAAGCTATAAGAATCATACCTTGGATAGTCAATGGCCTATCCTAACTTCCATCTAGGGAATGATGAATTGTATACATCTAACTTATACTTCTACCCAGTTCTCCTATTGGAGTTTCACGCATTGTGATAATCTACTGATACAGACACTCATGTTCAGGAGTACAACATCCTCTACTTCAACTGGTACTATGATGAACTCAACTCACCTACCCTGTCAAAATGGTACATTACCTAAATTGTCGCATAACCAAAGGGAATTATTGATCCCCACATACAGGAAACTATCACGTAGGAATCAATAAAAAATAGGGGAAATGATTTTTCCCAAACTAAAGAAAACAACATGACATATATACATATACAAAAAGAAACAGAAATAGAAAACAAGAATATATATGTCATCACACATAGAGATAAATGGAATGAATACAAATGAAATGGTAGAAAAATAATATCTAATAGAATATCCCAACATCATATAATGAAAAAACTAAAATTGCTACTCTAATAGTCTCCATGTAATAACGTGGGAAAACTCCCACCATCAAACCACCAACTACACAAACCCAACTGATAGAAAAAATCACCACCTCACAGTGTCACCTTTCCTTTACCAGTATTGAATGACATAACATGGTATATGCACATCCAATGGGGTGCACAAGTTGTGAGCTAAAAGGTTCAGTATGATTTCACTCAGGTGTTCCTTTACAAATCTACATACAATAATCCAAGAATGATCAAATTTAAATATAAAAAGTCTTGGTAAGAAATTTAATATTTTTCATATAAAAAGCATGTAAAACATTTAATTTTCCCTTTTTCCACATTTTAAAATAAATTAGGTAAACCATTTCATTGTATTTTATATAAGATAAAGAAGTCATATAAAAAATAAAGTGTCACATATCATATCATATCCATGGATGTACAAAAAAATACAATCCAAATCAAGGGTAACATCATACCCCTAATCTCGATAGTTAGAGATATCTAGGGCATTCATACCCTGGACATATCCAATCACATGTATCAAGATCCTAGAAATATGCATTGAAACTTGGTAGTATAGGAACGCCTAATAAATTGAACCAACCAATAGTGTCTATAATTTCCCTAGAAAAATAGACCTAGGGAGTGGAGGAACACCCCATAAAAACACCCTATAGTGTCAATGAATGAGGCATATTTCCACACCATCCACCTAAGTACATAGGGATTCCAATTTTATCTCTAAATCAATTCTTTAAAACTATGCTCTTAAAACTATTTCACAATTCCATTTCCCAATGCTTTGAAAACACCTTTTCTTTTACCAAAACTAGGGGAAACCATTTCTATACAAAAATATTTCAACACACACAAATCAAACATTCCAATTCATTTATTAATAAATTTATAAAACTTAAAGCAATTCAGTAATTCCAACACAGTCTAAAGATGGAACCACCAATCTCAAAACTCGTGGTCGCACAAGTCAGCAACAGGATCCACTAACCATTAAAAACAAAAAAATGATAACAAAGTCCCTATAATCAATATACACATATCATTATTGATTCAATTTAAAAAAAGGTAAGTTAATAGGATATATCACCACATTATTCAAATAAATTTTAACTCTGCACTACAACCAACACAAGGGTTAGCCTATAGAGTAATATCACACAATGGATCTAGAAGGAAACAAAAATATTCATGATTACAGTTCAATGGATGCAATAATGCAATGTAATGGTGCTATTGTAATCAAATACTAATAAGAAACATGATTATTAATCACCCTAATAAAATCATAGAAACCTCAATAGAAATCAATAATGGAAAAAAATGATTCATAAGGGTCAGAAGTCTCCAAAATCACACCTGAGATCCTCTAGGTTGAGAGGGAGAAGGGATGAAAATAAAAGCAACCATTAATTACCCTAAAATACTAACTCAAGTGATTACATGGTGTAGAATCCCATTACACATCATGTAATCCATGAATCCCAAGTTTGCGGATAACCCTGCCACCTTTTTATTATAAAACCTTAATTTTCTCAATACACATCATGAACCAAATATATAGCATGTATTCCTTTCAAACTATGTAATGAACTCATGAAATCATCCCTATAGTAATTACATGGAGTGAAATACCATTACATGGTATTAATTTCTCTGATAAAATTTGAAATAAACAATTTTAATTGAAAAACTCCAAACTGCCTTTAGTGTTCCCCAAAATCAGGGAGCAGACACAAATTCATTACATGTTTATACTCTGACTCCTTTAATTAAAAAAACATATATCCATAAACATTATTTCATTTTCCTATCAAAATATCTTCATCCTAGAGAGTCCCAATATGCACCCAAATAAAGAGGAAATTAATAAAGAGAAGTTAATTACCAAAAAGTGGGTAAATGAATGTTACAAAATCCCCATGATAAGACTTTCTATCCTAGAGAATTCATGTGGAATAATTATGTCTAGTAAATTGGTGAGGCCACTGGTCCCTTATAAACTACTTGATATCCCAAGTCTTATGAGAGTCTGATTCATGTCATTATATTTCTTTAACCAATTAAATTGAATTTCCACTCAAGAATTTCCCTTGAGATTCAAATATCTCTCCTGGCTGCTCTACAATAGAAATGTACGGATCTAACTCAATCTCTTTCCAACATGGAATGTGATAGGGATCATGATAGTATTTCCATAGTTTCAATATGTGGAAAACATCATGAATTTTTTTCAAATGAACTAGAAATTCCAAATGATAAGCAAACAGTATAAGTCACATAGTGACCTAAAAAAGTCCAACATATCTAAGAGATAACTTTACTTTTTTTTCAAGATAACGATGACCTGAATGAGGGTAAAAATTCAAGAAAACCAAATCACCCATGGGAAACTCCAAAGGATTATTTCACTAATATGGATAAGATTGTTTTAACTCTAAGTTGTATCTATACACCAACATATCTCCTGAATCCTAATTGAAGTATCCAAAAAGAGACTATGTATAACTAAAGAAGCTTCACCCACCTCTGCCCAACAAAGAGGTGATCTGCATAGGTGACTATAAAAAGACACAAAATTATTTGTTTTGATCGATTACAAATAAATATTTTTATAATAAAACTCAAAAATTCCATGATTATTATCCCATGATCCACAAAAAATATAAGACATGTGCATAATGATTTTCCTAAAAAAACCTGAATAGCATGCTTCATCTAACATTTTGTTTATGGATGGTAAGTTTTGTAAACCATGCCTGAGTCTGCATCCCGTTTTAGAGACTCTTCTAGAACCTTGAGGTAAACCTAGGATCCCTATCTAAAATAATTGTAATAGAAACCCATGTAACCTCACCATCCCCTACACATAAATCTTACCTAGATCATTAACTTTTGTGGTGTCCCTTATCAGAATGAAGTGAGATAAATTTTTCAACCAATAAATCACCACCCAAATATAATTCCATCATTAAGGATTCAATGCTAATCCAATAAAAAATACATGGATACCTCATCCCTTTTCCAAATTGAAACCGGAATAGGAAGAAGAAAACCATAAGGTTTCAGATGCTCTGCCTTTATCTACTAGTAGGTGTAACAGTGAGATACATAATCTATAATTTCATGATTCTTAACTGGCCCCCATAATCTTCATCTCATGTTATAATACATTTTTATAGTTCTTGGAGGAATAGCCCATAAATAAATATGAAAATAAAACAAATGGATCTCTCATAGATGTTGGGACTACAAAAAATCCATGAAGTGGATAATACAATCTAAAGAGAGTGAACAACTAGAAATAGTCTCCCCCCCCCCATATAAGGTTTCTCCAATTCCTTTTTAACTCGTAATCCTTCTTATATCCCTACGAAATAGACTCAAGGAGTGATTATGATAACTGAACACTAGTCAAGACCATTCTTGAAACATCCTCTTGAGCATCCATGTGTAACTATGACAAAATCTCTATAATGTTCCACTCCTCCTTTGATTCCAAAACAACATGTAGTTGTATATTCTTAAAAAGAGAATATTAAATGACATTCCCCTTCCCCAAGGTGTTGGTGATGTTGATGTCAAATGTCTGAAGGTATTTTACCCACCAAATATAACTGAGATTCAAGTATTTATGAGAAAATATAGAGCTCATTTTCTTATGATTAGAAAATACTCTAAGCCTCTCCCTAAAAACATAGTGCTGCCAACACATAAACACATGTGTAACTGTGAAAAGATATGAATCAATATTAGGGTCATTATTCTCATGTGTTCGAAGAAGATGATAATCATAGTCCACCACATGTTCATCCAACATAAGCACGTTACCCAAAATTGCGCTATAAGAATCATAATAAATCTTATACCCCTTATTGGGCTCAAGTAAGGTCAAAATATGAGCCAATTTCATAAGTCATTTTATCTCATATAAATAGTGTTGACACATTGCATACCATATGAATCTCACCCCTTTCTTGGTAAGAGTATTAAAAAGTGATAACAAACTTATTAAATCATTGACTAGCCATCGATAACATCTAGAAAGACCGGGGAATCTCATAATTCCAAATACATTATATGGTTCGTCCAAGGAAAATACATCATTCATCTTCTTATGATAAACTAATAAACCATTTTTATAAATCATATTCCCTAAGAACATCACATCTTAAATCCAATAGTTTCATTTTGATATCCTTCCACACAAATAATAAATCCTCAAAATTTTCATAACCAAAAAAAAGGGGTGCTCATGATCACGCTCAAGTATTTAATTATACAAAATATCATCCATAAACACTACCATAAAAGTGTTGAGATATTGATGGAATATTTGATTCATCAAATACATAAAAATTTATGGATCATTAGTCTGATAAAATGACATCACAAGATATTCTTAATGGTCATACCCACTCTTGAAAGTCATCTTCAGTATATCAAATGCCTAAACCTTGATTTTATGCTAACTCGATTGAAGATTAATCTTAGAAAACCACTTTCCCCCTTTAAAAGATAAAACAATCATCCAAGTGATATAAATGATAATAGTTATTAACAAGCACTTCATTCATCTTCTAATAGTCCACACACAATAAAATTAATCAATATGAATTCCTGGAAAATAGAATAGGGGCCTCCCAAGGGGGAACACTAGGGTGAAAAAAATTATATCATTTCATCCAACTTATTCTTGAGCTCTTAAATATTCCCTTATTCCATATGATAAGAAGTTATCAAAAATGACAATATGACTGGAAATAGATCAATTGTAAAATCTATCTACCTCTTCATATGAAGCCTAAATAAATCTTCTAGAAAAATTTCAAGAAATTCCTAAACAAAAATAAGAAGAAAAAAACATAATAAACACCATCATGATTAACTATAATAGTAGACAACACACTCTAGAGTTGTGGATGAGAAGGTCTTTCATAACCAAACCTCAAGTCCAAATCTCCCTAAAACACCTATGATATCCCTTCATCCATGATAAAAGAGACATGAAAATGACAAAAACCAACCTCGGTATGATGAGAGACTATCCAATACATTCTGATGATGATTTCAAATAGGTACATCTCGATAATGATGAAATATTATACTAACTCTACTTAAGCTATCAACAGCACACAAGGACACTAAATCACTTCTATTTCCTCTTCCCAAGAGATATATCTAACTACATAAAAAGGGAAATGATATCCACTAGAAGTTCAATTATATCAAAAAAATATCCATATATGAATTAATTAGAAGCACCAATGTCATATAAAGAAATCAATATTGAAGATACAATAAAGATAGTACTTCTAACTATCACTGGACCCACATCTACCTCCACCAAAAACTCATCTACTTCATAAAGGTGCTCTACACTTAAGGCCTTTAGATGGTTCCATGTAGTATTTGAAGCATTTTAATGCATTGTAGTATCCATTGGAGATGTCAATCCATGGCCATATCAAGGGGTAGACATTTTCGGATAGAAATAGTGTAGATTACTAGAAAATATTTAATTATTACCAATCTTCGTAGGTGCAAGATGAGACATAATGGTGTTCCCAACCTTACCACCCTGGTAGACAGTTAGAGGTACACTACTATATATAATAAATGGTTTCTAGGAGTCCTGCTACTGAGAACTACCTCCCCCACTCTTGTGGTGATCTTTCCACTTCCTATTTTCCCTTGTCACACTAATGAAGCTTCCACTTGGTCAAAGAGAAGGGGTGTAATAACCAAACCTGACTACCATATCCATCTCTACCATCATCTAAATATCTATTATCTCTATATATGTAAAAATATTGAACATAAATACCGACGATATCATATCCAGTCACAAAACCTACAGGTACTTATGATCTTTTAGCTGGTTATTCTTTACAGCCACTAGTGAAAAATGAACAGCTCAACAAACCGATTGGTGTACGATTACATGGTACTCTATCCCTTCTAAAAAGATAGGAACTGTAGATAGTTCTCCATCATTAGAAACTCTGGATAAAACTACTATATGAAGAGATTATTGAAACACTTATAGTCTAATCCCACATGCTTATCTACATGTACCATGGAATCCAACCATCTCATGATGGTACCCTGAAGTCTGAATTCCTCACAATTCACCTTGATACTCTCAGGTGTATCTAAGAAGTAAAATATCTTATCAATCATGTATAGTCGATCCACCACCTCTTAAGTTATAGTTGTACATTTAAAGTGTGGTGGATTCTCACACAAAAACTCACGTGATCGATATCATTCTCATAAAACTCAATTATGTACCTTAACAACTGCATTATGTACTTACAATACATTTTTTTCAATAGCATGAATTACCTATATGTTATCCTTGGTAATATTTTTATCAATAGGTATATTACCATGAGGATCCTCAGGTGCACCATCCTAAGAAACCCATGGAACACATATCGAAGAAAAACTATTGCATACCGAAGTAGAATAAATGATTAGAAAATAGGATAATCTCAATTCAAAATAGAAAACTATAAGAAAAAAATGAGATTAATGTCAAGAAATATAGATAGGAGAGACCCATACCAATATCCCATGGTAAATTTCATCTATTTACAGTAAGATATGGCCAAGAACTCACTAAAACATACCTATCAAGTCCCAAAAATTCTATCTATAGTCTTACAAACATCCCAAGAAAAATAATATTGAGGAAAGACCACTTATTATTCTAAACTACGATGAACCCAACCTAGATACCCTCTCAAAATGGTACTCGAACCAAATTTCCACATACTTGAAGGACATTCCCAATCCCCATGGGCTTATAATTAGATCTTGGACATCAAAAAAATAAAGGGAATGATTTCACCCAAACTAGAGTAGAAAACAAGATATATATACATATTCAGAAGAAAAAAATAGTGGAATAAAACATGAGTATATATATCATAAAAGATAGACAATAATGTAAGTGATACAACTGAAATCGTAGCAAAAAAATCTCTAAGATGATAGCCTAATTATAAAGGATGACAAATCTAAAATATATATTTTAAAAGTATCCACATGATATCATGGGAAACACCCACTATCTCACCACCAGCTACCCAAATCTAGCTAAAAAAATCCCACTTCCCCACTATGGTTTCTTTCTATTCCCTATATCAAAATACATACTATGATCATTTCAGAGTTGAAGGGGTGTACAGAAAGTGATCTAATAGGATCATTCGGATTTCACCTAGGTGTTCCATCACAATTCTCTGTATGATAATCCAAGCATACAAAACTTTAAAGAAAATAAGGAATGATAAAAAAATTAACATTTTTCATATTAAAAGAATAGAAAAATATTTAATTTACACTTTTTCCACACTTCCAAATAAAGAAGGTAAACCAGTTCAAATCATTTCATATACAATAAATTGATCATATAAAAGAAAATTAGGTTCCACATATCATATCAAATCCATGGTAGTAGAACAAAAATAGAATAATATAAATCATAGGTAACATCAAACTGAGAATCAAACTAAGTGAATATAGCTAGGATACTCATACCTCAAACATAGATAGTTGAATTCATCATGCTCGTAGATGTATACATCGAATCTAGGAAATGGTGGAATAACCTAAAAAGTTAACCACCTAATAGTTTATACCAATTCCCTAGAACAACAGACCTACGGAGAAGAGGAAACCCAATAAATGAACCCCCCTTGAAGTATCAACAAACGAGGCCTATTTCACCGCCTTCCACCTAAGTACAAAAGGATTACCATATTCTCTAATTTCCAAACCATTTCCTCAAAACCCTAGTTCAAAAAACATTTCCCAAATACATTTAATAATTCTTTAAAAACACCTTTTCATTTACCAAAACATGGTGAAAATCATCATTTATCAAAAACCCAATTCTAAACACACAAATTATTCATGTCAATCCATTTATAAAATATATTAAAAACCCCCCAAAAAATGTAGTACATCTAAGATAGGATTGAGATAGAACCACCTACCTTAAAACATGGGTTTTCACATGATTGAAACAGGATGCACAGATAAGGAATGACACAAATATGAAAATAGATTCCCTATAATCGTATACACATCTCATAATTGAATCTATTTAGGAAAAGGGTTAGTGAATATGACATATCACCAAATATCTCAAAAAAACTCACACGTTGCACTGAAACCATCATAAGGGTTAGCCTATGGAGGAAGATCACATAATAGATCCAGAATAAAACATAAAGAATCATCCTTACATATCAATGGATCAAATAATGCAATGAAATGATGTTATTGTGACAAAATAAAAATGAGAAATATGATAATTTTTTAACCAAAGAAATGAACTACAACTACAAAAATGATAAATCACTGAACAAAACAATTCATAAGGGTCAGAGGTCTCCACAATTTCCCTTAAGATCCACTCGGTCCATAGGGAGAAAGGGTGAAAATGAAGGATATAGCAAATCAGCTATGAAACACCCTAGAATCCCAAATCACAAGTATTACATGGCATGTAATATTATTACAAGTCATGTAATCCATGAAGCTCAAGTACCTTAAAAAAACTCGTTACCTTTTTATAAAAAACCATACTATTGGTATTGCATATTGTGATCCAAATACATGGTATATATTTCTTTCATTATATATACTAGACTCAAGGCATCTTTCCTGTAGTAATTACATGGCATGTAATACCAATATAAGGCATTTATTTCTCCAAAAAAAACATCAAAAAGTCTATTTTTTAAAAGAAAACTCTAAAACCAACTTTGGAATTCTTAAAACTAGGGTAAAACCAACAAATCCATTACATGTTTATAATCAGAATCCATTAATTCAAAAAACATACATCCCTAAACATTTGGTCATTTCCCTTCGAAAATATTCTCTATCATTAGGAGTCCTAACATTCACCCAAATAAGGAGTAAATGAATAAATATAATGGAATTACGTTATTGTTTTTAATAGGATGTTACAATAATTCTAAGTAGAACTCAAACTTCTAGACTGATTTGGGGTAGAAGATCCCATATTAGTGCTCAACATCAACCTATATCCTCCATCAGCAGTCATTTTTTAGGGGTTCCTTAAAAACCTTAATAGGTTCCCCATAATATCACAATCTTGAAACACTACTAGTGGTCAAAGACTCTATATGCGCACATGAGTAGTATTCCATGTTGATTTCAGACCACCTGACCACTTCCTTGAAGGGTTGATCTTCTCACTTGGAAGCTCTTCCCACCACCACTATCATGTGATCCCTCATAAAATATCTTCCAATTATCATAATACAAATGATAATATCAAATAGTTGATCTGACCTATCGATCACTAAAATCCTCTTTTAGGTTCCAATAAAAAATAAGATCCTGATTTACCACCTCAGCAAACTTATTCAAAGAGAATATAGTCACTTGGGACTCAATCACACATCTAAACCCATTCGGAAAATGTTTTTCCATAGCTTCCTTATCTCCCACCATTTTCAAAAAAAATGATAATAATTATTAAATAATGTAGTATATTAAATGATTAAGATACAACCCTTGTTCAACTACATAAACTCCTTATATCTCTCATATCTCAAACTCTCTAGATAAAAGTTTTCCATGAAGCTCTCCTGGAAGTATATCCACACAATACTATTTGTGTATTCATTTGGATCTTGATTATCCCACCAAATATTCACTGGTCCTCATAACATATAAGATTCCAACTTGACCCTCTTCTCTAAAGGAGTCACTAAGTGGCTCAGAATCATCTAGATAGACTCATTCGATAACTTAGAAACCTTATCTCTACCCTATCTAGGAAATTTATAAGGACACTTTTGTTGAAACTCTCTAGTTAGGTTAGACATAATCATCACAGATCACCCTGTGTGTAGCTCAATAAACTATCCAAAGAAAGAAAAAATCTCACAAAACTAATCTTCCTCCCTATCACCCAAAACCAAAAGGGGCTCTTTTCCAAATTCGAGAGATGAATACTCAGTAGTACCCTCTTTTCACCCCACCAGTAAATGTAATCATGGTGGAATCCCTCTTAAATTCTAAAAGAACATTTCATGGAACATAACATGCAATTACATAGTTACAAAAAAAGGGGGTCTCAAATTACCATAAAAAGATACTATTCACACGTTTTACCTATGTTCATAACCATAATACTATCATTACCCTCAACAATACCTGCCTGGATCCATGTTTACATAGGGTATACCAAATTTCCAAATCTAGAACATTACATTAGACACAATTTTGATATATTTAAACCATCAAAATAGTTGTACAATCCTCATAAGGAATCATTTTAACTATTTCAATTTAACATATTTCAATTTAAAATAATTTAACATTCTTTATTAGGCATTATTTCTTTAAACTGCAATAGAAAAATTAAATCATTTTCATTTCCCACAAACCATCTATAACTCAATTTTTCATTTGTTCTAAACACGAGGAATGTTACATAAATCCCAAGGTATATAAAATGATTTACTATTACTCAAACATCAGTACATACCATCCCATGAGTAAAATCTTGTAAAAATAATAATGAAACACAAAAAGTGATCCACCCAAGGTGAAATAACATCAACAGTAATAAGAAAACATCAAGAACAAAAATCCCACCCTGGGAACATGGGTTTTCTTCTACACAAGGTTTATATACTCCCATGAATGGGCAAATTAACAAGGACTAAAATATCCTAGTCTCTTTTATTCCATTCCCAAATAGTAAAGTAACATAAATGAAAATCCATCTGATACAACATTCCGATGTCCTGACCCAGAATCCACTAAATGGGTGCCTCAGGCTAGTTTTTTATGTAACCTCAGGCATGCCTCATCATATAGCAGAGGTTGTTACCTAGCATTGATGGTTTGATAAGGTACATGGGTAGACTATACCCACTTTAATATATTAATACAATTGTAGAAATAAATATAAAAATTAACCAAGTAAAAACGGATCAATAGCCAGCAACAACCATTCATCATAAAATAATACCCCAAAACTGGTTAAATGCCCACAAAACCAATATAGTAAATATGTTATGTTTTAATAATGTCATGTGACTAGGAGAAACTAAAATAAAAACACACTTCCAATTCCCAAAGTGGGTACAAATATCAGTATGGTTCCCTCATCTATTCCCCATCCCATAATCATAACTCATCCATCTATCATAGGGCATTTTCCCTTATCCTGGCCTACAACCATGAATTTTTCTTAGGTACCAATGGTGGCCTAAGTAAGGTGATAGTACAACTCAGTAGACCCACATCAATTCTTTCTGAAGTAATATAAATTCTAATAATAATAACATTGTATGTGGTAGTATAATGGAACTAGTAAAAAAGGCAATAAATGGATATTGCAAATAGCCTATAGACCACCTACCATATAATTGTATACAACCACTCATCCAAAAATGGTCCTCGATTCAATAAATAATATACTCAAATCACAGGGTGAAGAAATCCATAGGATTAGGTCTCATGAGATTTATAATAAGATAAAAACTATAAAGGTTCTTTTAGAATATATAATGAAATATAGTTTTTGATTTACCTAGATATTTAAATCCTAAATTGTACACTCAAATTCCCTAGAATCAAAGGAGATATACCATTGAAAGATTTGGGAGGGTTTGGTTTTCACCCCTTGCTGTTGGATAATAAATGGAGGATAAAATCAGGGTAAATAATACAAATTTAAGGAAGTAAATGGAAAATTCCCCAATATTAATGAATTTCTTGGTTTGGTTTCGTGGTTTTCCATACCGTTCTCTTACCATGTGGTATTTTATATACAAGATGAAACTAAGTTTCATGGGTTTAAAGGGCACCCACATAGTTTTCTAAAGAGTACAGAAGCCGTGTGGATGGCTCTATCCAAGGATACACAGTTTATAGGGCCTACCATACATAGATTACAAATCATTCATCCTCATTCACTATTTTTAATGGTTATGAGGATTAATTAGTTATCATAATACTCCAATAGTGTGTCATGCACTATATGGACAATTTTTTCACTACTTTTCTTTTTCTAAACCCTCAAAAAATCCTAAGACCTTTCATTATCTTCAGAGAAATTTCATTAAAATAAAAATAAAAAATATCTATAAAAATGTTTTACATATTACAACTTAGGTACTTTTTCCCACATTATTAACATATAAATTTTTTTATACTTTTCCCTTTATTATATTTATCACATAAACTACTATGAAACTTTATTGTTCTCTTATCGTTATGAAATTTAGTTAGGTTCATATTTTTTATCATAAATCAAGATAGTTGATGAGGAATAATAATAAGATCCTTCACACTAGCTTCTCTCATGTTTGGTTTCTCAATACAAACAAGTATATTAATCATAACCCGATAGAGTTTTGATAATATATACATGATCTTCTTAGCTCATATACCGTCTATATTAGAATGATTTATATGTTAATCACTAAATTGACAATGAGTGTTGTTTATATTCCTACATATAGGAACCATCGCTAAACTATAGTACACCATTAGTTAGATCAAAATTATTAATGACTAGAGAATTATTAAATAAAAATACTTATTAATATAAAGTTACTTAAATAATATAAGGGGTTATAATTTGCATGATATCTATGTTTGTCTAAAATATACTTCCCATGTTTCCTACTAAGCTTTCTCTAATACCAAATGCAGCGCCCCTCACTCCAATAACCAAAATTTGATGTTTTCTTATTATATTGTATGAGATAAAAGGGATCAAACCACCCAAGATTGATAATTTTATCTTTTTTGGAAAACTACATACATATACATCTTCTATATTATATTAAAAATTAAAAATATAGCATTAAAAAAATATTTAATCCTTGAAAATAATTGAAATATTCTTTCTATATATCCTAGGGAAATGAAAAAAAATAAATTTTGATCTAATATGATAAGTAAGGGAAATCATTCAATAGAATCTATCATGAGATAATAAGGAATAATTAATATGGAGGAGTGGTTAATCAAGACACATTTCATTTAATCAATATCCTGAATTTATTGTGTATCAATGTATAATATCAATATAAAAATCAAATTGATAATGAAAACTATATTATAAAAAAGTAAATTCATAAACACAAGAATTCGTGATCTTACCATTAAGGCCTCATCTAAGATGTTAGGATTCCTACCACCATGACCTTGGCTAAGACAATTTCATTTTATGGGTAGGTATACACCAATTACCTAAAAAATGTGGCCACCTATTTTTCTATATTAGAATTTTCCATGTATCTAGGTGATATCAGTATCTGAGCCCCACCCATCACATTCAAATCCCATTAATTCATCATATATTGAATGATCAATACAATTCAGTATAAAAATGCCTTATAAATCAATATTTATTTTTATTGAGTCAAAAATATGGAATAGTTCACTATAAATGAAATTTTTTTCTTAATAAACATACCTTAATTGATATCATATATAGAAATGGAATACTATTAAGAAAATATAAATGTAGTGGGAATCATACAATATAAATCCAATATACTTATAATATGGACATGGATGATAAAATATTTTCTAATACAATTATGGAGATTTATAGGGAATTTGATCATGGGAAGTTAATGACCAAAAAACTATGAATCAATAAAGAATGAAATATGACAATCGATTCATTAAAAATGATGGTTTTTTAATAAAACAAATTCTTTCTAAATTTGTAAACAAAATATAAGAAAATTTTTAAAAATAACATCCTGGAAACTTTTTATAAAAATGATTTCATATATCACTTTCAAAATTCCTTTCATTCCTTAAAAAATAAAAACCTTTTATTTTGATAATATTTTTAATAAAAAAACAAGAATTTTGAGTAAAATATATTCTTCGAACCTAAGCAAAGAAACATGTGAATTAGTTTTCTAATGAAATAACATTCATGATGGTGGTAGCATTCATATATTTGGTAAATGTTAAAAACATATATTCCTTTCCCACTTTTGGTAAAAAGTCTAAAATTAACTTTTTTATAAAAAATAATTCATTTTAAAACTTTGAAAAGAAACTTAAATGTGATTTAAAATAACTTTATATAATCATATGATCATAAAAATGAATATTCTTATAAACATTTTAAAGAACATAGACATGGAATAAAAATTTCATCAACCAAAGAGGAAATAAAATAGAATTTTCTTAAAAACATTTTATTTATTTTTAAGTACCAAAGGTAGGAAAATTGAATATAAAAATGAATCCATAGAAATATCCATGAAAATGAAAATATATGTGGTTCATAGAAAATATATAATAAACTTATTTCAATAAAAATTTAAACATAAGGAATTTTGATTAAAAATGAGACTAGGAAATAAATCATTACTACATTAGTATATTTTGAATAAAAACTATAAAAAAGAGAAAAATTTAATAAAAAACCTTAATTTCTATGATTAAAGTGGGATTCATGATATATTTTTTCAAAGGTTCATCATATACAGCATGGAAAATAAATTAAGTGCATAATGTAAAATATATCCGGTTAATGAGAAAATGAGATAAAATTGCCCCTACCTCTAGTCCAACTTGCTTAGTATGCACTCTTAACCTCCTATATAATAAATTTTGATTTTCCAAAAATATTTCAAATAATAATATTCTTATTTATAATTCTATATAATATTCACTTATAACATTTTATCACCTATTCATTAATAATTCTTTATTAACATCATTATCTTGTGTTTTAACAGTTCTGTGTTTCTTAAAAGTTTCCTTTCAGTAGTTATAGTACATGTATTTATGTTTTGTTTTAATCATATATAGAATATTAATAATGAAATAATTATTAATTTTATAAATTAAATAAAAATTTATAACCATTCATAAAATGTGAACATGAAAAACAAATCACATCACTTCATACAGGTGGTAGTCTATCATAACAGATAGAAGGGTAAGATGGTATGTAATATATTATCTTTTCATAATAGTAATTAATTCATGAAAATCATATATATATATATATATATATATATATATTCATTGAATCCATCATAATAACCAGCCTTTTAAGGTAAGAATGTAAAATGGAACACATCGCTACGTGGAGGTGGTAGTCCACACGTACCCACAAGCAATGGTTTTCTTTCCCATAGGATAATGTAGTAGAATAATGGGGGTTATTCAATTAAAATTATATAATTTTAGTATATGTAATATAATAATGATATAAAATAAAAATGGTTAGGATAAAATTAAAGTACATAGAATAAAAAATAAAATTAAAGAACATACTTATGATTATAACTCTTCTTTGGAAATCCACCTTTTCTCTACACCTTAAGCATTCTTAGGATGGTCTTATAAAAATAAAACAATCTATATGAAGTGGATAAGGATGAAAATAAGGCTTTTTTAAATATTTTTATAAATAAATGGCTCATGAAGTGTTGGAAAGAGAGGATAGGTGTATGCCTTTAATAAGTGAGTTGAGTGGAAATCTTGTAAATACATGAAATAATAATATTATATATGTGTCTAAATCATGTAAAATAGATCCAAAGTTCCATATATTCAATGATAATGTGGATAAGGTCAAAAATGAACCATGAATAGTAGGATCAATAATTTACCATCCACATGATTCATTATTTTATTTTAATAATTTTAAAATGAATTAAAAATAATTTTTATACATTAAATACCATTTGAGGTCATTTTCCAGAATATTAAAATATCATTACTTAAAAGGCATCAAGATAACAATGGAATTAGAATAGAAAATTTGTCACCATAAATTATATATTATTATTATCAAATAAATAAGTTTTTAACCATAATTCAACCAAAATATATTACTTTTAATTTTTTTAAAATCACTTATATGACTTTTCTACTGCTTTCACTTGTGTTACATCGGTATTGCGTAAGCTTTCATGGAAATTATGATATCACTAAAAATTAAAAAATAATTAATATCACAAAATTAATTTATTCATATTCAAAATAATCATTTATAACCACTCATATATTTTATTTCCCCATGAAAATGTATTTGATATATTTAAATAAATAGTGTGACACTGTTTAATTTTCTTAACTTAAATAATATAAATTCCCTAATCAAAGGAAAGTGGAATGAAAATTCAAAAAAATAACTGTAATTTACCTTTTTTACCCATTACTGTGGTGATAAACTTTTACCATTGTCACTATTAATTATGACTAAAAATGTAATTTGACTTTTTAAAAAATTTAAACCACCTAATTCTATATATCAAAAACATTTTTCATGATTTAATTCCAATAATTTATAGAAATGTAAATAATGAAAAATGAATCAAAAACTATTTCTAGAAAAAGGTATTTTTAAGAATAAAATAAAACATACTCCAAAATAAATTATAATTACGATTCATATAAAATTAATTAGATTATAATTAATAATATTTATCCTATGTTACTTTAAAATAAAATCCAAAATATCATGGTACTTTTAAATTACTTTTCATAAATAAAAGAATAACAGTTTTTCAAAAAACGTCATTTTTCATTATTTACTAAAAACCAACACTTTGAGAAAAATTCCAAACTTTAACCATTAAAAAATTACATTATTATTTCAAAAATTATTTTCATTTTTGTAAAATTAAATTTATAAAATTAGTGTAAATTAATTCACTTTACTAGTGTATAAAATTCCAAATGGCTATTATTTGGAAGATATGTAATTTTACACCATAAAATGAATTTATTATCATTCTTTATTTAAGAACAACAATTAGATGAATATTGAATTTATTGTTTTAATTAATTGTTTTTAATAAGTAAAATTTCTCTTGTATAAACTTCACAATGTATTTATTCTTATTCATATTTTTCAAACTAATGATTTGGTTATAACCATATTTATTATGTAATACTATTTATTTGTTCCTTAAATCATTGTGTTACATGAGGTTGAAACTATTGAACATATAGTTCTATTTTAAAAAATAAAATACAAAAAAAATAGGTTATTTAAAAACATATTATTTGGATTTTAGAAACAAATATTTTATGTTTTGGAACCTAAATTATATTTTATTCTAATAAAAAACTATTTTTAGTTATTTGCATTTAATTGATTGGATGGAAGGATTTATTTAATTTAAACAATTATAAATGTTAAAGAACCCTCCATTATTTAGTAATAAACCAATAAATATCATGGGTATTAATTATAATCATAATATTTTTCCAAAATAAGTGTTTTTATACTTGAAAATGTATTTTTTTTAAACTATTTTAATTGTGTTATATTTACTCATATTGAAGTTAATTTTTATCACCATTAGAAATTGAATTCATTAAAATGTTTTTCATATTTGGAATTATCATTTTATAATTATTTCATAAGGTTAATTTTAGTTTTTACGGATAAAATAATTTATCAAAGTAATAAATGATGTTACCATGGTGAAGGTAAAATTAGGTAAATTGGGTGAAACTAAGTAGTAATGGATTAAAATATCATAAAACCCAATATAAAAATGTTATTATAGTATATTATCATGAGTAAATAATATAGAATTCAATAATAATCATCTTTTTATTTTCATTCCTTGAAAATTACCTTTCCTTTTTATATTAAGTAATAAGTATTAAAAAAATCACTCCACTCACTATAAAAGGACCACTTCACCACCTCACTTCTCCCCATGCATAAATATTTCTATATCAACAAAAATATAAAAAACTCTCTAAAATAATCATTTCCATATCCTATATATTTTAGTATCCATGTAATACAAATCAAGTAAGGCTTAAGGTGTGGTCTCAAGGAGGATATCAAAGGAAGAGGTAATTATTTTAACTGAGTTCTTACAAGTTTCATTATTCATATACCTCCTCAAAATATTACATAATCGTAGTAAAATAATTAAATCAGTATAATTATGATAATTAAATGTTATTATGTTTATGTAATAAACATTATCTACTTTCCTGTCATCCATTCAAAAAATGAAAATGATTCATGTGTTATGGACGATTAATCACATCCATGGACGATATGTTTGATTTCTCAAAATTTCCTAACATGGAATATTATGAAAATACATTTAATGAATAAATATTATATTTATAGAATCATTATGATTTTATAAATATATTTTGACCATTTTATTATAATGTTAATAATAAATGATCATCATATAATTTAATGGATAAAAACGAGCATACCAAGATACTTTTCTTTATTTAAATCAATTTTTTGAAAATATATTTTATAATATAAATTTTCTTCCATTATATAGATATTATATTAATATGTAAATAATTTTTTTATGTAATTTATGTTTTTATCTCATTATTAAGATTCCAAATTTTTTCATTAATATTTACAAATATATGTCTGTTATGAGTTTCTTCCTTAGTAATCGTACCAAAAACTCCAACAGAATGAACTCGGAACTTCATAAATAATTTTTTGAAATTATATTAAAATAATTTCATAATAATGGAGATGGTTCACTCATGATCATGGAATGGTAACTAAAAAATTATATCAAAACTAAGAGGGTACGGTTAAAATTACTTACACAAATTATCAAAATTAACAAAAAATATATATCGCAACTATATAATAAATGAATATGAAATGATAGTATATAATTTTATAATTATGAATAATATTCTTATATAAATGATTAATGAGTATTATATTATTTTATAGGTGGTTAAAGAATTTACAACTAATCTAGAATACAAAGTAAGTGTTTCTTGGTCTTAGTTTTAATTCATTCTCACAAGTTAAATTTTTTATACCATGTTTCTTTTATATGCTGTAATTTTGATCTATTACCCCATGAATTGTTGGAATGTATGTTCAGATGGCACAATACAACAAGGGTGAATTTTAGGTTTATAAAAAATATTAATCCCTAAATGTATTTAGTTTAAATTAATTTAAACTAATTCAATTCATAATACCTCTTAATATTTTAAAACATTAATCAGAAAAGGCCCTAGGTACAGTTTTAAAAGTACCATAATCTAGTTTATTGCGATAATTTAATCCACATGTCATAAATGAAATTAATCAAATTCCTATTGGAAATTATTTAGAAAATTTAATCTAGTAAAAGATCATGATCAGAATGGTTACAATAATTAGAGTAAAATAATACAACAATTCAATCATAAAGTATACTGAATCGTATTGAGTATTTTAAAATATCGTGATCACTTTAGTCATAATTACAAAGAATTTAGTCAGAGTGTATTATAAAAGAATCAGAATTAGATTGATTATGATAAAAAATAATAAATACAAAAATTAATATATATAAAATTATTCACTTTATATTAAAAAGAAATGGTAATGTAAAAGAATAAAATTATTTTTCCCCAAAGAGAAGGGTATCCAATAACTTGGATAGATGTCCCTGGATTTATACTTTCAAGAAAGTCTATATTACCCATACCAGGGTAAGTCCTAGATACGATGATCAACTTCTATCTTTCTATCCCTACAATCAGTTGATTAAAAAGATAATCGGGACCCTCAATCCATAAAATATCGGTGAGTTTGTATTCCTACTCCTAGAAACCCTCAATTGTAATCACAAATGATCAACATCACATGGAGAAAAACAAAGCTATTGAAGATTACAATTATATTGAACTAGCTATTCACAACTTGATCACTTCATGGATTTTGAAAAACAAAATGTTTGGAAGATCTCTTGAAGAGTATCAATTCTTATAAAAGTCATGAGATCGTCCAAATGGATTATTATTTATAGGCGTTGGCTCCAACAATCATATTTTATTCTAACAATTGGATTTTCTCGAGAAAATTCGAAGGGACTTGGACACTTGGCACTCCAATGGTCATATTGTAACTAAAACAATGACATTATTTTATAATGTAAATCAAAACAGGATACATTACACAATTTTTTTTAAAAAAAAATCTTTTAGATACAATTCCATTCTTTGGATACGATAATGTGGTATCGAAAAGAATTTATCTCTTTCGGTAAAATAAAATTGAAGGAGTAAATGATTACGATGATTTTTGTTAGGACAGTGAGTAAAATTTAACTTTCCAGTACGATATTGAATGGTGTGTGTGATGAAAATCATAATCGGTGAGTCTAATAAAAATCACAATTAGGGAGTATAATGTAAATCAAATCAAGGGTCATGTCGATAATCATAGGTATGATAATAATTGGTATAGTAATAATGAGTATGATTATAATATTATGCACAAGGAAAATTGTAATGATAAAATGTAAAACAAAAATCTTTAAAGTAAACATTACAAAACAAAATATGAATTCATTTGAAAATATTGTTTATGATTTCCAAAACAAAAATGGAATGAAAACATAAAAATAAGAATTTTGACACAAAAATCTCCCCTTTTTGGAAAGCACAAACCACAAATTTAAATAGATAGAGAATTATAAAAATAAATAGTATTCTTATTCCAAACTGAACACTTATAGTTATCTCCCTTTTAGTTTTAAAACTCTTCGGAATAAATTTTGAATATGTATAACCTCCCCATTAGGTAAATAAAATCCTCAGAGATTGTATTCCATAAAAAATTCTCCCCATTACTAAAATTATCACCTTTGGGTAATTTTTTCTTGTTGAGTAAATTATCCTTTATAAAATATTATCCCCTTTATAACACATTCTCCCCCATTGAGATTTACAAAATGTAATTAGGAATATCTTTTAATACCTGAAAAAGGGTTAGATAGATGAAATATGTGAAGAAATGAAGTATTTTATCATCTAAAAATAGTGAAAGGACATTCATACAAAAAATAGAAAAAATAATTAAAGTTATATATATTACACAAAAATTCATTGATATTTTTTTAAATAATACAACAATAGTTCAAATAGTTCATTTATTCTCTTTTTTCTTTCTCCATGTCCTTCTTCTGGAGTTTCAAAATAGCCTTCTTAATTTTCTTGAACACTTTGATATCATGAATTATCTTGTCAAGATATTCTTATTGAGACCAGAATTTTTGTCCTTGATCTTCAAAAAACTGGTCCGGGGTATAAATCACATCTTCTTGGGATTTCAACTTCTCTTCCAGATAGAGAATCTAAACTTCCTAAGCCTGAATCTTTTCCTCTTTATCTTTTTTTTTATTTTTATTGAAAAAAAACATGACTTTTGTTAATACATCATGATTTTTCAAATAAATAAATTTATCCTTATAAAAAATTATTTGATTGAATAGAATATAGACTCCTTTAAATCAAATTGAAATCTTAAGACTAACTTTCACCTGTCCCTCTGACCATTTTCAATTTTTGAGCAGTATCACTTTGTAACTAGTTGAGCACATCTGAGAGTTCATTCATGATCTTTCTGATATCATATATATTGTATTCATGAATCTTGATAATTTATTTAGACCTTTGTTACCACTTAACCACTTTATTACACACTTTTCTATGTTCTTAGAGCTTTCATCAAACACTATAAAGTCGGTCTCGAGTTTCACTGTTATTTTTCCTTGGAGCTTCATGGAATCTGATCTCTTGATTTAATTTGCTACAACACAATCAATCTTTCATTCAATTCATGGTTAGTAAAGGATTTCATCGTAAATTCTCCTAATATCTTTCACAACTCATTGATATCTTTTCAAATGGATGGTATGGTTTGAATCATTTTCTTCCTTATAATCAGGAAGCTCTGCAATGTAACTTCCCGCATTGTCATCATCTGATTTTTGAATCCAATATTTATTAGTTTTTTTAACTTATTGGTTGTCTTAAATTTGAATAACTTTTTGATCTTGAGATCCCTGACCAAATTTATTTAAGGGTTGAACTCCTAGGGACATAAATTTTCTTGATGTTTCTTGATAGGATCTAACTCGGATTGTATTGGATTCAGACTTTTGATCCTAACCAGCTTCTTTTTATCCTTCCTACTTTTCTTCTATTTATTTTTATTCACTTTTCTATTAAATCCCTTCTTCTTCATCATTGATATATTCTTTTATCTGACACATATTAATATCTTCTCCTAAAACATTATCTTGAAATACTTTTTGTGGTATCAAATCTTCTATAACTTTTTTTTCGTATTTCCCTTCTCATGGATAGAGGGAGTGATGGTGATTCTGGAACTTACTTTTTATAAACTTTTCATCAAGATGTTAATATTAAAGATACTAGAATTTTTCTTTTTCTTCTTCTTTTCCTTTTGTTGTTGTTTTAGAGTTTCATCGGTCAAAATCATTTCAGTAAGGGATTTATAAGGATTGAGAGTAATTTTAGGATCTTCTTCTTTTAATTAATCATGTTATTTTCTCCGCTTTACATTCATTCCATCAAGACAAACATTTTTCTTATTTGGTTTTAAAACCATATCAGTCTTTTATTTCTTTCTTTTCTCAATATATATTGGTACTGGTTATTTAGAAACAGTTTTAGTTTCTTTAGCTTATTATTTTTGGGATTCTGGTTCAACAACCTTAACAAATTTATTATATTTGAAATCAAAATGAATTTTCATCCACATAATGGTATCGTCACTAATCAATAAAACTCTCAGATTTCTTGGAACTGACATAAGAGGAATATTTCAAAACATCAAACATTCATGAATGAACCTACTAAGAATAGTTGGAAACATGATCAACTGTTACTTTATTCCATTATACTTGAGGTTGTTGATGGTTATGAAAATGTAACCCATTAACTTGATCTTCCTCATATTCATGAGACAATCAACTATAAAAATATCTAAAAAATAAAGAGTTTCTATATCATCACTCCAGGGAATTAATAAACCATGCATCCAAAGTGTGATGAGTAAATTATCAGTTGAAAAATGAGTGTTATTTATTTCGTCTTCATGAATCTTGAAAAGATATTGATTGGCCATTTGCTTTACGAATGTTGCCTTTTTCTTTGACTCCTTATGCGAGGGAAAAACAC
Source organism: Viscum album (assembly GCA_963277665.1). Classification (NCBI taxonomy): domain Eukaryota; kingdom Viridiplantae; phylum Streptophyta; class Magnoliopsida; order Santalales; family Viscaceae; genus Viscum; species Viscum album. Next base: position 1,571,689,217 of record OY728133.1, on the reverse strand, counting down.
ATCTCTTTGAGATGGAACATTAATAAAAAGTGTTATTTAAGTTGATGATATACTAATTTTATTTTCATAAATACTAAAATATACCTTTATTATTTATTCATCAACATTCATATTTTTGTATAATTTTATCACTTCATCCACGATAATCAGATCTTGATCTTTAGGTTTCTCCACACACACCTGCTCCCATCCATGGAATTGGATGATTCTTTTCAGAGATGAATCGTACTTTTCATAGATATCTCTATGAGTAATATTTCCTGAAAGAACTTCATCTTTGAGTAATCTTTCAGTTCCATTTAGATTTGATAGGTTACTGACAATTGAGACATGAGGGTGATGGAATACTTTGAGTATGATGTCTATCAAACATAGCTATTTGATGAGGAACAGGGATTCGATGAAAAATAGAGGAGAATAAATGTGGGATAATGATTGGTTGCCTTTATATAGGTAAAATAAATATGACCATTGAACATAAATGGTTCAGATTAGATCAAAGAGATCCAACATTTTATATTAATTCAATCTTGAGGTTTTTTTAAAAAAAATAAAAAAACTATCATATTCAAAGTGAATATGAAGAAATTTTAAAATGAATACCAACAAATATAAATTTATTAAAAACAAAGTGAAAAGTAAAATAAGGTGTACCTTTATGAATATCAAGATAGATTTTTTGGTTTTAATAGATTGTTTTTAAAAATAAAATAATACGTTTTAAAAAAATTGAATATGGAAAAAAAATTGGTGATGAAGAAATTTGTGGTGCTGAGAAATTCTCTGGTTCCAAAAAAAATTATTGTATCAAAAAATAAATTCTAGTACTGACAAGATTTCTAGTGCTAGGGAAAAAATTGTGATGCCGAAAAGAAATAAAAATATATATATAAAAGAGAAAAACATATATACTTCCCATATAAGAATAATTAACTTGATGTAAGGATATGGTTTAAAATAGAATTAGATTTGAATTAATACATTATAGTGATCATTCCAAAAAAATCATGTATTCAAATATATCTTAAGGTAATGGTTTTGTAAATGTATCAACAAGTTGTTCTTGGATTCCAACTAATTATAAAATTAAATCTCTTTTTAGTGTATGATTCCTAAGAAAATGATGCCTAATATTTATATGGTTTGAAAGATAGTTATTTGAAAAGTTTTTACATAATTCTTTGTCATTAGTGTTATCACATAGTATTTTAGTTTTAATAAAACTCATGTCATAATCAGTGAGTGTGTGTTGCATCCACAACACTTGAGCACAAAAACTTCCAGCTACCACATATTCAGCTTCAGCAGTGGAAAGTTCTACTAAGTTTTTTTCTTATAACACCAATAAACTAATGAATTGCCTGATAAATGACTAGTTCTGAATGTAATTTTCTAATCCATTCTACAACCACCAAATTTAGAATCCAAAGATATTTTTAATTCCAAATCATTTCAAAAAGTGTAAAAAAATTCCCAAATCCTTAGTTCTATTTAAGTAATGAAAATTTGTTTTTAGATATTTTTAATAGTATTTATTTATATTTTATTGATACCATGAACATAAACATACTGAAAATTTTAAATCTGGATGAATAGATATTAAGTATTATAGAGTTCCTATCATCCCTCTAAAAGTTGTTGGATTTACTGGTTTCCCAGCTTCATCAAATTCTAGTGTATTTTAGGTACCTATTTGAGTAATAATACTTTTATTATTGTTATATCCATACTTTATAAGAATATATTTAATATAAAAATTTTGAGATATACAAGTCCATTGTAGTTTTTTATAAATCTGAAAAAAAAAATAAGGTTAACTCACTTATCATACTCATTTCAAATTCAAATTTCAAAAGGTTCATAAAATAATCTGTTAAATATTATTGAGTTGATCTTAAAATAATTTCATCAATTTAGATTTTAATGATCAAAACTTTTTTGTTTTATTTATTTATAAAAGGTATTGGATCATCGGTTCCCTTAACCAAAATTTTTTAAAGAAAAATTGTGTTAATTTATCATAACAGGCTTTAAGATATTGTTTAGGTCCATATAATTCATTGGTAAATTTTAAAACATATTCAGGATGTTTTTTATCTACAAACCCCGAAGTTTGTTCAACAAAAACTTATCCTTGAACATATCCATTATGAAAATAAAACTTTACATCCATTTGAAAAAAATTTATATTAAAGAATGCTGCAAAGGATAATAGAATTCAAATAGATTCAATTCTAGATATGAGAGAATATGTTTTTTCATAATCTATTCCTTATTGTTTATATACTTTAGTGACTATTCTTGCTTTATTTCTAATGATTATTCCATTTTCATCACATTTTTTTCTTAAAACCCATTTTACTCTAATTATAGAATTTTCTTTAGGTCTTTCAACCAAGATCCATACTTTATTCCTTTCAAATTTATTTAGTTCATCTTGTATTACTTTAAATCAATATTTATCACCTAAATCCTCATCCGGAATTTTAAGTTCAAATTGAGAATGAAATTCTAGATTCTCTACTTCATTTCATAATGAACTTATAGTCCATATAGGTTGATTTATATCACTAATGATACTATCACTATGACTCTTCTTAAGAAACAACTAATTTGGGTTTTGTAAAACCTGTTAATCAACATAAGATAGAAATTCATCTGGATTGAATACTTAGAAATAATCTCTTCATTATTTTCTTTATTATAAGAGTATTATATCAAATGTTGATAATTAGTTTTGGAAAACAATAATTTTCATGAATACTTTGCATCCAAATAATTTAGAAATAATATCTTCATCAGATTTGGGATAGAATTTATGTAAATTATCTTTTGTATTCAAAATGAATACTTTGCATCCAAATAATTATAATTAGAAAAATTATGGTTTTTGGACAGTCCATAATTCATAAAGTATTTTATTAATAAATGGTCTAATTGAAACTCACTTTATAATATAGAAATCAGTACCCACATCTTCAGTCCAAATTTTTTTTGCAATATAATACTTCCTCAACACGGTTCTTTTTATTTCCTAAAGAATACAATTTATTCTATCAACAACACCATTTTTTTGAGGAGTTATAGGTTCTGAAAATTTATGTTTAATTCCTTTCTTACTAAAAAAAAGTTTCAAAATAAAAATATACAAACTCTACACTATGATCACAGTGAATAGGTATTAATGGTAGGCTTTACTCATTTTAAAAATTGGATACATAATTTTCAAGATAAAAAATAGACATCACATTTCTTTTCAAGAAAATAGACACATTTATATCTAGTTTATACATCAACTAAAACAAATACATAATACTTACCTCTAATACTTATAGATTGTATAGAACCAAAAATATCCATGTTCACCAACTGTAAAGCATCCAAAGTTGAAAATTCACTAATTGATTTAAATCTTGACTTATGTTGCTTTCCATATTGACAAGGGTTATAGACTTTTGAAGAGTCAAATATAAGTTCTATTATATCCTTAAAAAGTCTTTTCTTAGACAATTTATAAAAGTTCTTATGGTTATAATGTCATAACCTTCTAAAACATAACCAAGATTGATCTCTCATTTCACTATGGCAAGGTAATTCATGACTTCTAAGGTCTTCTAAGTTTAGTGTATAAACATTCTCATTCCGATTAGAAGAAATAATGAATTCATCCTTGTAATTGTATACTATACATTCATCATTCATAAAATTCACAAGGTAATATTCATCACATAATTTAATTACTCTTATAAGGTTGTGCTTAAGACCTTTAAAAAATAAATCATTTGAAATCAAAGCTTTTCTGAGAAGAACAATATTAACTATACCAACTATCATTCCTTGAGAATTTTCTCTAATGGTAACTCTTCCACCATTCATTTTAATAATATTCTTAAATAAGCCTTTTTTACCAGTCATGTGCCTGAAACATCCACTATCCAGGTACTATATGTTTTTGTTGTTGGAATTTCCTTTTTTCCTAAAAAAATACAATTAGATTTTTATAATCCAAACTTTATTGGATCCAAAATTGTTAGAAAGAAAAATTTTATGAACCCATGTTGGTTTTGAAAAATTTGCTTTGTGGAACCTGAAATACTGAATTTTATTTAAGTAAACATTTTTATTCCATTGACCTCCACATTGATATTTGGGGCAAAAAGGGACTTTTTCAAGAAAAAAATAAGTGTTACTAAAAAATATTTTTAAATAAGTATATCCTATTACTAAATTATTGCCTTGTGGACAATTTTGTCTATGAATTTGGTCAAAAAACCTTATGTGATAATTTTAAATTTTGTCAAAAATTTATTGAAATAAAATATTTTAGATTTTCATCTTATAACTAAATTTTTATACACATTATTATTAGATTTAGAATTTAGTTTTCAATCTAAATTTTATTCCTCAAAAATTAATTTTTCAAAAACATTTGAAAGTTTATTCTTTTAAGAATTAGCTTCATCAACTTTTTTAGAAAAGGAATCAATTTAAAAACTATTCTTATAAATGTATTTAGAAACATTGGATACATTTTTGTAAAAAAATTATTCTGGCAATTTTCTTTTCAAATTTCTCACTAACTTTTCATTATTTATTTTCAAGTAATTTTGCAAATATAGAAACCCATTTATATAAAGGTAATATATTATTATCACTGGATGTGGAAGATTCTTCATCGGAAGATGAGTAATTCTTCACATCATGATAATTTTCATTTAAATCCATGTTAGTCAAAGATTATTTTGTGTGTAACTTTTCCATGAAACATTAATTTTCAATAGGTATTATAGAAATATGTCCAACATTCTTTTGTCCAAAATTCTCATTTTCTAAAGATTCATTTGAAGATTCTTATCCACTGGCACTCTAATAATCATTTTATTTTAAGAATTTATTTCCTTTTGACTTATAGTAATTTTTATAATTCCTTTCAGAATGACTTTCCTTCCAATCCTTTCTTTTTAGCTTTGGGAAATTTGGTTTGATGGTTCCATATTTATTGAATTCATAACAAGTAACTTCGATATATTTCTTATGTTTATTTCTTTTCTTATATATGTATTTAAATTCCTTCTTGCCAATAATATTTTTTATTCTTCAAGAAATGTTGGATAACTCATTCTCTGAATCATCTGATTCACTTGAATCTAATTTAATCACAGTTGTCTTTGAATTTTTACACTTAACAATCTTCTCAAGGGTCTTGGATTTGTTCTGATTTATAGTAGTACTAGTATTAAAATAAACTCCCGCATTATGTTTCTTGGATTTTTCTACATCTCTTTTCAATATTTTTTCATTTAAAAAAAATTCAAAATGTTCTTCAAGAGTAACACTTATAACCTTTATTTATTCATATCCAGTAGATCTTCTTTTATTCCCACTCATTAGACATGATGTTTATAATCTTATCAACAAGTTTTTCATCATCTATTACTTTATCTCCCATGGATTGTAAAATTTTCACAGTTTTTATATATATTTTTTGTGCCTTACAAACAGGTTGTCAATAAGGGAATTCCAAATAATGATAGTAAAATCTTAGAATATATCTTCTAGGCTAAACTACTTTAGGTGTACCAAAATGAGTAATCCCCAATTTCATCCAAATACTATTGGCTGCTTCACAATATTAAATCTAGTTATATATATTTCTAGTTCTTGGATAGAGTAATGTATTTCATACATTATAATTCAGTTTATAGTCTTGATTTTATTGATTGGTAAAGAGTATAATTTCTTTATCAAGAATTTTATATTCTCCAGTAATCATAAAAAAAATTCAACTCTAGTGTTGATCACAAAATTTTTCATTTTGTCTCTCCAATATTCATAATCATTGCAATCAAAAATTGGTGGTCTTTTAGTACTGAGATTTTCAATTAAACTAACATTAATTCTTTTCATATTTAAAACAATATAAAATTTATTTTTCCACAGTACACGTTAGTGTAACAAATATTTATAAACCAAAGGATTAAATAAATAATTACAACTAACTTGAAAAAGTAATGTAAATAAATGAATAAGCAGTGGAAATCTTCTCTAATACAAATTGGTGTATCATAATGTATATTCATATTGCACAATACAAGAGGGGGTGAATTGTAGGTTAAAAAATAATTTTTATACCAAAAGGTATTTAGTTTAAAATAATTTAAACAAATTCAATTTAAAGTACCACTTAATGTATTAAAACATTAATCGGACAGGGACCTGGGTCCAGTTATTAAAGTATCATAATCTGGTTTATTATGATAATATAATACACAAGTCTTAAATGAAATTAATCAAATTCACATTTTAAAGGATTTATATAGAGTAAGTACATAAAATATCATAATCACAATGGTTATGATGATCAGAGTAAAACAATACAACGTTTCAGTCATAAAGCATACTAAATCAAATTGAGTATTTGAAAAGATCATAATCACTTGAATAGTAATTAAAAAGATCGTAATCATAGTTCATTACAAAAGTATAATAATAATATTGGTTAAAATGATCAAAATAAGTAATAGAAAAATTAATATATATATATAATGATTCACTTTTTATTACAAAGTAGCTGAAATGTAAAATAATACTATTCCTTTAACCCAAAGAGAATAGAATCCAATAAATTTAGACAGAGTTCCCTTGATTTATACTTTCAAAAACATATGTCTTACCCACACCAGGGTGAGTCCTCAATATGATGGTCGGATTCTGTCTTTCTATCCCCACAATCCCTCGATTAAAAATGTATCGGGCACCACTTTCTTCCTAGCCTCAGAATCGCTTGATCTGAAAAAGATCGATGCATATGTCTCCTTATTCCTTGAATCCCTCAATCATAATCACCAATGATTGGTATCTCATGAAGAAAAAACAAATCTATTGAATATTACAATTATATCGAAAAAGTTGTTCACAACTTGATCACTTTAAGGATTCCTCACAAATAAATTTTTTTACAGATCTCTCGTAGAGTATCAGTTCTTCAAAAAGTTTTGATCTCATCCAAATGACCTAGTATTTATAGGAGTGGGATCCAATATTCATACATTCCTTCAACTATTGGATTTTATCCTGAATATTTGGAGGGACTTAGACACTTTTCACTCCAATGGTCATCTTGTAACTAAAACTAGGACATCGTTCTATAATGCATATAAAAACAGAATATGTGGCACTTTTTTGATTAAATGGTTTTTCTTTCGATACAATACTATTTTCAAGATACGATAAAGTGGTACTAAAAATAATTTATCCCTTCTAATAATTACATGTAAATAGTAAATGGGTATAATGATTTTTATTAAGAAATTGGGTATGATTTAACTTGTCAGAACGATACTAAATAGTGTGTGCGAATAAAATCGTAATCAGTGAGTCCAATGAAAATTATAATCAGTGAGTATGATTTAAATAATATATGGGGTCATTTAAATAATCAAAGGTATGATAATCATGGGTAATATAATAATGGGTAAAATAATAATCATATTTACAATGAAAATTTTAATGATAAAATTTAAAACAAAAATCCTGATAAAAAAAATATAAATTCATTTGAAAATATAGTTTGTGATTTCCAAAACAAAAAGGAATAGAAAAGAAAAAAGAATAATTTTGACTCAACATGAATGACTTATAAAATATTTTTTATATAATTAAATATATTTTAAAAAGATAAATTAGGTTCTTTATTTCAATGTATTTTTATTTTAATGTTATAAAAAAATATAGGATTTTTCGTCCAAAAATTCCTTCATTGAGAAATGTTTTTTATTATGATCCTATTTTATTTTATATGGTTTATATACCATATTTTTGAAATATTTTATCATTATTATATATTTATTCAATATATTTTAAGTTCTATTTCATGTTTTCTCTTTTAAGGTAATTTTTTTCAAATGTTACCAAAATATTAAGGGTCGCTCGACTCGTTCTCCTTTTAATTGGTCCATTCACTTATTCATTGATTATGTTTTAATAATTATCTTCTAGTATATTATTTATCTATTATTTAGGGTATTCTATATTTCTATATTTTAAAATTATATATTTACTTCAAAATATTTTTCTTCTCTCGATTTCATTCATTATAAAAATATTATGTTGTTAAAAATAATCACAATCCTTTTTAATAGATCATTTTCTTCCTTGTCTATATACAATATATTATTTCAAGAATATTCTTCTATAAACTTCAAGATTAACTAAGTCCATTTTATACATGATTTTAATTTTTAGAAAAAAAATAATTTAAGTAATATTTTTTAAAATTTTCTTCATCTTTAATTTTTACTTTCTTTACTAAAGTGTGAAATAAATGTCGTTATATTGTCTTTCGAGAGAACGACTTTTTCCATAATTATGTACAATATTAAAAATTAATATTCCTTTCCATCTTTCTTCAAATAAAATATTACTCTAATTTTTTTTTCTATTTTTTTTATAAAATTATAGGAAATATTTTTTGAAGAATAAATATAGGAATTTCATTTTACTTAAGAATATTTTTATCTTCTCCTATATATTTTTATAATAAACTAAATTTATTTTCAAGCCTTCAATATATGAAATTATTTTAAAATAATGTTTTTAAATGTAATATTTTTACCCCCCCCCCCCCACCTTAGAATTATTTTTTAAGTGACTTATCATTTTTTCATCCATGTTACAAAATTTTAATGAGATTTTTTTATAATTTCACATCCATTTTTCTCTAAAAGTTTAAAATATCTATATATTTTAGTTTTATATTTCATATGAATTTTTTTGGGTAAAATGTATTCTTACTTTTGGTATTGTTATGTCTCATTTGATGTTCGGGTGGCTTTTAGGGGTCATAGTTTGAAAATTGAGTGTTTTGGGAGAAACTAGTTGGGCAAACAGTTTATGAACACACTTAGTGAAAACCATAAGGTAAGAATGAGTCATGGATATATGGATACCATTTGTGAGTTTCATAGTTTAAGTACTATTTTTATAACCATTATAATTATTATTCAAACCGGTGAATGAGTTTTATTCCAGACGGTGTCTCATGGCCTACTCATGATTTTTCCAACCATTCGGTTATTCCTAGGAAATCATGCGACTTAGTTTTAAAAGGGACATTTTTTACTTTATAGTTAGTGAAGGATTATTCTAATCATGATGCCTAACCATGATACTCGATATAAACTTCATAAAATAGAAAAATACCTTGAGACCCTTGCTTGATTTAACCTATAATCCCCTATTATTTCCTCATTAACCTGAACCAGCCTCCCTCTAGCACTCTGGGATTTTATCTACTTGGTCTATTGGTGATCATCCATCGATCTAGATGGATATCTTTGAGTTGTGTGTGTTTTTCAGGTATTTTTATTCCCATATTTCAAGATCTACCTTTAATCTCTTATCTTATCCATGTCACATAACCCAAAGTGGGGTATGAAAACCCAATCTACGATTTAGATTGAAAATTGATGGTGTTTTCCTTGGATCTAGGATTGTGATGACCATATCTATTTGTTTTCAAACACTATAATTTAAGGTGACTATACTATCTTTTTTGGAAAGGTAGTTGTCTCTCTACAATGATAATATCTCCTAAATTACTTTATATTTTCATAAATTTCTTTGGTTAGGTTCTTAAAAATGATTTATTTGATAAAATTTTATATTAGGTGCCATGAAAAGGGTGTTTTGAAGGGATTTTATTTTCAAAAAAAAATTATGTACAAGATGTGTTCAATGAAATGCCTTAAATAAAATTTATAATCTAAAATTAATTTTCAATAATTGGATCAGGGTTTCTTTTCTGTGAATTTTTTTATAAAATTTGAGCATGATTATTAAAATATTTTATCAAACATATCATATTAGGAACCTTGGGTGCATAAAGTTATGAACATATGTAAACATTAGTGTTTGTGGAACCACTGGGGTTATTCTCGTCATATCGATAGACTGTGGAAGGACTCAATATTGTTAGGAATTGTTTTTTCTGGCCTACTGTTCCTTCACATGTCCTAGAATGTGATCCCAGATGCTACATCCAAAATTATTCATGGTTTTATCAAATTATGGTATTGTTTCATATTTATATTTTCACATGTTTATCTTTAAATATATATTTTTATTACTTACCTCTGTTTATTATTTATGTTATATCTATAATATTGTGTAACTGAATATGGTTTTTTTAAGAAAACCAAATTATGTTCTACAAAAAGTGTTTTTGAAGGAAATTTCTTTATAAACTTTTTTTTATAATACTAGAATTAACAATTTCATTAGGATATGTATTAAAAAATTTATTTGGTGCTATCATATAATGCTTTGGTGATCACACCAAACTTTTCTTTTGTGTTATTTTAGTCATTGTTTTATAGGATCTAGGTAAAGGGGAGGTTGTTATGTGGCATGATGTATTCTCTTAGTTGATATCACCTACACAGTAGTTAGGGATGGTGATTACAGATAGTCACAAGGAGAATTATTTTGTATATGATACTTTTCTTCTAAGTTTAGCCTCTTATATTAAATTTTTATGTCTCTTGTTTGTGTACTTTATCTTCCATGTTATACTCTATTAGTTCTTATTACTTTTTTTATATATGATACATGTAGTGTTAGCTTTCAAGGTGAAATAATTCCCTTGTTTTTGTTTCTTTGATACCTATGTGCTCGTTTCCAAATCATGGTGATTGGGAATGTTCTTCAAGCATTATGTTGGGCTAGCTCAGGTGACACGTTAGGTTGGACTGGGTGGGTTCATCACAAAATGGTTTCATATGATTTACAAAGACATAAGTGTGACTAATCTTCCTAATATATTGTTTATGGTTTTTTATACTTGAGCTAGGACTTTTCTAGGGACATGGAGTACATGTTGAGTAGGTTCTCGATCACCACCTTTTTTATTCCACTTGAGTTACCATGTATAGTTCGGAATTTTTTTTCTCCATTTTATTTTTTGTATGATTTATGATTTGACATGATGACTTGTGATCCTCATTATCATGTATTGGTTTTCTTGGGGTTTATTTCGGATTTGGGGTGTAAATTGCAATAGGAATCGAGTTTTGAAGTATTTCAGAATGGAATGACAAACCATTCAGTGAATATACACTTGGTTTTCAAAGTGTTATAGGGGTTATGAAATTCTTATCACATTCTCATCAACCACATGGACTGGTCAAGCGTGACTCCACATCCCTTTGCTATTATTATTTAGAAACCATGATTATTGGATTCATTGAGTGAATCTTATTGATGGTAAAAAAACAAACAAGGCCCATAGAATATGTTGATATAAGGAATCAACTTTACTAACAGTTATGACATGATTTTTATGTGAAGTTGAAGTATAACTATATTATGCTTGACAAATGTATTTCATGAAAAAAGATAGTTTGAAAGGTAAATCTTTAATTCTTTCTTGTAAAATGATTCTTGGTTTATAGATCATGTTTTTTAAAATGGTTTTTAAATCATGGTATCTTGGAAAATATTTTGGGTTTTAAACTGGTTAATGATTTATGTGAAACAATCATATACCCTTAAAGCATGTATTTAATAGGGATTAAATGTTTTAACTGAAATTTTTATTTACCAATAATTTTATATGGGTGGTTTTTTATTTTTAAGGAAAAATACATGAATGTTGTTAACATGTAGTATAGAAGAGTAAATGGTTTTTAAAAAAGAATGATAAATTATAAGAATATTCCGAATTTTAAGAAATTTAGTTTTATAACATGAATAGATATTCCTTTTTAAAGTACATTTAACATGAATAATCTAATTCAAGATGAAAACAAATCTAATTTAATGATGTTTCTTGAAAGATAAGTGGTTTTAATAAATGATTAAAGTCTTGTGAAATTCTTCTCTTTTGGATTATTTTATAAAGAAATGGAATTTGTTTAATTTTGTAATGGTTTTTTTATATAACTACTTTTAAAATAGTGTTTAGATATTTTCAAAATGAATATTTTTTTAAATATGTTCGTTCAACCAGTGTGGGTTTGTTTTGAAACCCCTCTAAAGGTATCTACTTTATTGATTTGTATGTTTCTCCTGACCCCTTCCTATGTATAGAAATTATCTAATGTTCTTTGAAAGAAATTAATGGGTAGTGTTCTCTTCTTGTGAATATTGGATAAGTCATCTAGAGTGTTCAAAAGTTTGAGTGAGATGATTTACTCAATAGAATCATTTTCCTCTTATCATTAGTCTTTCACATGATCTGAATGGATTGATGAGAGTTACATTCCTCCATGATGTTATAATGATGGATGGTCTTCAGATGAATCAAGAAAATGTTCTTTTGTGTCAAAAAAAATTAAATATATATGTTCGGTATATTAAATCTATTTTTAAGGATTATTTTTGTTGATTTATTTGTTTTTCAAGAGAGTAGTGGTCTCTTGTATACATTTTTCAACGTGGGTGTGAATCCTTTTAGTTTATCACTCTATAGTTCCAAAGTAGTTTTGGTTTTGGGGATTTCCTTATTTAGTCATGATATTTGATTTATTATTTAGGATTATTTATTAAGATATGTAGAAACCTAGATTTTATTCATACTTAATTGATTCATTTCACTTTTGGAATTTTTTTAGGTAAATATTTGATTAAAAATATATTCCAAGAGTTTTGGGTTAGTACTATGGATTTGTTAAATCATGGGTGTGTGAAATAGTAACAACATTTAGTTTCATTACCAGTTTGGTTGAAAGATCCATTAGAGATATGTTATTATAAATTCGAAATCGGTGACCCTCGGTTTGATATTTTTTAACCTGAGTCACCATAGATGCAATTTTATAACCTAAGACTTGAGCCATGTCATCTATTCTAGAGTCATGTCTTGTTTTGAACCTTCTCTTGGTTATGTGATACATAGTGGATTTGGTTATCTAGATAGTGCCTTCCAAACAATCATGTTAGGGTTTAACCTGACAATATTTTGAATGTTTCTTTGGAAAGGTTCTATTTCATAGGTTTTATCTAGTTACCTCTTGCTTGGTCACATCATGAGAAAGCATGTTTATTTTACTTAGTTATGGATAGAGATCTTGATGGTTTCCTTTGTTTGAAATATGAAATCTCAATTTTATTATTTATTCCCTCTTATATAGATGAAGTTTCATATTATTTAACCATTTTAGATTGAATATAAATAGTTCGGAGACCTATTTTGGGTCTTTATTCTCTTTAAAGCCTTATTTTGTGTAATCTTCAACCCATGAATCCTTTAAAAGGATGGAAGCAAGGTTTACTTTAGCTCCTGTGTTGATTCATGATAACCCAAGTTTTATCTTGAAGATTTTATTATGAATACTTTGTTATGGATTTTGTATGTTTATTGATGTTAGAAAACATAGTGGTGGCATAAGGTTTTCACCATTATGGCTTTGGTGAAAGAATGTATCTCAATATGACATTGACTTCTTAGAAGTTGTAAATGCTCTTAAGACATGGTATAACTACCTCCTTAGATATATTTTATGATATAATATGATTTTAGAAGTATGTAGTGTACTTTTATATAGATTAATATGATACTATGATATGATAGGTTAAGTGATTTTAGATCATTTATCTCGATGGTCTTTAAACTCTCAGAATAGGAGGTGTGGTTACAGACGCCTCGAGCAGGGGATTACCAACAAAGGTTTTGAATGAATCAAATGAGGATATATATTTAAATAAGATTTTATAGAAATTATCTTAGTTATATTTTATTATCTTATGTACTTGTATAACCATCTTTTGATTGAACTAATTCTTCCTTGTACCATCACTTTTGAGCCAGGAAATTAATGGATGTCGGTTGATAGTATTTTAATGAAAACTTTCATAGTGGGGAGACCTCAAGTTTCTAGTTTCGGTATCCTGATGGTTCTTTTTGTCTTTAGAGTTGGATAATTTTTCTATTTGACATGATTCAGGGGTTGATGGATCAGAAACATAGGTTCTATAGGTCGGTTCACTCAAGGGTTATTAGGATGTTTCAGGGTTTCAAAAATCAATGTTAGTGAACCAAAGTGATCTAGTCAAATGTTGAATTTATGTCACCATTACCTTCTTTCTAATAAAGTGACTCAGAACACCACAAACCTACCAATTTGATATGGCCTAATACATTCTATTACATAGGTTGGATGAAGAATCCATAGACTTCACAATTATACTACCACAAACTCTTATTGGGTATATGATCAGGTAATCACAAACAAATTCACAAAATTGGCTTATGCCTTTCCTTCTAAGGGGATGGATATGATAGAAGAGCCTAAACATTTATATGGATGATGGGTTATGAAACTCCTAGGTGTGTAAGTGGAAACCATTTTCATTAGAAACGCATTCTTATAATCTCAATTTTGGATGGGATTTCTGAATGTTACGTAAGTTCAGTAGAAGTTAGGGATGATGTACAATATTTAGATGGATAGTTAGACTAGATGAATCATCAAATTATTGAGGATATTATTCTAGTTTGAATGCTTTATTTTGGTATTTTTTTTGTTATAGTATCTTCTCTTGTCATTGAATATTAAGATACACATTAAAGTTTTGTATGGATAGATTTTTGGACATTATTGATGTCAAAAAAGGGTAGGTGAATGGTCTCTAGTAGGACTGAGTCTTGTTTTGGGGTGATAGGGAAATCATAAGTATTATGCAGGTCACTATCATTATCAGACAGAGGTTTTGGTATGTGATCAGGATTCTTTTAGGGTTTCACCTCACTTGGGACATCATCTTGGGGGTAGGTAGGGAAAGTGGCATCAAGGTTAAAAATCCCTTTATAGATTATTGAATGACTTGTAAATGTTTCATATTATATGTACTTTTTCTTTCAGTAGATCTTAATTAGTAATGCTTTTCTTTTTTTCCCAATTGAGGACATATCAACTGGATCCCTCCCATAGTTGAATGAGAGGGTTTTAATAATAAACCCAACACCTCAATGTTTTATTATCCAAGAATCATTGATTTTTTGGAAGTGGCCTTATCACTTTGTGAGTACAAAAATCCCAATCCATTTAGTGGATATAAATATTTCATATTGGGGAGAATTTTCATGCTCTCTGGGTTGTAGGTATGTTTACATTTGATCCTGGATTAACTCTTTTTGAGTTTTGGGAGGCTTTCAGGTGTTAGAGTTTGAAAATTGGGAGTTTTGGGAGAAACATACAAGAAATATGGTTTAGGAGAATGGTTCGTGCTGACTGTGTGGTAAACATGAGAAATGGATCAGTGGATTCCAAATATGAATTACACATCTTCAGCATGGTTTTTCTAACTGTGAAATTTTCCAGGAAAACCATTTGGGTGGAGGGGTTTGGTTCCAGCAGGTTTCATGTGACCTTCCCATGGTTTTTCTAACCATGTGGCTATTCTTAGAAAACTATGAGACTTAGTGTTCAATGGATAGTGTAAATCGCATAGTTTTTCACAGTTTTTTAACCATGTGACACGATATGAACATCTTAAAATAGAGAATAAATTGCATATCATCACTTGATTAAACCTCTAGTTCCCTCCTATTTAATCATTAGTATGAATCAGCATCTCCTTGTTTCTAAAGGATGTTCTCCCCTTGGACTTATGGTTATTCTCTATCGATCTAGATGGATTTATTCAAGTTATTTGTGATTTTCTGTTAGCTTTCCTCTATTGTTCCTAGATCTACTGATTATCACTCATCTAATCCATGTTGTTCAAACCTATGTAGGGTATAAAAACTAAATATATGGTTTATATGGAGAATTGATGGTTTTTCTCTTATATATTGTCTTATGATGACCATGTTTTTTCACTTCCAATCATTGTTTATGAAGGTGACAATATTATGTCTATTGATGAGGTAGGTGTATCTATAAAATAGTGTTATCTCATGAATTACATGATTTACCTATAAATTCATTTGATTTGGTTTGTTAAAATGATTTATTTGATTAAATTGCATCTTATAAAACATCAAAAGGGTTTTTTAAAGGGGTTTTCATCGAAAAACATTATTCACATGATGTGTTTGCTGAAATGCCTCAAAGATGTTTTTTACTCAAAAATCAGTTTTCAACCATGGGAATGTAGCTGATTTTTTTTGAAACTTTTTAAAAAATGTGATCATGGTTTTTTAATTATTTTCAAATAGAGAACATTATAAACCTTAGTTACACCGGGTTCTAAATATATGAAAACAATTATGTGTGTGGAACCACTAGGGGTTATTCTTGTAATATAGGTAGACTATGGTAGGAATCGGTATCGATATAATTCATGGTATAAAATGATTAATGTTATACCATGTTTCTTAGTATGTATTCCTATAGTATATATCCTAACTTTTGATATTTTTTATCACATACTGGTATTGTTTCATTTTTGGAAGCTTACGTGTTTCTCTTTTTACATATAGTTATTTTAATTTCTACCCTCTATTTATCATTTGTTTTAAATCCATATTCTTGTAGCATTGAATATAGGTTATTTTAAAGAAACCTATAGGATTTTTTTTGAAAAAATTATTCAAATAGATTTTCATTATAAACTTTTTTTATAAAGTTATAACTAATGATTTCATGGGGATAAACATTGCATAGATTCATTATTGGTATCATGCTAATCTTTAGTGAATACATCTTACTTTTTCCTTTGGTAATTTCTAGTCATGGTTTTTCAAGATCCATGTAAAGGGAAGGGAATCAGGTTGTATAGAATATTCTCTTAGTTTATATATACTTCATAGTAATTTGGGATAGAAGTTATGAATAGTCACATGGAGACTTCATCTTTTAGATGTTTTTCTTCAGATTTTATCTTATTGGATTGGCTTTATATAAACCTTTGTTTTTTACTTTTATTTCCATGTTATACTCTATTTTTTCAACTTAATATTGTTATGCATGTGATTTGTGAAGTTATCTTTTAGGTTGAAATAATGCCCATGTATTGTTTCTCCTGATACCCTAGTGTTTTTCACCAACCCATGGTGATCAAGAACTCACTTTGGGTCTTGTGTCAGGCTATCACAGGAGACATGATAGGTTTACCTGATTCGATTTGTTATATTTCATTTATTACCCTTTAAATTAGATTATTTTGTTCTTATTTTTTGATATTGAACATACAATATCAAATGATCCAATTATTTATCTCTTATTATATGATATCATTCTAAAGTATTAATTATACATTGAAAAAAATATGAGTGTTTTCTTATGTGGAACACATATGCGTGTATATATGAAGATTTAATGGATGGTAACAGAATTATATATCCCCACAATGGAATATGTAATGTTATATATCCTATGATATGAAATGTGTGCGACTAGGGAGTAAACTCAATCCACTAAGGGACTCTATTCAATATGTTATATTTTCTTGGTAGTGATCCTTAACTTATGATTAGGATTACAATTATAATGTTGTTACCAAATTCTTATATTGCCATGATCTTATGATAACTGCTTCTTGTCAAAAGCCTTATGTTTTAATTAACGAATTATGATCCATTTTTTACTGGGTATGATTTCTTTATGTTGTGTCAATTTACCTTAATTATGATATCATAACCACATTTTTATATTATGTTCACTTCTAATCTTCCATTTTTAACACTTATGTTTACCCATATTGAGTGACTGAGATCACCCTTGTTATGTTCCCATTTCCCCACGTTATGAAGAATTTTATTATGCATGAATTTTTAATTTGGATATCATGTGTGGATAATTTTTATAAGATATGTTAAAGAACTATTTTAATATAAGTAATTATTAGTATTGTGGGAAATGTTCTCAATGGGTAATAAATATATGGGTTTTTTTAGTAATTTTGTTTCCTAAACTCTCTAAAACACTAAACCTAAAATGTCTTAGGGATATAAGTAACACAATATTGGTTATTGATGTTCTAATCATGGATATTTAAGTTAGGGTTTCTTAAATTTCTATAAAATACTTTATGTAAATAATATGTTTTTTATCACCAGATCTAGGGGTACATATCAAGGGAATCTTTTTTGATATCAAAGTAGGGTTTATATAAATTTATAGTTTATGATGTTATATTAACTCTATGTTTTAAGTTTTATGAATACCATCATGTGTTAATAATTTAATTGTTGATCATAAGTTTAATGTAATAGCTACCCATTTTAAGGTTTTATGTGATAGTATTTTAATATGATTTATGATATTTAATAGATATTGGTTGTTTTTTTAGGAGAACACATTATAAAGGTATCCCTTAACATTGGTATATAAATTGATGTAAAATAAATTCAGGTAATTTTTATGAAAACATTAATATCTATGATTAAGGTATTTATTTATTAGTATATAATTAATATTAATAAGAGATAAATGTTAAGTTAAATTCATGGATTATATATTTCCATGAAATTTTTATTTAAGAAGTGGTATGAAATATCTTGATAAGTTTTAGTTTAATTATTTTTGGGAATTAAGATAAGAATACATTAGTGAAAACCCTAAGGAAAAATATAAATATAAGAAAATATAATAAAAATTATGTTAAGTATGTGGATTCCAAATAATGACATCCCTTTTTAGATATATATAATTCTATACAGGCTCTATCTAAAATGCACCTAGGGGTAATGACCCTAAAAAAATTAGTTGTGTATCAGCTTTGTCTTCACTCAGTGCACAAAAAGTGGTCATAACTGTACACCAAGTTTTACACTCCCAGGGGATATTCTTTTGGGGATTAAAAAATCTTTATAAAAATTTAGAAAGTATTTGAATACATTATTAAATCACAAGTCCTAAATATATTTATAATACACTCATCTACTTTCATAAGTGGGTGAAATTAAAACTCTGAGGCTATAATTTATTTAATAGGGTCTGATATAACATCACATACATCCAATGAGTGTTTTTTGAATTTTCTTTCTCAAATTATAAATTAAATTCTAAACAAATTTATGTCTCTTTAATGATACAATCAAAAAAATCTATACCCATAGTTATCACCTAATTTTTTTCCTTTACTTGTTTTTCAATAAAATATAAAATTCAAGTATAATAGAATTTTATTTTTTTTAAATGATCTTATAAATACTATTTTATTATACTAATGATTATTTTTTAAAATATAGTTTTATAAAAATATTTCTTTAAGTAGTAATATTTTTTTCATGAAACTTAATTCATTTTAATCTAATTGTTAAGAAATTATAATACATGTTTCATAATAAAAAAAGTATAAAAAATTGAAAGTAAAATAATATAACATTTCACGTGAAACATATGATGAATAATTAAATATTATTTTTACTCTAAAATAATACTATATAGTTCATTTGGACTTATATTATATTTCATTTAATTTATAAATTTTTTATCATATTCCATGTATATATTTTATAAGTAACAAAATTACATTTAAATTGTTAAGTTACATGTTTCATAATAAAATAAAATTATAAAATATTTATTTGATAATGAAAATCTTAGTATGTGTAATGTGTACTTATCACAAAAAATTTATAGAATTTTGATAATATATTTTTTAGAAAAAGTAAATTGGTCATTAATATACCATTGTAATCTCAGTGTATATAGTTTATTACATTAGAACCATATTATTGATTATGTATTTAAAGGATAAATTTAAAATAATATGAAGAATACTTTTATAAAATATATATTTTTTAAATTTATAAATAATTAACTGAAAAACATATAATAATTAGGAGATCGTAACAAATATAAATGTAATCATTCATAACAAAAGGAATAACTCTTATTCTAAACTAATTATTTTACTCTATATTATATGATTTTAATTAAAATTTTAATACTTAATATTTATAATCATAATTTTATAAAATTTAATCAAATTTTGGATCCAATTCAATGAATGTATCTTGGGGTTAAATTTTTTAATTTTTCTAAAGAAGTTGATTTTTTTTAATAGTAAACAAATATAGTTTTTACAAATACAACAACTTTTGGGGCATCATCATGATGTAATAATGAATGAATAAATTTTCAAACCTTTATTATGACCAAAAATGTACTTAATGGAAAATATAATGAAGTTAAAGATATTATGTGGAGTTTATAAACAAATATTTTACATTTTGGAACCTAATTTATATTTTATCATAATAAAAAACCCATTTTTGGTTGTTTGAATTTAATTAAGTGGTTGAAAGGTGGTATTATGTTTTTTATTGATTTAAAAATAAAATAAATCTCCTTTATTTAATAAAAAATTATATAAATCGTTTTTATTATTGGTAATGATAATATTTATCCAAAATAACAATTTTTATTCTTAAAGATTCATTTTTCAAAAAAATGTTTTTATTGTGTTATTTGTACTTATATTGAAGTTAATTTTTATCACCAATAGAAAATTAATTAATTAAAATTAATGTAATATTTTTAATAATATTTTTCAAATTATGTAATAATTTTGTTTTTATTTTTCCGGAGTGAATTAAATTTTAGAGGAAAAAATGGAGTTACCACAGTAAAAGTACAATAAGGTAAATATAGTTAAACTAAGTTGTAAAAGAATAAAATATCATAAAAAATATCTCTAGATATGTTGATTAATTTATTATCAACATTTATTAATATTTAAATCTATAATTATCATATTTTTACCCACTTTATATGAAAATAAACTTTCCTTTTGATATTAAGTAATAAGTATTACAAAAATGCCACTCCTCTCACTATATGAGGACCTCTTAACCACCCTACTTCTCCTCACATGTAAATCATCCTAGATTGAGCAAAATATACCAAAACCTCTCAATATACAAATTTTATACTTCATAGAGTTTCTATTCTCCCCAAAATACCAATCTAAGAAGTCTTTAAGTGTAGTCTAAAGGTGGATATATTGGGAAGAGTTAATTGTTTTAACCGAGCTCTTTCAAGTTTCATTCTTCTTGTACCTAATAAAAATAATATATAACCATCCAAACATAATAAAATCTGTATAATTATATTTATAAAGTTTAATTATGTTTATGTAATAACTATTATTTTACTTCCTCTCATTCATTTGAAAAAATTAAAATGACGTCCGTGTTATGGTCGGTGCACCACCACCATGGACGATATATTTTATTTTTCATTACCGCCTTTTATGGATGGTTATAAAAATAAATTTGATGAATAAATATGATATTTATAACATTATTAATATTATATAAATATATTTTTCCTATTCTATTATTAATATAAATAATAAATGATCATTGAAAATTTTAACTACCAAAAATGAGCATACAATGATATGTTTAATTATTCGAATCAATTTTGGACAACCTATTGAACTATATAAATTATGTGATAACAGTATGATATTATATTAACATGTAAATAGTTAATTTGTTTTGTTTTTTAAATGTTAATATTAATATCTAACTCATTATTAAGATAGGAGATTTTATTCATCAAAATTTACCAAAATAAGTTTGTTATTGGTTTGCCTTTAGTAATAGTACCTAAATATATAATGGAATGAACCTATAACTTTTTAAATAATTGTGGAAATTATATTAAAATACTTTTATCATTATGTAGATAAATAAAATCATGACTATGTTTTCAAACCTCTATTTTTGGTACACATATTTTTAATTTATACAAATCATTTGAGATCATTTTTATGCATTTCGAGGTGGGATATAGGCGTTTCGGGTTAAAAAATGGGATGAGGAAGGGCTGGTGTAACCCCATGAGATTTTATGAGATATATTATTTTTGATTTCATTTATTTCTTGTGTTTTACGCTATAACAATATTATCTTAAGCTATACGTAACACTGTATTAGCTTGTAGTATATGCGACAATATACTTGGCTTGCGTTGCACACAATTTCAAGTTCTTTTGATAGAATTGATTTCACGCAACACTAAGTATACTTTTTTTCAATTTATAAATTAAATAAGTTTTGATTATGTTATACACAACACCAAAAGAAGCTTGAACTACATGCAACACTGACTTGGCCTGTGTTACACGCAAGAGTGACCTTCCACAATAGCTTGCATTGTACGCAATACCACGTTTCACAAAACAACGATATATTATTACAATATTATTATTTAATGGGATATAAACTAGAATTTATGAATATAAATAACTACATTTTTAATTTTATAACATTATCATTCATCTTTCACATTTTATAGAATATGGTATGAGAACAAAATGAATTTTTCAGATAAAATAAGTATCTTTCAAAAAAAATACATTTTTACCACCTTTTGATGGAGAACCCATTTTAAATATAGATTATCACAGTGTTATAAGTTCAATTGGAAAAAATAAAAATCTTATTTGGAACCAAGAAATACTTTTTGTTTTTTTAATTTTGGTATTTTTCTGGTAAAATTCAAATTTAAATGAATGGTGAAAAATACTGCATTTTAATTTAAAACTGCCTTTTCATCTAATTTATTTATATGGTTATATTATCTTTTTAATTAGTTTTAAAGTGTAATTGGATTATTTTTTTATCATTTAATATAATTTTAGTCGTTGTAAGTAATTTTACTTTTAAATTAAACATAAATAGATGTCAATATTTTGATAGTTATTACTTATTAAAAACCCACTTTTTGGTTTTGACTACAGGAATTAATTTTAAGTTAATTACTGCAACTTCTGTATTTTGAATTTGGAAAAATTGATTGAATATTTTTAATCATAATGTTAAAATTGTGAAAATAGGTACCTTTTATTTTTGGACATTAGGAAGAGTAACTTCAGTAATTATTTTATTTACCATGGTTAAATGGTAAATCTGGTAAATAAGGGTAAAAAATAATATTATAATAATATTAAATTACCCTAACACATGTACTAATCCTTTTTTATGAGATATTTATGACCATGTGAATACTTGGGTCGATTTTCTAACCCCATGGATTCACATGGATGTGAAAATGACAATTTATAAGAATTAAATATAAAGTAAAGATAATAAAAACATAAACATATATTTTTTACTGAATCAATTTTAATAGAGGGTTATATAACTAATCATTGTGTTTATAAATATTTATTAGAAATCTAAAAAAAATTACTACATAATGGTATTTTATTTATAATTTTTATATATTAGATAAATATATTTATTTATGGCACAATTATGAGGTAGTGATTATCTCATTAATGAAATATTCAAATAAATGAGTTTATAAATATTAAAATAAATTTAATTTGAGCATTTTGATGTTATACACTACTTTTTTGAACTAAATTGACACATTAGGGATGATTTAATTTCTTTGGTTCTAATTAATAATGTTGTTATGAATTTTTAAAAAAAGTCAAGTATGAATAGTATCCAAAATTGACATAATTCATAACTTAGAACATAAAATAGTTTATTAAATGATATTAAATTAAAAAATATATAATATTCAGCAAAATGGTTAATATAAGTCCAACTATGTCATAAATAACTTTTTTTGGATCTTCTTACATGATATGGTAATTATATTAACCCAAAATGTGTAAATAATATGATATCACTGTAAGATTGAAAAGGGTAAAATAAGGGTAAAACCAAAAAGATAAGAATAAAAAAAATAAAAACATGTAAATAAATTATTTTATTATGGGTATCCATACCAAAATCATATTATATTATAATTAAATAAGTTTTTTACCATTTTAAATCTAAATTGTTTTTATAATAAATTAATATTTTGGAACTTTCCTAAAGTGCCCCTCTCCTCTCTTATAAAAGGGGACCTCATCCCTCTCCTCTTCCCTCCATTTTGAGCCTTCACGATCATAAAAACCCTACCCATTTCTATTATAGACATTTCTAGTTACATTATATATTTTCTTGTCTTCTCAAACAACCACCTCAAATGTCCTAAGAGGAAATTTAAAAGAGGCACGTCGAGCAAGAGGTAATCTCTTCTACTGATTCTTTCAAATTTATTTCTTCTTAGACTTCCTCTTATTTAGTTGTCTCATTATAAATTAATAACATGATTATCACTCATACACAGATATGTTATTATAAATATTAAATAGATGTATTTCACTTTCTATCCATCCTATGAAAAATGAAATCATCGCGTGTGCGTACATACGGATTACCGTCTCCACGTCGTGGTGTAATTTGGTTTTCACCACCACTTTACTTGGACGAGTATAATGGTTGAAATAATAACTATATATGATTATTATAACATGATACTAATCATGAGATATTCTACACCATTCACTTCAATACCGTTCAATAACTATAGGAACGATATCGTCACTCGTGCGTATGTACAGTTTACCATCTTCATGACGCGATGGGATTCAATCTCCATTTAACCATTAAAGAATGATTACAAAGTATATATAATAATTAATCATAAAATATATGACATAATAATTCTACTATATTTTTTATATATATACATATGTCATTTACTTACTTCCATTCAATTTAATAAGTAATGGAAAACAATGTTCATGAATACGTACGGCATACTGTCTCCATGAATGGTATATTTTATACCAGTTATCGATCTATAATATATATTTATATAATTAATATATGTGATATATAAACCATTTTTTACATTATTGAATCAATTAAATCATAATCTAAGTAATCATATGAAAAATAAAAAGTATGTACATGTATGATAACGGAAACGATTATTACCCAAAACGTTGCTTTAACATTGAATTCACAAATGAATGAGTAATATAAAGTCATAAGTGAATCATATATGATATAATAAATATTATTATGGTTCTATTTAAAGTTAATAATATGTTTAAACCCACTATACAGGAGTTTCAAACACATACAGAAGAAATCAGACCTAAGGTAGGTGATAACTTTTCTAATCTTGTTTTTAACCGATATTGTTTATTCGTAAGTATGTACTGGGGTTATATTTATCATAAATGTACATGTTTTCTAAATAAGTATTCATAAAATGTTTATTATTATTCTATTTATTTTAAAAAATAATTTTTACTCCATTTAGACTTCTACTGCATGGTATGGAAGGAATATTCTTTTGTTTACCATACGAAGTACTTTTTGACTTTTCTGATAAAAGTACGAGGAGAATGTTTTTTTAACTTGTACAGCATGAATGAGTTTTTACATATTAATAATTCCTTATTTAAATGAAGAATTCACAACAAATTTACAATTACATTTTCAATTAAAATCTTTTATTTTAAAATTTCATGACATTTTGAGAAAAGAAAACATGTTTAAAGAATAAAGGATATTTTCCTCAAGAACTAAGTTCAAGTGTTTTATAAAAATTATTTTCCATATAAGATGACATAGGGTTATGTTTCTATCCCTATTATAACATTGATTTTATTATGTTTATGATGTAATTATTTTTATGAAGTCTATTTATCTTATATATATTATGTTATGTTGGCATGATGTTTAAGAATCTAATTTTATTTCATGGGATATGCTATAGTGAATGATTTGTGTATTTATGGCACATTTAAGAATGATTTCATAATGAGATGGGTGGAACCTATATATCCCTCCAATGAATTGGGTAAATATTTATATCTCATGATATATAAATGGCTATAATGAAAAGTAAATCAGGTTCAGAAATTCAGGGCTTCAACGGCAAGTAAACTCAGTTCAGTAATGGATTTAGTCCACTAGGATGGTCTTGGAAACAATGCCTTGGATACTATGAAAATAATATTTTTTTCATATCAGTTTTCCACAATAACATGTTTTCTCCAGTGTTATTATATCATGGCTAATGTTCCTTTATGATCTATGCCTTACGTAATACCAAGATTTATTTCATGACTCAAAATTTTTATGTTTAAACTTTATGTTCATGTTTTTACATTCAAATGTATATGGTTTATTTTATTTTCTCCATGTTTACCCTTACTGAGCATTTTAGCTCACCCTTTTTATGTTTTTTCCCCAGGATATAAAGAAAGTTTTTATGTAGGAAAACAAAAAGAGGAATATCTTTATTGGATTTGTTGAAGATCTTTCACCATGATTATTATATTAGGTTTCTAGTTTCAAAATACACTAAACTAATATGACATTTAGGCATCTATTTGTGCCACGTAATAAGTATTCTGTAAAAGTAATTAAATTTCCATGTACATAAAGTTTGTGTCTCGACAGTTGGTACAAGATTGAAGGTTTAGTTAACCTTTGGAAACTGGGATGCGAAAACATTAATGAGATCGCTAGAGATATTTCTAATGTATGATTAGGGATGTCCCTATGGTTAAATATAAGTATAGTCTATAGTCCTAAAATTATGGTAATGATCATCAATAACTAAGAATAAAACCTAAGATGTTATTGATCTAAGGTAATACCCATTGACTATATTGTTTTTCTAGTATGATTTTTTCCTCTCACGCTATTCTTTTTGGGTTTTAAATTATGGATGGAACCTGAAGGAACAATGTTAATGATCAATACACTTGGAAATGCAATGATTTTCCACCTAAATAACCAAATCTTATAGGATATGGAATGAAAAATATTATTTCTATACTTACACAAGCTATGAATCATTCTAGACTCCCAAATGAGCAGAGAAGGGAACAACATTCTATTGAGTCCTTCATGAGGCAACGTGCACCATCTTTCAGTGAGTCTTATGATCCACTTGTTGCTAAAAAATCGATCAGTACCATTGAAAAGATATTTCCCATACTTCTTTTTTCAGAACATGAAAAGGTAATTTTAGTTGTTTATCATTTAGAAGGTAAAGCAGACCAGTGTTGGACTCGAATTAAGAATAAAAGGCAGCAAGATGAAATTTAATCCATGGAATGGGATGAGTTCAAGAACATATTTTTCGATAATTACTTCCCTTGTATTCTTTGAACAAATATGGAAAAGTATTTCCTTGAGCATAAGAAAAAGTATGATGAATCTTTTGGTACATAGGAGGTGAATTTTACAAGACATGCAAGGTATGCTTCTGGATTTATCATCCAACATGAAAGTAAAGTTGGTCGATTCTTTAGTGGCTTAAAACCAATTCCTTGAAAGGAATTAGCTATAATAGTCATTAGTAGTAATTAAGATATTGTGCATTGTGCTATCAAGGTAGAACTAGAATTTGGTGTTATATATCTATATCATGGTTTTAATAAGAAACGAAAGATGGAGTTCAAGGGAAAATCTCAAAACAATGGTGAAAAGAAGATGAATGTTTCCTAATTCTCAAAGTGTGGAAAGAAGCATGGTAGAGATTGTCTTAAAGGAACTAAAAAATGTTTCAAGTATGGAAAATAATTTCATCGAGCAGTTGAGTGCCGAATTAATGAAAAAAAAGGTTTCTAATGATGTGAATGGATAAAAGACTATAGAGAATGCACCACAAACACTTCAATGCTATAAGTGCAAGAAAATTTGGCATTATGATAACCAATACCCTAATCCAAGGGTTAATTATGATCGATATTAACAACCTCTTAAGGAAAAATAAAAAGAGAAGTCACATGCGATCATTATTGGAAATGTTGATTATGAAAACGAAGTAGTGGAATGATTAAGTGTTTATGTAATGGGATTTCAAAATAGTGTTTTGGAATCTCATTTATAGTATTATGGAATATTGGAATAGCTATGTATTGGTCTATTACAGTTTTCCATAATTATATAATACCGGTAACCATGAAAAGTGATTGAAATATTCTTGGAAAGAAGATGATAAGCGCATAATGAAGGGATAAGGATAAAATAATATGTTTGATAGTATTAATGAGATCACGACTGATAAAAGGGACAAAGTGATATAATGGTTTGAGTATATAGAATTTTTGATATATTTGTTGTATGTGAATATTTAATTTTGATAGAATTCATGTTTTCACAAAGGTTTTATGGTAATTTATGTTATTGTCATATTTCAAGTGAATACATGATTAAGGTATTTAGAAGTTTGGAATGTGACAACCAAGAACTGCCAAATGATATATGGGAGACAAATGTTAGGTTGATTTAATTAACCTCCTTCTAAAGTTTTATATTTTCTGTTTTTGTAAGGATTGTAATATTATCCATTTATGGATAGTATAATTTATATTCTAGTTGATTTTGTTAGAATAATGTATTATCTTACTATAGGTATACATAGGCATATTTAATAATCTGTTCTACCCTTTTTGTTGAGACAGATGGAATGACCTATCGTTCTATCGTATGATCTACTAACACTTCAAGAATGAAAATTTCAACTTCATTTCATTAAATAAGAGATGAAGTGTAAATTGTTTAGGGAATGAGAAATGATGATATTACACTGAAATAAAGTAATTATTTCTCCTTATTAAAAAATTATTCAACTTTAGGGAAATGATATTGAAAACCAACAATGTTATCCAAGTACCCTATTATCTGATGAATCAAATGGTCCCTTTAATCATCACAGATTTATGGATTTATAGTAGTTAACTTTCTCCAAACCTTATTCTCTATCACTATCCATCAGAACTTGATGGTTAGATTTATCTTCCATATCCATGTTTTCACTTCCCACCAATTTTATCCTATGTGGAAACGCAGTGATGAGTTAAATTGGGTAACTGTTACATTTCTAACATTAATTTTTAAAATGATGTCTTAGTGTCCCTTTTTACGATCTGGGTTCCCATGAAAAAAACTCTCAAGTAGAAAACAATTTATAACCTCGACTAATTTCAAGGGTGAAATTCATTTTAAGGGGGGTAGAATGTAACACCCTGATATTTTATAAGATTGGTTCTTTTAAATTTTATTGATGTTTTATGTTGTCTGTTACATCAAGATTAGCTTCTGCTATACGCAACACTGTATTATCTTGTAGTATACGCAACAATATATTTGGCTTGTGTTGCACACAATTTCAAGTTCTTTTGATAGAATTGATTTCACACAACACTGAGTATAGATTTTTTTTCAATGTATAAATGAAATAATTTCTCATTATGTTATACACAAAACCAAATGAAGATTTAACTACATTCAACACTAACGTTTCTTGCATTACACGCAAGAGTGACCTTCCTCGATATCTTGTGTTGTACGCAATACTGAGTTTCACTAAATAATGATATATTATAGAAAATATTATTATTTAATAGGATTTAAACTATCCATTATGAATAGTGTTAAATTCATTTTGAGTTTTATAATATTATCATTCATCTTACACATTTTATAGAACAAGTTATGAGAATAAAATAAATTTTTCAGATAAAAGTAGTATTTTTCAAAAAAAAATGCAGTTTTACCACCTTTTGATGGCGCACCCATTTTAAATATAGTTTTTGACACTTTTATAGGTTAAATTTAAAAAAAACTAATTATTTTGAACCAGGACATAAAAATTTACTTCTATTAAAATTTTGAAATTTTCTGATAAAATTCAAATTTTAGAGAATAGTGAAAAATACTGCATTTTAATTCAAAATACCCTTTTCATCAAATTTATTTATAAAGTTAGATTATATTTTTAATTGGTTTTAAAGTGTAATTGGATCAAGTTTTTATCATCTAATAAAATTTATTTCATTGGATTTAATTTCAATTTTAAATTAGACATAAACACATGTCAATCGTTTGATAGTTATTACTTCTTAAAAACTCGCTTTTTGGTTTTGAAAAAGGGAATAAATTTTAAATTAATTACTATGACTTTTGTATTTTGAATTTGGAAGAATTTATTCCATATTTAGAATCATAAGGTTCAAATTTTTTAAATAGGTACCTTTTATTTTTGAACGTTATGAATAATAACTTCAGTAATTATTTTATTTACCATGGTTAAAGGGTAAATCTGGTAAATAGGGGTAAAAAATAATACTATAATAATATTAAATTACCCTAACACATGTCCTAATCCTATTAGATGAGATATTTTCAACCACGTTCAGCCTTAGTTAAATCTTGGGACCTCATGTATTCACTTGGATGTGAAAATGATAATTTATAAGAATTAATTTAAAGTAAAGATAATTAAAACCTAAAAATATATCTTTTACTAAATCGATTTTAATAGTGGGTTATATAACTGATATATGTGTATATAAATATTCATTATAAATCCAAAAATAGTTCTTAAATCATGGTATTTTATATATAATTTTTATAAATTAGATATTTATATTTATTTATGACATAATTATGATGTAGTGATTACCTCATTAATGAAAGTTTCAAATAAATGAGTATATAAATAATAAAATAAATTTAATTTGAATATTTTTATGCAAACACAAATTATTTGGATGAAACTGACATATTATAGATGTGTTATGCATTTTATTATAAGTAGTAAGTTTTTTATGAATTTAAAAAAAAAATTCAAGTATGAATAGTTTCCAAAATTGACATAATTCATATCTTAAAACATAAAATTATTTATTAAATGATATTAAAATATTAAAAATATACGATTCCTCCAAATGGTTAATATAAGGCCAAATATGTCATAAATAACTTTTTATGGGTCGTTTGACATGATATGGTAATTAAATTAACCCACAATGTGTAAATAACGTGATAACATAGTAAGATTAAAAAGGGTAAAATAAGGGTAAAACCAAAATGGTAAGGATACAAAAATACTAAAAACTTGTCAAAAAAATGTTGAATGATGGATATTTGAACAAAAATATTATTATATTATAATTAAATAAGTTTTTGACCATTTTAAATTGAAATTTAATTTATAATAAATTAATATTTTGGAACATTTCTAAAGTGCCCCTCTCCTCTCTTATAAAAGGGCACCTCCTCCCTCTCCTATTCACTCCATTTTTAGCCTTCAATCTCAGAAAAACCATGAATATTTATCTTCTAAACTTCCCTAGTTACATTCTAGAGGTGATATTCTTCTCAAAATTCCAACTCTACTACCCTAAGAGGCAATTTAATGGAGTCGCGTCGAGGAAAAGGTAATCTCTTCTACTGATTCTTTCAAATTTATTTCTTCTTCTACTTCATCTTATATAGTTTTTTCATTATAGATTAATAACATTATTATAAATAATATAATGATATTTCATTATAAATATTAAGAAACTCTATTTCACCTCTATCCATCCTTTGAAAAATGAAATCACAGCGCGTGTGTACGTACAAATTACCGTTTCCACGCCGTGGTGTAATCTATTTTTCACCACCACCTTACATGGATGGGTATAACGGTGGAAATAATAAAAATAAATTATTATTATAAAATGATACTAATTATGAGATATTATACACCATCCACTTCAATATCTATTTGAACGATATCGTCGCTCGTGTGTACGTATAGCTTACCGTCTCCACGACCCGATGAGATTCATTCTCCATGTTAACCATTTAAGAATGATTATAAAGTACATATAATAAATAATCATGAAATATATAAAACAATTATTCTAATAGATTTATTTATATTTACATATTTTATTTAATACTTCCATTCAATTTAATAAGAAAATGAAAACAGCGTTCATGCGTACGTACGGTCTACCATCTCCATTAACGATATATTCCATTCCATTTATCGATCTTTTATATATATTTATATACTAAATATATATGATATATAAATAATGTTTTACATTCTGGGAGTAATTAATTCATGATATAATTAATCATATAAAGAATAAAAAGTCCAAACATGTATGATAAATGAAATGATTATTACCCAAAACATTGCTTTAACATGGAATTAACAAATGAACAGGTAATATAAAGGTGTAAGTGAATAATATTGATATCATAAATATTATTATGGTTCTGTTACAAGTTAATAATATGTTTATACCCATTATACTAGAGTTTCATACACATACATAAGAGATTAGACTAAGGTAAGGGGTAACTTTTCAAATCTTGTTTTTATCTGAGATTGTTTATTTGTAAATATTTACTAGGGTTATATTTATAATTCATGTCCATGTTTTCTAAAAATATTTTCATAAAATGTTTAATATTATTCTATGTATTTTTAAATTCATTTTTCCCCTTTTTACTTTTAATATGTGCTATGGAAGGAATCTTTCTTTTATTTACAATACGAGGTACTTTTTGACTTTTCTGGTAAAAGTACGATGAGAATGTTTTTTTAACTTATATGGAGTGAATGAATTTTTACATCTTCATAACACCATATTTCCATGAAGATTATAATATACGTTTACAATTTTATTTTCAATTAAATTATTTTCCTTTAAAATTTCATGGAATTTTGAGAAAAGAAAACATTTTTGAAGAAGAAATGATATTTTCCACAAGAACAAAGTTCAAGTGTTTTATCAAAATTATTTTCCATATAAGATGACATAGGGTTATGTTTCTATCCCTATTATTACTTTGATTTGATTATTTTTATGATTTAATTATTTTTATGAAGTCCATTTATCTTATATGGATTATATTATGAGGGCATGATGTTTAAGAATCCCATTTTATTTCATGGGTTATGCTATGTTGAATCATCATCCAACGACTCGAAGGCCTTTAGTTTTTTATTTTAAACAAACCCCCCTTTTAAGGGAAGAAGGGGGGAACCCTAATAGAAATCATAGACAAAGGATATATCCCAACTTGAAGGTCAAGCAAGGCAAACCAAACTGACACCATGGAGCTACCCCTCCCCAAAAATTGAACATGAATAAAAAAATCCATAGTTGCAAGGCTGAATGGATAGCAAGTGTCCTATGTCAAAGCACAGGCCTGATCTGATGGCTGATGCAATACCCTCTCAAACATCTGAATCCAAAAAGAACTGCAATGATGAACAAAAGCTCTGGAACCTCCTCTGGAGCCTGATCCACGTGGTCAAGTTTGGGTGAATCACCATACCAACAAACCTCGCAGAAGGAACCTTTAAACCATTCTAAAATCACATCTCCATAGCCCCTTAATAAGTAACCATCCTGGAGAAGCCACGTTTCCCTGCACATTACACCCCCCGCAAGAAGAGTCACATAATCTTGGAAGACAAACCAAAAGGCATAATTTCAAGCAATCGTCACCTAAGACTGGGTGGCCCAAACCCGCACCAAGGGAAAGCCACTAATAAGAGAGCCTGGGTTGTCCTGAAATAGAAACACTACTCTATGCATGAATCTGCTCCAATAAGAACCTTAGAACACCCCCACCAGGTTCTAAAACCTCAGGATAACATGCTAGAGGTAATGAACAAAGAAGAACCAATGAGGTTGTGGCACATGTAATAATGATTTTATTATGGGTGGGACCTATATCTCCCTCTAATGCATTGGGTAAAGATTTATATCTCAGGAGATGGACATGACTGGAATGATAAGTAAATATGGTGCAGTAATATAAGGGATGGAATGGCAAGTAAACTCGGTTCAGTAATGGACTTCATCCACCATGATGGTCTCAGCAGCAATGCCTTGGCTACCATGGAAATCATATTATGTGCTTATTAGTTTTCCACAATGACATGTTTTATGCCAATTCTATTATATCATGGTTAATGTTCTTTTATTATCTATGACTTAAGTATTTCCAAGATTTATTTCATTACTCAATATTTTGATTTTTAAACTTTATGTTCATATTTTTATGTTCAAATGTATATGGTTTATTTTATTTTCTACTTTTTTACACTTACTGAGCATTTAATCTAACCCATTTTAGGTTTTCTTTTCCCCAATATATAAACAAGGGTTTTAGGTAGGAAAACAAAAATGGGAATATCTTTATTTGAGATGTTGAATATCTTTCACCATGATTAGAATATTATGCTCCGAGTTTCCAAAGACACTAAACTAATACAATATTTGGGCATCAGTTTGTGTCATATATTAAGTATTCCACAAATGTTATATAATTTCCATGTACGTAAAACTTGGGTCTTTGAAGATGGGGATGTTTTATAACATTAAAATTCATAGTAATCCCACTGTATTATCATTGGTACTCCTATGAAAAAATAAATCTACGGAGCGGCCAGTAGGTATCTCATGGAGTTTGACGAATCCCATTGGGGATGCCAAGTTTTTATTTGTTTTCGTAAAAAACACACCCTCTACTCACTCTTTATTTTTAACATAGGACCCATTAAACTCTCAATACTATAGGGATCCTCTTTAGTGATTTTTGGGACCTTTTAATCCATTCCAACACCTCTGTTCAATGCAAGAATTACTAATCGATCATGTGTATCTTGTGATTATTTTCATTCTTGACTGATCTCCTTATCTTTTCCTTGATCAAACCCAATTATATTCTCAATGTTTTGATCAAATATAAGGGTTTTGGTATTACCTAAAAAAGTATTCATGGATAATTGATAGAATTGAAACCCATATTGAGAGAATAGGTGTTTTTTTAACCTTTGGACCAAGATCATTTTCAACAGAAGATCATCTCAGGTGTGTTTGAACTTAACCTACTCTTAAGGTGTGGTTTATTATTGAACTTGATACTAGATTTAAAAATCATGTTTTATCATAATGTTTTTTAAGTTATGGTGGTTCTTTGGACTCATATAGTGACCCCTTATA
This sequence comes from Viscum album, assembly GCA_963277665.1. Lineage (NCBI taxonomy): Eukaryota > Viridiplantae > Streptophyta > Magnoliopsida > Santalales > Viscaceae > Viscum > Viscum album. The sequence continues at coordinate 1,571,654,699 of OY728133.1, read as the reverse complement.
CTAAATCATCCTTGTACTTAAGTTTGGAAGCCCTTGAGATTAGCACATCTTTTATATGGTCTCTTAGAATGGTTCTTTGGAATGTGTGTATAGCCATGTGAGACATATGTTTGATGATTTATCCCATGAGATATGCATTTTTAGAATCATGAGAACCTATATTTTATGTTTTCTCACATGTGGTTAGTTATGGATATGAATTTTTCTTGTTATGATGTGATGTTTAATATTACATCATGTTTACATGATTTCATGTCTTTTCCTCACTATTTTCGACTGTGGATACAGGATTTTCCATATATATTATCCCCCCTATGAGAGATGTGTGATATATTTATTGTCATGTACATGGGTTATCCACTCAAGAGGTTTGTTCCTCTCATTGGTAACCTCTTGTATATAGGTAGTTGTGCATGATGTCATCTGGCACTGCCGACTAAAACTTGGTCAGTCGTGTGGAGATTTTACAAAATTGTATCAGAGCACCATATTCACTAAAATGATCCCTCTATGTGTCTTAATTTGGGACATGGTATATATGGTATGGAATATTTGGGACATGGGAAGGGGAACAATTTTAGTTCCTTTTCGGTATTGTATATTGGACCTCCAAGTTACTAAAAATGTGGGATTTTATGATTTTTTTTTATGTTACCGTCGATTTAAGTCACCTTAGGTTATTCACATGATAATGGTGTACTGATTTTTGGGATCTGGTGTTAGTTCATGTGTCATATCAAGATCATAGGATAACATTACATATATATATTTCTTAAATTAGGTAGGGGATGCTCTGTACATATGTCTCTTGGGCCGTTAGGTCATATACTAGGCCTAATGCCTCTGGGATGAAGGGGGACGGTGGGTTCCCAATTAAACCAGTAAAAAAATGGTGCTATCAAAAAACAAAAAATATATATAAACCCTTTAGGATTCAGGACCATATTGAAATTTTGATATGTTCTTAGTTGAATTATTTCTTGAATTCCTTTATTTGAGCATGTTATATTGTTTTCTTAACTATATATATGTGGTTGTGACAAACGTGAAGATACTGGAGGCTTATCTTGGGTTATAGCTAGTTAATAGGGGGTCATACCTTATTATTATGGTTAGCCTCATAGGATTAACCTTAATGTGAAACCTTGTGTGTTTCTATGGTTTTTATTGGTTTCATTAAAATAAATTTCCTTTATCTAAGGTTTGTTCTAGAATTTCAGTAAAGGTCACCCCATACATGACTTTCATAGAAATTTTCACCCATTCATAGGAAAGAGGATGAAAATGACCATGTTAGTTTCTCTAGTGGGTCAATTAATAGAAATAATCCTTTGGGTACTCTTTTGACTAGTGAATTTTTAGGGGGGATTCCACAGTGGTGGGCAAGTGATGGTCAATTCTGTCATGAAATCAGCCATAGTGGAAACTAGCCCGACCCCCGACCCGGTCTGTGGTATAGCCCGAAGGGCATTATCAATCCCCACAGGCTGAAAACTATTTCCTAGGTATCAATAACCCACCTTGGGAATGGTTTAACCCATTTATATTGTCATAAACAACCGATAGAAATAGGCATTTTGATACAAGATAACCAAAACCAAAAAAGACATAAATATTTTCATAATTAAAATTTTAAAAATTTAATCCAAAAACTAGAAATACTATAACGTAAAGGAACACTAAAAATGTCCCAAAAAAATCTATGAAACCTGTGGGAAATCACCCTTAATACACCACCACCAACTCTTACAACAAGGAAAACTAGACACCCGATTCACCATCATCATCACTACACATCTTTCCTTTACCTAGGCCATTCAAAGAAAAGTCTACACACACCCAAAGGTATATGTAGTATGTTATCCAAAGACCAAAAGGATTCCACCCAAAGAGATATTCCATGATATAATATTAAAATAAAATTAATGTTCTTTATTTATAAAAAAAATATTTTGAAATATTTTCAAAATATATTTTAAAAAAATTCTATTTTTAAGGGAACACTTTCAAGGAAAACCATTTCTTAAAAACATTATTTAAAAATTAAATGTACTCAAGGTCCACCATATAACAACATATGGAACCACATAACATAATCCCCAAGTCCCAAGTGATCACCGTAGGGGTAATATAGCTGGAGTGAGACACTAGAACATCATACCTCAGTGAAAAGTAGTATAGTAACCATAACCATTGAATTTATCATGCAAAAGATACTAGGAGGGGAAACCCCATGGGATTAGTGGTCTCCAATAATCATAATAATTTAGTTAGTGTTCTATTATTCAATCCAAATAAGTTAAACTGGGACTTTCCACTTTCATACTAGATATATAGGATTCTATTTTGATCAATCCCTCATTTCACATGTTACACAAATCTTCATTCTCACTTATTATCACATAGAAACCACATTTTCCCATAAACAACCCACTTTCCATTTTACACTCACCAAAACTGAATTTAAAAAATTTTACCACCACTTATAAAATTCATAAATCCACCTTTGTAAATAAATAAGAAAAGAACACAATAGATCAACCAATTCTATGGACCAATCCCCTTTCAAATCCACACATAAACCAAGTTCATTTTTTTAACATGCCTCACAACATTTAAGCAGTTTACAATTCATACTAAAGGTTCAAAATAAGTAAAAAAATTAAACGATTCTCATTTCATTTAGACAACTCAGTCACACCTTTAAATACCTTTGAAATACTATTTATCAATTTCCACATATAGAATAATACTCTTTCAAGAAACACCACAATAAATCCTACACAAAACATAACTATTTTCCATTAGAAAATACACATTCATAATATATTCATGCCAAAACACTTGAAAAATATATTTCAAAACCAAAAAAACCATAGATTACTTTCATAAGGCCAAACAATCATATCAAAATCATCATTAAATGTTAGAGCATGAAACCACATACCTCACACTAGGAAACTTCTGGGAATTTGTAAGAAAATGCAACTTCACCTCCATAAAACCCTAAAACGGAAATATTTAACATTAATCATAAATATTGAACTCTAAGAATCAATATCCAACCCAAAATAGATCACCCAATCTACTGGAGAACAAAATCCCATAAAAGATGGAGATAAACCATAAAAGGGAGGGGGAATAGAAGAGAAGATCCACTTGAATATTTATTGGAGAAATCACCCCAAATCCACCTCTAAAATGAATCTCTAAGGGAGGAAGAGGGAGATGGTGAGCCACATAGGGTAGGAAATCCAAGGTAGAGGAAGAAATGGGTGATTTGGGGTTAAATCCGGAGAGTCAAAATGGGTAAAATCCAATTTTTTATGACCCGAATAGTCTACACGGTTTTTCAACACAATTTTTCAAACTGTGCATTCATCACTGTCCACAAGGGACATGTTGCACAGTTGGTCACATGGTTTGACAAATTTTCAACTAACCATATGATTCATCACTATCCAAAAATGACACCTTGGCAAACAGTTTCTTGGGCAAGGTCCATGGTTTCCCCTAATTGTGCGCCCACCATGCGCCACCTACTGTTATCCCCAAAAACTACCATTTTCACTAAAAACCCCAGAAAAAATAAATTGAAAACATGGGATCAAAAATAAATAAAATAAATACCTCAAAATTCAAACCCATCACATAGCGGCCCTTTCCTTTCATACATTAACATTACATCACTTTTGAGGAATACTTAAAACATTATACCGATAGAAAACCAAATACCATATTAGATTAGTTCCTTTGGAAACAAGGAACAAAAAATATTCTAACTCAGTGAAATATCTTCAATTTTTCTCATAAACATCTTACCCCTTAGTAATTATAATTAAAAACCTTTCTTCATAACCTGGGGAAAGTAAACATAAGAAAGGGGTGAGCTCAAATGCTAAGTAAGGGTAAATTAAGTAAATGTGTATGAATATGAACATAAGTGTATAACAATGTGATCATGATAATTAGAATATCATTACCTATATATCAAAAATCATAAACATAAATCATAGAATAAAGATTTTCAGTTCATAAGACATGAATCATAAGAAAATCCAGAGCATGAGATAAGAAATCATAACATAAGAATAAGACAAGGAAGGGTGGAATATGCATCAAAGTATTACATTGTGAACATGTATAAGTAGAAACAGGTTCACATATTAAGTTAAGGACATGAAATTAGGCCATCTTAGAGACTTATGGACATGCAACCAAATCAACACATAATATTGTAAACATGCAATAAAGTTCACGCATAACATTGTGAACATGCAATTAAGTTCACGCATAACATTTTGAACATATAAAAGGGTTACATCACAACAATGTGAACATGTAATCAAGTTCAGACATAAACTTATAGACCAAAAACTAGGTCCATGCATAACATTTTGAACATGAAATTAGGCTTACTCATAACATTTGTACTCATGAGTCATCTATCATTAACCAATATATGGGAGGGACAGATAGGTCCCACCCGTCACATAATAAAATCATACATATATACTCAAAAAACATTAATCATATCATGACCCATGAAAAGATATAGGTTTTATAAACAAAAAAATCATACCCATGAAATGAAATGGATTTCATTAACTTTTTATCGCATCAAAAACTATAGAAAATAGATAGGTTTTATAACCATTTTATCAGAGAATACCCATGAAAACAAATGGGTTTCATAAAAATATAACATGTGAAAGATAAATGGGTTTCATAAACATATAACCCATGAAAGGGAAATGGGTTTCATAAACATATAACCCATGAAATAGAAATGTGTTTTATAAACATCATGTCCTCAAAACATAAACCATTCATGAAAGGATATGAATGGAACCTTTGGATTATTTCCTTGAAGGGAATGAATAATGTCAACAGATATCATATTATATGGAAAATAATAAGGAAAGATAATTTTTAAACATTTCTTGTGGAAAATATCTTATCTTCTTTGAAAAAAAGGCTCTTTAAAACATAAGAACCCTTTTGAAAACCATTTTTCTTGAAAATATACTTAAAAGATTATAAAGAAAGCTTTGATATCCTTTTGGAAACCTTTTTATTTGAAAACATATAAAAATAGACTGAAAATGTTTTGTAAAAAAATTATTTGAAAGTACTTTGAAAACTTATAAATAATTCTTAAAAGTCATTTAAAAACCATTTTCCTTGAAAACTTATAGAGAAGCTTGAAAACATTTTGAAAACAATTTTCCTTGAAAAAGTTCTTGGAAAAAATATAAATCTTGAAAAAAATTGAAAATAATTTCTTATAAAATTACTTTTAAAAACATTTTCATTAAAATAAAACTTTTAAACATGCAAAGGAAGCTTCATAGAAATGACAGAAAGTAAATTTATTCATGTCGTGTGAGGTAAGAAGAAAATTTCTTTTGGATGGTAAAAGGTTAGAAAAATGACTTCATTGCTACAAAACTGGTGTTTAACATTGCTGGTATTTATCAGCGGGACAAAAAAGTGCAGATAAATGGCATCTTTATTAGTGCTTAAGAAAGCAGTGATAAATGTAATCTTTTATCCGCGCTTTTTTTAGCACTGATAAATGGAACATTTATTAGGTTTTATTTTTATTAATGATAAAGATACATTTTATCAGCACTTTTTTAGCGCTGATAAAATGTCATATAAATAAAACTAAATAATTAAATAAATTAAAAATAAAAATGAATAAATTAAAAAAATATTTCAAATTTTATTAATTAAATGATTATTGATAAAAACTAATAAATTGATTATAAATTATTAAATATTAAACATTAAACATTATACTAATTAGATAATTATGATAATTAATGTTAATAAATTGTATATATTAAATATATAGATATATGTTAATGTATATAAATATGATTTATTTATTAAAAATATTTATGTGTTTTGCATTAAATATTCATATATTCAGTGAATAATGGTTTATAATGAAAAATTAATATGAATTAAAAATACTGACTAATTACATAGTGTAATGGATATATAATTGAATGTGTCGTATGCATTTTTAATTTAAAATAGATCAAATTTTGTTATTTTGATTTCAAAAATACCAAATTAATGAATTTTTATGTATAATGTACACACACAAAACATATACATTTTTCTATATTGTTAATGTGTACTTATTTTTAATTTATTCAATTTCACTCATTTTTACCATATATACATGCATGCACTTAAAATTAGATATAAATTTAATTTTCATAAATATTTCTATAATTATAAATAATCAAGTATAAAATTTTAATTAATATATTTAAAAGGTAATATATTTACTATATTTATATTTATATATATTTATTAATTATATATATAAATTTACAATTTTTATTTATATTAATAATTATAAATGATTTATCAGTGCATAAGTATTAAGCACGGATATTGGTAGGTATTTATCATCGCTTTTTTCATGCAGATAAAGATGAGTCTTTATCAGTTCTAAAAAAATAAATTATAAAATGAAGGTTTATCAGTAATAAAAAAGCACTCATAAATAACCCTTTTATCAACATTTATTACTTAATAACTCATTAAAGGTATCTTTATCAATGCTTATATATAAGCGCTGATAAAAGAGTCTTGGTCTATTTAAAAACACTTGAACCATTTACGAACCCATCGCAATATCAGAAGCTTTCTAAAGAAGCCACCCACTGTCAGCACTCCTCCTCAGTTAATTGAAGCTCGAATCACACCACTCGACCACCTCTAGTTTCTTAAACACCGTCGGACACTCGGTGTTCAGTTTTAGTTAGGGTTTCGGAAGCGGATTTTTATTAACCTAGTGAGGTAGGCCTTATAATTTTCCTTGTATATTTTTCATTTCATTTTTTATTTATTATTTGAAAATGTCAAGAGTTATTTGTGTTCTAGTCCTTGTATACTATTTTTCTTTTAGATTATCAAAAGAATAATTTTTTAAATTATGAACAGAATGATTTTTTCTTGTTGTTTTGTGTGGGTATGAGCATTTTACCATGAGAAAGTTTTTCGTGATATGAATCCTTATAACATAAAACAATGTTGAATAAAATGAAATATTTTCACTTACATATTTTGGAATAATTTTTGGGTTTACACCACATGAAAAGGATTCATTCCACAATATACCTAAAGGGGTATTCTATTTATAGAATAGTTGGAAGAAACCATTATTGTAACTACATAGCCCCATTTCAAAGTATCTTAGTACACTATAATTAGCATGAACACACTATAACAAGTATTTTCTTTAAATTATTTTTTTTTCAAAGTAAATTTTCAAGTAAAAAAATGATGTGGATTTATAGATTATTGAGAGGCTATACAAAATTAATCCTTAAAGTCTCCAAATTATATAAAGGGTAACAAAGAAGGCTGGATTAATCCAACATATCAATTTGAAGTAGGATAATTTAAAGAGGAGTTTATATTTTGAATTTTAATTTAAAATTAGAATTTATGTTTATATAGAAATTAATAATGATTACATGTTTATGGATAATATAGATAAATATTTAATGGAGAATAGAATCCAAAAAATTAGTAGAGTGTAATAGAGGATGGGGATTTTTGAATTATGCTAAAGATGTAGCCATTAATTTTGAATAATGAACTCTATAAATTTGTAGTTCCCACTGAGTTTTTATTTCATTAAATTGTAATAAAGTAATAATAAGATAAAATTAAATAACATTAATATGTGATGAATGTTGTTTAGTTGTAGAACATAAAAGAAAAAGATTCATGGATTCAGCCCTCCTCAATGAATTTTGGATGATATTAATGCCTATTTATATATATATATATATATACATATGTATACATATATATATACATATATATATAATTATAATAGTTCAGGGAGGGGGAGAAATATAATGAAAATCCTACTCCAATTATATATAATATATATATATATATATCTATACATATATATACATATATATACATATATATACATATATATACATAAATATATATATTTGTCTGTGTTTTTGTCTATAATTATAAAAATTTGGGTATGGGTGGAAATACAAGGAAAATCCTACTCTACACCAATAGGGAATAACTCAGTGAGACTCGAACCCAAAACCTCACCGAGACCCTGTTGAGTCGCTACCAACTTATGGGTATATCAGATGTGACAACCTCCCTAGAATTATTGGGATAGTTTGGTGTGGTGATGTGACATCCCAAGAGTCTTAAGATGTTTTTGAATATTTGATATACCAATAATTTTAAATGTAATAATTCCTTAGTTTTCAACATCACTTGTTCCAAAAAAATAGAATGGAATTTATCAAATTCTATATATTAGAAATTGTTTTAAATTATTGCTTGAGACTCATCCCCCTTCTCTTTTATAGAAAATTGTAATCTTCATCACCTCCATCTCTTAGACAACCATTATTGAAATTTTTTTCTTGAAACTCATCCCTCGTATCTTTAATGTTTCTTGTACTACACTGATCACTAGTCGCCCTATGGATAACTACTTCTTAGATTATTTTAAGCATTATAGGTGTGTGTCCACAAGATATGAAGGATGTGTCAAACAATAAAATACAATGATAAATGTTTGGGAGATGAGGTGATTAGGATGAGTTATCTATAAATTTCACACTTAAATGAATTCATGGGATAACACCTATCAAAGTGGAGTAATTATTTTCGTAAATACAATTTCCTATTTTCTTCAACATATTGAAATTCTTGTAAATAATCAAATGTTGAGTTTCCCTTACTATAATTATCTATAACTTTCACCTTTGATAATGAATATCTTATGTGTATTTATTTAAATATTGCACAAAATTAATCATTTATGAACTCAATATGATAGATATGAACTGAAAATGGATGCACGCTAATCATTTGATAAGAAAATATGAAGATGAAGTTAAATTATTCATCAAGTTTGAAATAGAGCATGTAGAAGACCCATTTAAAATCCTCTATCTATGTTTACGTTTTTTTATTAAAGAAAAATTAGTCCAAAATACTTGTAAGAACATTTGATTTTTCACAGAATAGATCAAATCTATAAATGTTGGACTAAACACATGGAAAAACAGAATGTTGAAATTGATTGGGGAGATAATATGGTTTATGAATCATTTGATATGAATACATTTGTAAAAGAAGATGGAGATCTCATGGAAGAAATGAAAATGGAAATTGAAGATGACCTTCATGATTGTACAAATTTGTTTGAGGAGTTAAATAGTTTTTCCAAGATTCTATTATATATCGGTTGTACTAAATACACAACATTTTCAGTTGTATTGAAGTTATATAATTTGAAAGCTGGTTGTTGATGGAGTGATACCAGCTTTACAGAACTACTTGGTCTCTTAAAAGATATGATTCTAGAAGAAAATGAACTACCATGTAAACCGTATGATAATAAATGAATGTTGCGTTCAATGGGAATGATCTATAAAAAATACATGCTTTTCCAAACGATTGCATATTTTTTCACAAGGACCATTAATCACTCATAAAATTCACTAAGTATGTTACAGATCGATATATAAAAAATTAATCAAGTCTATAGAAATGTGTATGGTAATTTCCTATCATTCCACATTTATGCATGAAGCGAAAATACATTATGTTTTATTTTATTATATATAGGCCAAAGAAACTTAGTAAAGTTATTGATGTCTATTTGGATCCATTTATAGAATATTTGAAATTGATTTGGGATACATGTGTTATAATGTATGATTCTTATAAAAGTGAATAATTTACATTAAGGTTCATGTTTTATGGAACAATAAATGACTTCCCCACTTATGGAAATTTATCAATCTATAGCATTAAAGGAATTTTGGGGTGTCTCATTTGTGAAAAACACACATACTCAATTCAATTTAAGCATTTCTCAAAGACTATGTTTTTAGGACATTAGAAATTTTTACCTCAATGATATAAATATTGATCCTAGGCCATAGAATTTTATGGGAATATCGAACAAGGTACAACACCATCTCTAGTAATGAGTGATCAATAATACAAAAAACCTAAAAATATTGACACTATTTTTGGTAAACCATTTTCAAAAAACATTAAAAAATAATGCTGGAAGAATATATCAATTTTTTTTTGAATTACCATATTGTAATTGTTTGTATGTCATACATTTTCTAGATGTCATTCATGTAGGAAAAAATGTATTTTATAGTGTTATTGTCATGTTACTATATGTTCTTGGAAAATGAAAGATGGAATCAAGGCTAGGATGGACTTTATTGAAATGGGGATAAAGGAAGAGTTGGCACTGGTGAAGTGTAAAAGGTGAACTTTTCTTAATCTAACAGCTTACACTTTGTCGAGATAGTAAAAATTTCATTTTTCCCTTTTTCTTACTAGTATAAAATCTCCATAGGGGTATCCATAAAATATAAAAAATGTAGTGTCAATGAATAATTTGAAGTTTCAAGGACTAAAATCACATGACTATCATGTTTTGATGAAAGATTTAATGTATGTTCCTTTCTATTACATTCTACCTCAAAATGTACAGCATATATTAACCATACATTGCTTCTTTTTCGAAGCCATATGTAGTAATTTTATTGACCTGATGAAGTTTTCCATCATGAATAAGGGGATTACGGTTATATTATGTTGATTAGAGATGTTCTTCTCAACATGATTCTTTGATATAATGGTCTACCTTATGGTTCACTTGGTCGGATAGGTTCAACTATGTGGTCTTTTCCATTACATATGGATGTACCCCATTGAATGATATATGAAGATTTTTAAAGGGTATGTCAAGAATCAAAATAAACCATAAGGTTGTTTTGGAGAATGATATATTGTCGAAGAAGCTATTGAATTATATACTGATTACCTGTCAGATGTGTAAATAATCAGTCTCCCAAAGTCTCATCACAGTTAACACATTATGGATGAAGGGATTTCCGAAAGGGATTTTGTTACAATTTTCTTGATAATATAGGGGCGATCACATTGTTAATATTACATAATAGTGAATATGTCGATCCATACATAGAATCCCAAAAATAAATTCTTTTATATTTGAATCCCTCAAGGGATGAAGGATGGATATCAAATACACATAATCAATAGTTTACAGAATGGTTCAGAGATCAAATTTATAAGGAGTTATCTAAAAATATGAATTTAATTATAGAACGGCTTCGATGGCTAGCCAGGGGACCAAATTCAAATGTTATATCTTATATTATTTTCGTAATCAATGGTAATACATTCTATAAAAAATAATATTATGACTTCAATACGGTGAAAAATAGTAGTGAAGCTTGTGTATTAAGTGATTCACATATCTCATTAAACAGATAGAAATCTAATTTATGCAAATATGTCATATTTTGGAATTATTTAACCGACATACATATTGGATTATACAAAATTTCAAGTGTAGTTTTTCCATTGCAAATGGGTTGGCAATATCAATGGAGTGAAAGTTGATGAAATGGGATTTATGAGGGTGAATTTTAGTGTGGAAAAAGAAAAATATGATTCATTCATAATGGAATCATAATAAGTGTTAGTATTTTATGTCTCTGATCAAAAAAACAATAATTGGTCGATTGTCCTACTGGCGACTAAAACAAATTTTTAGTCAGATGAAAATTCAATCGAGGATGACACTTTCATTGTTATATCACAATAATTTCATGTCGGTCCCAATGTAGACAATGTCATTTATATTAGAGGGGAACACAAATAAGGGATTTGGATTCTTGATAGAGGAACCAAATCCTTGAAAACTTTAAAAAATATAGAGAGTTCAATGAGAAGGTTAAATATTTTTTTAATATACTATATTTTTTATCATAACATTATATTTTATCTAATCATTTACATAATCTAAATTTAATATTTTACTACTCATATAGACAATGTCTTCTGCACGTGATGATGTTACCAATCCCTCATAAGAACAAACTATAATGAAGAAACCCTTTGGAATGATGTAAAGGTAATGTTATGATATACTTTCTCTATTTTACTAAAAAATTATATAATATAACATTGATTTAATTTTAATTATTCCTTGTAGATTTTTTTTTGTTGTATAATATTTATGTCTATGTGTCATTCATTTTCACAAAGAGAACAGATGTTATCTCTGCTCAATCATAGAGTTAATCTTGATGTTTGCACAGTAAAATCGGTATCCATTGAATTAATGTATTGTTTAATATATATGATTAATTTATTTCCTTTTAGTATTACTCACAATGATCCATAAGTGATTTGAGACATGCATGAATTGGATGAAACTCAATCTGACGCATGATTTGACCAGTATGACTCCAAGTGCATATTTTTATTTAAAATTGACATCAATTTTAGTAAAAAGGTCAACTAACCTACTCAAAACCAATAAAATGAATTAATATTGTTTAAATAATTTAGGATAATGATACATAAGTTATTTTTCTTGTGTGGGAATCAGTCACACCTCAATCTAATACACAATGTGATTGGTATGCTTCAAATTTCATGTTTCAATTTTAAAATGACATTTCTGAAGAAGAAAAAAGACAAGTGACATACTCAAAACCAATAAAACAAATTAATATAATTTTAATACATTATAACAACGATCCATAAGTCATTTGTGATGTGTAAGAATCGGCCACACCTCAATTTAGTGCATGGTGTGACAGATATGACTCAAAGTGTGTCTTTTTAATTAAAATTGTCATCAATTTTAGTAAAATGGAAAAATATCCTACTCAAAACCAAGAAGAATCATTCATATTGTTTTGATACTTTATGAAAACAACCCATAAGTCATTTTTGATGTGTAAGAATCATTCACACCTCAATATGATACACGATGTGCCAGGTATGACTCAAAGTGTCTCTTATCAGTTTAAAATCTATATTTTAGTTTAAAAAGTGTCACTCATTTAAAATTGATCAAATGAACTTGGATTTTATTAATAATTTAGGAAAATTATTCATAAGTCATTTTTGATTTGTAAGAATATTTTTCACATCAAACTAAAACATTATATGATCAAAATGAGTCAAAATTTCATGTTTATAGTTAAAAATGACATTTTAGTAACAAAGAAAACTGACATACTTAAAATCGAGCAAACATGTTCTGATTATTTTGATTATTTAGGGAAAACATCCAAAATTCATTTCGAACATGTTCAAATTATACACACCTAAATTTGATGCATGGTGTGACTAATATGACTCCATTTGTTTCTTTTTATTTAAAATTTACATCAATTTTAGTAAAATTAAAGCTTTCTATTAATTTATTTCTTTATAATACTACTAACATAAGAATTGTTTTCTTATACAGGTATATTATTTCTCTCAATTAGGGTTGGTTTGTTCAGAAATTCAATGATTCATGTTATGATTAAAATATAAAGTAACATCAATGTTTTTAATGTATTTAAGAATTTTTATTTATAAAATTTTATAAATCAATGTTTTAAATCTCTATAATATAGTGTTTTTTCTTGTTTTTGTGTAAAAAATTTCATTTCATTTAAATCTTGTATTAGGTCTTGTTTTTTTTTTGAAATGTAGTGTGTTTCTGGTGCTGTGGTGTGCAATTATAGCACATTATAGTGTTTCTCCAGTGTTCTGTTACAACACATTGTAGTATGTCCCATTATCAGTACTTTTATGAGAGTTGATAAAAGTCTCTTTATCTTCTCTTTTATAAGTGTGGATAAAAGGCCCTTTATCAATGCTTTTATAAGTTTGGATAAAGTTATACTTTATCAGAGAATCTATAATCACCAATAAATGACACATTATCAGTTCTTTTTTAGTGCTAATAAAAGACTGGGGCATTTTACCTAGCTCGTGTAGTCAGTACTTTTCTACCACTCATAAAGGTCATTTTTAGTACTGTTAAGGTCCAGTTTTGTAGTGGTTCTTTTTCGAAAAGTGATAATAAGATTTCTTTGAAAACATTGGAAAAATAAAAAAAAGTGAAAAATTTTCTTTTAATTATTATCATATAATATTATAATATTACTGGAGACCCTTTTTATAAAACATAGTTTTTAAGGAACATAGATTTCCAACCATAGAGAGGGTAAAGTTGATCTTTCTTAAAAAACTTTATTACATATCTTATGTATAAAAGAGTATAAAAATATTACCAATACATGAATAAACCATAAATAAACATAGGAGAATAAAATTCATGAATTTTCTTGAGATACGGATCATAAGATTTCATCAAAGTAAGCATCGACATAAATAATCTCAAAAAGCGATGAGATTGTTTCAATAAACTCCTACCACTCAGTAAATTTGAGTCATACTCCCCATGTAAGAAAATGAAATTACATGAAGCTTAAAATATCATTAAAGTAATTATATTTAAGATATAACATTTCAAAGGTATTATATACACCACAAGGGAAAATATTGGTGCATAACATGACATTTGTCTCATAAAAGGAAAATTGAGACAAAATTACTTTACTGATTTGGTAACTTTTGAAACATAAATACCATGATAGAAATATCATAAAATGGATATGTAAAAAACCCATAATTTTATTTATAATAATCATATAATACATCTATGGGTAGTATACACCCCACACAAAATAATGGGTGGTGAATAAAACATGTATCTGATGAAAATAAACAGTAAGATGAAATTCTCTTACCTTATGCCTTGACTCTCATCGTACTTGTACAAAACTCCTGTATAAAAAAATATAAATTTATTATACATATATTAAAAATCATATTCTAATATATAATACCATATATATTTTTCATTATGACCTTATATTACCCGCTTGTTAATAATTCCATGTTAAGGTTATGCATTGGGTAATATTCTCTTTGTTTTTTGCATATGTCTTAATCTGTTATATCTTTGGTCCTTATACTTATATAATGATTTCAAGAATATAATAAATGATAAAAAATATAATTTATTTTAATTATGTGTGTATTATAATAATCTATATAATATATAATTATGAAAAATAATACATCGTTCAGAGAGACGGTAGGTCGTACGTACGCATAAAGGTTGTTTCCATTTAATTGTTGTATTGAAAGAAAGAAGGTAAATGAAATATATATATATATATATATATATATTTGTGTGTGTGTGTGTGTAATTATTCATATATAATTATTATATCATATATATAATATATTTTCACTAAATGCATCCTTAATACATTCCATTTATTGTGTGAACGAAACACATCACTTTGCGGAAGTGGTAGTCCATATTTCCTCAAACAAAATTATCATATTTACAAAAAATGGAAAGTATAAAAATATGATTTCTAAAAGGATTAAGGAATCTTAAATACATAATAAATATAATATATATCATATGTAAATAGAGTTTCCATAATAATTTCCACCATGATATGTGGTAAGGAAAAATGAACAATCAACATTTTGTGACACGGTAGTTCGTTGTACACTTAAATAGTATGTTTGTTTCCCATTAGATGGTGGTGTGTGTAAGTTCAGGTATAAACATTATCATAAAAAAATCTTATTATATTTAGGATAATTTTTTTATACAATTATTGAATATTATTAATTTAGGTGGTGGAGAAATAAAATAAAAGAAAGGTGCTCGAGGGAGGGTGTTACCTCTTAATCAGGTAATTCCTTTTGGTTTGCACCAAAGGGATTCCTTGGAAGGATTTATGAAAAAAATAGGATACAAGGAGGAATAGAGGAATTTTTATGATCTCTTTGGGTAGATATTTTTTTATCCAAAATGGCTTGATAGGTGTGAGTAAGTGGGTGTATGGGAGGCCTTTTTATAGTGTAGGAGAAGTGGTACTCTTGTAAATTTTCGGAAAGGCAATTCTTCCCACATTTTTCCCATGTAATGTGGATAAAATAATGGTCAAATATCAATCCAAGTGATTATAGGGTATAAATATTGCCATAAAATGGATTTTTTACAAGTTTATTGGTCATTTAGGCCCTTAAGTTTAAGGTTTAGTCCATAGTTAAGCTTAATTTTACTTTATTAGATATTATTAATTTTAATTAATTTCACTAATAATTTGGGTCAAAAAATAATTTGATCTTTTTAGATATTATAAATTATTCTGATTCTAAATATTTATTATATTTTTTCAAATTACAATCACCAAATTGGCATAAATTAATTTAAATTCAATCTCGTAGTTGGGTCGACAATGCGGGTTTTTATTGTCAAAATGTTCAAAATTTTGTAATGTTTTTATATCAAATTACAATGTGAAATTGGTAAAAATGACCTAAATTTAATTAATTGATAAAAATATTATATAATTAATCTTTTAATTTAATTTAAAATGTAATTTTAACTTATAAATAAATTTTATTAAAAGGCTATTTTGAATTAAATTTCAGTATTTTTCACTATTCATTAAAAAATGAAACTTTGTAGAAAAAATACAAACAAATTTACCCAAAACTAATTATTATGTTTCTATTTCAAATATTTAGTTCATTGTTACATATATAATACATAAAAGTTCCAAAAATTATATTTTAAATGGATTCTTCATTAAAAGGCGGTAAAAATGACTTAATAAAATTATAGGTTTTTACGTATAAAATTTAGTTTGTTCTTATCTAATGTATATAAAATATATTGGATAAATATAAAAAATATTTTATTGAATATATAACATATATATTACATTAATATCACTCAATAATGGTAATTAATTTTATTTAATATGGAAAAATTACTTTGTGACCATACAAATATTAATATTTTCCATTATATTCAATCAGTTTTTATATTAATTTCAAATTAATTTATATTCTATGAATTAATATTATATTTGTGTAAACCATATATTTTCATAAATTATTTAATATTATTCATAACCTCTAATCTAACAGCTCAGTTATATCTTATTATTTTAAATAATAAAATCTAATAATATATTATTTTTCAGTGAATCTACATCTTGTGTGTTACACAAGACATTGAGGAAAGTAATTGTTTCATGTAGCGCAAGGTAAAATTGGTGTTCTATGTTGTTTAAGATAAAATTTCAGTTGTGTATAGTCCATAATTAACTTGGTTTTGCGTACAACGCAAGAAAAACATGTTTCTTTAATATAAATTAAACTATTTTCAGTGTTGCATTAAATAAATAATATTAAAAAGATTAATTTAATTTAAACAAAATATTTCACAAAATCTCAAGGTGTTTCATTATACCCCCCTTAAAATTAATTTCACCCTCAAAATTCGTCTAGGTTATCAAATGATTAATACTTGAGAGTTCATTTCATAGAATCCCACATCATAAAAATGAATACTAAAACTTCCTTTCAAAAAAAGCTGGAACTGTAATGATTACCCAAAGTAACTCATAAATAGATTCCCATATATGAGAACATATTTGGGAAGTGAAAACATGTACATTTAATATAAATCTAACCATAAAGTTCTAATGGGTAGTTATATAGAACTTGTTTAGGATAAAGTTAACAATTAGAAATCCATAAACCTGTTATTATCTAAGGGGACATTTGATTCATCGAAAAAGAAGGTACAAGGATAACATTTTATTTATAGATTTTTTTCCTAAAGCTAAATAATTTTCATGAAAAGATATAATTTCATGATTTTAGGATAATATCATCCTTTATTGTTACTTAATCCACTTCACCGATTTCTCCAAAAAGGGAGCTTAATTTTTCATTCCTGAAGTACTAAGAGATCATGAGATTCATGATATTACATCCCTTTTTTCAATAGTTATCATCAATGCAAAGTTGTTAGAATAGGTTATCCAATATACAATAACCCTCATGTGGTTAGATAATACTTTAATCTCACAAACCTCATCAAAAGTTTAACTTTAAACTTTCCAAAAAAAATAACCTTATAGCCCTTCCAAAATATGGAAATCCAATGATTTAGAAAGAAAGTCACAAAATAATCTCAACATTTATCCCCCATATATCACAAAGTACCACTTGGTTGTCACATTCCAAACATATGAATAGCCTCATCGTATATTCCCTTAAAACATTGTAATAACCTTAATTACCATAAATCTTTTTGTAAAACATACATTCTTCTTTATTCCAATTATTACTATAAAAATTATTTAAATATAAGAAGTTCTAAACTTCATCCTTGATGAAATAGACCACTTTTTCAATAATTAGTTCCAGGGTAATCGGTACAATCCAATTACTTATTCATATCCAACATGTCTTTATCCAAACATCATCATATCAATTTTAGGCATTAATTAAGGGTTACCTACCCTTAATCAAAATATTACATTTCCATGAAATCACTTTTCTATTTATTCATCGCCATTAAAAATTTCCTTTTCAATCTTTAATGAAAACTTATACTAAAAATACTTATATATTTCGGGATTCATATAACAGAATCGTTTAATTCCAAAACATAAGTACATCATTCATCCAAATTTACTCTTAAACCATTAGTAAACATTCATCC
Organism: Viscum album; assembly: GCA_963277665.1. Classification (NCBI taxonomy): domain Eukaryota; kingdom Viridiplantae; phylum Streptophyta; class Magnoliopsida; order Santalales; family Viscaceae; genus Viscum; species Viscum album. The sequence goes on along the minus strand of OY728133.1, from coordinate 1,571,636,218 downwards.
ACTTTTTCATTAATACATATTTCCTAGAATATGAACTATTAATTATGTCTTAAGGTTTCTCAAAATCAATCTAATCATGCTTCTTATGTTTAATCTAAACAACCCTATAAGAACATCCCATACATTTCACTTGATTTTTTAGGTATCTCTATCTTCAAAAGTATAACTATTACTCATACCACTGTCCTAATTCTCTTTATGATATTTCCACTTGGGAAATAAATTTTCACAATACCCATACATCTGAACCATTCAATGCTAAACATGTTCCTTTTAATTCTCACCATTGACTAAAACAGGAAATGTATAATGTGAAAAACATTTATCATAATAGGATACCAAATAATCATGATAAATTACTTCTAGGATTCCTAGATTATGGATAATGATTCTTTATTAATTGAAAAAGTAGGTTTATCCTAGGTTATTTATATCCAATTCATATTTAAATCCTTCATTATGTTTTGTGAAGAGTTTTGTGAATTCCCAAAACATATCCTCCGGGAGTGTCAAACCAGGTGTGTAACAAGGCCCGTTGTCATGTACTAGATTACCCCAAGTCAGTCCTGAGACATATTATTGGAGTTTTTACACCTAGGTACATCTATTCTAGTGCCATATCCACTTTTAGTATCTATAAAAAGATGTATTTATAGGAAACCACTCACTCTATCCTTTCCCAAAATTACAGTACATTTTGCTAAATGTTAACTCATCCTTGTGATATCATTAGAAATAAACCTAGGGATATTTCTAAAGTTTTCTCATCCTAGTTTCTAAAGTTTAACTAAACCTTTTCTCTAATACCAACTATAGTGGCCCACACTTTCCATACATTAACATTACATCACTTTTTTGGAATACTTAAAACATTGTTCAAATAAACACCCAAAGATCGTATTAGTTCAGTTCCTTTAAAACATGGAATAAAAATATTCTTACTTAGTAAAAGATCTTCAATGTTTCCTACAAAGATCTTCCTCTTTAGTATTCTAAGTAGAAACCTTTCTTCATAACTGGTATAAAGGAAACATAATAAAGGGGTGAGCTCAAATGCTCAATGGGGTTAAATATAGGAAATGTGCATGAACATCGTGAACATATGGGTATAATAACATGATCATGATCATTAGAAGATCATACCCTGCATATCAAAGATTAAAAACATGAATCATAAAATAAATATTTAAAGTTCATAAGACATGAATTGTAAGGAAATCAATAGCATAATACATGAAATCATAACATAGGAATAAGACATGGAATGGTGGAATACACATCAATGAAAAACATAGTGAGCGTGTATAAGCCTAAACAGGTTCACATATTAAGATAAGTACATGAAATAAGGCTCTCTCATAGACTTATGGGCATGAAACCAGGTCCATGCCTAATGTTGTGAACATGTAATCAGTTTCACACATAACACTGTGAACATGCAATGAGGTTTACGCATAATATTGTAAATATATAACAAGCTTCACTCATAACATTGTAAACAAATAGTCAGGTTCACACATAAAAATTTGGACATACAATCAGGTCCATGCATAACACTATTATCATGAAATCAGGTTCACACATAATATTTGTACTCATAAGTCATCCACCATTGCCCAATTCACTGGAGGGAGATATAGGTCCCACCCATCAAATAATAAAATCATATATACATGTTCCAAAAAATCATCATATCATGACCCATTCAAAGAGATGGGTTTTATAAACATTAAATCATAACCCATGAAATGAAATGGCTATCATTAACATAACATCACATCATAACCTATGGAAAATAGATATGTTTCATAACCATTTCATTAAAGAATAACTTTTGAAAATAAGAGGGTTTTATTAACATATAACCTAAGAAAGAGAATTTTTTTATAAATATATAACCTATAAAATAAAAAAAAGGTTACATAAACACATAACCCATAAAAGAGAAATAGGTTTCATAAATATCATTCCATCAAAACATAAGTCATTCATGAAAGGATATGAATGTAACATTTGGAAAATTTCTTATAAGGGAATTAGTAACCTCAAAAAATGTCATATTATATAGAAAATAACTTTTAAATATTTTTTTAAAACAATTCTTGAGTAAAATACCCTTTATTCTTTGAAAAAGGCTCTTTAAAACATAAAAATCCTTTTGAAAACCATTTTCTTGAAAATAAACCTTAAAGATTATAAAGATATCTTTGAAAACATTTTAGAAACCTTTTTCTTTGAAAACATATTAATAGAGATTGAAAATATTTTGTAAACCATTTCTTTAAAAGTACTGTTCCAACTTATAAATTAGGCTTAAAAATCATTTGAAAAAAAATCCTTGAAATCTTATAAAGAAGATTGAAAGCATTATGAAATCCATTTTCCTTGAACAAATACTTAGAAAAAATATAAATATTGATAAATTTTTGAAAATAATTTCTTTGAGAATTACGTTTAAAAACATTTTCATAAAAATTAACCTTTTAATCATTCAAAGTAAGCTTCATAGAAATTATGGTGGGTAAATCTGTTCATGTCGTATGAGGTATGAAGAACATTCCTTTTGTAGGGTAAAAGGTTGGAAAAATGAATTTTCTAGAAAGTGACAAGAGGATTCCTTTGAAAAAATTGGTAAAAAAAGGGATAAATTTTCTTTTAATTATTATCATATAAGAGTAGAATATTCTTGGAGACACTTTTTAGAAAACAAGGTTTTAAAGGAACATAGATTTATGATGGGAGTGAGGGTAAAGTTGGGATTTAATAAAAACAATTTATTAACTATCTTATGTACCAAAGAGTAGAAAAATGATACCAATGCATGAATAAACCATTAATAACCAATGGATAATAAAATTAAATAATTTTATTTAGATATGGATTGTAAAATTTCATAAAAGGATGAGTGAATATAAACAATCTTGAAAAGCGATGAGATTGTTTCAATAAATTCTTACCACTTGGTAAATTTGAACTATAATATACATGTAAGTAAATGAAATTAAATAAATATTAAAATATCATTAAAATAATTATATTCATGATTTAACATTTCAAAGGTAGTATATAAACCTCAAGAAAAAATATATATGCATAACATGGCATATGTCTCAATGAAAGAAAATTGACACAAAATTATTTTACTGGTTTGGTATCTTTTGAAAAATAAATCCCATGATAGAAAGATTATAAAATTGATATTTAAATACACATAATTTTAGTTATATTAATCATATAATACATACATGGTAATTATACACACCACACAAAAGTAATGGGTTGTAAATAAATCATGTATCTCATGAAAATAAAAAGTGAGATGAAATTTCCCCACCATGTGTCTTGAATCTCATCATACTCATACAAACTTCATGTATGATAAATTTAAATTTATTATACATTTTTCACATAACCATATTCTTATATCTAATACCAGATATTGTTTTATTGTGACCTTATATTATTGGATTGTTAATAATTCCATGTTAAGGTTACTGTTTAGGTATTGTTCTCTTTTTCACATATTTCTTAATGTGTTATATCTTTGGTCCTTATAATTATATCATGATTTATATAATATAAAACACGATATAAATATTATTTACATTCAATATTTTTTTATTATAATAATATATATAATATAGAAGTGTGAAATGGAATACACAGTTTATGGAGACGGTAGGTCGTACGTACGCATTAACGTTGTATCCATTTAATTTTCATATTGAAAGAGAGAATGTAAATGAAATATATGAATATATATGAATATATATCATTATTAAAGTATAATTATTATATCATATATATCATATTATCTAACTAAACCTATACTTAATACATTCCATGTAGTGTGTGAATGAATCACATCGCTTTGAGGGGCGGTTGTCCACACTTCCTCAAACGAAATTATCATATTTACACAAAATGGAAAGTATAAAGATATGTTTTTTTAAAGTATTAAAGAATATTAAATAATAATAAATATAATATATAACATATATAAATATATTTTCTATCATAATTTCCACCATGAGAGGCGGTAATGAAAAATGAACAATCATCGTTTTTGAGGTAGTAGTCCATCGTACACATAAATAGTATGTTCGTTACCCATTAAATGGAGGTGTGTGTAAGCATATTTCAAAAAAAAATAGAATAAAAAATAATATTATATTTATAATTTGGGTTTTTTATACAATCTGATAATAATATTAATTCAGTTTGTGGATAAATAAAATAAAAAGAATGGAGCTTGAGGGAGGGTGTTGCCTCTTAATCAGGTAACTCCTTTTGGATTTCACCAAAGGGATTCCATGAAAGTAATTCTGAATAAAGGGATATTAAATTAAGAAGTGAGATATTTTTATGTTATATTTGTATATATCTTTGTTGAGAAAAATTGTATTGAGAGGTGTGAGGAAGTGGGAGAAGGGGAGGCCTTTTTATAGTGTAGGAGGAGTGGCACTCTAGTAAATATTGGGAAAGGGAATTCCACCTATGGTTTTCCCATCGAAAGTGGATCCAATAATTTTAAAAATTCAATAAAATTTACTATATGTTATAAATATGTATATCCAATGTCTTTTGGACAAGTTTATAGGTCATTTATGCCCTTAAGTTTATGGTTTTGTCCTTAGTTAAGCTTAATTTTACCTTAATCAATGTAATTAATTTTAATTAATTTCACCAATAATTTTGTTTGAAAACTAAGTTGAACTCATTTTTAATTATTAATTATTCTTATTCCAAATATCTAATCCATTTTTACAAATTAAAATCAAATAATTATAATAAATTAATTTAAATTTAATCTCGCAGTCAGGTCGATAATGAGGGTTTTTATAGTGAAAATGATCAAAGGTTTGCTATGTTTTTATATCCAATTTCAACATGAAATTGGTTCTAATGATATAAATTATATTAATTGATAATAATATTATCTAATTAAACTTTTAAACTAATTTAAAATGTAATTTAACATTATAAATATATTATATTAAAAAGTAGTTTTGAATTAAATTTCAATATTTTTCACTATTCTTTACAAAACGAAACTTCACATAAAAATACCATAAATTTACCCTAGCCTGATTTATAAGTTTATATTTCAAATATGAATTTTATTTTGACATATATAATCCCTAAATGTTCAAAAAATATATTTTAAATGGGTTTTCCATTAAAAGGCTGTAAAAATGCCTTAATAAAAATGAAGATTTTAAAGAATAAAATTGGGTTTTTTATTATTATATGTTTATAAAATCTATTAGATAAATATCAAAAAATTATTATTAAATATATAAAATGTATATTACATTAATATCACTCCCTACTAGTAATTAATTTAATTTAATAGGGTAAAGTAACTTTATGACCACAAAAATATTAATATTTTCTTTTATATTCAATCGGTTTTCATATTCATTTCTAATTAATTGATAACTTATGAATTCATATTATATTTTTTTTAACCATATATTTTCATAATATTAGTTAATATTATTCATAACCTCTAATTTAGAAGCTAGTTTATGTCTTGTTATTTTAAATAATGACATTTTAATAATATAATATTATTTAGTAAAACATGATCTTACGTGTTACAAAAGCCATCGAGGAAAGTTATTATTGAGTGCAACGAAAGCTAACATTGGTGTTCCATGTAAGGTAAGATAAAATTTGTCTTGCTTGTGGTGAAAAATTAACAAGGTGTTGCGTATAACGCAAGACAAACATAATTCCTTAATATTAAATAAACTATTTTCAATGTTGCATGGAATGAATAATATCAAAAAGATTTAATTAATTGGAATAAATATATTTCAAAAATTATTAGGGTGTCACGCGTCAGACCTAAAATGCGAGATAAATAATAAAACTAAAAAATGAATTGGGGAAAGGGATTAAAACAAAAACTCAGGTGTGACAATTCTCCCCACCGTGAAAGTTTTCCACCCATGGAAATTCATTCCAAGGTTTGATCTAAAAAAAGACGGATTATCCTCCACAACTTGAGTAAATTCCCATTGAACATCAAATGAGGAGAGATAAATAATATCACAAACGGAAATAGAGACTCACAAGGTTAAGCTTTGGAGGCTAGAATGGACTCCCCACCATGTTCCTTATTCCTAGGAAAGAAAAAATCCTTCAGTTGATAGATTAACCACATAATTCAACCTATCAAGCTAGGAAAACTTCAGAAATTACCAAACAAAACTCATACCTCTTACATAAAATGAGAAAACGAACCCAAACCACTTCTCGGAGAGCATTAGAAAACACAAACAATAACCTTTTCAATTCTTGATTCAAATAAAACCATTCAGAACACTCCAAAATTATAAAATTTACTATATAGGAAAACTCAGAACTCACAACCCCAAACAAAAATACAAATTTCCAAAAAAAACCAGAAACTAAACTAAGTTATCAACAAAATCAGGCCCGAATGGACTCCCCGCCATTAGAAATGAGATATCACCAACCTAACATCACACATGGGACAAGTAGTAACTTCCCAGATAGACCATCAAACAAAGGCCAATAGACCACCTCCCCCCCCATACACACAAGGGGAAAAACTTGATAAGGGGGCCCCCACCCTTGAGAAAGAGTAAAACCAAAACTTATTCATTGATGAAAACTACACAAGCAAAACCAAATAGGGATACTATTACATAAATCTCAACCACTGGAATCTTGAAAAAATTAGACTACCATGACTCCTTACGACCAATGAAAAAATATCAAACTATAAGGGTTGCAACACAGAAATGAGCCCTTAATTCCATTTTCCACAAAATCAGACCTTCCCAATACATAGGAGAAATAATAGAGAAGATGAAACTGCTCCCATCCAACACTAGAGACCAAGTTTAAATGAATTACCTTACATACCAAGGATTCATAACTACAAACGAGCATCACTTTAGGGATATAGTTAGATCCTTGATGCTAGATGTTTCTCTTACCATGCAGTCAAAAAGTTGATGATCCCTGATCAGAAATCCTTCTCATGAGTGACCACAACATACTCCAATATGGAACTTTCACCATGACAGGGACAAATAATATGCACATGCATTATCATATTTTATCTTTAATGATAAAAAAATGGAAAATATATGCCCATAGAACACATCCCCATTTAAAATGGAAAGATTCGGAATTTTTGAATGAAAAATACACTTCCACTAAAAGAGAATTTTTAAAAAGATTTCTGGACATCCACATTTTAATTTTAAAGAAAATGTGACATAGTAAAGAAGCATCATACAAGATCATTAAGACCAAACAAGTATTAGAAATAAAGGGACCTTAGACCAAACCCAAATAGGCTTGACAGGTCTTTATAGAATTATGATATGATGGATTCTTATGACTAGACATAGCACACTAATAGTACACCATTATCTTACACCCAAAAGCTGATTATCAAATGTTGAGATGACTTTTAATCCCACAACCAACACAAATAGCTTTGGGTAGATTCCTTATCTCATTAACAGCACTCCCCTCACCGCTTCTATAGACTGGAGGGAAATCGACTACCTAAAGCACTCTTTTTTACACAGCTTCATCATGAACTTCATGCCTTATCACATTGGAAAAAGAGTTCAAATAGAAATCTAACACTGTCAATCATAATTATAAAAAACATCATCCTTAAAGACTTAGACAACAAAAACAAACTAAAGTTTCTTTCTATTTTCCACATCCACTCTTCTTCTTTGAGAGGATCTGCATGACCATAAGAGAGAGAAGGATTCGACTTATGAAACTCAAAACGAACATCTAAAGGTTGATCAAATTGATGGTCTACCAATGGTTAACTACTAGTGGACACACTTAGAATATCCAACAAATCTTAATGGCGGTCTACATGAGCTAAAGATAAGACAAAGAACCCAAGAAAACTAATCTATCGGCTAAAAATCACCACAAATAAACACAGAACACACAATGGGAACCAACTCAAAGGCTTCTCAAAACACTTTCCAAAGGAAATTGATAACCATTATTTCAAAACCAACTCATTAACAGACACTCAAACTCAAAACACCATTTAAAAAAATAGTTCTCAAAATCAAAACACCACATAGGAAACATTATAAAATCACAAAAAGACATAACATATAATTAATGGTTATCAAAACATCACATCTTCTCTTAAAAATAATTTTGAAAATAAAACAAGCTTTCGGGGTTACACCCTCACCAATGGTACTCTATGGATCCTCAAACATGCATATTTTCATGCCAAACTGGGCACCAATCAACACATGTCAATCCGGGCACTCATCCAGTATTTCCATTAACAATCCACATTTTCACACATATCCATCCATGTGATCACTCATGTAAATGCAAAAGGTCAAAAAAATATTTTCCATTTCAAAACTCAAAAAAATTCAAATCCCCCCAATCGGTAAGTCAAATACATTTTCAAACACCACACAACGAACCATTTAATTCTTTATATAAATAAAATATCATGGATTCCATCCAAAAAATCCAATTCATCCCATCTCAAAATATTTTTTCTAACCCAACAAAACTCATTCCACCAGATCCCATTTGATTAAAACTCATGTTTTCTCATTTAAAACATCTTTACAAAACCTTTTTTAAAATAAATTCTTGTTTATAAACCAAACCGTTTCAACAACCCCCATATTTTGATCATAAAAGTCCAATTTCATTAAAATTATCCCTATTTTACATGAGTAACATTCTGTAAAAATCCACTTTCTAAATATTTCTAAAAAATAATTTATGAAAACTCCATTTCCAGCTTCTGAAAACTAAACCATTTCCACTTTGAAATTCAGTTTTCACAGTTTAAAAAACAAGGGTTCTAAAACAATTTTCAAAATCAAGGAACAACCAAAACAATTTTCAGAATCACAAGGAACTAAAAAATCATAAATAGAAACTAGCATTGATGGGTGACTTAACCATATGGTTGGACACTATATTCCAATCATTCCATCATTATAGACCTTATTCTAGGATCATTTTCCTAGCTCCACATGGATTTATAGGCCCTAAAATCTCATAAATACCATTGACCCAACTCTTTTTCCATTTCCCAAACACAAAATAACCCACAATAACCAAATGACCTAAATAAACCTGAATTCCCATGGAAACATGATTCTCGTCATGAGGTGTTCTATTCATGAACCCTATTCACAACCATAACATAAATTCCTGATAATTCTTTCTCTATTCTACCCAGACTCATCCCCAAATAACATAACCCAAAAATAGTGTGACCTCCCTCTGGTACCATTTTGTTACGAACCAATCTAAAGTACCAATAACCCAACACCTGACCCAGTCTGTGGCATGGACCAAAGGTCATTCCCAGTCCCCATTGGCTAGTAACTAGTGTCTGGGTATCAACAACACAACATGGGAATGATTTCACCCATTTATATTATCATAAACAACCAATATAAATAGACATTTTGTTATAGGATAACCAAAACCAAATAGATATAAAAAAATTTAGAATCAAGATTTTACAAAATTGATCCAAAAACTAAAAATACTACATAGAAAAGGAAAACACAAAACATCCCAAATACCTTCATACAATATGAGGAACATCACCCTCAAGACACCACCGCTAACACCTACAACAAGGAACAATGGAAACCTCATCCACCATCATCATCACAACACATTTTTCCATTACCTGGGTCATACAAAGAAAAGTCTACATATACCCATAGGTGTATGTAGGGTGTGACCCAAAGGCCAATATAATTCCACTGAAAGATATATTCTATTCAGAAACATTAAAAAACAATTAACAATCATTATTTATAATAAATTCTTTGAAATATTTTTAATAAAATATTTTTAAAAAAAATACTATTATTAAGGGAACACTTTCATGGAAAACACATTCCTCAACAATTAAATTTTAAAAATAAATTAATCAAGTTTCATGGTATACCAACGAATGGCACCACATCACATAAACCACAAGTCACAAGTGAGCACCATATGTAAATTCTGATAGGTAATATAGCTTGATTGAGACACTAGAACCCTATATCTTGATGAAAAGTGGTATAGTAATGACAACCATCTGCATTCTCATGCAGGATACATTAGAAGGGGACACCCCATGGGCTTAGTGGTCCCCAATCATCATCATAATTTTGTTAGTATTTTAATAATCAATCATGTTAAGTGAAACCATGACTTTCCAATTCTGTATCAACTAGAGTCAATCCATTAAAAGAAACTAAGAATTTCCACATTTTTATCCCTAGCATACTAGATCTAGTCATCCCACCTAAAGAAATGGGATTCCCTTGTGATCAATCCCTAATTTCACATGTTACACAAATCACAATTCTCTCTTATCATTACATGGAAACCACATTTTTTCATAAAAAACAACTTTCTATTTTACACACACCAAAACCACTTTCAAATGCGTTTACCACCACTTATACAATTCAAAAAAACCCCTTTGGAAAAAGACATTAGATAATCACATAATTGATCAACCAATTCCCTAGTCCAAGCCCAATTCAAATCCACATATAAAAAAATCATTTTTAAAACATTCTTCCCATCATTTAAATATTTTACAATTCATACTAAATGTGTAAAAAGGGGGGGAAATATGAAAAAAAAATCTCAATTTATTTAGAAAAATAATATTCACCTTTAAATTCCTTTGAAATCCCATTTATCACTTTCTACACAAAGCATAAAACACTTTCAAGAAACACCACAGTAAATATTACACTAAACATAACCATTTTCCCTTATAAAATCTAATTTCATCATATATACCTTCCAAAACACTTCGAAAAATATATTTCACTCCAAATAAACAAATCACAAAACACTTTTATAAGTACAAATAATAATATCAATAGCATCAAGAAATTTTAGATCATGGAACCACCTACCTTGCACTTGGAAACTTCCATAACTTGGTGTAAAACCACAATCGCACCACCACAAAACCCTAAAATGGAAACATTTAACATTATTCATCAAGATTTAACCCTAATAATCAATATAAAACCATAAATAGATCACCCAATCCACTAGATAATAAAACCACAAAAGAAGAATAAGAGAAACCCTTGAAGATAGGGTAAATTGAGGAGAAGAGCCACTTACTTGAATATTTATTAGATAAATACCTACAAATACACCATGAAAATGAATCCCCAAGGGAGGTAGATGGGGGTGAGGCACCTAAGCAAGGAAATCCTGATTGGAGGAAGAAATGAGTGATTTAGTGTTAAATTGAGAGAGTGGGGAAAAGGTAAAATACAATTTTTCTATTACCTAGAAAGTCTGTATGGTTTTACTGCATGGTTTTTCAAACCATGCAGTTTCCACTATACACAAGGTACATGTCACATGGTTTGACAGAATGTTCGCTAACCAGGCGATTCAGATCTATCCAAAAATGACATCTTAGTCCACGGTTTCATGTACAAGGTGCATGGTTTCCCTTAACGGTGTGCCAACCATGCGCCACCTCATGTTCATCCCAAAAACTACCATTTTTACTAAACCCCTAAGAAAAACTCGCCCACAAATAATTTGATCAAAAATAAACAAAAGAAATAACTCAAAATTCAAACTCCTCTCACTCAAAACTCAATAGAAAGACTAAAACCCAAAAATAAAATGTGTAAAGGGATGTAAATGAAAACTCAATTTTGAAAGATTATGATCATGTCTTCAAGCTTCAAAACCTCCCATCCTTATTGGTAAATGTATTCCTTCAAGATGGAGAGGATTGTATATGGTTCATTTGAATAATTTTCAACAAGGTAGATTCCATATTAGATCGGAATGTTAAGCTTGAAACCTTCATACTTCAAGTAATATCTAGAAGACGGTTTGATGTCATGGTACAAGTTGGTATAAGGGAAGGTATGAGGTGGGTGATCTTCAAATGATCTAATATTCAAGGTGTTCTTCCCTAATTCACTAAATATAGACCATTCTCAGGAGTTTATGGATATCTAGTTGGGGATGATGGTAGTGTTTTCCTACCCACCACACTTCATAAAGTTGATACTGCTTTCTCTTCTTTTTATGGGGAATGTGTCATGGAATTCCAAAAAGTTTAATATTGTTCATCACCTAGAGTTTAAAAGATTGGTCAGGAACTTTTATCAATGACCTATGCTACATTGCTTCATAAGGCACTTATTATAAAGAATGGAATTAAAGAATATAGAGATTAAGGTCTTCTTCTGACTATCAGTGGATCGATATATAATTATCCAATTTATTCCCATTTTTCTATTATGTGAACAATAAAAGAAATTAAAATGATAAATGATAGGGTGGGAGATGATATTCTGAGCAGAGTAGCTTCTCTTCAACTTCCTGTTTGTGAAATGACTCTACATGGTGTTACAACTATAGTAGGAAGGGATACTTTCTCAAGGACTATATGGTTTCTCTCAAGACATGTCACCAGTGTGGAAATATGGGTAATTTGAAGTGGTTTTGTGATGTATATTTAGGGATTCACAAAGAAAATTTAGTCTTGAGATCTTGTATGGAACCTCAACACCAAGTGAAGACCCTAAAATGGTTGGTAAATAAAGTGACTCATGAGACTCAAGGGAATCATTGAGTGTTGGATTGAATAGTATATTTGATTGATCAATCTTCAGATAATGGTTGATAGTGACCTTATGTAGTTCTATGTATAGTTTGTATTTCTTTTATTCGATCTATTACTTTATTTGAAACAGGATCATCCCATTTATTTATATCGGCTCTAGTAGTTATTAGGTTGGATATACTGATTAAATTATCTTTTTCACTTCTATCTATGAATACACCCCTAGAAAGAAAATTGGATTGTCTTTATATGTATATTGAAAATTTGATAGTTTTTTCTATATTTTATCATGTTTAGAGCTTCACAGTTATATAGATGATAAGTTTCAATGTAATCCTTGGCATGGATTGGTTGACCATTTTACATGAACACATCAATTTTTATTAGGGATGATTGAACTTTTCATTACCTATAGGGGGAATTATGTTTTGATTATTGAATGGCACAATGATTCATATATAGTGGGGTCATACCCTTGTTAGATATATTTCTTTTCAGCATAAGTGGCTAGTATGACTCTTACAGTGGATATGACAGTGACTCCCTCCTATTTTATTTTATTATTGGACCTATATTGGTATTTCTTTCCAAAGTATTTCTTATGGTTTCCTCTATATAGGGTAATTTAGTTTGAGAGAGAGTTGGTGTCTAGTGCCCAATATATATCAATCACACTATAAAACATAGAACCAGATGAGTTGAAAGAACTCATGCTATTGTGGGATGATCTTGAGGCTAAAGGATTTATCAGATAGAGCACATCCTCTTGGTCTACTCTAGTGTTGTTCTCTAAGAATGTAGATGGTAGTCATAAGATTTTTTTGGACTATCTGAAGTTTAATTAGATAACCATGAATAAAAATTAAACATTTCAAAGAATTTATGAATTTTTTAATCAATTGAGGGGATCCTAGTGGTTTTGGAAGATCTATCTGTGATCAGAATATCATCAAAATCGGGTCATAGGTGAGGACATACCAAATATAGTGTTAAAGAATATGTATGGGTTGTATGAGTATCTTGTTATGATTTTTAGGATGATTAATTCTCTTAAAGAGTGTATGGCCCTCATGAACCAGATCCTTCACTCATACTTGGAATCCTTCATCATTTTGATTGTTCATGACATCCTCATATATTCTAACATGTCGTAATCACATGATAGACACATGGATATATTATTGAGTATATTTCAGGCACATAGGATTTTCACCAAGTACTCAAATAGTGAATTTTGGATATAGGAGGTTGGCTTTCTTAGGCATGTTGTTTCTCATGAAAGAATATTAGTTGGTCGAGAGAATGTTAATTCATTTGTGTCTTGGTCATTTCAATGGAATATGTTGAAGATATAGAGTTTTATTGTGTTATATGAGTACTAAAGGAGGTTCATTTAGGAAATGTCTCACTTGTAAGTACCCATGATTATGCTGATCAAGAAGGGAGTCAAGTTTGAAAGGACAGATTAGTGTGAAGAAGTATTCTTATAGCTAAATAAGATGTTGGTGTTGGATTCGGTCCTGATTATTCCCAAGCCTATATTTGGATATGTGGTGTATTAATAGGTGTTTGGAATTAGATTATGAGCATCCCAAATATAGGGTGATAACTAGTCACCTATGGGTATCATCAAATATTACCCCATGAGTATAACTACTATAACCATGACTTGGAGTTGGAGGTAGTGGTTCATACATTAAAATGTTGGTTACACAACCTGTAACACCCCTAGTTTTTATGGACCTCATTTTTCAAATGAATTAATTTAAATTTATGTATTATGTTGCACTAAGTCAAACATTTCTTTCACATGGCACTAACTTGGCATACGTTACACACAACACCGACATGGCATACATTACATGCAATACTGAGTTTCTGTGAAACAACTTTTTTTGTTATAATTATTTAAAGAGATAATTATAACATATCCATTAAAAAATGTAATATGAATAATAATAACTAAATTTTAAATATTAATTGTAACTTTTTTATATAAATAATACATATTGATAGTGAAAAATATAATTTTTTTATAATGTCTTTATATGTTTAAAAATACTATTTTCCCAAATGAACTTATTTTTATGTCCTTCGGTGAAAAATAATAATATTATACACTTAGAAATTTAATTTTATAAAAAAAATTAATTTTTGAATTTATAATTTCAAAATTATCTAAGCATAATTTTTTGCATTTTTCTGAGTAACTTCGATTTTTGATTAATAGTGAAAAATACTGAATTTTAATTCAAAATTTTTTTAATCTAATTTATTTATAAGACTAAATTATATTTTAAGTTTATTTAAATGTTTAAATAGATCATATTTTTATAAATTAATCCAATTTAGGTCATTTTAACTAATTTTACATTGAAATTGGATATATAAACTTAGAAACCTTTTGATCATTTTTTATATTAAAAACTTATATTATCGTCTCATCTCTGGGAATAATTTAAAATTAATTTATTCCACTTATTTTATCTGAATTTGTAAAGATTTAGTTCATATCTGGATTCATAATAATTTATAATTTATAAAAATATCAACTTATTTTTTGACCAAGAATATTAGTGAAAGTAATTAAAATTAATTATAATGATTAAGGTAAAATTAATCCTAATAAGGGATGAAACCTTAAAATTAAGGTACCAAATGAACTATAAACTTTTAAAACACCCATTTTATGGAGATTTTTTATCCATGAGTCTTCTATTATTGAGTTTGGTTGGTTTTGGGTGACTTTTTTTAAGTTAAAACATGGTACACCAAACTTGTTTTTAAAAATACCAAGTGAGTCCTTTTCATCCCCTATAAAAGGAAACCACCTATCCCCATTATCCATGCCTATAGAACCACATAGGGTTGGAAAATATCATCCCAATACACCTCCCAAAACCCCTTCCATCCTCCTTTAAACCTACCTTTTTTAATAAATCAATCCAAGGAATCCCTTTGGTGAAAACCAAAAAGAGTTGCCCAAAGAACAGGAAACATCCTTCCTCAAGCTCTTTATTTTATTTTCATTATCCACCCCATAAAATATAATTATTACATGATTATAAAACAACACCAAATCCCAAATATACTGGGATGTTTATATTCTAAGATTTATACCTTCACTTACAAGCACTTCTATCTAATGGGTAATGAACATACTATTTATGTGTACGGTGAACTACCACCTCACGAAATGATGATTGTTAATTTTTACTTTAACACCTTTAATGGTTGAAAATTTTGATGGAAACACTGTATATATATGATATATATGATAATTATTATTTATTTAAGCTTTTTTAATTCTTTTGCAACATATATCTTTATACTTTCCATTTTTTGTAAATACGATAATGTTGTTTGAGAAAGTGTGGACTACCACCCCCTCAAAGTGATGTGATTCGTTCATTTACTAAATAGAATATATTAAGGATGTTATTAGTGGAATTAAATGATATATATTACATAATAATTCTAATTTTATGATACTATATACATATATGTCATTTTTTCATTCAAAACAAAAATAAAATGGGAACAACGTTCATTCGTACGTACAGCTTACCATCTCCATGAATGGTGTACTCCATTTCATAATTCTATATTTTATAGATTATTATATTAAAAATATACTTAATATAAAAGATATTTATATCATGTTTTAAATTATATAAATCATTATATATTTATAAGGATCAAATATATAACAGATTAGGGCACATGTGAAAAACAAAGTGAATATTACATAAAGCATAACCTTAACCTGAAATTATTAAAAAGTGGGTAATAGAAAGTCATAATAAAAAAATATATGGTATTATATATATGAATATGGTTCTATGATAGATTTATAATAAACTTATATGTATTATACAGGAATTTTGTATGAGTATGATAAGATTCATGACACAAGGTAAGGGAATTTCATCTCACTTTTTATTTCCATGAGAAACATGTCATGTTCACCACTCTTTTATTTTATGTGGTGTATATACTGAAAATTAATTTATTATAATATCCTTATTATAAATTTATTGGTGTTTAAATATCCATTCTATGATATTTATTTCATTGGGTTTATGTTTCAAAAGTAACCAAATCGGTAAGATAGTTTTCTCTCAATTTTCCTTCCTAAAGACTTATATTTTTTTATGCACCCAAATTATTTTTTAAAGTGTATATAATTCCATTTGAAATGTTATATAATGAATCTCATTATTTTAATAATATCTTAATCTTCATGTAATTTTATTTTCTTACATGAAGAGTATGATCCCAAGTTACAATGCGGTAAGAGTTTATTGAAAAAATCTCAACATTTATTGGGATTGTTTACAACTATGATTACATTGATGAAACCTTATGATAAATATCTCAAGAACAATCATTAGTTTCCTTATAATATGTTTATTTAATGTATATCCATGTTTTATTATAATTTTTTCCACTATTTGGTACTTAAAATAACTAAGAAAAGTTTTTTTAAAAAATATGGCATAATTTCAATCTTCGGGTGAAAATTTATTTTATTTAAAAATCATATTTTTTTAAAATGTTTACAACTAATCCTTAAATATAATTTTCAAATAAAAATTATTTTAAGAAATTTTTATTGTTTTCAAATATTACTTTATAAGTATTAAAATATATTTATAAAGAAAAATTTTTTCAAAAAAATTTTATGTTTTAAAAAAATCAATGAAGAACGGATATTTTCTTCAAGAAATGATTTTAAAGATCTTTAAAAACTATTTTACATCTAAGATGAAATCCATTGGTGTTACTCATGCATTTTTAGAAAATTATTCAATGTTTCCATTCATATTATTTATCTAAATTGTTTTTGTCTTTATGGAATGGTATTTATGAAACTCATTTCTCTTACATAGGTTATATGTTTTTGAAACATGCTTCTTTTAATGGGTTTTGTTTTGGTGAAATGATTTTTAAACCTATATATTTTTTCATATAATACAATATGATTACTTATTTATAATACCCATTTCATTTCATGGTTTTTTATATGATTTTTAATTATCTTGTGGAAATGTGTGTACGATTTCATTATGATATTGTTGGGACCAATATCTCCCCCAATGTACTGGGAAAAGATTTATAACTCGTGAGATAGACTAGGATGGTATTGGGGGTGAACCTTGAAAACTAAGATGACCATGGGAGTGAACCATGACTACCAAGATGGTATGAGGAGTGAACTCATGCTACTAAGATTTCCATGGGAGTGATCCATGATTACAAAGATGGTATGGGTAGTGAACCCATACTACCAAGATAACCTTTTTAGTGATACCTTGAATACTATGGAAATCATTTTACATTATTATTTATTTCCCACAATTCCATGTTTTATTCCTATGTTATGCTTTTGTGGATTATATTCCTTATTTCATTAAGATTCATGTATTATGAACTACCAATATTTATTCCCTAATTCATGTATATGATCTTTGATATGCATGGTATGATCTTATTTTTTCATGATCATGTTATCATACTCTTATACTCATGATTATGATTGTGTGTCCTCCATGTTTACCATTATTGAGTATCTAAGATCACCCCTTTTTATTTTTCCTTCCACAGTTTATGAGTATATGTATTAAGTAAAATGTGTCTAAGAAAGGTATTGGTCAAGAAGAACCTAGTGGGAGATAATGTAGCACACTTATGTACCAGTGTTTATGTTTCCATGTTTCCAAAGGCACTAGACTAATACAGTCTTTTTTCATATGTTTGTATAATATTTTAAGTATTACTCAAAAGTTATTTAATTTTAATGTATGAAAAATTGAGGGATTCTACAGTTAGTATCATAACAAAGGTTTAGTTAACATTTGGAATCTAGTGTGAGAAAACATCAGTGATAACCCTAAGGGAATGTTTAAGTATAAGTTTAAGAAAAAGGAAAAGTATAAAAAAGTATTCTAGAATTTTGGTAAAGGATAGAGTGGTCGGTTTCCTATAAATACATCCCTATCTAGATACTACAAGACAATGTGGCTCTAGAAAAGATATACCTAGGGGTAACAACTCTGATAATGTACCTTGTTGCACACCTAGTTTGACACTCCTGGGGGATATGCCTTGGTAATTCACAAACTCTACACAAACCATCATGAATGATTTAAATAGAATTTGGCTATGAATAACCTAGGATAAACATAAGGTGTTATATATTAAGTTAGGTTTCATGATTTATAAATATTATAGGTTAATTTTCATGATTATGTGGTTCCCTACTATGATAACTCTTTCTTACTCTATGATTTTTGGTTTTAGTAAATGGTTGGAACATGAAGGAACCACGTTAATGGTAACTATGATGGAAAATTAAACAATTGTCCTCTTGTGAAACTGAATGCTATGGGATTTGGAATAAAAAATCATATTTCTATGCTCACCCAAGTCTCTAAAGCTATGAATTATAGTGGACATCAAAATTAGCAAATTAGATAACAACATTCTATTTATTCCTTCCTGAGGAAACATCTGCCTTATTTTAGAGTGTATTCTGATCCAATTATTGCTAAAAAATGGATTAGTACTAATAAAAATATATTATATATTCTCTAGTGTTAGAATAATGAGAAATTCATTGTAGATTTTTATCATTTAAAAGGTGAATCGGACTAGTGGTGGATGCTAATCAAGAATATGTGGCAATAAGATGATATTGAATCCATGGATTGGGACGAGTTAAAGAGCTTATGTTTCTATAAGTAATTTCATCTAATTATTTATACCAAGGTAGAGAACGATTTTCTTGAGTTTAATAAAAGGGATTATGAATCGATTGGTAACTATGATGCTAATTTCACAACACTTGTGAAGTATGCTTCAAAAATTATCAACCAACGCAAAATTAAAGTTGATAGGTTCTTCAATGTAGTAAATAAAATCTAGGAAGTGTGTTGGACATAAGAAACATTGCTATCTATGAAGAGATTTTTCTTTGAGAAATAAAGGTTGAAATAGAGGATGGAGTCACATATCAATCTCATGGTTTTGATAAGAAATGGAAGATGGAGTTTAAAGGAAAAATCAAAAAACCATGAAGAGAAGAAGATGATATTTCCTTTATGGTCTATGTGTGGAAAGAAGCATGGAGGAAATTTCCTTAAGGGGTCTAATAAATGTTTTAAGTATGTAAAGGAAGGCCATCAGGCATTTTATTACCAAAGTTATGGGAAGAAGTTAATAAATAGTTTGAATGGAGAAAAATCAGCACAGAATATACCTCCCACATTTCAGTGCTTCAGGTGTAAGGAGAATTTGTATTATACTAAATAGTGCACAAACCCATGGGATAGTGATTATGATCGATGTCAACAACCTCTTAAATGAAGGGACAAGGGTAAATCTCATGCAATTTCTATTTTTGATGAGGGGTGTGATAATTATGTGGTAAAAGGTACACTTGCATCCACTCTATAACTTCTAATGTCTTATTTGATTCTAGATCTACCCACTATTTAATATATAAAGAATTTTATAATGGTGTTAAGATTCCACCAAAATTATTAGATGCTTAATTAGTAGTGAAAACCCTAATGGTACATTGATTTCATCCCAAGTCTATTATCCTCTCCAATTGATGTTTGTGGTAATGTGCTTCCTTCAAATATTTTCATTCTTTCTTTGGTTTAATTCGATGTCATCTTATGAATGTAATGGATTTATCTACATGAATCCCTCATCAATTGTTGGGGAAGATAAGTTATGTTTGGTATTTAAACCCCTCATATGATCATCCATCAATGTAATGATAAGTATTAACTTCCAGTAGATATTATATATAGTGTATGGGTCATAATTCCCATTCATAAGGGTTTTTTATCTCAAATGGTTGGGGAGAAAATAGACATTGATGATATGAATATTGTTTAGTAATTTTTTGATGTATTTCATGAAGAGTTTACTAGCCCTATAACAAAATGTAAAGTTTAGTTCTCAATATAACACATGACTGGTTCCACGCCAATTTCAAAGACTCTTTATAGAATGGCCCTGATTGAGTTACAGGAATTGAAGAAGAAACTCTAAGAAAAAAACATGATAAGGGATTAATTCGTCTAAGTGTGTCACCTTGGGGTGCACCAATTCTTTTTTTAGGAAAATAAAAATGGATAAATGTGACTCTTCATTTATTATTACTAGTTGAACAACATCACAATCAAGAATAAGTATCATTTTCCCCGTATTGATGACTTGTTTGATCAACTATGCAGAACTCAATACTTTTCCAAGATTGAAATTCGTTGTGTATATCATCAATTGAGGGTCAAGAGGGACGACATACACAGGATGGAATTATTTAAAAATTATGAACACTACAAATATATATTGATTCCTTTTGGTCTTACTAATTCCCCTTCTATCTTCATAGATTTTATGAATAGATTCTTTAAATATTACCTTGATCAGTTTGTGGCAGTATTTACAGATGATATTATTATATATTCAAATAAAACGTGAGAGCATGAAGATCACTTGATAATTGTACTAAAGACCCTAAATAAGGATACACAATATGAAAAATTGACAAAGTGTAAATTTTGGATTCAAAATGTTTCATTTTTGGGTCACATAATCTCAAGAGATGGTATGTCAGTAGATCCATCAAATATAGAGGCTATTGAATGATGTCCTAGACCAACCCCGGTGACTAAGATCTATAGTATTCTTGGTTTATATGGATATTATTTATGGTTTATGGGAAATTTCTCATTACTAAATAATCATATAACCAAGTTATCTCAGAAGGGTGTCAAGTTCCTCTAGATAGATGAATGTGAGGAAAATTTCAAGGAACTGAATAGAAGGATAGTCAGTGCACCTTTATTTACATTACCCTATAGTGGATAAGGGTTTTAAATTTATACTGATGCATCTAAGAAGGTATTGAGACACATTATTATGAATAATAACATGGTCATCTCTTATTCCTTGTGGCAGTTGAAGATTCATGAGAAAAATTACCAAACTCATGATTTAGAGTTAGCAGGGATAATTTTTGAATTAAAGATATAGAGGAGTTATCCTTATGGAGAAAAGTGTGATATATATACCCATAATAAAAGTCTGAAAATATATATTCACATAGAAGGAGTTGAGAATGAACCATAGAAGATGGTTAGAGATGATAAAGGATTATGAAGGCTCAATACATTACCATACTGGGAAAGTAAATAAGGTGGATGATTCTTTGATTCTAAAGGATCATGCTAGATTATCCATAATGAAGATCAAAAAATATCAAATATTTTTGTATTTGTAAAGGATTGACCTAGAAATCCTAAATTAAGGGTAAAATCATATCTTTCTCAAATGAATTTTTAACCCTTTATCCAAGTGAAGATTAAGGAGGCATTGAAGAAAGATGCAAACCTATAAATGAAGGTTAGAAATGTTCCTAAGTTTAACATTGATTAGGATGGAATGATATTGTTTAGGAACTGTGTATTTATTCCTTCCATACCAAATTTGAAGAAGGAACTATTAAGTGAATATCCTAGTTATCCATTCTCTATTCATCCTAGAAGTATGAAAAAGTATAGGTATTTGAAAGAATTATTCTGGTGGGATGGCATTAAGAGAGATATCATAGAGTTTCTATCAAAGCGATTGGTATGCTTGTAAGTTAAGGATGAAAGACAAAATTCTAAAGTGGTGTTTCATTTATTACCCATACAAGAATTTAAATGGAGAACATCATTATATATTATGTCTTTGGACTGCCCAAAACCTATAAATGGTTTAATTTTATATGGGTGGTAGTCAATTTTCTAAAAAATTCAGCACACTTTATCGCTATTAGAGAAGACTACTCTCTGGATAATCTTGACAGCATATATTTTGAAGAAGTGGTAAGGTTTCGTGTAGTACCAAATTCTATTATATCAGATCAGGATTTGAGGTTTCCCTCAAAGTTCTGGAGGATCCATTAGCAAACACATGATATGGAATTGTGTTTCACCACTACTTATCATCCTCAAAGGGATGGATAGTCAGAAACAAAAATTCAAACCCTAGAGGATACGTTAAGATCTTGTTCTCTGGATTTCAAAGGTGGTTGGGATCAACACATTCTTATAGTGTAGTTTTTATACAACAATAGATTTCACTCAATCCTTTAGGTGGAACCTTATTAATCCCTTTATGGGAAGAAATTTAGAGCTATAATGTTCTAGGATTAATTTTTAGAAAGAAAGCTATTTGGACCTGAGATCACTAAAGAAATGGTAGAGAAGGTTAGAACCATTATGCAGAAAATCAAGGAAACTAAAAGTCAAGAAAAAAAGTTATTCTGATAAATGATGGGGTGATCTATAATTTGAAGTTTTTGAAAAGGTTTTTCTAAAAATCTCACCCTAGAAGAAGGTTATGAGATTCAGGAAGAAAGGGAAACTAATCCATAGGTATATCAACTCCTTTGATATTCATAATCATATCAAGATGGTATCATATCACTTGGAACTTCTTCTAAATCTCACTTAAGTCCATGATGTGTTCTGTGTATCTCTCTTTAGGAGGTATATACCTGACCCTTCACATGTAATGAACTCATAAGTAATACTGCTAGAGTAGGATATTTCTTACGAGGAACAACTAGTTGAAATTATAGATCGTATAGAGAAAGATACATGAAAAAAGACCACCAATATGATCAATGATTGATGGAGAAATCGCCAGTTAGAGGAAGCTATCTGGGAACTTTAGGATATGATGAAGTATAATTATCCTTATTTTTTTACTCGGATAACGAATTTTGAGGGTGAAATTCATTTTAAGGGGGGTAGAATGTGACACCCTAAGTTTCTATAGTTCTTTTTTAGAATTAATTAACTTTAATTTATTTCTTTAATTGATCAAATTCATACATTCCTTTCACATGGAACCAAATTGGTGTATGTTACACACAACATGGACTTTTCATATGTTACACACACCACTGAGTATCTATGAAATATCTTTTTTTGTTATAATTATTTAAATGAGATAATTACAACCTAGTTATTAAACTTAGTAATATAAATATTAATAACTACTTTTAAAATATTACTTATAATGGTTTTATATAAATAAAACATATTGATATTTAAAAATATAATTTTTGTAAAGTCTTTATATGTTTAGAAATATTATTTTATCAAATGAACTGCTTTTTATATCCTTCTATAAAAAAATTTAGACACGTTGAAAAGTATAATTTGATAAAATAAGATTAATTGTTTAATTTATAATTTCAAAATTATCTTAGGGTGTATTTTTGGGATTTTTCGGAGAAACTTCATTTTTGTATGAATAGTGAAAAATACTAAATTTTAATTCAAAACTTCTTTTTAATCTAATTTATTTATAAAGTTAAATAGAATTTTAAATTGGATTAAAAGTTTAAATAGGTAATATTTTAATACTTTAATCTATTTAAGGTAATTATAACTAATTTCACATTCAAATTCAATATAAAAAACTCATCAAACTTTTGATCTTTTTTACTTTAAAACCCTGCATTATCATCCCGTCTGCGGGACTAGTTTTAAATTTATTTCGGACACTTATTTCATTAGAATTTGTAAAAATATATTCCATATTTGTAATCATCATAATTTATAATTTATAATATGGTCAACTTATTTTTTGACCAAAACTATTAGTGAAAGTAATTAAAATTAATTACCAAAATTAAGGTAAAATTAAGCTTAATAAGGGACTAAACCTTAAACTTAAGGGACCAAATGGCCTATAAACTTGTCCAAAACCTATTTTATGTCAATTGTTCGAACATGAAATTTCAATTCTTGGGTTTGTTTTGTTGTTTATGAATTTTTTTAGGTAAAAACGTTGGTACACCTAACTTGTTTTCAAAAATAACAAGTGAGTCATTTTCCTCCCCTGTAAAAGGCCACCATATATCCCCATTCTTAACACCTCACAAACCACTTATGTTGGTCCAATATTTTCTCAATACACCTCCCAAAACCACTAAATTCTTCACTTAATCCTCCCTTGAGGTATAAATTAATCCAAGGAAGCCTTTTGGTGAAAACCAAAAGGAGTTGCCCAAAGAAGAAGAAACATCCTTCCTCAAGCTCCTTTATCTTATTTTCATTCTACGCCCCCTACACCCTCATTATTTAATGATTTTAAAAAAACACTAGTATAATAAATATACTAAGATTATTTTATGATAATTGTTTTACCTACACATACACACACTTCAATTTAATGGCTAATGAACATACAATTTATGTGTACGGCCCACTACTACCTCACGAAACGATTATTGATTATATTTCCTTTACCACCTTTCCTGATTGAGAATTATGATGGAAAAAATATTTATATAATATATAAATGATACTTATTATTCCTTTAATCTTCTATAATTGTTTTATAATGCATATATTTATACTTTTCATTTTGTGTAAATACGATAATGTCGTTTGATGAAGTGCTGACTACCGCACCCTCGAAGTGATGTGATTCATTCACACACAACATGGAATGTATGAAGGATGTGTTTAGTGAACTTATATGATATATATGACATAATAATTCTAATTTAATGATATTATATACATATATTTCATATTCTTTCTTTCTATCAATACGACAATAAAACGGAAACAGCATTAATGCGTACGTACGGTCTACTATCTCCATGAGTTGTATATTCCATGTCATACTTCTATATTAATAGATTATTATAATAAAAATATACTGAATATAGATTATATTTATATCATATTTTAAATTATAGAAATTTTGATATATGTATAAGTACCAAAGATATAACAAATTACAACACATGCGAAAAATAAAGCGAATTTTACCCGAAGCATAACCTTAACATGAAAATGTGAACAAGTGGGTAATATAATGTCATAATAAAACCATATATTATATTATATATAATAATACTATTATTTTATAGATATATAATAAATTTATATTTATTATATAGGGAGTTTTTATGAGTACGATGAGAGTCAAGACACAAGGTAAGGGAATTACATCTCACCTTTTATTTCCATGAGAAATATGTCACGTTCACCACTCTTTTATTTTTCATGGTTTATATAATTCCCATGAATTTATTCAATTATTATTATTCTTACCTTATTTTTATTTAAATATCCACTCTATGATCTTTATTTCATGGATTTTATGTTTTAAAAGTTACTAAATTTGTAAGACAGTATTGTCTCAATTTTCCTTCTTTAAGACTCATGTTTTGTTATGAACCTAAATTATTTTTCAAGGGGTATATACTTATATTTGATATGAAATATAATGAATCTAATTATTTTAAATATATTTTAAGATTCATTTAATTTCAATTTATTTCATGTAGAGTATGATCCCAAGTTACCATACGGTTAGAGTTTATGGAAACAATCTCATTGTTTATCAGAATTATTCATGGTTATGCTTATATGGATGATATATTATTATACATATCTCAATAACACTCATATGTTTCCTTATAGTTTTTTTATTTAATTTATCTCCATATATTAGTACCATTTTTCCACTCTTTGGTTCTTAACATAATTAAGAAAAAAAATTAAGAAAAATATGAGTGTATTTCCCTCTTCGGCTGGAAATCTGTTTTATTTCAAAAATCATGTTTTCCAAAATGTTTTCTTAAATGTTTTCAAATGATCCTTGAAGATAATTTTCAATGAAAATGTATTTTAGAAAAATTTTATTCTTTTCAAAGATTCCTTTTTAATTTTTTAAAGTTAATTTCAATGAAAAAGGTTTTCAAAAATGTTTTATGTTTTAAAAAGCATTTTTCAATGAAGAAATGATATTTTCCTCAAGAAATAATTTTAAAGATATTTCAAAATTATTTAATATTTAAGATGACATCCATTTGTGTTACTCATGTCTTTATGAAAAATGATTCAATGTTTCTATTCATATTCTTTTTTTTAATGGTTTATGTTTTATTGTCATGATGTTTATGAAACTCATTTATCTTTCACGAGTTATATGCTTTTTAAGCCTGATTATTTTCACAGTTTATGTTTTGATGAAATGATTATGAAACTTTTATCTTTTTCTACATGTTATGATATGATTACATGTTTATAATACTCATTCCATTTCATGGGTTATGATATAGTTTTTAATGATCTTGTGGCACATGTATGTATTCATTCATTATGAGATGGGTGGGACCTATATCTCCCTACAATGCATTAAGTAGAGATTTATATCTCTTGAAATAGACTAAGGTGGTCTTGGAAGTGAACCTTGACCACAAATATGGACATGGTAGTGAACCATGACTATCAAGATGGTATGAGGAAAGAACTCATGCTACTAAAATGGCCATGGGAGGTAACCATGACTACCAATATGGTATGGAGAGTAAACTCATACTACCAAGATGGCCTTGTAAGTGATGTATTGACTACAATGGAATTAATTTTACATGCTTATGTGTTTTCCACAATTCCATGTTTTATTCCTATGTTATGACTTCATGCCTTTTGATTATTATTTCATTATGATTCATGTCTTATAAACTGTGAATACTTATTCCATGATTCATAAATATGATCTTTGATATGCAAGGTATGATATATTATTTTCATGATCATGTTCTCATACCCTTATTCTCAAGATTATGCTTATATGTATCCCTTGTTTACCCTTATTGAGAAACTGAGCTCACACCATTTTTTATTTCCTTCCCTAGGATATGAAGATATGTATTCAGTAAGATGTGTCTAATAAGGGTTATAGTTATGAAAACATAGTGGGAGATAATTTATCTCACTTACGTACCATTTTTTATGTTTCCATGTTTCCCGAGGCAATAGAATAATAGAGTATTTGGGTATCTTTTTGTATAAGTTTTTAATTATTCTGCAAAAGTTATGTAATGTTAATGTGTGAAAAGTGAGGGTCGCTAAACTACCTCTTCACTGAGATATTTTTTGTGTATATATACTTGAATAGGTTTTGGTATATCTAATCTAATAACGACCTAAATCTTCATCAGAGGCATTAGATAGTGTACATGTAGACATTTTACTTTGAGATGGAATATGATCATGGGAATGGAAATGTAGTTTCAGATGTTCTAGGAAGTAATATTCAAGAGATTGGGGAGTCAATGTCAGATGTTGAGTGAAAACTAATGGATATTTTGGTATAATGAAGGTGGGATAGCTAAGGATTAATGGTAAATTATTTTCGCAACCTTATTGATCACATTTTTATTGGTAAAATGGGTGAAAGAAGGTTAAAAGCATTATATGGAATATTGGCTGATGTGTGAGAAGATGGAAACAAGTTGTCCTATGTCAGGTTAGGATTTGAATAGATGGGGAGTGCTTATGGTTCATGGAAGAGTGATGGTTCCATATTCAATGATAGAGGATTTTATGAGAGTCTCTCATGCATCATAGTGGGTAGTGCACTCGAGGTCAACAAAGATGTATCATGATGTCAAGCGGCACTTCAGGTGGCCCGGAATGAGAAGATACATTATAAGATTTTTCTCCCATTTTATAACATGGTAGAGGATAAAAACTGAACATCAAAGACTTGAAGGTTTACTTTATTTTCTTCTAGTATCTTTATTTAAGTTGGATGAGGTTACGATGGATATAGTGAAAGGGTCGACTAGGACCCCAAGAGGTTAAGACACGATTTTGTATTAGTGTATTGGTAGACCATAGTGGTGCACTTCATAATGATTTGAGAAACAAATTAAGTGGATGATCTTGGAAATATCTATGTTTGAGAGAACATACTGATTCATTGAGTGACTTTGAGTGTGGTATCTAATAGGAACTCTTGGTTTACCACATTATTTAGTAAAGGCCTTCAGAGGGATATGGGTACTCAGTTCAAGCAGTGTATGGACTTTTATCATTAGACTAATGGAAAGTAAAAGAGAAATATATAGAATTTAGAGGATATTATTTGAGTTTGTATTGTGAATTTTCGAGAAACTTTATATGGTTACTTTGATATAGAATATTTAACCTAAAATAATATCTTCCAAACCTTGATTTAGATGGAGGTGTTTAAGAATCTGTATGTAAATCCATGTTGATCACCATTATGCTAGAATGAGGTAGGTGAATATTCATTCATTAGGCTAAGTATGGTACAGGTGACCTTGGAGTGGGTGTAGTTGATAATAAAATGGCTGGTTATAACTCATAACAAGTATAAGTATAATAATTTCTAGTGGAGATAACCCACAGAGTTTTTTGTGTCAAAGAGTTTTCTTATAGGTGTCTCCTCGGTTATGGAATAGCTATTTGAGGAAAAAAGTAAAGTTAGAACTATGGTATGTTATACCATTTGAGATTTTCAAACACTTCAGGATAGTGTTCTATAGGTTGGACCTATTACTACAGTATCATGTTATGCATAATGAATTCGATGTGTCTCGGCATCATAAGTACAAGCATGATCCTACAAATGTTCTCTAATGTGGGGATGTTGATCTGGAGAAGGATACATATTTTATAGCATAACTTATTTAGAGAGTGCACCGAATAAATAATGTGTTGTGATGAAATATGGGTCCTATTTTTTGGGTTTTATGGAAGCATGAGTGTATTCTATAAGATATGTGGGAATTTGAGGCTTATATTCAGTCACAGTGACTGTTACTATTCTAGGAGACCATAAGAGATACTTCTTGATGATGATAAGTCGTAAGAGGGTGAGAATTGTGACACCCTTGTATCAAGTACACCTATTAATAGTTTTTATGTGTATTTTTAAATCATTTTTAATTATTTAGAGGAGTTGTGGAGATTTATATGAGCTTAGAACAGGGAAATGAATAGATTTTTAATTTACTATAATATAAAAAGATTCAATAATCAAACCAGTCATCGAGTGGTTCACCTGTAAAGAGATAAATCTATCTAGATTTCATTGGGTAGATGGTGGCATTCTATATATCCCATCATTGATACCACTTTTATAGGTTTTTAAAATAACACTCCATATAGTCATTGTTTTTTATTCACTCAAATAGCATTCAACTCTCAATACCCTAGGGATAATCATTGGTGGTTTTTGGAACCTTCTCCTCCCTTCCAAAACCTTTTTTTAATACCTGAATGATAAATCTATTCAGTATTCTTTATCTAGTGAGTTTTTCTTTATTCAAGGTCGATATCCTTCTCTTCTCTTTCATAGAACCAAATTGGATTCTCAATTTCTTGGTCAAATCTAAGGGTTTTGTTGTGATCTAATAAGGGATTCATGGATCATTGATATAATTGTCACCCGAATTGAGAGAATTGGAATTTTCTTAACCTTTATACCAATATTGTTTTTGGTATTGGATTATCTCTAGAATATTTCACCTTGAAAACCCATTAAGTTGTGGTTTATTCTTATCCATGAACCTAGATTTCTAAATCATGTTGAATCTGGTTTGGTTTTATTATCTGTTGTTTCTTAGGAATCGAATGGTGACCCTTTCTACCAAATCATCAATTCACTTAAGGTAGGAAGCCATTGACTTTAACACATGTTTTATACAGGTTCTTGGGGTAGTTATTTATCATGTGTGTATATACCTTTGATACTATGTTTGTTGATTGATCACATGAGGTGAGTGTGTGTAGATCTATGAGAACCAATGTTTAATGTTTTCTCTCGTATGTTTATTTATGGCTATGACTCATTCTTATTATGATGTTATGTTTGATATTTCATCATTTTTACAGGTTTTTCATGAGTTTTTCTCTCTAATTTATATAGTTGGTGTAGGTTATTTCGTATGGACTATCTCCCTGATAAGGATATGTGAGATATTGACCACCACATACATAGGTTATCCCTTTTTGTGGGATGTTTCAAACATTCTTTCAAAACTAACCTATCAATGAGGGGATGTGTCATAAATGATTGGTTGACATTCTTGTGGCATGGTGTTGAAGCAGGTAGAGTTGGTCTCTAAGGACCCGGTGTGTATATTTGTGCTTGTGTGATATATTGGTTATTATCTATTTTATTTTATATCATGGAATTCACTTGTGTATATATATATGTATATATATATATGTATATATATATATATATCTTATACACTTATGTTAAGGTCATTGGTGGTGTCCTACTAAGTGTTGTCCTCACACCCTACTCGGGAATTTTGGTACACTTATAGATTTCATTACTAAAGATGTGATAAAGGGATAAGGATCTATGATGGATGGTTAATAATTTGAGTAGGAGGATGCAGATGTTTCTAGATGGTGTTTGAGTAGGATGTTTATGGTTACATTTACTTATTGAATTTATCACATACATTTCACCCCTTATTTAGTATTTTTATATATATATCTAGCATTTCATATTATTACTGCATGGACTGGTTTTATTTCTATACACTACTACTCCAATGGTTATTGTTTTTTGAATTATTTTTTTATTTTTGTTATCACTTCCTTTATTATACTCTCATGTTTACCTGATACCGAGGGCATAGTCTTCACATTATGTTCTGTAGACCCATGGTGTTAGTTGGAAACCTCTTGCATATAGGGAGGCATACATGATGTCATGTTTCACCCCCATATCAGACCCGGTGGTTTGGTTTAAGGTTTTACAGATAGAATAATAATCAAAATCATTATACTATAACAAACATGGTATAGTTAAAACTATTAACACCAATGATAAATATTGACTATAAATTGGTAAAAACTATGTAATAAATTAATATAATAGATCAATGTAAAAGGTTATAAATGTTAATAATGGTTTGAAATAATTTATTAATGAGTCATAATGTGTTTTATAGGAGGTTAGAGTGCAATGGAACAAGAAGGAATACAAGGGTTTCTTGGTCTCAATTTCAATTCCTTAAGACATGTTTCATTTTGTAAACCATTTTTCCTTTTATATGGTATTCTTTTATCTCACTACCTTATGATTTTCTAATAATATATTTTTCATCTAGTTCAGGTATTTAAAAATATAAATCATGTTATTTATTTCAAAGTAATTTAATTAAGTGTTATAAAATCTATAAGGGTTATCATCTCAAAATTTCATTCTTTGAGACATGTTTTATATTATAAACCTATTTTGTTTTATATAGTGTATATATTTATTATTTCACATATTATAGAATTATTCTGTATTTATTCATGACATTTTAAGTTATATTTCATGTTCTCTCATCTAAGAATCTTTTGTTTCAAATATTACCAAAGTCATTAGGGTTTCATCGACTCGATTTATTTCTCATTAGGTTATACATTTTCTTCCCTGGCTTTGTTTTGGTAAGTTTATTCTATTACACCAATTCTCAAAACTATATTGTATTTTCTATTTTTCTCTAGGAAAATTTCATTTTTAAAATCAAAATATTTTTCTTTGATGGATTTAATTATTCATAAAAATATGATTTGTAAATAATAATTATCATTCTTTCTAATACATATTTTTATTCCATGTCAATGTTGTTTATATTGTTTCAATAATGTTATTATATGTGCATTAAATATTACTTATGTGAATTTTCTACTATCTTTTCATTTATTTAAAAAAATAAAAGGAACCTTTTTAATATTTTTTACACTGTACATTTTTTGAATTTCTTTAAAAAAATGTGAAAATAATTTTTTTAATGCCTTCCTTATGAATTCATTTTTTTCATCATCATGAATTTTATTTATAATTAAGTTTCCTTAATAATTTTTCATGTTTTTTCAAATAAAATCTTCTTCCCGTGATTCTATGAAATTTTTTCTATAAAAGTGTAACATTTTAGAAGAATAAATAGAGGGACTTTCTTCTACTTAAGTATACTTTTTTCATCCACACTATATATTACCTTGAAATTAATTTATTTTTTAAGTTAAAATTTTTGGAATTATTTTTAAATTAATTTTTTCAATGTTCTATTTTCACTTACAGTAAATAGATTTTTAAATTGGATTATCAGTTTGTTTTTTTAACCATGTTATAAAAGCTTTTTGATTTTTTTTAGAATTTAACTTTTATTTTTATATTAAACTCTAAAATATGTATCCTATTTGGTGTTATGTTTAAATTATTACCCTAAAATTTTTATTTTTATTTTATTATTTTGGTATATTGAAATTTTAATATTAAATGATATAATTATTAATCTCTTCTTATATGATACCATTTGAAAGTTTTAAGTAACTTATATTCTTATAAAATCTTTTTCATCAATTTTAACATCCTCTAATAATTATGATACTTCACTTGTGATATTATCTATTAATTCAATTTGTATTATATATTTGGGTTGCATATGATCATGTATTTTTAAATCCTCATAAAAACATGTTTCTTTCTTGGGGTAATTATGCATTGATGAAATTTTGAATGTTTTCTTATGTGTCACACATATGCGTGAATATATTTCAATATAGTGGGTGGTTTTAGAATTATATATCCTTAAAATGAAATGGGTAATGTTTTATATATTATTAGATGATATGTATGGGACTAGGGAGAGAAACCAGTCTACTATGGTAATCTACCCTTTATGTTATGTTTCTTAGAAGTGATCCTTGACATACGCTTATGGTGTCCTATTTTATATTATAGCCGCATTTTTATCATTTCATGATATTATGATGTCTAATTATTTATATTTAAAGCCTTATTATATGATTCATGAATTATGATCCATGTTTTATTGAGTATTATTACCTTATGATGTGTTCATGTACCTTGATTATGTTCGTATACCCACATGATTATCTTGTGTTCACTTATGATTTTCGATTGTTATCACTTATGTTTACCCTTACTAAACATTTGATATCACCATTATTATGTTTTTATTTACCAATGTTATGACGAAGAGTATGAAATTTATATATGGGTATCATGTTTAGATAATATTTATGGTAGATTTTGAAGACTTATTATAATTTATGGAATTATTAGCATAGTGGGAAAGATTATGATTGGGTGAGAAAGATATGGTTTTTGTTGGTTAAAGTTTTTACATAACACTCTAAAAATCCAAAAATGAAATCTATTGGGGATGTAAGATAATCAATATTGTTTATTGATATTGTAATCCTGGGTAGTGAAGTTTTGTTTGCTTCATTTTTTATCTAATTTGGTATGTAAATAATATGTTTTCAACACCAAATCTGGGAGTGTGGGTCTAGGGAATCTCAACCATGACCACGGATTTTGTTATAATGTTCCATTTTAATCAAAGGAATTGATATATATATATTTTTATTAATATTAAAGGTAAAATTTATTTCTTTACCATTCAACTAATGTAATGTCACTTATGATGAACCCAACTTATATTGTCTTGCTATAAGCATATGTCGTAACAATTTTCATTTATACATCATAGTGTGTGATTCATGATATACATTAACAATGAAATCAATTATCAGGAATAACAACCATGTTCATAGATTATAATACCCAATAAAATAAAAATCATGTATAATTCTTAATTTTGGGTCAGTCCTCATGACATCCCTTTTTATAGATCATCAAGTGCGAACTCTATGAGAATAAGTCTCAATCCTTATGTGCGCTTAGAATCATATAATCAAACATCAAAGATATTCTGTTAGATTGGTGTGTCATGAAAATAAGACATATTTATTTAATAAAATCATTATATCATTTTTAGGTTCCCCTTATAATAGGGAATTTCTATAACCCTTTGGTTTGATAAATATGTTAATGGAATTATCACATTAGTATTACATAAAAGAAAAATCGATATATAATAAGAATAAGTATAATTATATTCTGAAAATTAGTATTATATAGTGAGTTAAGTCTAGTTAACTAACTCTAATAGGATCCCACTTCCACTATATCCAATTACTAACAACTCTTAATATGCTAGCTTTCATTTTGTGTCCATGCTTTCATTGAGGTATGGATTTAGTTAATGGGTCTTCCATATATTTCTATGTGGGTGATATACTAACTGAAACTTCACATATCTAAGTAAAATATCTCAGGTGATGATACTTCTTAATTATATGCTTAATCTATTGATATGACTTTTCACCTATAGCTAGAAACACTAGTGCGGTATTATAAAAATATAGAGTAACAATATATACATTGAAAGGTAAAAACAAAGATTCTATAAAAAGTTATGTATCCATTATAATTATTTATCTACATCAAAAAAATGTAATATACTTAGATTCTACTACATAATTAGTGACCAATGGATTCCTAGAACTCTTATAACTCACATCTCCTCTATTGAGGAAAAAATATCCTAATTATGATTTTGAATCATTTTATCCATTTAAAAACTATTATCATTGTGTACCATCACAATTAGTTCTTGGTATCCTTCATTAACTAGGAATATATCCCCTATACAACTAAGGTACATCAAGTGAGTCTTTACAACCATCTAATGTGGATTTATTATGTATTATCGATATATTTACACCATACATATGGTATAGGAAACATCGGTCCTAGTAAATATCATAGAATAGATGATAAAACCAATCACTAAATTATAAGGGATTATAGTCACTATTTTTTCATTTTCTTTTGTTTGACGATGCATTTTCAAGGAGAGATGTATACCATATGACACAGGGAAAAACCATATCATGGATTGCTCCATATTGTATCTTTATAATACCTAATCAATATATATATTTTGAATTAGTCCAACCATCCAATTATATCTATCAAGATGGATCTTTCTCTCAATAATATAGGCTACTTCACATAAGTCTTTCAAAGAGGTGTATTTATTAAACAATGTTTTAACTGATTGTAAGACTAATATTTTGATTCCCATCAATAATATATCATCAAAATATATCACTAGGAAAAATAAATCACTCCCCCTAAACCTTTTATGGACAAGAGTACTACATTTATTCATAATGAATTGAACACAATTATGGTTTCATCAAAATAAATCTTCCACGATCTTGATACTTTCTTCCACCCATAAATGGGTCTCTAAGACTTTAATAACCTATTAGAATCATTTAGTGTCACAAAATCCTATTTTTTATCATATAACCATCCACTAAAACATTTAAATTAAGTAAAATTACTCTTCATATACATTTTCAAAATTTCATAATCCTGGAAAGCAGCCTTGGAAAGTAAAATTCTAATGGATTTTAGTATAGATACTGGTGAAATGGTTTCATCATATTTTATTCCATAATATTACTTGAAACCTTTATAAACCTATCACAAATTATAGGTAAAACATTTACCATACATGTTCATATTCTTATTAAAATCCCTTTATACACCATGGGTTTTACATTAACTACAGGATCTACCAAAACCCAAACTAGATTTTTTTACATAGAATCTATTTTAGAATTCATATCCTATTTCTAATTTATTAGTTATACTATATATAATTCTTAAATTAAATAGGTTCATTGTTCTCAATAAATAATTTTTCTCCTTCATTGGTGACAATAAAACCATATCTATTGTCTTCCCAAACCTCTCTATTACTCCAATTTAGTGTATGCATCTTTAGAATAACCTCTTGTACTAGATCTGGTCGAAATTGTTCATGTGAAAACTCTTATGTATCTTGAGTTTCAACATCATATAATACTACCTTTATCCCATTATCTCTTTTGGATATTTATTCCCCTTTAATAAATATTTCATATTTATTGATCGTGACCTTTTTATATAAGGTATTGTATAGGTAATTTCCTTTAGTGTCTTGTTAATAACCAATATAGATGAATTCAATGCCACATGATGAAAGTTCATTTCTAGGATTAGCCAAACAAATTTTATTTATACCCATACATGAATGTGGGACAAAGAATATTTCATTACATACCATAATTTATATGGAATTTTTCTTACTAAATTGTTGGGAACTCGATTTAGTATGTATGTCCTAGTTTGTAATGCATATCCCCAAATTAATAAAAAAATATTTTTATAACTCATCATCAATCTCAACATTTCTAACCTAGTGAAATTTCTCCCTTCACTAACACCATTACACTATAGTGAATTAGGAGGAGTGACATGTGATAATATATCAAAATATTTTTCATAATCAATGAGTCCTTGGTTAAAATATTCTCAACCTCTATCTGATAAAAGTTTCTTTATTTATTTACCAAGATGATTCTCTACTTTATCCTTGTATTCTGTAAACTTCTCAAATAAATCAGACTTATACCTCATTAGGTACAAATATTTATATCTACTTAAATCATCAATAAAAGTAATGAAGTATGAGTATCCAACTCTAAATTCTAATGAAAATGTCTATATACATCTGTGTGAACTAATTCTAGAAAATTTAGGACTCTCTCTCTTTTTCCACTAAAATAATATTTGATCATTTTTACTTATAAACAATCATTACTTTAATCTAAGAGATTAAAATGAAAATAATCTAAATATCCTTCTTAATATAATCACTAAATCAATTTTTTTGATATTTTCTAATATCCACTCTAAGGGTAAGTGGTAACCATACATCACAAGATTCAAAAAACTCCCCCATATTACAAAAAATCACCACATTACAAAATCAAGAGAAAAAAATCACATCCCACCTCTTCACAACCAAAGTGTTGCATCACTAACAGGGGTTTCAAATTAAAATTTCAAAAACATAGAACTACTTTTCATACCACGTGTCAGTCCTGATCATTATGAGTTGAACCAAGAGCCACCATGAGTTTCTTAATTTCATCACCTAACTCGATTCGAGCTGACACCAATCCAACATCCATCCACCTCAATCATCATTTCTTATCGAAACAACCACATTCATCATTTCCACTATTGTCCCTGGAGTTTCCATAACCATCATTTTCGTCCTCATCACATGACATTGATGTCCACTTCGTCTCCATATACCACCAAAAACACCCTTCACCTTCAACTTTAACTTCCACTCCACACACATTATAAAGACACACAACTCCAAACACCTCACCAGAACACCCAAAAACCGAAAGGAACATCCCTATCGACAAAAGAAACCAAAGAAGGGAATTACTATTCACAGCTCTATGGATAGCCATCCACTCACATGAACTCATCCCAAACCCACCTCAGAAGCTAATTTACCCAACCGACCTGGGAGGGTGTGAAGAACCTGGAAACCAGAGAAGATCACAAGAACCAGGGCCTCCAATAAGCTGAACCATGAATAAATAACCCTTAACAAACCAAGGATTACAAAAAGAAGTCACCACAAGACACCGAACCACTCAAAATCGCATCCCAGAGCACCAGGGAGACCGCCATGCAATCTACCTCAAAGATAGAGGTGGAGACTAGATGCCAGAGTAGAGAAACTGGTGGCCTAACTCCTCGACAGAACAGAACTTCAAGACTCAAATAGAAACCCTAGAACAAACTAACAAACACTAAAACAGAAAACGAGTGGGATTGAAACCCTAATAAAAATCCAAGATTGAAACCCTTATATAATTCAGAGATGCAGAAACAAGATAGATCCACCAAGAGGTAAATTTTCGGACCCGAGAGAACAAACCGGGATATTGGAGAGACCAGAAGAGCGAGAAACCAAGAGGGAGAGGTGGATAAGAATACCCAAGGAGAGGTGAGGTTGAAGAGAAGCAGGAGGAGAAACGTTGTGCGTCACTAATAAGGGAGCAAACCCTAAGAGGGAGAGGAGAAGCTGGGAGCCTGAAGACAGACACTAAGTGAGTGAGGTGCCATCCCCCAGCACACATCGACTATCATGCTTAATATAATATCATTAAATGATTATAGTTTACATGACCAAGTCAATGATGCAAAAATTATGAGTCATCATATTTAATTTAATAAAAATTATCACATAAAAACCCACTAAATATATAATTAAATTTAAAAAATAAATCCAACACATAAATAGGTTGGAAAAATCTCATGATCATTTATAACATGTGTTGAAAACTTAAATTAGTATTGTCAGGTTTCATTTTCATTTATTATTTTTAAAATAAATTTTCTTGAATTAATACATTAAAAAATAAATTAATAATTTAATTTTATATCTTGAGTTCTAATCATTTATGTTCCTTGAGAAATTCTATGAATCTCATTGATTATTATTAAATAAATATAATTTTTAATTTAAAATAATTAAGTACATTGTGTGTACTTTGGAGGAAACATAGTCTATAATACTTGAATAATTTTAATTTTAATTTATAAAATTTAATATATCACATGATTTCTCTATCATTTACCATGTATTATATGAAATATGACTCCACACATTGTGCTGGTATATATATGGTGTGTTGTTCCTCATGGACAAACTACATATTATTCATGGTGTATATGCCCACACAACATGCCACTAATGTGCACAATGTGTACCACTATAAATCCATGTGTATTACATGATTTTTAAACAATCATTGACATTTTTTGTTTGAAGTCAATATGTTTCATCCAGTTATTTCACATGTTTCACTACATGACATGTCAAAAACTACTTGGTGTGTACCTCGTATAAAATGACATGTGCTAGAAAATGTGTACTCCAACTTTAAAAATATAGTCCATATCAATTCATGTTTCGAGCTAGCAATAAATATTTAGTTTGTAATGACATCTCATATTGAACCGCACAATGTTCCATGAAATTCATAGAATGTAACTTGTGCAGGGTTACACATTGTTTAATCCACCACTACAGGCCATATAGTTCTCCTTAAACCATTTACAACACTAAAAGTCATTACATGGTGTGTAATGACTCCATATATTTCCTATATGATACATCACAAATTATACATCATTTTCTTTATGTTAGGAAAACCCCCCAACAAATGGTGTTCTATTTTTTGATACATGTTATGTAATCATGCCATGAAGCAACATACCTTGAATATTTAGGATGGTTTATTCAATAATTCATTTCAATTATTTGGAATATTCTTTCCCATAATATTTCATATTAACATATTGTCTCAACTATTGGACTCAAAATGAAAATATATGTGTTAAATATAGGAAACCAATACATGAAATTGATCAATTAAATTATAAATAATTATACATTTAAACATGATTGCTCTGATAAAACATAATGGTTTTGGGACACAATGGGAGTGTTGGGTGGGAAACCAATTTTTTATTTTCATCAAAATTAATAGATAAACTCAAAATAAAAATAAACAAACCTTGGAATCTCATTGATATAATCATACACATTTAATTTATAATTAATTTAAATATATAATTTCCTCATACAAGAAATTATTCTTGGTCAACATTTTCATCGATGGTCATGTTGTCTTACCATTGTGATTCATAATCCAATCAAGTATTCATATACATGTATGAACATGTAATCCATGAATCTATGACAAATTTCTTAATACCCAAGTTCCATCATGGAAGAATCAAGTTCTTTACATCATTCATCATTGATTGCAACAATGTTCTCATATTCTCTCTATAGATTATTGGGAGGGAGAGAGAGAGAAGGAGTGGGGTGGAAATCACTCTAAGGATTGAGATAATCATATAAAATTTCCCATTGTTCCTATCACAACATTAATGGAAAATAAAATATTTTAGACTTTAGAAAAATGTTAAATTTGAGATATTTTCATACAGGCCCTAATACTTGTATTTAATCTTAGTCATACCACACATCATAATAATAATATTATTATTATTATTATTTTTCTAATGACCCAAGATTCAGGTACATGGAAATTTCATTTCTTTTTCGAAATACATAATGCATTACACAAATAGATTCCCAAAGACTGTATTAGTTTTGTGTCTTTGGAAATTCAAAGCATGTTATTCTAGTTTGGGGAAAGATCTTCAACATCTCCCATAAATATATTCCCAAATAGTTTTCCTACCTAAAACCTTTCTTTATAACCAGGGGAAAATAAAGCATAAAAATGTTGAGCTCAAATTCTCAGTAAGGGTAAACATTAATAACATCAAACCAAACATAAACTTAAGAATGGAAAAATACGAACATAAATTTTGAATATAAAAATCATAAATGAGCATGAACAATTACAAAATAACATTGACATAAAACATGGAATTGTAGAAATAAAATAAGCACATAATATGATTTCCATAGTAGCCAAGGAATTTCTACCAAGACCATCACAGTGGAAAATGTCGATTACTAAACCGGGTTTACTTGTCGTTCCAGCCATATATTACTGAATCGGATTTACATTCCAGTCTAACTATATATTACTAAAACATATTTTATTGTTGTTATAGTCATGTCTATCTCATAAGATATAAATCATTACCCAATTCATTGGAGGGATATATAGGTCCCACCCATCTCATAATGAAATCATTACACATGTTCCACAAAAACATAAATCATTCATCATAGCATAACACAAGAAAAAAATGGGGTTTTTAAACATCATTCTATCATAACAGAATCCATATAAAATATTATTCCATCAATAACACAACAAAATAATAGTAATAATAGGGATAGAAACATAACCTTGTTTATAGAGCATTATCTTAGATAGAAACTAATTTTGATAAAACACTCAAACTTAATTCTTGAGGAAAATATCTTTTCTTCTTCAAAAAAATGCATTTTTTAAAATGCCACACAATTTTAAAAGAAAAAAATTTAGTTTAAAATAAACATGAAATGGTGTAAAAGAAGTTTCATGGAAATAATTTTTTTGAAGATGTAAAAATACATTCATGTTGTATATGTTAAAAAAACATTCTCCTCGTACTTTTTTTGAAAAATTCAAAAAAGTACCTCATACCAAAAACGACAAAAGATTCCTTTCATATCGTTTAACAAAAATTCACCAATGGGTAAAATTAACATTAAAAATTTATTGGAGGATAGGTATAATATTTTTGAATACTTATTTCAGAACCATGGATGTGGATGATAAATATACCCTAGTCAATAATTACAAATAAACAATCTCATGTAATAATGAGATTGAAAAATTATCCCTTACCTTTGGTCTGATTTCTTCCATATGTGTCTGAAACTCCTATATAGTGGGTTTAAAAATATTATTAACTTGTAAAATAACCATAATAATATATATGATATCATATATGATTCACTTTTGACTTTATATTTCCCGTTTATTTATCAATTCCATGTTCAAGCAACGTTTTGGGTTACAATCATTTTATTAACCGTACGTGTTTTGACTTGTTATTCTTGATCTTATTACTCAGATCGTGATTTACATACTTTATATAATGTAAAACATGATTAATATATTATAAATATTCAATATATAAATATATATAATATATAGATAAATGAAATTAACTACACCATTAATGGAGACAGTAGGTCGTGCGTACACATGAATTTTGTTTTTGTTTCCTTGTTGAATTTAATGGAAACAAGTAACATATTTATATATATATAAATATAGTAGAATTATTATGTCATATATTTCATTATTATTTATTATATATACTTTATAATCATTCTTGAATTTTTAACATGGAGAATGAATCTCATCGCGTCGTGGAGACGGGAGGTTATATGTACACACGAGCGACAATATTATTCACCTAATGGTTAAATATTATGGAATTGGATGGTATATTAATTATAAAGAATAATTATCATGGTATATTCATAATTTAAATCCATTTGATGAACCTTCTATGGTGCTGGAATCCTTAGAATGATACGGTCCTTTTGAGATAATCCACCTGAGTTTTGGATAAAGTCAGAGTACGGTAGGGTTGGATCAATCCTGAATTCAACCAGGACCTCAGTAATAAAATGAAAATGACTCATAGACCTGAAATACAATTGATGTGTATTCTATTTTGTTGAAACCCTTACGATATAGTGGTCCTTTGGGTTACTCCTTTTTAGAACTTTGTGGTAGTTGAGGCATGACTGATATCTT
Source organism: Viscum album (assembly GCA_963277665.1). Classification (NCBI taxonomy): domain Eukaryota; kingdom Viridiplantae; phylum Streptophyta; class Magnoliopsida; order Santalales; family Viscaceae; genus Viscum; species Viscum album. The sequence goes on along the minus strand of OY728133.1, from coordinate 1,571,593,678 downwards.
GAAGAGAAGATTCTACGAAACTAAATCATGCCAAGTGTGGGGAATATTGTGGCTGGTTGTCAATTGAAGACTGACCCAGTGTAGACCAGCATCATAGATACCCTATGTGGATCAGAATCATAGAGACCCTGTGTGGATCAAAATCATATAGACCTTATTTGGATCAGCATCATTGAGACCCTTTGTGGATCAGTATCATAGAGACCATGTGCGGATCAGCATCTTAGTGACCCTGTGTGAATCAGCATTCGAGCAACCATGTGTGGATAAGTAGTGCGCGACCCGACGAGGACCAGACTTAGAGTATCCCATTATGGATCAGCGACATACGACCCTCTTTGGATCGACAATGGAACAACTTCTTCATGGTTCAGTTGTGGAAACTCCCTAACATAATAAAATGATGTAGCATAAGACTAATCATATTTATTCATTATCTCTGAGTTGTATACCTAGTTTGAGCTAAGTATTTTTATTTGTTCGTTGTGATTGAGATAATGTCTTATGGTTTTTCCTTTCGGTAATTCTGATAGGTCTTCAGGGGTATTGGGTCCCTACTGGGTATTGTCATACTCACCCCTACATGGGCTTCTCCCACACCTTGTTGTGTCTTGTTCCAATGATGATCAGTTTGGATGAGACTTTTGGATCCAGAACCAAGCGGTACACAGAGGTGACTAGTTGACATGGATATCTGTGGAGATGAGTCGTACCAACCCTTCAGGTAGGATCCTTGGTGAATTATCTCAGGAGCTGTTTTCAGTTGTAGTTTTTTCTTTTCAGTTGGCCTTGAATTTCGGACTCTTTACTTTCAGTACACACTTTTACTACTACAGTTTTATAATGTGGTTTTAATCTTGTCATGTTCTTGGTCTGTGTGATTTCAGGTTTAAAAGAAATGCCTTTCCACTTTCAGGGATATTCCTTTCTGGTGCTAGTCGCCAACCTATGGCCTATGGAAGGCGGGATTGGTGTAGTCACGGCATGGGCCCTGGGGGATGGGTTGTGACAAAGTAGTATCAGAGGAGTCGGTTCTACTGAAGAACTAGGAATCTGATCTTTCCAATGGAGCAATGGTGTTAAGTGTTCTGAGTATGGTTTTCAGTTCAGGGATTTCAGTATTGGTGCAGCAGCCGACGTATCCATACACCAGGACCCTAAATTCTGATTTCCAACTCAGTGCACTAAAACACTGATTGCATGTGTTTTGGAAATTTTTAACTTTTGATCACTTTAATTGAGCTCACTAGGTATAACTTATTAACTATGCTGCACCTATTTATTTTCAAGATTCCACTACATATATACAGCCATTCAAGATTCCAAAGATATTTCATGATGATGTCCCACCGAGTGATGAGGATTTAGTGCACAGCCCTCTTATAGTGATAGCACATTCGGGTGGTGCACCAGCAGCACAACTACCCATTGGGAAGTTGTTGCCACCAGCCCCACTAGCAGACGGTGCATGCTGACTGAGTGCATTACAAGAGTTCCAGTAGCAGAGGCCTCTAATATTTCTAGGTGACACAGATCCATAGGTAGTTGAGGACTGGCTGGAGGTTGTGGCTAGAGTTTTCCTCTTAGTTAGGACACCAGCAGAGAAGATGGTATTTCTAGATGTTAGTATTTTCTAGGGCATGGTAGGGAGATGGTGGAACCTTACGCTCCAGTTATATGATGAGGTGACCCTCACCTAGATAGACTTTTGGATCCTCTTTAGGGTGGAGTTCATTCCAACTTCATTACGCTCTGTGCGTATTCAGGAGCTCCTACACTTACAGTAGGGCAGCCTGACAGTAGTCCAGTACTCTATGAGATTCACTGAGCTCTCACGCTACTCCACCAACATGGTACAGGATCCTTTCATTAGGTCTCAAACCTTTGAGCAGGGTCTCCGGTGGGAGATCATAGGGTCAATGATATCGCTCAATATTCTGATGCAGGCTGGAGTACTCGAGCAAGCTTTATTAGTGGATATATTCTTAGCTGAGCAGGAACCGATGGTGAGATCCACCACCGAACAACAGGTAGCTGAGTCATTTGAAGTAGGCAGTAGGAAAATGATGTAGAGGTCCAAGTGGGCTAAACCTTCCAGAGGATGATTCCAGGATGTAGGGTCATAGGTGTGGATCTCACGAGGTAGAGCAGGCCAGTAAAGGAGCGTACTTTGTTGCACATGCGGCAAGCAGGGCCACATGGCTCACGACTGCTCGACCCACCATACCGATGATAAACAGATGGTCGAGAGATCTCCAAGTCATAGGTATAAATTCAATCAAGGACGTTCGTAGGGAAGTGGACATGGCAGAGGAGCAGGCCGTACAGCAGGCGGTGAGCAGCAATTTGAGGTTCTACCACCACCACCTCTAGGAGGTCTACCCCGACCTTAGGGAGTAGGCAGATAAGGACAAGTACAGCTTCAGGAAGCTGACACCTATGACCATGATGCTCCGGTGATTATTTGAGGTATGATCTGTGTCTACTCCACCCTAGCTACAGTACTAATAGACACAGGTGCTAGTCACTCTTTCATTTCCACGTATCCTGTTTGGAGCTCATAGATTCTGGTAGATCCATTGGTTCAATCCTTACAATTAGAGACTCCTATGAGATAGGATTCAACAATTACACACTGGTGCTAGCAGTGTGAGATTACCCTAGGAGGAGAGATCTTTGTCTGGGATCTCTTATTAGCAGTGTTGAGGCCTTACGATGTCATATTGGGTATGGACTAGTTATGGTCCATGCTCAGATTGACTGTTTTAGGCGCAAATTGAGGTGTGTCTGTGAGGATGGGATCGGTTTTACCTTCATCAGTGAGAAAAGAACTTTTGCAGCATAAGATAGACTTTCTCAAAGGAGGGTGTAGCCGATCGCTCATTAGTTGGCTAGCTTTACCCTCGGAGTAGTTGATGTGAGGAGTCTGAGTTATCCTATAGTGGTGGACCGGTATGCTGATGTCTTTACTGAGGAAGTTCCAGAACTACCTCCTCACAGAGAGGTATAATTATACATCAAACTATACCCCAGGATGACATCGATATCTTCACCAGCATATCAGATATCTCCTGTGGAGCTCTATGAGTTGCGGTTATAGTTGGAGGACTTGCAGAGGAAGGGGTTCATCAGACCCAGTGTTTCTCCATAGGCATCCCCAATTTTGTTCACCAAGAAGGAAGATGGGAGTATGAGGCTTTGTGTGGACTATTAGTGCCTGAACTAGGTGATCGTGAAGAACAAGTATCCTCTGTCGAGGGTTAATGATCTCTTCGACCAGCTGAAGGGAGCTTGATGGTTTTCGAAGATAGACCTCAAATCAAACTATAATCAGCTCAGAGTACAAGATGAGGACACACCAAAGACGGCATTCAGATGCTTCTATAGCCTCTATGAGTTCTTGGTGATGCCTTTTGGTATGACCAACGCCCCAGTAGTGTTCATGGGACTCATTAATACAATATTTCAGCCTTACCTTGATCGTTTCATGGTGGTCTTCATTGACGACATCTTGATATAATCGGCATCAGAGGAGGAGCATGCCATGCACCTGTAGATAGTTCTAGATACACTCCAAGAGCACCAGATTTAATGAAATCTCTCGAAGTTCCAGTTCTGGATATGGGAAGTCCACTTCCTGTGGTATGTTATATCAGAGGCTGGAGTTGCAATGGATCCGGTGAAGATAGAGACAGTTCTTGCTTGGGAGACACCTAGGAGTGTGACCAAGGTGCGGAGTTTCCTAGGATTGGTTGGATACTATCAGAGATTTATACCTAATTTATCTAGGGTATCGACACCCTTTTCATCCTTAAGGAAGAAGGGGTGGCCTTTCTTATGGATGGATAAGTTCCAGTAGAGTTTCTAGGAGCTGAGGAGAAGACTTACGAGTTCCCCTATCTTGAGGCTTCCGGAGGAGGGCTTTGGGTATGTAGTTTATTTCCAAACATCATGGACTGGAATAGGATGTGTCCTAATGCAGGAGAGAGTGGTGATCGCCTACATCTCACGGCAGTTAATAAAACATGAGAATAACTACGCTACCCATGACCTGGAGTTAGCAGTAGTGGTCTTTTCCTTGAAGATGTGGTGACACTACTTGATGGGAGAACAGTTTATAATCTACTCTGATCACAAGAGTCTTAGTTATATCTTCAAATAGAAGGACCTGAACCTAATATAGAGAAGATGGCTAGAGTTCCTCTTGGACTGTGACTTTGAGATAGTCTATATTCCTAGGAAGGAAAATGCGGTGGCAGACGCACTCAGAAGGAGGTTCAATCTACAGTTGCTGAGTGGGGAAACAGAGTAGCTGGCTGTGTTTTAGATATCCTTCGTGGATAGAGATGGAGCAGCTTACCTCCAGTCTATGATAGTTACTCCCCTACTCCTTCAGTGAGTTATGGAGGCACATCTCGGGGTCATTGACTGTGAGGCCCGATGTGCTGAGATATCCTCAGGATAGGCTCCTGGTTTATTTTCTAAAGGTGGGGAGAAGGTCATCATCTTCAGAGGATATACTATGGTACTAGTGATGCTACGGGAGGTGGTGTTAATTGAGTTCCATACATACCCTTTGGCGGTACATTATAGTGTGGTGAATATGTACTAGGAACTCCATCGTCAGTACTGGTGGCCAGGGATGAAGAAAGTGGTGGCGGAGTTCATATCATGATTCCTCGCTTGCCAGTAAGTGAAGGTCGAGAATCAGGTACCAGTAGGCTTATCTCATTCACTTGAAGTGCCAGAATAGAAGTGGGATGGAATATACATGGACTTCATGAAAGTGCTACCACGTATTTCTAGGGGCAATGATTCCATCTGGGTGATCATTGACTGACTCACCAAGACGACCCACTTCCTACCCATCTGAGAGTGGGGATTAGTAGAGAGCTTGGGACACCTCTACCTGCAGGAAATTGTATGACTTCATAGGGTTCCATCGATGATCATTTTAGATTACGATGCTCGTTTTAAATCCTTCTTGTGGAAAGGATTATAAGAGGCATTCAGGACTTATATGTTCTTGAGAAACACCTTTCATCCTCAGATATATGGTCAGACAGAGCAGACCATACAGACACTCGAGGACATGCTTCATGCTTGCATCCTAGATTTTGGCCACATTTGGGAGGAATTCCTACCACTAGTGGAGTCCATATATAATAATAGCTATCACTCCACCATCGGCATGGCTCTGTTTGAAGCCTTGTATGACAAACCATGCAGATAAACTCTATGCTAGATAGACCCAGGGGAGTCTGCACATATGGGTATAGAGTTGGTATAGGCTACCATGAAGAAGGTGCAGGTTATCTAGGAGAGGATAAAGACTACACAGATTCGGTAGAATTCTTATGCCGATAGAAGATGGAGACCCTTGGAGTTTGAGGAGGGAGACCATGTCTTCCTACGGGTCTCACCCTGATGAGGATTACGGAGGTTTGATCGAGGCGAAAAGCTATCTATGATGTTCATCAAACCATTCCATATCTTCATCAGAATATGCGAGGTGGGATACCTTCTAGATTATCCCCCACAGATGCACCAGGTGCATAATTTTTTCCATGTTTCACAACTGAGGAGGTACATGCATGATCCATTGCATGTTATTGATTGGGGGAGCTGGACATAGATGATGGGGTGATGTTTGCAGAGTTATCAGTGGAGATAGAGAATCAATAGGATCTAGTCCTTCGTTGGTGGTAAATTCTTCTGGTGTGAGTTCGTTGGCAGAACGGCAATCTTCAAGAGAGCACATGGGATCGGGAGGCTCAGATATGTGTTCGGTACCCCCATTTGTTCTCCCAGTTTTTTTGTAGCTTTCAAGGAAGAAAAGCCCTAATGTGGGGTGAATGTAAAGAACCAGATATTCCATATAATTTTTTTTAAAAAAATTATTTGGGATTATAATGAGTCTTTGAAAATTGAAAGCACATGATTCTGAGGCCCGGTATGACCAGAATGTAATTTTGAACTTTTTTTAAGGTACGTTCAGTAAAAGTGAGATCGGGAGTTTATAACTTCTAAAACGGTGCTCGGAATTGAAATTTGGTGGCACCGTTGAACTCACAGCGCCAGATTCACTTAAGGGTCTCTATGATGCTGATCCACACAGGGTTACTCTTTCGTTGAAAAGAAGCCACTGATGTGTTGTATATCGCGTTGGAACTATTTAGACAAGGTGGTCCTTTGGGTTACTTCTTTTTGTGACTTTAGGGAAGTTGGGGCATGACCAATATCTTGAGGAGCATATTCTACTGAACTCTAGAACACGGAGTGTGGGGAATCCAGTGGCTTATTTTCAACGAAAGAGTAACCCTGTGTGGATCAGCATCATAGCAACCCTATGTGGATCAGCATCATAGAGACCCTTTGTGGATCATCATCATAGAGACCCTATGTGGATCAGCATCATTGAAACCCTGTGTGAATCAGAATCATAGAGACCCTATGTGGATCATCATCATAGAGACCATATGGGGATCATCATCCTAGAGACTCTGTGTGAATCAGTAGTGCGCGACCCGATGAGGGTCATCCTTAGAGTGGCCTGTTGTGGATTAGCGACATACGACCCCATGTGGATTGACAATTGAAAAAATTCTTCATAGTTTAGTTGTGGAAACTTCCTAGTAGAATAAAATTATGTATAATAAGACTAATCATCTTTATTCTTAATCTTTGAGTTGTATACCTGGTTTGAGCTCAGTCTTTTTATTTGTGCATTGTGATTCAGATCATGTCTTATGGTTTTTCTTTTTTGGAATTCTGAGAGACCTTCGAGGAGTCTCGAGGTCCCTACTGGGTATTATTATACTCACCCCTGCACTTTCTTCACTTTCACCTTGTTGTGTCTTGTACATATGACGAGCAGCTTGGCTGATACTTTAGGATCCAGGACCAGGCATTACACGGAGGTGACTGGTTGACGTGAAGAGATGTGGAGATGAGTTGTACCTACCCTTTAGGTAGGATCCTTGGTGGATGATCTTAGGGTATTTTTTTGTTGTATTTGTATATTTTCAGTTGGTCTTGTATTCCTGTCCATTTACTTTCAGTACACACATTTACTACTGTATTTTTACAACGTGGTTTTCATCTTGTCGTGTTCTTGGTCTGTGGTATTGCAGGTTTAAAGAAAATTCCTTCCCACTTTCAGGGATATGCCTTTTCAATGTTAGTTTCCAACCCTGATCCTATGGAATCTAATCTTGGGGTAGTCATGGAATGGGCCCTGGGGGATGGTTCGTGGCATGTATAAATCAAAATATGCCTCAAAAAATGATATTGAGACAATGTCCCTTACCTCGAGTTCGACTTCTCATGTAAGTTCCTTGTTCATCATAAATAATAAACTTAAATTAATTTATACTTGCTTCATAACCTTTTTCTTATTTATTATTCCTTTTATATCACTTATTACCTTTCTATAACAATCATATAATTATTCAAGTTCATATTAGTCGTTTTGTCGATGTTCGGTACTTTAGTCAAAAATGAACTTGTTATAATTACAAATTTTACATGTAGTCAAAATTAAATTATCTATAGAATTATATTCAAGATTTATATATCATATATATATCTAGTACATATGTATTTATAATAGTCTATGTCATTTGGATATAAGAAATGGAATGCACCGTTCATGGAGACGGTAAGCCGTACGTATGAATGAATGCTACTTTCATTTCTTTTTCATATTTAAATGAATGGAAAAAAAATGTTACATAGGTATATTATAATTAAAGTATAATATCTATGTTATATATCTTACATAATTTCATCAATTCCATTCTTTATATGTTCCATGTATAGCATGAACGAGTCATATCGCTTTGAGGGGGCGGTAGTCTACACTTGCTCAAATGAAATTATTGAATTTATAAAACATGAAAAGCATAAAGGTATGTTCTAAATTAAAATTAAATAAGCATAGAGATAAAATAAATATCAAATATATCTTATATAATTACATTTCCATCATAATTTCTATAATAAGAGGTGGTAGGAAAAGATTGAACAATCATTGTTTCTTGAGGTAGTAGTTCATCGTCCACAAGAACAGTATGTTCTATACCCATTAGACGGAGGTGTGTGTAAGTGTAGTTAAAATAATTATCATAAAAACAACCTAGTGTATTGAGGATACTGGTTTATCTATATAAACAAAGAATAAAAATATCATAGGGAGTGGAGAAGGAAAAAAATAATGGAAAGGGACTTGAGAGAAGATGTTACCTTAAATCGGGTAACTTATTTTGATTTGAGCCAAAGGGATTTCTTGAATTTTCTAATTCCTAGAGGAAGGATTCTAGGAGGAGGAGACAAATGTTGAGATATTATTGGAGTATATTTTGTATGATACAAGGGGAATGAGAGGTGTGAGTAATGGGTTAAAGGTGGTGGCCTTTTATAAGAGGGAGGAGGAGATCTTAAGGAAGATCTTGAAATATTATTTCATTATAAACTGAATTTCAATTTTCAAAAGGTCCAAAAATCGTTTAATTCGAAGATAACATGAGTATTGTTCAAAATCCTCTCAACAAATTGGTTTTAGACAAGTTTTGGATTTAAATTTAACCATATCATTTAGCTTTAACCCTTAGTTACCTAATTTAACTCTTATCATGTCTTCTTTTGTATTCATACTATATGGTTAATATAGTTACCATAAAATGCCAATAAAACCACAAGTGGTTCACTAATGACATTATAATAATTATCAAAGTCATTTTTCAGAATCTTAGATTTTTAGGACTATTATATAATTTAATAAAATAAGATTCGTTTTAAAAACTCATTTGTGTCAATTTTTTATACTATTCATATCATGACTTTTTTAAAGTACATTACAACTTTATTATTTCGAAAAAACTTTATTAATTCAAATATAACAAGTCATACTCAAACCCTAAATTTTTTTTATGGCAAAAAAAGTTTCAAAATAAATATATTTTAATATTTATAATTTCATTTATTTAAATCATTCATTAATAAGGTAATTATTATGTCATCATTGTTTCATAAATAAATAAATTTATTTAATCTCTAAAAATTATAAATAAAATATGATTATGTAGGAAATATTTTTAAATTTATAATTACTATTTATAGTTGAAAATATAACTTATATAACCTCATATAAAAAAATGTTTTAGTAAAAGATATATGCTTAAATGTAAATTTCACACACAAGTGGCTCCATGGGGTCCCAAAATTGACCAAAGAATTCCCATGGTTGGACATATATCATCCAATAGAATTAGGAAATGTGTTAGGGTAATTTAATATTATTATAATATTATTTTTCACCCTTATTTACCATATTTACCATTTAACCATGGTAAATAAAATATTTACCGATGTTTCTATTCATAATGTCTAAAAATAAAAGTTTCTGATTTACATAATTTGGATCTAATGATTCAAAATATGGAATCCATTTTTTCCAATTCATAACACATAATTTTTAGAAATTAATTTAAAATTAATTCCTGTTTTCAAAACGAAAAAGCATGTTTTTAAGAAGTAAAAACTACCAAAAGATTGACCTGTTTTTATGTCCAATTTCAAAGTGAAATTACTTCCAATAACCAAAATTGGATTAAATGATAAAAATATAATCTGATTACACTTTAAAACCAATTAAATGTAAAATTTAATCATATAAATAAATTATATGAAATTAATTTTTTGACTTAAAATGTAGTATTTTTCAATATTCATTTAAAAACTGAACTTTATCAGAAAAATACCAAAAATTTACCCAATTTTATTTTTTATGTCCCGCTTCTAAAGAAAAGTTTATTTTTTCAAATGAGAAATATAAACATGAAAAAAAACAATATTTCAAAAGGGTTCTCCAACAAAAGGTGGTAAACCGACCTTTTAAAATTATTAGAGTATTTCATGCTTAAAATTGGATTTATTCTCATTTTAAGCCTCTAAAATTTATTGGATAAATGTAAAAAAAAGTTAACAAACATGTTTAATCATAATATAGTTAGTTATGTTCATTCCCTCTAGTATAATGGATATACGTTAACAACCATTTAAAATAATAATATTATATTTTTATTATTTTCAATATGAATCAGCATCATGTGAAACATAAGATTTCAGAGAAACCCATTATTGTATTGTCACACACGGTTTTCCATGTCTTTGTTTTGATCTGGTTCATTGGAAATCTTGATCCTTTTCTTGGTTCTTGGGTGAGATGAATTTTGATTTTTTAATTTCCATCTATGTCTAATCACCCTAATTTGGGTTCTCCATTACTTGTTTTGGTGTTTTTGGAGAAAGGGTGGTTACTTAATGATTTGGTCCAACCATTAGCTCATTTCCAGATTTAAAAACCAAATTTGTTTCCTTTATAATTACTTCAATTTTCATCATTTTTTACTCATTACACTTCCCACTTGGCCTCCACTAATATAGTAAAACTACCACATCCTTTTGGACCCCTTTGAAATTCATAAGAATGGTGAATTTGGGTTATTTATTCAGGTATTGGGCTAGCCTGAGGGCCCATTTCCAGTTTAAAAAAATGTTTCTTTTATATATTATACATTTTTTTATAATTTTAGGTGATTCAACCTCCCACTCGAGGACAAGAACTCTAGGCGCACCACCATGTTCCATTTTATCTCTTTGGAGCTCATATTGTCGTGGATTAGGGAAAATATTCTCAATGGTTCTCAAATCGTCCAGATTTTCCAAAGGTATTTTGTCTCATTCATGAATAATTTAGTTTTTCTCTTTTTCCAAAAATATTCTTCACATGGTTCTTCTAGACCTTATGATCCTCTACAAGAAGTTTCCATCCATTCCCTTTCCTATATGGGTATATATCTAAGGTAAGACGAAGAGTTTTCTGGTTTCCAAGGTGAGATTCCTTCTCATTTCTCCTCCCTCTTCTTCCTCCATTTGTTATTTCTTGGTTTTATATTCTCCTCTAGTCATTCTCGACCTAGGGTTCTATAATCCCATGATTTTTTTGGGAGTTTTGTTTGTTTGGGGTTGGTCGTCATAGGTTTAGTGTTTATAAACCCTCGGATGGTGATATTGGGTGTGCGTTTCCATTATGCCAAGGATTTGAGGAAGGATATCCCTTTCACATGCCTTTTTCATTTAATTCTCTTCATTATATTATTTTTATCACCTAATATATATGTTTATTATTATTATTTTCAGCCTTTGGATAATTTTTTTGGTGTAGAAAATGGATTTTTAAGCCTTGTTTTGTGAAATGTAGTGTTGGTTTGTCATAAAAGTGCACACCAAGTGTTTGTTTAAATGTTCCACTATCTTTCATGAATATTTTGTGAGGTTTAGAACCTGTTTTATGGTATTTTTAACATATTCTAGTATCTTGAATAAAATATGGCATGCGTTTGGTGTTTTATCCCGTGTCAAGAACTTAAAATAAATTGTTTTGTTTAAAAGGACATGTCTTGTGTTTGGTAAATTAACCGGTTGGCTTTTATGTGTCAAGTGTGATTTAAAAATTATTTGTTCGGATTTATAAATGCATTGGAAGAATTAAAAATGGTATTTTTGGGTCCTTCTATGGATTCCCAATTTGGATTTGTTTTTACAAACAAATGGGTTTTGGTTTACAATAGGTTTTGGCTCGAGTTGCCGGAAAATGGCCCATTTCATATCCTTATGAAGATGGTTGTGTTTTTAATATGTAACCTGGGTGTTTTAAGGTATTTATGAATGTGGTTTGATTCTTTAAATGGTGTGTATACACCTCCTTAATAAAATTGAAATGCATACCTTTTTTCAAATATTAGTTTTGAGAAAGGCTTAAAGGCTCGTTTGGAATTTTTTTTGTAAAAATGGTTTCCTTGTGTATTTTATGTTCTATCTTTTGGGGTCATTTTATGGACCATGAAATTGATTTATTAATTGGTTTTGGGGATTCAAAATCTGGTTTGATATGTTATTTATGGTTTTGTGGCCTTAAAAGATCATTTTTTAATGGATTTTATGAGCAAGGCCTTGTTATACTCCTTGAAATTGTTTTAGGAAACTTTTTGGCTATTTATTGATTCGTGAAAGAAATGTGAAGCATGTTTGTGGGTTTTTTGTGTGAGTATGGTTTGGTAAGGGAATTTTGATGTAAAAAGTGTATTTTATAACATGTGTAACTTTATTGAGCACTAAAGGTAATCCAGAGTATCTAGGTGGGTGGTACTAGTATGCTAGTGATCCCGTGGGGTTTGGCCCCTATTTCATGTAAAAACTTTGATGATGAACACACTAATTAAACTATGATGATGATTTTTTTGGGGGGACACCGTTTTATGGGTATTCTCCCTACTATTGTTTCATGTTCATGATAATGGATATTTGTTATGGTCACTTTCACCGAGATACGAGGTACCTCGGGCTCACAACTAACTACTGCCTAGGGGTGTTCCTATGACTTGTGTCCATTGGATATTTTGTACTCACCATCAGAATACGGTGTGTTTGGTTGGTAAATTCATTAGTGTTTGTGATTTATTTAAAATTGTACAATCTTAAAAGCATCCCTCTTGAAAACTAGTTTCATTTTGAAGTTACACCTCTTTGAAAATTATTACTAGCATTCTTGTTTATAAAACATGCAAGTTTTTGAATGATAATTTTTTTATAGCATGGGACCTCATTTTGAAAACATAACTTTAGATATTGTATTTAAAACTTGAAATTGATGTTTCTTTTATTTTAAAGGATATTCATTAGGAATATAATATTTGGCTAACCTACTGAGTTTCAATACTCATGCCTATAGTCTTCTTCTATTTTTAGCCCTTGTGCAGGTTTCTGCTTGAGTTCAATCACCTTAGGTGACATGTGATCATTGTGTTGGAGAGTGAATAGAGGGATAACATGGAGTTATTTGGTCATTAGGTTTGGTCAATTGATTTGTTGGTTTATTTGTACTTTCAGTTTCTTGTACAAATAATGCTCAATTCAATTTTTATGTAAATGTATTTTGGGATGTCCATTTCTTTCCGCCTTTTGTTTGATTGTTTATATTTGGGAAAATCGTTTCCTTTTTTACTCTATCGATTCCCTCGGTGCTTTTCTCCATCCCAGGAGGATCGGGAATACCTCTCGGGACTTGTCATGGGCTGACCTAGGTGATCAGTTCTGGGTCGACTCGAGATGGTTTGTGACAAAATGTTATCAAAGGAGGTCGGATCTTAGAAGACCTTTATTTTTGGAGATCCCTTATTATTTGGGGGAAGTCAGGGTGGATGGAGTATGATTTTTGGGACTTGAGGGGTAAGTGCAGGAAGAGCGTCGTGAACTCTTACTCATTCTGATCCTCATGTTTTCACGGGTAGTCCAGTTTTATTAGTGTCATTTGTTCTTGTTGATTGTTTGGTGTTGGGATATGACAAGGGGAGTCTGAATAATGTCCTCCATGAGCTCGTAGGGTCTGGAAAGCCATGTGGAGCTAGGTCATGGTTATAATATGTCTCTATATGTAGGTTTTTTTTTTGACATATGGCCTATAACCATATGGTTAAGTCACCCTCCGACACTAGTTCCCTTTTATGGGTCTCTTGGACCTTTCTTGAATTTTGATTTTTTGTTACGAAAATTCTTGTGTGAGAATTGTAAAATTTTATTTTTAAATTAATTGTTGGTTTTTTGAAAAGTTTAAAAAGGGGTTTTAAAAAATTAAATATAAAAATGGTTTTGGAAGTTTGTGCTTTTTGTGAAGCAATGTTTTGGGAGGAAGTTGAAATGATTTAACAGGATTGTATTTTCCCTAATCTAAACATGTGGTTTGATGAAATAAAATGTTTTGAAAGTGTGAATCATTTTAAATTGATTCTGAATCTTTGTTTTAAATATGGTGTTTTGGGATGTTGAAAAGTGTTTGAATCTGATTAATTGGTTTTGGAAATTGGTTTTGAGCGGTTAGTGATTTCCTAGAAAGGGTATTGTTCTCAATGGCCATCAGATTATTAAAATATACCTTTCTGAATTTTAAAAAATGGGAAGGGGGTTGTTTGGAGTAGCTTGGTTGTTTTAAAAGTTGTTAAAAATGAAAATATGTAGGTTTTTAAGCAATTGGTTCTTAATGAAGTGTGGTTTGTTTTGTGAAATATGAAAAGGTTTCTTGACATGGTGGTTAGTGTTCCTTTGGAAGGTACATGATTTTTGGAATGATGTTTTTTGTTTTAGCATTTTTTATTTTCATGGGTTCTCACATGCATGGTTTTATTGATACCTGGAAGGATCTATGATATGGAATGGTGGTTGGGTATCTAGGGTAGCATGTAAATGTTCATGTGAGTGAGACTTGATGAAACACCATTGGTGAATTTGAAAATCCACTAAGTTAGTTTGTTTTTAAAAAGTGTTTTGAGATGAAAAATTGTGGCATTTTTTTATAAAATAATGGTTATGTGGCTAGTTTGTTTTATGTCTTAGAAGAGTTGTTTATTTAGTATGCTTCATTTTGATCGGGAATTCATACTCTAGTTGTGCCTTGAGATGGGATCTTGTTGGTGGCTTGGTTTTGGAGTAATGTTTAGTGGGTTTCTAAGGATGTGTTGGATGTTGTGATGTGGCCCTAGATAGTTCTTTGTTTTCAAGATTTCTATTTGATCAACCTAAGTATTCTTTCTCATGTTTCCCAAGATAGATCCACCTCTTCAAATAATTCCTCATCCCATTTTTTAAAATAGAGAGCTATTTGGGCACGATTTATAGTGCCTTCCTATTATGATGATTCACTCGGTTATAGCAGTTGTGTTCGGTGATGCTTGGTGTGTTTCATCATTTTCCTTGTTCATTTCACTCCTTATTCTATGTAAGTTATAATGGTTGTGTGTATACCTATGTCTCTATTGTGTATTGGAATTTTTTTGAGCTAGTTCATTTCATGAGATAATTTGATTCATAACTCCTGACTGCAGCGTAGTTGATGCTTCAACCATTAGGGCTCCAGTCATAGGCCTTGGAGTGAAACTTTTCACGCAGTCAGAAAATCGCTAGAGGTGTGGGGAGCTCAACTAGGCTCCAGCCTCCACCATTGTGGTAAGGTAATTTCTATGTCTATATTGTGTTTCTTCATCACTGTGAATTTCCTCTTGTCACAACAAGCGTGGTGGATTTACCCCTCACACAGTGTCTATGGTTATGCCTTCATCGATGTGGGTTTCCGATCAATGTCCCTATGTGGACCGCCTGTGTAAATTGGGTGCAGTCTTAGTGTTACCTATTCATAGGTGGATAATGTTGGGTAGCTATTTTTCTTCTTTTTTGGTTTCAATGGACTAACGATTGGGTCCCCTTCCCTACCCTCCCTGAGTGGTGGGGGTCTAAATCTGTGCAGAAAGTGTTGGCCCAATTCTTGTCCCCTCTATTCGGGAGTGGGTGGTTTCGATGTTCATGTTGTAACCCTCATAACTTGGGTTTGTAGGTTATTGTGGGAGAGTTTTGGTGGGCCTGTGTGGGTGAGTCCTAATTCTATTTCATGTTTAATTCCTTTTTTTGTTCTTTTCTAGTTGGTCTCTAGTGGTGGGGATACCCACTGCAGGTCTTGAAGATCTTTCCTTTAAGGATTTCTCAGATGGTAGTTGTGATTTAATTGTGGGGATCCCATTATATTCTCCACACCCCCCCCCCAATTCATTGTCTTTTGTGAATGAATATTTTTTTGGGTGAACATTGGGTTCATTTGGAGAAGGCCGAACAATCTGGTTCTTGGCTTGGTTGTAGAGGTGGTGGCTTGATCTTTCCATTGATTCTCATGTTGTGGTTGTGAGTTTGTGTTTTGTTTGAGGGAGAGTATTAAGTTACTTTGATGTTGAATGATATATCCTTAGCTTTAGAGTCTGTATTACGTTGATAAATAATCCTTATGTGTTGATCAATCAACTGGAATGTATTGTGGCTTTCCGGGGGTGGAAAACTTTAATGATTGGGAGAATTGTCACTGCCGGTTTTTCATGTCTTTGTTTTGATATGGTTTGTTGAAATACCTATCCTTTTCTAGGGTATTAGGTTAGATTAATGTTGATTTTTTAAGTTTCTAATATGTCTAATCACCCAAATTTTTGTTCCCCATTGCTTATTTAGGAGTTTTTGGAGAAAGGGTGGTTACTTCTGGATTTGAGCAAACCATGAGCCCATTTCCAGATTTAAAAACCAAATTTTTTTTATTTTATAACTCCTTAATTGTTCAAAAATTTTCACTCCTTCCACTTCCCACTTGGCCTCAAATAACATATTATAACTACCATATCATTTTCTACCCCTTATAAATTCATAAGAATTGTGAATTTGGGTTATTTATTCAGGTATTGGGCTAGCCTAAGGGCCGATTTCCAATTTTTAAAAAATAATTTTTTTCATTTATATCTTATACATGTTTTGATAATTTCTGGATATTCAAAATCCCACTTGAGTCCAAAAACCCTAGGCACACAACCATGTTCCATTTTATCTCTTTGAAGCTCATCTTGTCATGGATTAGCGCAAATATTCTCAATGGTTCTCAAATCATCCAGATTTTCCAAAGGTATTTTGTCTCATTCATAAATCATTCAATTAGTTCTATTTTTGCCAAAAAATTTCTTCACCTGTTTCTTCAAGACCTTAGGATCCTCTCCAAGGCATCTCAAGGCATTCCATTTTCTCTATTGGTGCATATCTAAGGGAAAATGAAGAGTTTTCTGTTTTTCAATGTGAGATTCCTTCTCATTTTTCCTCCCTCTTCCTCCTCCATTCATTATTTCTTGATTTTATATTCTCCTCTAGTCATGATAGACCTAGGTTTCTGTTATCCAATTATTGTTCATGGGGGTTTTGTTCTTTTTGGGATTGTCATCATATGTTTAGGGTTTATAATCCCTCGGATGGGGATAATGGTTATGTGTTTCCATTAAACCAAGGATTTGAGGTAGGATATCCCTTGCACATGTATTTATCATTTAAGTATCATAATTTTCTTATTGTTATCACCTGATATATATGTTTATTATTGTTTTTTATCCTTTTATAATTTTCTTGGTGTACAAAATGGTTGTTTAAGCCTTATTTTGTGAAATGTATTGTTGTTTTTTCATAAAAGTGCACACTGAATGTTTATTTAAATGTTTTGCTATCTTTTGAAACTGTTTTCTGAGGTTTAGAACCTGGTTTATGGTATTTTGAATATTTTCTAGTAGTTCAAATAAAATATGGCATGAAGTTGGTGTTTTATTACTTTTCAAGTTCTTAAAATAAATTATTTTGTTTAAAAGGGCATGTTATGTGTTCGGTAAATTGCCCGGTTGGATTTTATTTGTTAAGTGTGATTTAAAAATTATTTTTTTCATATTTATAAATGAATTTAAATAATGAAAAATGTTATTTTTGGTTCCTTTTATTGATTTCTAATTTGTATTTGGTTTTACAAACAAATGGGTTTTGTTTTACAACATGTTTTGGCCCGAGTTGCCGGAAAACGGCCCATTTCATATTCTTATGAAAATGGTTGTGTTTTGAATATGTGACCTGAGTCTTTTAATGGATTTATGAATGTGGTTTTCTGCTGAAAATGGATTGTATACACCTCCTTAATAAAATTTAAATTCATACCTTTTTCAAATATTAGTTTTGATAAAGGTTTAAAGGCTTGTTTGGAATTTTTTTTAAATGGTTTCCATGTGTACTTCATGTTATATCTTTTAGGGGAATTTTATTGTCCATGAAATTGATTTATTAATTTGTTTTTGGGCTTCCAAATCTGTTTTGATATGTTATTTCTGGGTTTGTGGCCTTAAAAGAGCATTTTTTTAATGGATTTTATGTGCAAGGCCTCGTTATACTCCTTGAAATTGTTTTATGAAACTTTTTGGTTATTTATTGTTTCATGATAGAAATGTGAAGCATGTTTATAGGATGTTTGTCTGTTTATGGTTTGGTAATTTAATTTTTATGTTAAAATTGTATTTTATAATATGTGTAACTTTATTGAGCACTAAAGGGGGTCCTGGGTATCTAGGTGGGCAGACGTGTACTAGTATGCTAGTGATCCCGTGGGGTTTGGTCCATGTTTCACGTAACAAGTTTGAAGACGACAACAATAACTAAACTATGATGATGTTGATGTTGGGGGACCACTAGTTTATTAGTATTCTCCCTAATAATGTATCGTGTGCATGAGAACAGATATTTATTATGGTTACTTTCACCGAGATACGAGGTACCTGGGGCTCACAACTAACTAGTTCCTAGGGGTGTTCCCGTGACTTGTGCTCATTGGCTATTTTGTACTCACCATCGGCATATAGTCTGTTTTGTTGGTAAATTCAGTAGTGTGTGTAATTTATTTAAAATTTTACATTCTTTGAAGCATCCCTCTTGAAAAATAGTTTCATTGTTAAGTTTCACCTCTTTGAAAAATTTTACTAGCATTCTTGTTTATAAAACATGCAAGTTTTTGTCTGGTAATTTTTTTATAGCATGGGAACTCATTTGGAAAACATACCTTTATATCTTGTATTTAAAACTTGAAATTGATGTTTCTTTTATTTTAAAGTATGTGCATTGGGAAAATAATATTGGGCTAACGTACTGAATTTTAATACTCACGCCTATAGTCTTCTTCTATTTTTTCCCTTTTGCAGGTTTCTGCTTGAGTTTGATCGCCTTGGGAGATGTTTGATCATTGTGTTGGAGAGTGACCAGATGGGTTACATGGAGTTAGCTAGTTATTATATATGTTCTATTGAGTTTTTGGTTTATTTTTACTTTTAGTTTCTTGTACAAATAATGTTCAGTTCAATTTTTATGTAAATGTATTTTGGGATGTCCATTTCTTTCCACTATTTTTTTAATTGTTTATATTTAGGAGAAATCATTCCCTTGTGTACTATATTGATGAACTCGGTTCTTTTCGTCATCCCGGGAGGATCGAGAATGCCTCTTGGTACTTTTCTTGGGTTGTCCTAGGTGACCGGTTCAGGGTCGACTCGAGCTAGTTCATGACATGCGTGTCGGGTACGCCATAGAACATAGCATCCCCTTTAAAGAAAAATTAATATTTAGTTCACAAATATTAATAAATATGAAAATTTCATGTTCTTTATTTACATGGGATGTTATAGGGGGAGTATTATATAAGAATATTCTTGCAATAAATTCATGTATATCATCATGTTGATGAGGATGGAAAATTTATTATCTAATAAAGCTATAATCTAATGTCGTGGTTTATGGATATCAATGAATTCACATGATAGAGTGGTGATTCTGTTTACATAAATATATAAGTTCATTCTTATTATTATTTTGGTTATGAACCTAGAGGGATAGTGAGTCCACTATGAACTATTAAAACAATAATTCACTTAGAATGTAATTTGGTACACTGGAACGCCGTTGATTGTATGAGAAGTTCCCAAGTTTTTGGATGTGTTTTTGATAAGGTTTTAGATCAATGATTTAACATATAATGCAATTTGGTACACTCCAACATTACTGATTATATATGAAGTGCCTAGGTGTTTAAATGTGTTGTTGGGAGGGGTTGAATCAATGATAGTTTATCTCATGATTTATTCTTTAAATCAACCTTTGTGACTGGTGAAAGTATAATCCTATAATTTCTTAAAATATATCTCTTTACTATATGTAATCTAATATAACATCAATGTGCATGATAATTTTTAAAAAATTTGGTCTCATAGTGGGTACCTACTCTGTAGGGTGTTTAGGATCTTTGGAGACACATATTTGTATAAGTAAACATTAGTGAGTACAATATAGACTATCTCCTAGAAATCCTAAAAAAAGGGGTATATTGTGGAGGGTAATATTCCAAAATTACTTTTTTATATTCCAATAGGTTCTTTATATTATATCCTTATAGTGTGGGTTGTCTTTCAAAAAGCCTGATCAATCTCCCAACTGGTTCTTCATAATATCCCCTACTAATTTGTCAAAGTATCCTTCTAATAAACCCATTAATAGTACTTTGATTTCTTATATATTATCGTATAGTAGCACATCATCCTTTCCCTTCACCTCAATATTATTTTGAAGCTTCTAACTTCTTCAGCCACTATGATATATGGATATCATAAGGAAATGGTTTTTTATACTCCTTAATTTTGAAAATTTATTAACATAATAATCGAAGCATAAACTTCATATAGTCTCAATGATATTTTATGATATGAATATATCACAGGACTCCTTTTTCTTCCCTAAAAACATATGTTACTCACTCTAAATATAGTCATCTTATTTACTTGATACATAAAAAATCATTAGTAGTAGTAGTATCAGGTTCTCATCAATAGAAGCTTTCTTCTCCTTCTTTAACTATGTTTAATACCAATGAAAAATATCCTGAATATATTTTCCATATTTGAATAGAAAAACATCTTTAATTTAAAAAAGCATGATATTCTCATTAAGACTGATCAACATTATCCTCCAGTTAATTTAATCATTCAAATTAATTTAAATCTCAATTAAATTATTCTAAGATACTCATACTTTTATTCACCATGTGATATCAAAATAATTGTAGTCTCATATTCTCCAAAAAATCCATGGAAACAAATTTTTTCCACATTGGAATTCCAATTAACATGTACAGAACTTCATCATGGTGTGGAAAACTCTTGGCGGTGAAACTAGATTTCACAAGGCATAAATCATCTAAACATTCTTTTCATTATCATATTTCTTTATAATGTGGTATTCTTCTCCATGGTGTGGAAACACCTTTATTATGAACTATTTTCTTTAATAACAATCCCTAAAAGTCATTGTGATTTTTATTCAATGAATAATAGTTCCTTTCATCTTCTAATTCAAATAAATTATTCAGAAAATTACATTCTAGAAATATCATATTTTTCTCTATGTATAAAGGCTCAGGTAATAAAAACAATTCTTATATACCAAATTAGGATAATAATATTATTACATACCAGAATGAGTTCCTTATGTGTTATATAAGTTTTTTACTTTTCAAATTTTTTTTACAGATTTCAATAAATATCTTACATATTTACTTCAAACTTATCACATATATACATAAGGTTTTATATATAGTAGAATTTTTTACTCTATAAAATATGGTACACATCATTCAAAATATTTTATTCATCTATGAAAGTTTTTTTACTTTTTTGAATTTACACTATTTATATTTTTATTAACAATTATGTATGGTTTTTGAAAATCCTTAGGATCTATGTAAGGTTTTCCCTTAATTATATTTGTGTAAGATTTAAAATAAAAAAAAATTACTCTCAAAAAAACTTATGCATATCTCACATAAGGAATTTCTTTTTCTTTAATTCAATAAATATCTTACCCTTAAATTTCCTTTTCCATTGTCCAAGATTTAACTAGGAAAATCATATGTATCATCCTAAGAGAATATTACGTATAAATAAAAAATTATTTAAACCTACTTAAAACCTCTTAAATTCTTCTAAAAACATCTCTATGTACTTCACATTATCTCTAGACAACTGAAATGACTTTGGAAAATATTAATATATTTTCAAACTTATTCAGTATCATTTCTAATGTCCATTAAAAAAATTAAATACTCAAATTTGAGTATTTAAATATCCCTTTACCAATTATTTAATCCTATCAACACATCAACCTTGTAAAATATTCATCTAAAGAATAGTATTTATTTATATAGTATTCTTCATGCTCATTACTTCATTGATAGATTATCCAAAATTATAGGCATCATTTTTCACCTTCAAACTCAACTTCTAAATATTTTCACTGGACAGCACATCATACATCATGAATAACCTATTATTGATAGTGTATTCTTCTCATAATCACTTAGTTTTTTACATGAGTATAGGTTTAATAATAATCTAATGTAAATTATTTATCTCTTAAATTTGAAAAAAAAAAGTATTCCAAGGAGTAGCATAATTTTCTTTACCTAGCTATGTATAGGCAGCATTCTCATTCATTGGGATCTCCAATATCACTCAATATTTAACCATATATTGAAATTATTCCTTATATAAATATTGATAATAAATAAAACCAATGAATATCATCATTATAATCCAATTATGGTCTTTAGTATCCTCTTTTGGATTTGTTTTATATACCCATTTCTAATTAAAAAGTTAATATTTTCCCCCTTATTGATAATAAATTCAAAGATACAAGTATAGAGATAGATCTCACTCATCTATTCCTCGTTATCTTGATAAAAGTGTGTCATCATATCTAATTTATAAGTGATACAAAATTATTCATGATCCAGACTCATTATATTAAAATGAATTTTGATTAAATATAACATAAATTTTGTCTATAATAGTTTAGCATGTTATACCAACTCTGAATTCTCCATTCAGGGGCTATTTAAACTGAATTATCAAGAATTTTTATCTCTTTCAATTAACTCAATGAACATATTAAAAATTTTCAATTTAATGACATATTACTCCCCCTTTTAATCTCAAAACATTTTCCCATTTTATAAATAGATTTTTTATATCCAATACATAATTGGAAAAGTGACTACAATACATAATATTCATATTTTTTTAATATTTCTCAAAACATCCATATTCAAAAGAAATAATAAATCTATAGAATCTTATTTTCTTGCAAGATCTTTCACAAGGGATTCACTCCAATAATATTCATCATAGTCATTCTTATTCGAAGATAATCTCCAAGAACCCTTTGATTATCCTGGAAATGTTGTAAGTAAATATTAATCAATCCATCAGTGATAAATTTTAATGTTTTATAATGATCGTATCATTATATCCATCCCTACCACTTAATTTATCTCCTTAAACATACTACAAATAAGTATCCAAAAAATATATTTTGGAATAATGTGGAACTTTGTAAGCTCCATAATATGTTCAACAGGGCTATAATTTGGATCTCAACCCATAGAGTCTTTTCTTTTTTGATCCAATATTTAAAGAACTTTTCATGCTTACTTATCTAAAAAAATTTATGATTATTCATAGGTAACATGGTTATCCTCATTTTTTTATATTTTCCCTTGTTTGGAAACTCCTTCCATCTTTGTAATAAGAATTTAGTTGTGATTTCTGAAGGATACATCATGGGATATTTGAGGTTCTAGTGATGATGGTGATTTAGAACTTGATGGTTTTTGGTTTCTTCGATGATGTTTGGTTCTGTTCTTCTGATTGTTAGGGGTCCTCACTAGCGATGGAGAGATCATGTGGTAGATAATGTCCTTCAGCATGGATTGAGATAGGGTAAAAGGTTTTATTTATGTGAAATTCTTGAAGAAGTAGGATAGGTTGCGATACTCAAGGTTC
Source organism: Viscum album (assembly GCA_963277665.1). Taxonomy (NCBI): domain Eukaryota; kingdom Viridiplantae; phylum Streptophyta; class Magnoliopsida; order Santalales; family Viscaceae; genus Viscum; species Viscum album. The sequence goes on along the minus strand of OY728133.1, from coordinate 1,571,570,354 downwards.
ATCATCCCTCATGATAGCGCAACTATTTCGATGTTGGTTTCTATATTTTGGTTTTGGTTTTTTTTGAATATTTGATCAGATAATTTTGTGTTGGTTGATTTATTTTTATTGTGATGGATTATACGATAATTGTAAAAGTGGTTTATTTGAAAAATCAAAAAAAAATTGTGGTGGTGTGAACACCTTCTTAGAGTGATCTATAAAATCACATTCATCTAATGATGCTTCCTTATTATTATTTGGATTCATAACATGGGATAACAACACTATAAGAAAATTTTCTATGTTATACTCAAGATACTCTCACTTTCCACACAGCATCCCATGGTCTCCCTGGTTATTATTTTTTGATAACCTCGCTTGAATTTTAGATTCCTTATGTGAATTATCTTATATGTGTTTAAATAATAACTTTATTTTCATTTTTCATGTTTCCATTTTTGATAAGAAATACTTTGAACAAATTGGTCAGGTCTACTTCTCTTATTTTATATTGCTTAATTTTTACAGTTTATATTGATTGTCCAAGAAGTGATTTCTTGTAATTTTTTATGCAGTGACCTTTCAAGTCACATATTCGATAGGTTCCTTCTTTATAATCAAATCTATTTTTAGTGGATAGATTTATTCACATTTTAGATAAAAACTTACAAATCCTAAGACTATTCATCATCCTTAATGATATTCTTCTTATATTTTTAGAGTTCCCCCCCCCCTTTAATTGATGCTAATTTTGAGGAAGTGACACATTATAATGACAATTGTAGGCTTCGTGCCTAAAGGTTACACAACCCCAATAATAGCCTTTGAAACATTATCTTCCATAATATTGATTAGTATGTCAATGGAAATCTTCTTGTTTTCTAAATGCACTCTAGCCCTTATTTTTTCTCTTTATTAAGGAACATTCTCTTCTAAACTCATCTTTAACTCCCCTTGATATAGGGGTGATTTTTTCATGATCATATTCAACTCATATACTTCTTTTTTTAGTTTTATAACCTATAATGATAGATAAAAAATATTTAGAATCACTAGTGTAAGTAGGAACAACTTGTAACTTTTTTGGGGAAATAATTCTTAGATGTTTTAGAATATTTATACTGAATATACATATTTTTGTCATAATTTTCTATACACGTCTTAAATTTATTTTTAGCTTTAAGAGACCTATTTTATGTCTAATTTAATTCTTGTTCTTTTAAATCCATTTATTCATTAGGATATTTTGATATCTTATCCTGTTAAAAAATTATCACCTTGAATGTCTTGATATTTGAAATAAAATTATTCTCCTTCTCATCTTTAACTCTTCTATTTTTATCAAGTAGTTTTATTATTTTCTTGAGTTGGGTGTCTTTATAAATACATGTTATACACTCATCTTTTAGCATGTATTCATTGTAACTTTTTTTTCTTAATCATCACTACTAGAAGAGACTTCATTATTGTTAACATGATCCATGAAGGTCATGTGTTTTTTGAGTAGTGCATCTCTCCTCTGATGGAATACTTTGAGATTAATATTTTTCTTCTTCTTCTCTATAAATCATATTCTTCAAAACACTTTATAAAGACTTATCTTTCTTAAGATTACCTTTTTTTATTTTTATAGAATATTTTAGAGAAGTCTTATTCTTCCTTATCATTCTCTATTTCATCATGCTTATTACTTGGATAATCAATTGAAAAATGTCCAATTCATCCACAAGTAAATCACTTTAGATGAATCATACCTTTGTATTTACCTTTTCCAATTTTAATGTTTCATGAATTAAAATACATGATTCTCCCATGCTCTTCATTTCTTTCCTCATAATCTTTCGAATCTAAAATTTAATTAGTATTATTTTCTTTGATATTGTGAAATTTCAAAACATTAAATGTCATATCTTACATAACTTCTTTATTAAACATAGGACCTTTCCTCATCTCATAATTAAAGAGAGTGTTATGAAACTCGTCAAAAGATAAGTCTCCCTTTTCTTTAAGTTCAAATATATTTGGATCGAACATGTCAAGAAAATTTATCATTAATTTTATTACTGCGGTTTAATCTTTCAAAGTACCTCCAAATCTGCTAATGTGACTATCAATCTCATTTAATCTTTTTAAATGGTCATTTATCATCTCATAATAATCCACTCAAATATATTCAAATTATTTCCACTAGATATATAGTTCATCTTCTTTAACATTAACTTTTCCTTCATACATATTCTCAATATTATCCCTCATCTCATTGGTTTTCTTAAGTCCCATAACATTTGTGTACACTCTATCAAAAAAGGATGACAGAATAACATCACAATATTACTTATTTACCTATAGTGGTGTAAAACTCAATGTTAGGCCTTGTGAAAGAAGATAGGGGCTATCATATTCTTCCATCAATGAAAGTTATTTCTATAAAATAAAGGATCATTGTTACTATTGAATAAATTTAGGTTTTTTATCTTCAAATTCAGTAGAGGTTGGATATTTAAGAGGGAACCTGGTTAGGACTAATACCAATTGAACTAACCAGGTGTGGTAATGTATCATTAAGAGGGGGGAATCAGAGATAATTATTTTTTTGATTTATTCTTAAAATCAACCTTTATGACTGATGAAAATATTTATCCTATTATACCTTAAAATATGTCCATTTCCAATATGAAATCAAATAAAATAATAGTAAATCATAAATGGATTGTTCCAAGGATTGGTCTCAATATGGTCACCTACTCCATGTTGTGTTTCGGTTCTTCGGAGACACAATTTTCAACTATTAAGCATGAGTTAGTACAAGACTAAATATCTCACAAAATTCATAAACACTTGTGGATATAGTAGGGTATATTTATCAAAAATTCATTTTCACCTCCTAATGGGTTCTTTATACTAGCTCTTATCAGTGTGGGTTACCTCCTCAAATACCAGAGAATTATCTTGGCTAGTTCTTTATACTTGCCCCTTCCAATTATTAAAAGGCTCCATCCACTAAACTCATGAATAGAAATTTGATTACTTATGCCCTATTTTATAGCATAAATTCAACCATTTACTACACCTAAACCTACTTATGTATCATCTAATTACTCAACATTTATGATATATGAATATTGTAGGGTAGGGTTTTCTCCTACCACTCACTTATTCATATGCCTATACACAGTAGTAGCAGCATTGGGTTTCACTCTTCTCAATCATCTTCTATGATATTAATATACCATAGTACTCCATCTTCTTCAATAAATGCATATGTTTATCTCTCCTGAATCTAGTTGGATTCTTCTTTCTATAAGTAGAAAATATTTAGTATATGTAGTGTTTGGGTTATCCTAAATAGTAGTTTTATTCTCCTTCTTATTTTATACTTAATAACTATGAAAATTTTCATGAAAATATTGTACAAATTTGAATATAGAAACCACTTTTATATTAAGCAACATTATCTTCTCATTAAAACTGGTCAACATTATCCTCTAGTTTATTTTCTAATTAAAACTAATTAAAATGTTGGTCAAATTATTCCATGATATTATAGATTTTATCCTCTATGTGATATCAGAATAACCATAGTCTCATGTTCTCTACAAATTTTTTGGTTTTAAATCCATTCCATGATGGCATGTATTTTTAGATACATATAACTTCATCATATTTTAGAAAACTCCTTAGAGTACAACTAGTTATCACAAAATAGAAACAACCACTACTAATTGTTCATTCTTACATTAAATTTCATTCTCGTTTTCTTCTCTAGAAAATGGAAGTACCATAGTTCATAATACATTTCTTGAATCATAATCCCTAAAAATTATTATGATGTTTATGAAATTAAGAACAGTTCCTTCCAACATGTGATTTAAATATATTCATCGTAATATTTTATTCTTGAAATATCATTTTTTTATTTAATTGTAAAAAAATATATAAGAAAAAAATAATTTTTATAATATTGTGTCAAAAAATTTCCTACATACAAAAACTAATTCCTTATATATTTCATATGGTTTTTCATTTTTATAGATTTATATTCTAATTTACACAAAAATCTTACATATTCAATTCAAAATTATTATGTGTATACATGAAATATTATATTCAGAAGCATTTATTATTACTCTATAAAATATCTTCTAAATCCCATATAAAATATTATATATCTATGTTAATATTTTTACTTTGTTTAATTTATATTATTAAAATCTAGAATGACCTTTACATATTTTTTTAAATCCTAACATTCTATATAAGGTTTCATTTTACTAAATTTCTTTCTAAGATCTAAAACAACTTATGTACCTTCAAAAAATAGTCATTCATCTCTATCATACTGTTTCTTACTTTTTTTATTTTCATTAGTTTAAAAAATATCTTAAACATCACTTTAATTTTCCATTTTTTAGGTTTTATCGGAAAAATTATACATTTTAACCTAAGAGAAAATTAAATATAAATGTATACTTTTTAAAATCTATGGAAAACATCTTAAATTATTCTTAATGAATCTCCAGCAACTTTGCAACTTCTCCATTGTCATGACCCCCTTCCCACAAAGTGTACCCCTCCTGGGCCGGCAATGTGAAAAGGGTGATAATGACCCCCAAGTCTCGCCTCCAGTAGGCCCCGGGTTGGAGACTATCACTGAGGGTATAATAAACACACAAATGGGAGGCATTACCCTATAAGAGAACACATGTGGAAGAGAGAGATAATATAGACACCAACCAACTCTAAATTAGAACTGAAATATAAAAGAAACCCAAGTACATATATAAAATTCCATGCAAAATTAATACAACTGAAAGGGAAAACTACAAGTACCCAAAAGAAAGTAAAACGGCAGCGACCACAAGCCCGAACATCTCCTCCAACCACAAGCTAGTAGTAACCAGCTTGATCTCCAACCTGCTCCAAGTGACCAAAAAAAAGTTTATATATACGTAGGGTGAGTATTACAGTATACTCAATAGGATCCTCCATGAATCCTCTCATGAAAAAGTAAAGAAATCATGCTAAAGCATAGTGAACAACAAGTGAAACTAACTCATCACCTAACCAGGTATACTAAGTTCCCAACCTCACCATGTCTAGTCTCACCAAGTAATGCATACAAGAATGTATCATATAGAAAAGTATATCAAGGGTACCATGCTACTACTTCCCCACTGGTTTTCCACTTTTCCCCAATGATATATGTTTTGTGCATCTCTCTCCAAAGGATTTCCCGAATACACCTGGGAAAAGCTCCAAAATATGCACCTCGTGCACCACAAAGGCTTGCCCGCAGACACCTGGGCTAAGCACCAAACCATCCTCACAACCAAAAGTAACCAGGTAGTTTCTGGGTGCCACCATAGCTCGCATAACATGTATCATATGTTGGGTATTATACCTCAAGCCATTACATCCCATACACCGAGTAAGGATCCTCAAGCCATCACAGCCTATACACGTTACACTTATAGTCCATAGGATACTATATCTAGAATATGTGTGTGTGAATAACCACAAGCCATTACATCCCTCTACACACATATATGGGGAAAAGTAACCAATGTTCCTAATGGCACTAGTATCTCCCATCGGAATGTTGGGGAAACCCCCCCCCCCCCTCCCCAGGGCTCAGAATCCCCGGGGTGCCAGTCACACTTACTGACAGGGTGGAGTAGCATATAGAAACACAAAAAATAAAGAATATATTATAACTCACAACCACACTACGGAAATAATGTAGTATTAGACACAACTGCAGTTAACATCTCTCGGACTTCGGGCTTCCACTCCTAAGACTAGGTATCCTATAAGCACACAAATATTTAAAGAGCCTTATTAGGTTACTTGATTCCCTTTTTATCGGTTCCACTGTACGTTAATTAATTCTTCCAACATTAATTAACCATGAGAAAAACCACATTAAATTCATCAACATCACACCCAAAGTAAAATGTTCCTTCAAAATTACAACCTCATCATTATGTTCCAGCATCTCCATCCCCATGGGTTAATGTCAATTATTCAAACATTCATTACAGAATTACTTTCCCATATTCCCAGGCATTCTAGAAAATCATCTTATGCTACTAAAAACAAGGGGGCTCAATACGGTTAGTAGGTGTACTACCCGTCGAGTTTGTGCTGCCTACAGCAAGAGTGTAAACCCATTCTCCCTATAGAGGCTAAACACGGAAAGCACGTGGCATACCCCACGTGTCTTCGCCCCTTTCGGATGAAGGGTAAGCAAGACCAGTTGCCTTGAGCAGGGGGAAAAGAAAAGCAGATAAACAACCAAAGAAACCACAAGCATCCAAAAACCACATCCATCCCATTCCATCATCCCTGGTGTCCTCCCCGACACCCACATGCATAAACCGATGCATCTCACCACTCTAGGAATCATCTGCTGCCACAACCACAAGGCCTCCATGCCTCCACATATCACAACACCCTCCCAGGGTCACATCACCGCACAAGCAGCAGGAAAACAAACATCACATAAATTTGGGCTCTTGTCCCTTTAACAAGGCATCCAACCTTCAAACATCAAGCACTAATATATTTCAGATTTACAAACCAACTGAATTAAAAACGCACATTCGCATCAATTGATTAACATCAAGTTGGAACAACATCCACAACAACAAAAACCAGATTCATTTACATGCCTCTTTATCTTTATCCAATTAATTATCAATTAATTCTGGATTTACATTCTTTATCAATTTCATCAAGAGAAACATGCTAACAATCAAGGCATAGATATCACACTATCTATAAAATCAAGAGACGAATCGTTATCACGGAACAAAGCAATAACATGCGATCAAACCAATTCTTTTTAATCCGGTTCAAGTATTTAATTAGGTCAATTACATTGTGATAAAAAGGCCAAATCATGATAACCCTACGATTGCACATAAACAATTAGAGAAGCCATGAATCCCCTACCTAAATGGTTTTGACAGAAACCACAATGGTCTAAGAACGCCCAAGAAGACCGGGCCGATTCACCAAGGATCCTCCCTAGATCTCTTCTCCAATCACAAACAAGACCAAAGCTCATCATAATCGATATCCACACACTTAGATCTACCCATAATGGGTGTAGATATAAGATATCGAGAGAAGAGGAGGAGTAGATCTAGGTAGATCTAAAAAACCAAACAAAAAGGATCACATACCTCAAGAAATCATCTTCGATTTGCGAAGAGAAGCCTCCGGATCACCTCCAAAACTCTTGGGATAGGTTCTTATACCTACAAGGAAGGGTATTCTCAAGTTATGGCTGCTTAGGGGCTTAAAAGAACCATTTAGAGGCAAAATATTTCAGATCCAAAATTTTAGGATCTAACTTTAAGTGCCTGAATGGTTAGTTCGCACGGTTTACCAAACTATTCCCTAACCGTGAGCTAGCTTCTGCCTCTTCAAACACTCCTTGTATGGTTAGACAGCATAGATTAGGCAAACCATGTGCCTCCCGTGCGAAGTCTACTACCTCCAACACCAACCTCGCACGGTTTGGCCGTATGGTTTGACAAATCGTGCGCCTCCCGTGCGGAGGCCATAACCCTTTAGATTTCCTTAAAAGTCCACCCAAACACACTCCAAGTCACCTTGACTTCCCAGAACACCTCCAGCACCACATTATAACAAAGGAATTGACCGGAGAGGTCTGATACATTACATCAGATACCTCTCAAAACATTCTCGTCCTCAAGAATCCAAAACCCACCTAAAGAGAAAACGAAACAGGGTCTGAACAACCACCCACCGAGATACCTCTCAAAAGAGAGAAAGCCACCAAAGCAAAAAAGGGAGCCATCTCATAAACATGAAAGTTTCATAACCACATCATCTACAATGATACATGAAAAGAGTTAAACATCAAACAACTCTGGGTATTGATCACGTATCTGTGATTCACGTTCCATGGTACTCTCCTCCATGCCACCGTGTCGCCACATGACACGAACTAAGGGGATGGAACACCCGCGCAACACCCTCTCCTTGCGGTCTTGGATCTCCACAGGTCGCTCCTCAAAGGTGGAATCATCATCAACATTGATCTATCCCCAATAGATGATTTGGGAGTCATCATGAAGATAACGAAGTAGCTGTGATACATGGAAAACATCATGTATCCAACTCATATGAGGGGGAAGTGATACTCGATACGCCACATCTCCAACATGAGCTAACACCTTGAAAGGACTAAGAAAGTGGGGAGAAATATTACTCCCATGACCAAACATTCACTGCCCATGACGGGGAGTCACCTTCAGAAACACATGGTCCCGAACATTAAACTCCAAGGGTCTCCTCCTTTGATCAGCATATGATTTATGATGATCTTGTGCTGCCTTCATCCTCTCACGAATCACCTGAACCATCTCTGTTGTATTCTGCACTAGTTCCGGTCCGAGAATTGCTGACTCTCTAACCCCAGTCCAGCACAACGGAGAACGACAAGGCTGGACATACAAGGCTTCAAATGGCACCATACCAATGGTGGAGTGGAAACTATTATTGTAGGAAAACTCCACCAAGGGTATGTGCCTCATCCATGAACCTCCAAAATCAAGAACACAAGAGCTCAATATGTCTTCAAGAGTCTGGATGGTTTTCTCCATCTGACCATTTGTTTGAGGATGAAAAGCAGTGTTAAGGCATAGCTGAGAACCGAAATCATGTTGGAGACCTCTCCACACCCTGGAGGTAAAACAAGGATCTAAACCAGAAATGATCATCCTAGGGACTCCATGAAGTCTAACCACCTCCTCCAGATACTTCCTCGACAAAAATTCCACTAAGCTTGACTCCTTGTTTTCCATAAAGTGGGATGATTTCTTTAAATGATCCAATACCACCCAAATAGCATCATAACCTCCTGGAGATCGAGGTAAAAAAGTAAAAAATTCCATTGAGATGTCCTCCCACTTCTACAGAGGAATCTCTAATGGCTGGAGAAGACCACCAGGAACATGGTGTTCAGCCTTCACCTTCTGGCAGACTAAACATCGAGACACAAACTCCACAACCGCACGCTTCAGCCCAGGCCACCAAAACTGACTCCTCAAGGATCAGTACAACTTTTTCAGGCCAGGATGCACCGCTAACAGGGAACCATGGAACTCTCTGAGGATCATCTCGCGCATCGCCAAGGGAAAAAAAAGTCTTCCATGATACAACACTCTGTGTTGTTTATCCTCAGACCAACCATTAGGGGCCTCACCACAAACAACTCGGTCTCTCCAGACCTCCACCTCAAGATCCCCCAACTGGGACTCTTCCACCTTTTACACCAGGGATGACTGCACCGTCATCTAAAAAAGATAGCCTCCACCCCCAACTTCTCCCATATCAAGATGTAATGCTGACAGTTCTTCCATTACTCTCCAGGAATCACCGGATTCATGCACAGCATCACTACATGACTTTCGGCTCAGCGCATCAACCACAACATTCACTTTTCCAGGTTTATATGATATTTTGAAGTTTTATTCCTATAATAACTTCATCCAATAACATTGTCGTATGTTCAAGTCACGCTGGGAAAAAACATACCTCAAACTCTTATGATCAGTGAAAACCACAAAGCGTTCACCAATGAGGTAATGTCTCCACAACTTCAGAGAAAACACCACGGATTCCAACTCAAGATCATGGGTGGCATATTTGCATTCATGGGGATGAAACTACCGAGACCCATAAGAAACAACTGACTTCTGTTGCATAAGAACATAGCCTAACCCCAGATGTGAAGCATCGCAGAAGACATCAAACTGAACTCCTTCAGCTGGAAGACAAAGTACTGGAGCACTTATTAAATTCTCCTTTAGATACTTGAAAGTTGCCTGACACTGATCAATCCATATGAAAGCCTGAACTTTCCTGATCAAAGCTGTCAGAGGAGTCGCAACCCATGAGAAATTGGCTACGAACCTCCTGTAGTAGCATGCAAGACCAAGGAAACCTCGCACCTCTCACACTGTCTTGGGAGCTGCCTAAGACACAACTGCTTCAATCTTCGATGGATCCACATCTACTCCATGTTGGGACACAACATTCCCCAGGAAACGGACTTATTGATCCCAAAACTCACACTTCAACAACTTCCCGAACAACTGATGTTGGCGAAGAACTCCCAAAACAGCTCGTATATGCTCTGCATGTTCCTCTTCAGAGGTGGAGTACAAAAGGATTTCATCGATGAAAACTACCACGAACTTGTCCAGGAACTCATGGAACACAGCATTCACCAAACCCATGAACACAGCTAGAGCATTCATCACACCAAAAGACATTACAACGAACTCATAATGCCCATGACGACAATGGAAAGCAGTCTTCGAAATATCCTCATCCTTCACACGCATCTGGTGATATCATGACCGCAAGTCGCTCTTTGAGAACCAACTTTCACCCTTTAGTCGATCGAATAAATCATCAATCCGGGGAACAAGAAAGTGATTCTTTATTATCACTTTGTTTAAGAGATGATAATTGACACACAACTGCAAACTGTCGTCAGCCTTCTTTACGAACAGAACTGGTGCACCCCATGGGGACACACTTGGTCGAACAAAAATGCACTGCAACAGACCATCAAGCTATATACGTAGCTCTCGTAACTCATAATGGGCTATCCTATATGGAGACATAGAGATAGGAGAATCTCCTAACTATAGCTAGATCCCAAAATTGATCTCTCATAGAGGGGGTAATGCTACAACCTCTTCTGGGAAGACATCAGGGTACTCCTCTATGACCCTAGGAAATGCCAACTGCTGAACCTCTGAAGAACTAAGCATCATCTCAGCCACCATGGATGATAAGGATGGAACTCGCCTGTGACCCATCCAAGGATCTCTCTCACCATCGAACACCACTGGCTCTCCATTTGAACCAAAGAAAATGACCTTCTTCCTGAAGCAATCCACGATAGCCTGCACCGAATATAACCAATCCATGCCAAGGATGACATCATATGGTTGTATCCGAAAACATAGGAAATCTCCCCAAGAGAGGTGGTTCCCCAACACTAGCTCACAATCTCTACATACTTCAAACATGTCATTTTGACCTCTAACTTGTGTAGTCAACGCCAAGGGCATTAGAAGCCTCTCTACCTCAAGTCCCAAAGCATGGACAAGGGTAGGTGATATGAAGGAGTGTGTCGCTTATAAATCAAACAAGGCATACACTAAGGTAGAAAACAAGCAAAGGGTACCTCGAACGACATTTGACACATCTGGTGCTCAAAATGCTAGAGCATAAAGCTTACCACGACCTCCTCCATGGCCTCTCAGACCCTGATAACGACCACCACCACGGTCGTGCTATGGTCTCTGAGGATGGGGAGCATCATGGGGTTGTCCTCTGTCTGCCCCATCTCCACTCTGGTGATCTAAAGCTGGTGCAAATGGTTGCTGCTGCCTTGGCTGGAACTGCCTTAAAGGAAGAACCTGGAGTGTAGCGCCTGGTCACGATGACCTCTCTAAAAGGTTAGGCACTCCTGCTACTGATGTCCATGACCACCATAAGAAAAACAAGCACATGATCCCTTGGCATAGGCCTGAGAGTTGATGCCTCCGAATAAATGAGATGTGAAGGGCTAGGACCTACCCCCGGCTGAACGGAAACTCTTCTGCCCTAAAAACTGGGAACCCTGGACCGCAGCTCTACTTCATGAGGAATCATGTTGATTCCCCTCTCGTGATGATCCGGTCCTGGCCAAAGTCTTCTAGACAACATCCACCCTTGCCAGCACCTCGAGATATGTCTTCAGCATAAATGGGGTGACCTAGCACTAGATCTCTGGATGAAAATCCTCCTCAAAATGCCTTGCTCTGGCCTCCTCATCTGGTAATAGGTCTAAAGCATATCGTAAAAGGTTCCTGAAATGGATTCCAAACTCTCGAACACTGGAGCTCCCCTATCGAAGGGTAAGAATCTCCTAGCTACTGGATGCCTTCGCAGTCGAGGAAAGGAACTCGACTCTGAACTTGTCTCGGAACTCCTCCCATGAGATCGCTGACTCTTCATGATCCCTGAGGAACAAGAACCACCACTGCCCTGCTGCTCCACGCAGCATCGTCACAGCTAAGGACATCCAATGCTCTTTCTGAGCACGGATCGAACTGAAGCCTATCTCGACCTCCTCCAACTAGTCTTCTGTGACTGCATCTGAAATGGAGCCCTCTTACTTCTACAGACTCTGGCGCTGAAACTCTCAGATTGTCTTCCTCCAAGTGTCATCGTTGTCAACCTCTACCCTGCGGTGACCTGCTGGAACAGCCTGCTAGATATCTTATACGCAAACCTAATAAGGACGTCGACCTGGATCCATACCTGCAAAATAACAAACACTTAGAGCTCCTAAGCCTGGAATATGGAAGACTCGACATTTATTAATTAATTGTTTTCTTTTATTTATTTTAAGTTAACCAATCCCAAGGTCCACCCATTCAAACACGGGCACAAAGAAGAATGATGCATGATCCTTTCCTAGGTCTCTACCCTGAAACCAGTATCACCTTATTTAGTAGCAATTTTAAAATTAAAGGTCCGTATGTAACACCCCAAGCTTCCACGATACGCTTCTCTTTCAATAATGCAGTAGCTTGCATTGTACGCAAGTTTGAGATTCTAACACACCGCGACCAATCAAAGTAGCTGTTATGAATAGTAATACCCACTTTCTGAAATTTTATAAATTTTATCTTTCAAAATTGACTTCATTTTTGGTTTCAGAATATCGAAATTAGCTTAGGGTGAAATTTTGGTACTTTTCGGATAACTTTTATATTTTGATGAGTAGTGAAAATTACTAAATTTTAATTAAAAACAACTTTTTTAATAGAAATAATTAATAGTGATAAATTATGAATTTTAGTGGTTTTAAATTATAATTAGAATATATTTTTACCATTTATTCCAATGGTGGTCATTGGAATTAATTTCACTTTGAAATTGGACATAAACAATTGTCAATCTTTTGATTGATATTTTTTCTTAAAAACACGCTATTCGTTTTGATAATGGGAATTAATTATAAAATTAATTAATGAAACATATATGTTTTGAATTTTGTAAAATAGGAATCATTTTTTAATTCAGAATATCAATTATAGCTTAGGGTGAATTTTTGGTATTATTCTGAAAAACATCAATTTTTGATGAATAGTGAAACCACTAAGTGGTAGTAAAAAAAACTGATTTTTCGTGTAAATGAAACTTTACCACTTCTATGAATATAATTTCAAAAATCAGATATACATGGTTTTCATTAGTAAGTAAAATGTTATTCAATGGGATGAAAATAATTTTTGGTGAATAGTAACTTTTGAGTTTTATTAATCGTGATTAGAGGTAATTCGGGTAATTCAAGGTAAAAATGATATTATAAAAATATAAAAATATCTTTACACATGTCCTACTCTTATTGGATGAGTCACGGCTGACCAAGAAAAACCATGAGATGATTTTTGGGACCCCATTGAGCCACTTGTGTAAGATAATGACATAAATACCTTTTATTTAAAGTAAAAATAAAAATATCACAAACATGTTTTGTTTTACTAAAACAATTTTTACAAGGGGTTATACAAGTAATATTTTTGACTATAAATATTCATTGGAAATATAAAAAGATTTCATACATCATGGTAATTTTTTTATAATTTTTAGACATTAAATAAATAAATTTATTTATGACATCATGATAATGCAGCGATTACCTCATTAATGAACGATTTAAATAAAATGAAACGATAAGGTAAAATCTAAGACTTACACTTTTCAAAAACCTCTTGGATTGGTGGATTTTGAACCCTTATCACCTTATCTTAGAAATATATCATTGTGGGACCTTTGAAATCCGAAACTCATTTTATAATAAAGTAACATTTCATGACTTTCCAAGAGTGCCCCTCCTCTCCTCTTATAAAAGGCCCCCACCTCTACCACCTTATTCACACCTTCAAAGCCATTTTGCTCGGCCAACCTCTGCCCAAATACTCTCTCAACTTTCTTCCCTTCATCCTAGAAGCCTTACCTTAGGCATAAATCTCTTTAAGAAACCCTTTTGGTTCAAACCAAGGGGAGTTACCCGATTTAAAGGTAATGTCTTCTCTTATGTCCTTCTGTTTTATTTTGCTTCTCCAACCCCCAAAACTCTTTTTATTTCTTTCTTTTGTAACAAAAACAGTACCTTAAATATATTAGTATGTTGTTATGAGAAGGATTTTATTTACACTTACACACACTCCCGTCTAATGGTTAAAGAACATACTGTTTCTGTGGGTGGTGAATTACTGCATCATGAAACGATGATTGTTCAATATTCTTTTAACACCTCTGATGGTGGCCATTAAGATGTAACTATATTTATATATGATATATATTATGTTTATGTTTTTCTTATTCTTCTTTATTTTTCATTTATGGCATACCTTTATGATTTCCATTATGGGTAAATGCGATAATTTCATTTTAGAAAGTGCGGACTACCGCCCCCTCAAAGTGATTTGTATCGTTAATGCCATATGTGGGATGTATAAAGGATGGAGTTAATGATATTATATATGATATTATACTGTAATTATAATATACCTTTATATCATTATGATTTCATTCCATTAAATATGAAATATAAATGAAAGTAGCGTTCATGCGTACGTATGGCTTACCGTCTCCATGAACGGTGCATTTCATTTCTTACCACTAAATGTTATGTAATATTAAAAATTCATTTATATACTGAATATATATGATATATATGATATCTACATCATGAATATAATTCTGTATATAATGGATATTTTACCACATAAACAACTTGTAATTATTAGAATCTTATTTTTGACTCAAGTACCAAGGATCGACAAAACGCCCGTTATTAAATTAAATGATTACATAATGTTCATAACATGGTAATAAGTGATATAAAAGGAATAGTGAACTTGAAAAAGGTTCTTAAGTAAATATAAATTAACTATAGTTTATTATTCAGGAGATTAAATAATGATCGAGTCAAGTTGGATAGGAGGTAAGGGACTTCGTCTCAATCTCCTTTCATTGAGGCATATTTTTTTTATACACAACTTTATTTTATATGGTGTATAAAACCCTTTTACTTTTACATTTATTCAAAATGAATCTTTGTATATGAATCGTTTTACTAAATGAAAAAAGGAATTTTTTGTCTTACGTATACGATGACAACAAATTCTATTCCGCCGTGACCATTATTTGAGTTTTGGTTTCCTCTACAAGCCATAAACTTTTTTAAATAAAAAATAAATACCATGTTTTACTTTTCTTTTATTTTGGTATTGAAAATGGTTTTGATAATGTTTTGATTATATCAATGCGTTGTATTGATATATTGTGATTGAAATGTGGAAATTTTATGTTTTCTTTATGCATGTTTATGTGATACGATTATGTTATGGTTCTTGGGAATTGTTTATGATATGTTTAAACCTTTTCATATAAGGAATGAATTAGACTTAGTAAGGGATGGGTGGATACCACTATAGCTCCTCGATGCATTGGTAGGTCTCATGAGACAAACTAGTCTATTGGCATAAGGCCTTGACAAAAATCTTATTTGTAGTCTTGGCACAAGGCCTTGACTATGTGGTTATGATAGTCTAGCATTATGAATTCCATCATTATGAAAGTGGTTATTGATATTGCATTTGATTATTCGACTAGTAGAATATCCATGTGAATAAGTAAATAGAATTATTTCATTTTATTTTTTCCATGTTATTCTGAAGTTCAAGTTTAAAAGGATTTTGTTTTAGTTATACAATTTCCTTAAATGTTTATGCTTGTTTATAAAAGTTTCCGCTATATTGTTATACTTAATGATCATCTGAGTTCACCCCTTTCTATGTTTTATTTTTCCCGGGATGTGAAGAAGTATATTATGATTGAACTTCAGGGATATTCTAAGGGATAAGTGTGTTCAAAGGGGACAAGATGTTGTTGTTGTTTTTATTTCATGATGTAATGTAAAACTTATGAATGTATCTAGTGTTTCAAGGCTAATAAACTAATTGGTCTTTTGAGACTTGATCTTGTGTGATCATGCCAATGTTATGTAATAATGCACCGACTCTGGGTAACTAGGGTCGGGGTGTTATAGTTGGTATTAGAGACAGTTTAGTACTAACCTTGGAAACTATATTTAGGTACACTCTGATTAGAGCACCTATCCCTAAGGTAGTATTTGAGGATTAGTATAGAAGAACATCCTAGAATTTTGGTAAAGTAGAGATTTTGAGTATTTTCTGAGAAATAAATCCCTTTCTAGATATGAGTAGGTAGAGGCGGCTCTGGCACAGATGTACCTTGGGGTAAAACCCGAAAACACCACTTTGAGCTAGACTCAAACGGGAACTGGTTCACGACAATGGGCCTTACTGCACTCTTGGTTACGACACTCCCAGGGGATATGATTAGGATAATTCTCATTTTCTTTACAAACCATTATGAAGGGTTTATGATTATATACTTCCTCAAAGAAAAAATATTTTTATGATTATGGATTATATCTATAAACTGTTCAATTTATGTTAAGTATTTTAGAAGTTTGGAATTATGTATTTTGATTCATAAACTAATCAAGTTTATGACATTGTTTAGAAATGGCTCCTAGTGGAAGGAATGGAAACTGTATCAATGCACGCACTCCATTTAGGGATTTCCCTCCTGCTCAAGATAATTATAGTGGAGCTGGTGATACAACTGGTGTGGATCATCTTATCACCATACTGGGACAACTCACTCAGGTTATGAATAATAACCTTACTCGTATGGAGAACCCTAATCTACAACATGGAGGATCAATGTTAGACCACTTCATGAGAAAAAAAACCATCAATATTTAATGGGGGTACAAATCCATTAGTAGCTGACCAATGGATAAATTCCCTAGAGAAAATATTTCAGGCTTTAGGGAGTAGTGAAAGGGAAAAAGTTGTCATGGTAGTTTACCTCCTCACAGGAGATGTTGATCAATGGTGGTCATTGATTCAAAATACAAAGGAATATGAAGAAGTATCAAGTATTTAATGGATATAGTTTAAAGATATTTTCTTAGAAAAATACTTTCCTCATGACCATCGAGTGGATATGGAAATAAAATTTCAGAGTCTGAGGAAAAAGGAGGACGAGAATGTTGCAGAGTATGAGTCTAACTTTAAAAGGTTAGCGAGGCATGCTACGGATTATATACATAACCCAAGAAGTAAGATTGATCATTTCTTTTATGGGTTAAAACCATTTCTCCATCGAGATTTAGTATCACAATCCTTCTCATCTTACGAAGATATTGTCTCATCTGATATCAAGACAGAAAAGGAATTCTCTAAGTCTTATGACAACAAAGTAAATCAAGAGAAGAAGAGAACGGTGGAACAAGAGACAGATAAAGGGAAAAGGGAAAGAAGTATTTCCCATTATGAGATAATTTTGGTAAGAAACACCTCGGTATCTGCCTAAAAGGAATAGGAGTTTGTTACAAATGTGGAGAAAAAGGTCACCAGGTGCGTGATTGCAAGGGGAAGAAAGAGGTTGTCAATGTTGAATGCTACAATTGTAGAGAAATGGGGTATTATGAAAATTAATTCCCTAAGCGCCAAGTAAACTTACCTCAGAAAAGGCCAAGGGATCAAGGCCAATCTTATGTTGTTATTAAAGTTGAAGTGGAATAATTAATGTATTTGTGTTTTTAGACTGAAGGATTATATTCTGGTTATAAGAATAATGTGATATATATAAGGATTGTACTGCAGTACTTGTTGTTTTCATTAAGGTTTCAATATGACTAAGGTAATCATATTTTCAGTATGTGACAATAAGAGAAACTTTACTTTGTTTGGGAATCTGATGTTGCAATTTATTTTGGAATTTAGTTACCTTTTACAGAGAGTATGGACATAGGTACTTTGGATAACTATAATGTTTAGAATGGATTAAGTTGAACTTTGGACAGTATTGTTTAAGGTTTAAGAAAAATCTTATGATTATTTTTGGAATATTATGATACTATAGTTTTAGGAAAAGGACAACCTTCAGGTCGGGCGATAACCCGTCGCGTCGGAAAAAGATGCAGGAATCGAACCCACAACCATAGTGCGACAGGCCTTTATTTCATACCACTAGCCTACAGGAAGTACCTGGTTATTAAAAAATAGTTTTCCTAATCTAAATGGTATGTTTTAATATTTGTAACCCTATACGATTAGGATAAATATAATATTTTTGAGTTCTATTATCTTTTTGAGTGAAAGATGAGTTTGTGGTAGGAATTAGTTGAAGGTTGAAACTATACTTGTCAAGTATATATATATATATACCTATATCTTATTCTATGAATAAATTAATTATTAAACTTTAGGAAAGGGATATTAAAACAAAAAAATGTGTTATCCTAATACCTTATGTTTTGTTGAACTGGTGATATTTTAAATCACCATAGATTGAAGGCTTTGAGGCCTTCAATTTTACACTTGTTTGTGATTGATGACCTAAATCACTCGCTATAAATATTTACTTTTTTCTTCCAATTATGTGTCTCTAATTTCCACCAATGTTCTCCTAATCGAGATCATAATTTGGTGGTGACTTTTTCATTTCCCTTTCACTCTTATTAAAACTAAATTTTATTAACCCAATTTCTGATATGGTTTTTCCACAAAGGTATTTTCTATTTTCAACCTTTTATTTTCGAAGAAAAATTTCAAATTGCAAGGATGAAATTTATTGAATTAGGGGAGAATGTAACACCCCAAGCTTCCACGATACGCTTTTCTTTCAATAATACAGTAGCTTTCATTGTACGCAAGTTCGAGATTCTAACACACTACGACCAATCAAAGTAGCCATTATGAATAGTAATACCCACTTTTTGAAATTTTATAAATTTTATATTTCAAAATTGACTTCATTTTTTGTTTTGAAATATTGAAATTATCTTAGGGTGAAATTTTGGTACTTTTCGGATAACTTTTATGTTTTGATGAATAGTGAAAATTACTAAATTTTAATTAAAAACAACTTTTTTAATCAAAATAATTAATAGTGATAAAATATGAATTTGAGTGGTTTTAAAGTATAATTAGAATATATTTTTACCATTTATTCTAATGGTGGTCATTATAATTAATTTCACATTGAAATTGGACATAAACAATTGTCAATCTTTTGATTGATATTGTTTCTTAAAAACACGATATTTGTTTTGATAACGGGCATTAATTATAAAATTAATTAATGCCACTTATATGTTTTTAATTTTGTAAAATAGAAATCATTTTTGAATATGGAATATCAATTATATCTTAGGGTGAATTTTTTGTATTATTCTGAAAAACTTCAATTTTTGATGAATAGTGAAACCACTAAGTGGCAGTTAAAAAAAACTGATTTTTCGTTTAAATGAAACTTTACCGCTTCTATGAATTGAATTTCAAAAATCTGGCATACATTGTTGTCATTAGTAAGTAAAATTTGGTTCAATGGGATGAAAATAATTTTTGGTGAATAGTAACTTTTGAGTTTTATTAATCACGATTAGAGGTAATTAAGGTAATTCAAGGTAAAAATGATATTATAAAAATATAAAAATATATTGAAACATGTTCTACTCTTATTGGATGAGTCATGGCCGACCAAGACAAACCATGGGACTATTTTTTGGACCCCATGGAGCCACTTGGGTAAGATAATGACATTAATACCTTTTATTTAAACTAAAAATAAAAATGTCACAAACATATATTGTTTTACTAAAACAATTTTTACAAGGGTTTATACAAGTTATATTTTCAAATATAAATATTCATTGGAAAGATAAAAATAATTCCTACATAATGTTAATTTTTTTATAATTTTTATACATTAAATAAATAAATTTATATATGACATCAAGATGATGTGGTGATTACCTCATTAATGAACGATTTAAATAAAATGAAACAATAAGGTAAAATATAAGGCTTACACTTGTAAAAAACCTATTGTATGGGTGTATTTAGAGCCCTTATAACCTTATATTCTAAATATATCATTGTGGGACCTTTAAAATCTGAAACTCATTTTATAATAAAGTAACATTTCATGACTTTCCAAGAGTGCCCCTCCTCTCCACTTATAAAAGGCCTCCACCTCTACAACCTTATTCACACCTTAAAAGTCATTTTTCTCGGCCAAACTCTTCCCAAATACCCTCTCAACTTTCCTACCTTCATCCTAGAAGCCTTACCTTAGGCAGAAAACTCTTCAAGAAACCCTTTTGGTTCAAACCAAGGGGAGTTATCCGATTTAAAGGTAATGTCTTCTCTTATGTTCTTTTGTTTTATTTTGCTTCTCCAACCCCCTAAACTCTTTTTATTCCTTTATTTTGTAACACCACCAGTACCTTAAATATACTAGGATGTTTTTATGAGAATTATTTGATTTAAAATTACACGCACTCTCGTCTAATGGTTAAATAAAATACTCTTTTCGTGGGTGGCGAATTACTGCCTCATGAAATGATGATTATTCAATCATATTTTAACACCTCTCATGGTGGCCATTAAGATGTAACTATATTTATATATGATATATATTATGTTTATGTTTTCATTATGCTTCTGAATTTTTCATTTATGGCATACCTTTATGATTTCCATTATGGGTAAACGTGATAATTTCATTTTAGGAAGTGTGGACTACCGCCCCCTCAAAGTGATTTGAATCATTAATGCCATATGTGGGACGTATAAAGGATGGAGTTAATGATATTATATATCATATTATACTGGAATTATAATATACCTTTATATAATTATGATTCCATTCCATTAAATACGAAAAATAAATGAAAGTATCCTTCATGCGTACGTACGGCTTACCGTCTCCATAAACGATGCATTTCATTTCTTACCTCTAAATGTTATGTAATATTAAAAATGCATGTATATACTGAATATATATGATATATATGATATCTAAATCATTAATATAATTCTTGATATAATTCATATTTTACCACATAAACAACTTGTAATTATAAGAAGCTTATTTTTGACTCAAATACCAAGGATCGACAAAACGCCCGTTATTAAATTAAATGATTACATAATGTTCATAACATGGTAATAAGTGATATAAAAGGAATAATGAACTTGAAAAAGGTTCTTAAGCAAATATAAATTAACTATAGTTTATTATTCATGAGATTAAAGAACCATCGAGTCAAGTCGGACACGAGGTAATGGACTTCATCTCAATCTTCATTCATTGAGGCATATTTTTTTTATACACAACTTCCTTTTATACAGTGTATAAACCCCTTTGACTTTTGCATTTATTCAAAAGGAATATTTTTATATGAAGCATTTTACTAAATGAAAAAAGGAATGTTTTGTCTTACGTATACAGTGACAACGACTTCTCCGCCGTCGTGACCATTATTTGAGTTTCGGCTTCCTCTACAAGCCATAAACTTTTTTTAAATGAAAAATAAATACCATGTTTTAATTTTCTTTTATTTTGGTATTGAAAATGGTTTTGATAATGTTTTGATTATATCAATGTGTTGTATTGATATCTTTTTATTGAAATGTGGAAATGTTATGTTTCCTTTATTCATATTTTATGTGATACGATTATGTTATGGTTCTTGGGAATTGTTTATGATATGTTTAAACCTTTTCATATAAGGAATTCATTGGACTTATTAAGTGACGGGTCGATTCTGCTATAGCTCCTCGATGCATCGATAGGTCTCATGAGACAAACTAGTGTCTTGGAACAAGGCCTTGACAAAAATCTTATTTGTAGTCTTGGCACAAGGCATTGACTATGTGGTTATGATAGTCTGACATTATGCATTCCATAATTATGAAAGTTGTTATTGATATTGAATGTGATTATTCGACTAGTAGAATATTCATGTGGATAAGTAAATGGAATTATTTCATTTTATTTTGTCCATGTTATTCTGAAGTTCAAGTTTAAAAGGATTTTGTTTTAGTTATACAATTGCCTTAAATGTTTATGCTTGTTTATGAAAGTTTCCGCTATATTTTTATCCTTACTGAGCATCTGAGCTCACCTCTTTCTATGTTTTATTTTTCCTAGGATGTGAAGAAGTATATTATGATTGAACTGTAGGGATAGTCTAGAGGATAAGTGTGTTCGAAGGGTACAAGATGTTGTTTTTGTTTTTAATTCATGATGTAATGTAAAACTTATGAATGTATCTTGTGTTTCAAGGCTACTAAACTAATCGGTCTTTCGAGACTTAATCTTTTGTGATAATTCTAATGTTATGTAATAATGCACCGACTCTAGGTAACTGGGGTCAGGGCGTTACATCGTACATCAGATCATAGTGGGCCCTAAACACCTATGTCTTAGCCGGTTTCCAATGTTTACCGCACTTGCTAAACATGAATGACATTGTTTCCCTACCAACCCATGAAGCCTCACATGTGCCTAACTCCAAACTCCATCCTATCCCTCAACCAGACCTCTGATACCACTCTATCACGACCCCCTCCCCACAAAGTGTACCCCTCCTGGTCTGGCAATGTGAAAAGGGAGATAATGACCCCCGAGTCCCGCCTCCAGTAGGCCCCGAGTTGGAGACTAGCACCGAGGGTATAATAAACACACAAATGGGAGGCATTACCCTCTAAGATAACACATGCGGAAGAGAGATATAAGATAGACACCAACCAAATCCAACTCAGAACTAAAATATAAAAGAAACCCAAGTACATATATGAAATGCCATGCAAAAGTACTACAACTGAAAGGAAAATCTACAAGTACCCAAAAGAAAGTAAAACGGCAGCGACCACAAGCTCGAACAGCTCCTCCAACCACAAGCTAGTAGTAACCAGCTTGATCTCCAACCTGCTCCAAGTGACCTGAAAAATAGTTTATATATACGTAGGGTGAGTATAACAGTATACTCAGTAGGATCCTCCCTGAAGCCTCTCGTGAAAAAAGTAAAGAAATCATGCTAAAGCACAGTGAACAACAAGTGAAACTAACTCATCACCTAACCAGGTATACTAAGTTCCCAACCTCACCATGGCTACTCTCACCAAGTAATGCATACAAGAATGTAGAATATAGAAAATAATATCAAGGGTACCCTGCTACTACTTCCCCATTGGTTTGTCACTTTTCCCCAAAGACATACGTCTTGTGCATCTCTCTCCAAAGGC
Source organism: Viscum album (assembly GCA_963277665.1). Lineage (NCBI taxonomy): Eukaryota > Viridiplantae > Streptophyta > Magnoliopsida > Santalales > Viscaceae > Viscum > Viscum album. Next base: position 1,571,547,126 of record OY728133.1, on the reverse strand, counting down.
TTGCCCGAATACACCTGGGCGAAGGTCCACAATCTACACCTCATTCACCACAAAGGCTTTCCCACAGACACCTGGGTTAAGCACCACACCATCCTCACAACCAAAAGTAACCTGGTAGTTTCTATGAGCCACCATAGCTCGCATAACGTGTATCATATGTCGGGTATTATACCTCAAGCCATTACAGCCCATACACAGAGTAAGGATCCTCAAGTCATCACATCCTATACATGTTACACCTATAGTAGTCCATAGGATACTATATCCAGAATATATGTGTGTGAATAACCACAAGCCATTACAGCCCTCTACACACATATATGGGGAAAACTAACCGTTTTGCCTAATGGCACTAGTATCTACCAAGAGAAGAGATAAGGGTCAAAGTGGGTAGTCAACCATTAAACCTCCCATCGGAATTTTGGGGAAAACACCCCCCCAGGGATCAGAATCTCTGGGGTGCCAGTTGCCCTTACTGACAGGGTGGAGTAGTGTATAGAAACACAAAAAGTATAGAATATATTATAACTCACAACCACACTACGGGCATAACCTAGTCTTAGACACAACTACAGCTAACGTCTCTCGGACTCCGGGCTGCCACTTCTAAGACTAGGATCCTATAAGCACACAACCATTTAAAGAGCCTTATTAGGTTACTTCATTTCCTTTTTATCGGTTCCACTGTACGTTAATTAATTCTTACAAAATTAATTAACCATGAGAAAAACCACATTAAATTCATCGACATCACACCCAAATTCAAATGTTCCTTCAAAGTTACACCCTCATCAATATGTTCCTGCATCTCCATCCCCATGGGTTAACATCAATTATTCAGACATTCATTAGAGAATTACTTTCCCATATTCCCAGGAATTCTAGAAAACCATACTATGTTACTAAACACGAGGGGGCTCAACACGGTGAGTAGGTGTACTACCCGTCGATTCTGTGCCGCCTATAGCAAGAGCATAGACCCATTCTCCCTGGAGAGGCTAAACACGGAAAGCATGTGGCATACCCCGCATGTCTTCACCCCTTTCAGAAGAAGGGTAAGCAAGACCAGGTGCTTTGAGAAGGGGGGAAAAGAAAAGCAGATAAACAACCAAAGAAACCACAAGAATCCAAAAACCACATCCATCCCATTCCATCATCCCCGGTGTCCTCCCCGACACCCACATGCATAAACTGATGCATCTCGCCACTCTAGGCATCATCCGCTGCCACAACCACAAGGCCTACATGCCCCCACATATCACAACACCCTCCCAGGGTCACATCACCGCACAAGCAACAGGAAAACAAACATCACATCAATTTGGGCTCTTGGCCCTTTAACAAGGCACCCAGCCTTCACACATCAAGCACCAACAGATTTCAGGTTTACCAACCAACTGAATTAAACACGCATATTCACATCCATTGATTAACATCAAGTTGGAACAACATCCACAACAACAACAACCGGATTCATTTACATTCCTCTTTATCTTTATCCAATTAATTATCAATTAATTCCGGCTTTACGTTATTTATAAATTTCATCAAGAGCAACATGCTAGCAATCAAGGCGTAGATACCACACTATCTAGAAAATCAAGAGGCGAACCGTTATCATGAAACAAAGAAACAACATGCGATCAAACCAATTCTTTTTAATTCGGTTCAAGTATTTAATTAGGTCAATTCCATTGTGATCCAAAGGCCAAATCATGTTAAACCTACAATTTCACATAAACAATTAGATAAGCCACGAATCCCCTACCTCAACGGTTTTTACGGAAATCACAACGGTCAAAGAACTCCCCAGAAGACCGGGCCAATTCACCAAGGATCCTTCCTAGATCTCTTCTCCTAACACAACCAATACCAAATCTCATCATAACCGACATCCAAAAACTTAGATCTACCCATATTGGGCGTATACCTAAGATCTCGAGAGAAGAGGAGTAGATCTAGGTAGATCTAAGAAACCAAACAAAAAGGATCACATACCTCAAGAAACCAGCTCTGATTCATGAATAGAAGCCTCTGGATTGCCTCCAAAAAGCTTGGGAGAGGTTCTTATACCTCCAAGGAAGGGTAATCCATAGTTATGGCTGCTTAGGGGCTTAAAAGAACCATTTAGAGGAAAAAGAGTTTAGATACACAATTTTAGGGTCTAACTTTAAGTGTCTGCACGGTTAGTCCACACTGTTTACCAAACCGTGCACTAACCGTGTGCTTGCTTCTGCCTCTTCAAACACTCCTCTCATGGTTAGGCCTCACGGTTTAGGCAAAATGTGTGCCTCTTATGTGAAGGCTACTGCCTCCAACACCAACCTCGCACGGTTTGGCCGCACGGTTTGACAAACCGTGTGCCTCCCGTGCAAAGGCCATAACCCTTTAGATTTCCTTAAAAGTCCACCCAAATGCACTCCAAGTCACCTTGACCGCCCAGAACACCTCCAGCACCACATTTTCAAAAAGGAATGGACCGGAGAGGTATGGGCCATTACATCCATATAACAGAAATAACTTTGGAAAATATTATTATATTTACAAATCACTTTATTATCATTTACAAAGTCTTTAACAACATTTAAATACTTGAATTATAGTATTTTAATAACCCATCACAGCTCATTTAATCATATCCACACATCAGACCACTCAAATTTTCATCCAAGTAATATTATACATATATACAGTAATATTAATGATTAGTAACTCATATATGGATTCTCTAAAAATTTTATCATCCTTGTTCTACTTAAAAAACTGAATCTCAATATTTTTATTGGATAACTTCTCAATCTTCAAGATCAACATGTTATCAATAGTTTATAATTATTATTAAATATTATCCTTTATATGATGACCAATTCTATAATTTTATGATGTAAATGGGTTCTCCCTTGAATATGGACATCCATTAATTCCAAGTAGCGGAACAACTTCCTTACCTATCTATGTATAGGTAGTATCTCCATTTATTAAGCTATTCCACATAACTCAATCTATAAAAATATATTTAATTTATTAATTATAGATACACTGGTAACAAATAAAACCAATTCATCTTTTAATCATAATCCAATTAGGCTCTTCATTATACTCGGTTAAGCGTAGTCATGTACTGATAAACCAAGTAAAAAAATTGTCTCTTTTGGATTTATCACATTTATAAATTATGAGGGAGATAAAGTTAAATTATTATTATCCATGAAAAAATATTATTAGAAAGGTTTATTTTCAATTGAATTATTTTAATTAACCCCCCCCCCCTCCCACCCATGTCAGGGTATCTTTCTTGTATGGGACCAAACAAGTTTCTCTTAGTTAAAAAGTGATGTGATTAGATCCAACGTTAAAAATATAGTTTTAGTATTGGTTAGAAAAAATGAACATTGAAAGAAACTTTAAAAATTTGTAACTATAAAAACTAATGTTGAAATAGTAACTAAATATTGTTATAGAGAGACATTAAACATTGGTTTTCATAAAAACTAGGGTTCAGATTCACATTCAATGTTGATTTTTAAAATAATCAACATCTAATAACACATTCAAAATCAGGATTCAAACCCAATGATATCAAAATATTAAATAATTAAATATATAGATATACTTTCAATTATGATTTTCTATAAAAATTGATATTGAAATTAAATGTAATTATAAATATAAAGTGTTATTCAAAAGTAGTTGTAATAAAAAAAACTTGTTTCAAAAATCACTTTCAACAGGGAGTTTAATAATAATTGATGTTGAAATATAATTATTTTTTAAAATTTATTAAAATAAAATAACCCATGACCTGTAAACATAATTCTAATGGAATAAAAAATAGTAAAAATTGATAAAAACTCATTAAAAACATTACTATAACATGAAACGTTTAGATATACATCTAAAAACTCATCAAAACTATAAAATATTCTACAAATAATTATCAAATATGTTTTAAGTCATCAAATTAATATGATTAAAAATAATCAAAAACAAAAAAAAATATTATACAATATAATATACAATATATTTTTTTAAAAATGAGCATTGTGATGGATGTGACATTGTAAAAATATTTCATTTTTTCAGTAATGTTATTCATAAAAAATGAATCATAAAACATGATAACAACATTTAAAAAATCCTATTTATTGATAAAACTATAGTTATGAAAAAAAAATTGAAAATAATCATCACTATATATGTAAGAAAAAACATGTGTTAAATAATATAAATTTTATTTACCAGAACTTGCATATAGTTAGGTATATTTTGAATCTTTATCGCCAAGTGAAACTTTTTAACAACCATATATAACTTTTTGATTTTAAATTATTAATTACCAAAACATATGTAACATAAAAAAATTAAGATTATATAACTAATATAATTTAATAAAACTTACAAATACAAAAAAAACTCTTGAAATTTTTCATGAACTTCACCCAATAAAGAGAATGACCAATATGTTGTGCATCCAGGTGGTCATAATACACATAACATTTAATATACACTAAAATATAAACAATTTAGTACAAATTATATAATAAATAATAGTATTTAACAATTATATAAGTCTTATTAAGTTTCAAGTACTTGAAGAACCCAATATTTATCATTTTTTCTATTATTTTAGATATATATTTAACTCTAGTGGGATTCTTCAGGTAATATGCAACCACAGAAATGTATTATGGATCTATAAAATCATAAATAAAATTAATCTCATATTGTATATAATGAGTTAAAAAATACATAATTATATAATTAATAAACTAAAAAACTATAAGTAATATTTACTTCATGAAATGAAAATTGAAATTGAAATTTTCTTACATGGAAAAAAACTACAACATGGGTTCTGAGACATCATATCCAATAAAAAATCTAATATATTTGTTTAAAATATTATTAATATGTATCCTCTACTATATATATCAATATTCATTGAAAACTAATAATAATTATCTTTCATTAATGCTTTCACTACAATTTTTTTTCCCTTGAGAAAATTTAGATGTATCTAAAGGTGATAGTTTCCAAAGATTTTGTTTCTTTTAAAATTATTCCTTGAATTTTAGATACTATTATATAATTTAAATATAATAAAACATTAGGATTAATTTGAAATAAAAATTAAATAAAAATTAAAAAAACATACCTCATATTTCAATTGATGAACAAGGCTATCTGACCAAAGTAACAAAAAAATAACTCATACTCTCTCTAATTATGACCACCTCCTTAGTAGACAATAACATTAGATATATTGAAACAATAATATGATGAACCAATACTCCTAATTGATCTTATTTCATAAGATTATTATCTAAATAATAACCCATATTATGAATGAATTTTTATTCTATAATATGTAAATTGGTTTCATGGGAATAAAACTCAAAGTACAAAATTGGGTCTATGAATTGAGGGGAAGGATCGGGATAGGCTGAATTTTTCTTTCCAATATTGAAAACAAATATGGTATAGATGATTTAGTTCTATAATCTATCAATTGATTCATCTCTCAAATTTCAACCTTCAATGATTCTATTCCACCCTTCTATTCTTCCACCCATTATGTTTTACAAGGAAGACTAAAAAAATTAATACCAACGCCTACCACATTTCCTCTTGCATGGCCCTGGTATTCTTAATTTTTTAAAGTAGTCATAAGTATTTTCATCCAACCCTCAGGTATAAAGGTCCCCTTGAATCACTCTCTCCTAAATTATATCATAAAATGATATATCTAAATTTTATATTAGTGAGATAAATTTAAAAAATAATAATATTCAAGAAAAATAAAAATTAATTTCTTCTAATCATATAAACTACATGTTTTGATGGATAATTAAGAAACTTTCCATTTTTTCATTATTGACATTTTTATATTTTCAAGTAAATTAGGGGATATAGAGGACTGAACTAGACCTATTCAGATCCGCTACTAGATTTATATCTTAATTCCAAAAACTTTTCAGCAATTATTTTCCCCTTTAGTAAGGGATACTATAAAAGTGGACAAGTATGAGGGTATAAATTCTATAACTGGATCTATTGGTGTGATCTCATAGAGGAACTATATTTAATGATAAATTAATAATTCATCAAGTAATTAAATAATAATTTTAAAAAATTATTTTATAAACAATAATTATCATACCTGAAATGCTTCCTCCTTCGAGTTAGAAACAAACTTATCTCATGTATATGATCTAAAAATCCATATTTGAGGCATGTATTTTTATTCTATCTATTTCCAATAATATAAACTAAAGTTGAATTTAAATTAAAATCCATTCATCTAATTTCCTTAAAATACAACCACCTCTTCTTAATTACTTTTATATCAAAAAATTAAAATGTCATTTGTAATTGAAAAGATCAAATTTTTGTCTTATTAAATAAATAATATTTAAACAATTGGAAAAAAATAAATCATTTGATATATTTTACCATTACACACTCCCAAAACTAATCTTTCACTTTTTTGGTCAATTCTATTATAATTAGGATATAATATTCTCATCATACTATGGCTTTGTATATCCATGAAAATCCTAAACTACTTTGCATTTTGGTGAACTACATTATTGTTTTCATCAAATTAAATCAGTAAATTATGGTCCCGATGATCAAGTAAAAGTTTGGGTAAACTTTTAATTAGACATCTACCAACATTGGGTATCATCTTCTCTAGAGGATAAGAGACGCAAAACATTTTTATCAACATAAGTTTAATTTCATTAAATAATTTAATTATTACTGATATATTTATAAGAAGAAACATACACATACCTCGATAAATTTTCTTATTCCTCCATGTCCATCATTTAAATAGATATATTTTTCTTCAATAAAATTATATGTACCATTATTTTATTTAAATTTAATGATTTATTTAAGTAAAAATATCATTGTTCGTGATAAAAAAAGAAAACTATATCTATTATATTAACTAATATAATAGAAGAAAAGTAAAACCATAAAAGGATGAGTGCAATGAAATAGTCATAGAAAAACAATGATATTAGACTTTGTTAATCAAATAATGTGTTACTAAACTAGATGAATATCAAAATTAATAAAAAAAATAGAAGAAATGATCACCATATAAAAATGTGTAATTATATATACTTTTATTTTATTATAATTATATGATTGTTATAATTAAAACTTTTATTTCTCATAATTAAAATAAAATTGTGTTTGTTTTGTTAACTAATATAGATAAAGAAAATTATATGCCATAAAAGGAGAAATATAAAATACATTTAGCAAAATAATTATTCCATGCTTCTTCACCCAAAAAAAATATGTAACTTAAAATGATAACTCAAAAAATTAATCCAAAAAATCCATAAATTATAAAAATATAAAAATGTGAAATATTATGGCTTGTATTTTATTATTACTAATTATTTTTAGAAGTAAATATTTTATTTTTCATAATACAAGTAAAATTAAATCTATTTTGTTAACTAATATATTGGAGAAAAGTGCATATTTTAAAATGATTAATAGAATGAAATAGTTTTATATAAATAATAATTCAAGGGTTCTTAAATCAAAAAAAAGTGTAACTAAAACTGATGATTGTAAAAATTAATACAAAATGGTATAAATAATCAATATCTATAGATTTAAGTATCTAAGTTAAGATAATAACATTTTAAAACGTGTATGTTTCAAAAAACAATTCCCTAGATAATTTGGAAATTAATGGAGTGTTTTTATATATACCTACTTTAGGATCATTTTATATTTCATAGACTATATCTATATCATAATCATTCATATCTTCTGGTAATTTTTTCATAGATGAAAAAATCTCACATAAGTCAACAACATTATCAACATCCTCGTTACCCAAATGAATTTTTTTCCCTTGAAAAATGATAGAACACTAATCATTTGATGGGTTGGTAACAAAAAATATGTGTTTTTCATGCTTCACTAGGATAAATGGTTCCACTTTGAAACTAAATGTTTTCAAATTGAAAAGTGTACATAAATATTCATCATTTTTCGCACCAAAACCCAGTTACACTTAAATAGTGGTACTTGAAATTTAGTATAATTAATTTCTAATATATCTTTTATCCCTCAAAAAATATTTTTTTGATGAGGAAATTAGTTTGTAATATTTTTTACTCAAAAAAATCATCACTTTATAAATAACCATTACTATGGTGATCATGTGGCCCTAATTTTTCATGTTAATTATTTCACCATAAGTTCCAACACATGGTCCCCTGTATAACCATTTTAATTTTTTGATGTAGATGAACAAGGGTTGAATTTATCATTAAACCATGAAACAAATATATTTGTATGATCATTCATCAACTGCACTTAATTTATGTTTCTAATATTGTACTATTATTCTAGTAATATGTGATGATATATAAGGTTGAACCACAACTGTGTTGTTCGAAATGTATAAATAAACTTGTATCAATACATCACATGAAATTAAATTTACTTTTAAACCATGTATCCCCTTGTATTCACTATTGAAATCTAAATGTCGATATAAAAGTATAAAAATGTGTCATACATCATATAAGTAGTCAGTACAGAACTCAAATACGTCCCCTAGTATATATTTTTGAAAAATATATGCCTCTATTCAATGTGGACTTTTAGTATATACCTTCAAAATTTTCAAATATAATTTAAAATGATATATATAATTGAAATATATAGTTCTATATATCCTTATGCCTCACACCAAATGAATCAGTAGAGGAACCATTATATTAAAAAATGATAGTGGAAACTACAACTTGTAACGTCCCATAATTTTATCAATGGAATTTCTCTTCTTATAATTATGTCATAAAACACATACATCACATAGAGAACTCGATAAATAAATTATTCTCATACATGAAGAATTATAAATTATTAAACAAATAAACTAACAATAATGTAAAATATTATAGTAGTAAAATAAATCTAAATTAAGATAATAAGAATGAGAAATTTTGGATTTGCTCGATCCACTAGAATGAACTCACTCATGAAGAAGTTGTAGAAATAAAAAAATATTTTAAATGATATAATATTTTATATTAAATATGAAAATATATAACCTTGAGATAAATTATAAGTGAATGAATAATTAATGAAATAATTGGTATTTATAGAAATTAAGAAACCTATATGATTGTTATAAATCTGAATGTGGGAATAGTAATCTGATTGTTAGAAATAGTAATTTAGATATTAGAATACTAGCCTCACCGATGAAATTGTAAAATAAAATTTAGGTCTCATATAATTAAAAAATAAAATATTTATATCATGGTATAAGTAAATAAATGTTTTAGAAATGATAAATTATGTGTTGGTATTTTTTTAAAACATAAGTGCTTATTTATAAATTTATATTTAACATTATGATTTAAAATAAAATTTATTTATATACAATATATTCATAAATTAATATTATGTTGTATTATAATTATAATATAATTTTTTGTTTCCTTAATTAATTTTTCAAAGGATCAACAAATCAATTATAATAGTAAAATATGTATTTTTCGAATAAATAATGATTTAATTTAAAAATTAAATTTATAATATTTATAAAAATAATCATAAAAGGGATTCCATTTTTGAATTATACACATCCAAAAATGGTTGGGCTGAATTTTTGGGATTTTTCTAAAATAGTTGAATTTTTAGTGAATAGTGAAATATAGTAATTTACGGTCTTTAACATTATAATCCAAATACATGAATTTTTGATTCATGGTTTATGTAAGAACAAATTGGTTTGAACTATCCTAAACCATTTACTGTATTTATTCATATGAATCAACACAATTTTTATTCTTGTGACAAAATAATAAACTAGTGAATATAGTAATCAAAAATATCTATTACCTCCCCCATAAACACCGTCCCTTCTCCTCACTCCTTATAAGCCTTATAGATTGTAAATAATTTAACCAATTCTCTTAACAAGCCTCTCACTCATGTCTAAGATATTTTTTTATAATAAAAGACCAATTCCATGTTCCTTAACGTTTTCTTCAAGGAGGTGATATTCAAGAGGTAACTTTATCAAACCATCTCTTTTAATTTCTTTCCTCTTCTACATTATCCTCAACTCCTTAATACATCAAAACATAATAACTCTAGTATCATGAATATAATATAATGTTATATTTCTAATTGAATATATTCTTTCCAACCCTTTTCTCTTCTCCTATAATTCAAATAAATGGAAATGTTGTCCAAATTATGGTGGTTTACCATCTTGGGGGATAATGATTTTTTCTTTTTTCATTACCACCTTAAAGGATAATCATAAAACAATTATTATAGTTAAATAATATTTTAATATGTATATTTAACATATTTCATGTTCTATAAGTAATATAAAAACATAATATTCAATAAAATGAAACTAGTTTGTGATGGTTGAAAAATCACCAAAAATAAACTAAACTATAATCATTAACATTTTATCAAATGAATCATCCTCATACCAGAAAATATATATATATATATATATGGGAACATTTAAACTCATGAAATTTAATTAATACTATATAATTTCACTACTAGATAATTATTCTCATTTGAAAAGAACTTCTATAATTTTACACAAGTGAGCCAACCAAGAAACCATGAAACAAACTCTCCCAGAACAATGAAATTGAAATTTTTAAATCCTTGAAATGGTCATAAAGAACCTAAAAAAATTTTAATAAATCAAATACATATAGAATATGTTTTTAATTAATTAATTAATTAATCTAATTTTATTATCCATGATATTAAGTGCAAGTACATAATGCATTTGGACATAAGGTAAGAGATCTTTCTGAACCTCCATATTTCATTTATGTTACATTATATCTATATCTACCTCAATTTAACACTTCATTATTCTTATATACTTCTTTTATATTCAGTATATATGTCTTAAAAATATATACCATGTTTATTTAATCTTTATTTTATGAGGATGTACTTGTATTAAAGGTTTTGTTCTTAATTACTTTCAAAAAAACTGATTAAAGGGAACTTCCCAATTTTCTTTGCCTCTTTTAAAGTACCACTCAATGAAATGTTTTAAAACTTATATGATTTATAAGAAAAATCCTTATTATTTTTAAAATCATTTCCTATCACTGCTATTTTTATGAGAAATATTATTCTCCTTCCCCTTTTAAAGACTCTTTACCTCTTCTCTTAAAACTCTGCTTAAGCGACACATTTACATGGTTACTTAACCACTCTTTTTAAATGTTTTCAATTTTCTTGGATATAATTTATCATGATCTATACTTATTTTTACTTTATTAATATCCAAGTATGATTTACATCCATTATTTCATAGATACCAATATCATAAACCCATTTTTATGCCTTATGATATGATTATGATGCCCATTTCATTCCATGTGTCACTCTTATGTTTATTCCTTATGTTTGATTTCATATTATGTAACACATGTTCATGAACATGTTTTAATGGGTGTGCCCAGATAATTCTCGAATGCATTGGGTAATGTTTAGTCTCATGATATTTCATGTATGGGATTAGGGATTAAAACCTGATCTAATATGGGATTTTTACCACCATGTGATATAGTCTTGGTAGTTATCCTTGACTCATGTTTATGTCATGTTATATATTGTATCCACATTACAATATTTCCATGATCATATGATTATACGTTCTATATATTATGTTTCCATATGTTAATTCATGATATATGAATTTTATGTTGTTGTGTTATGTCTTATAACTCATGTGTTATGCTTTATTCTCATGTTTATACCAATACTAGGCTTTTCAGCCCATCCCTTTTGTCAATGTGTTCCCTAGGTTATCTTGTTTAGTTATAGAATCTCAAAGTAAGTTAGGAGATTATTATGGAGATTAATAAAATGATATTTTATTCTAGTTTCATGTTTTCTAACTACTTACCTAGTCTCCAAAATACACTAAGATTTTTTATCCTTGGTTTGTATTTCATGGATAATTATACTTAAAATCACGTAATAATATGTGTAAAAGGATTGGATTTCTATTGTTGGTATCATAGCATGGTCTAGTTTTTTTTTTGGGATTATGACTATAAAACGTTTGTAAGAACCTAAGGGATAATTCTATAACCATGAATAAACTATATTGAAACTTAGGTAATCATAAGTTATAATATAATTTTCATTTATAATTTATTCCCTCCATGTTTATGGTTTCCTTTTTATATGATAATTGGATAAGTATTAAATCTCCCTAAGTGTATTTGTTTCTCTTTGTTTAGTTAATGTCGTGAAATAGGAGAACCCATGAGAACAACCAATTTGATATACAATATGATGATTTACCTAATGAAATTTAAAATTTTATGTCAATGGGAAATTATAAATTCATGAAAGTACTCGCTTAACTTGATCAAGATATGAATAATAACTTGAATTGTGTGGAACTCCATCCTTCTCCTAATAAAGCGAAAGTTAAAATTAAATCCTTATATTGGGTAATACAAGGAAAATTTTACAAGGATTGAACAATACACTTATGGCTTTGTCATGAACACTAAAATTAAGGTGGATCACTTCTTTAGTGGATTAAATATGTGTCTATGAAAATCCTTGGTGATTCAAGACGTTAACAGCTATGAGAAAATTTTCTGATGTGCCCTAAATCTTGATATGGATAGTGGTGACTCTCAGTGGTCTCTTGGGATCAAAGATAAAAAGATGAAAATGGAGTTTAATGGGTGAGGATCAAAAGATAAATCCCGTGAAGGAAAGAAAACCCAGCATCTTACATGTCAAAAGTGTGGGAAGAAGCATCCTGTGAACTATCTAAAGGGAACCATGAGATGCTTCAAATGTGGAAGATTAGGGTATCGGGATAATTATTACTAAATGATTTTTAAGAATACCACCAATGGTGAAGAATGAAGGAAGTTTCAGATCAGCACTCAGCCTATAGTACAATGTTTCAATAGCAAGGAACATAGGCATTATGTAAGAAAATTCTCTAATCCGGTGGTTATCAAAGGCAACCAAAAACAATCACCACCAAGGAAAAAAGGAAGGAAATATCTATCACTACTAATAAGATGGATCCTATAAATTATGTGTTGAAAGTTATGGTGGTTATTCATTCAAAAATATTTAATGTATTATTTCATTATGGTTCTATGCATTCTTTCATATCTTATATTTTTAGTAGAACTATTCAAACACCACATAAAAATATAATGGTTGAGTTATTTGTGAGAAAAAAAGAATTGGGAAATTATTTTATCTAAAGTATATAACACCTCCCCAGTTAATGTTTGTGGATTAAACCTCCTATAAAATCTCTTCTTTCTTCCTTCTGTAAAATTTGATGTTATATTGGGCATGGATTTACTATCTTTATACAAATAAAACATCAATTATCAGGAAAGGGATATCAATATTCACATCTTGAGGCATCCCCCATTTCTTTACAAATGTAAGGAGTAGGATGAATCTCATTTTGAATCATCATCTCAATTTTGGATATTATTGCCTTTTGAGAAATCATGGCTAGCTCAGATAATAAAAAAAGTATAGTATCATACTCGAAGACATGACCATTGTGAGGCACTACACTAATGTGTTCCCTAAATAATTGTCTAGTATTAATCCTATCTGAGAGGTTAATTTTTCAATATATATTATACCTAGATCTCTACCCTTATCAAACACTCCTTATAAGATGACCATCATTGAGTTGGAGGAAAAGAAGAAGCAGTTACAAGAGAATTTGGACAATGGTTTTATGTGCCTGAGTGCTTCATCATGGGGTGTTTCAATCCTCTTCATCAATAATAAGGATGGATTAATCCACCTCTGTATTGATTATCATGAGCTCAAAAATACCATGATAAAGAAAAATTATCCTCTACCATGGATATATTACTTGTTAAATCAACTATGTGGGGAAAATTATTTCTCTAAGGTGGAACTTTGGTTGGGATATCACCAATTAAAAGTAAGGAAGGAAGATATTCTCAAGAATGCATTTCAAATGAGGTATGGACATTATCATTTCATAGTGACTCTCTTCAGAATCACTAATTCTCCAAAAATATTCATGTAATTAATGAATATATTATTTATAAATTACCTCAAAAAATGTTTGGTAGTCTTTATAAATGATATTCTGATATACCCCGATAGTAATGAGGAACAAGAGTATCATTTGAATGTTGTGTTAAACACTTTTTGAATGGAGGAACTATATGAAAAGTATAGTAAATATGAGTTCTGTATGGAGTAAGCATCATTCTTAGGGCATGTTATCACCAGAAAAGGAATATCTATTGACTCTTCTAAAATAATGGAAATTGAGGAGTGGCTCAGAAGAGCATCTATAATGGAGATATTTAGTTTCCTTGGTCTAGATGGGTATCACCGAAGATTTTTGAGGAATTTTTCACAATTTTCAAATCCACTAACCTAGCTAACTCAGAAGGGAGTAAAGTTTTTCTAGACTAGTGAATGTGAAGACTACTTCAAAGAGTTGAAAAGAGGCTTATCACTGCACCAGTACTTATACTACCAAAAAGTGGAAAACTCTTTGTGGTATACATAAATTTTTCAAAGAATATATTAGGATGTTCACTTATGAAAAATGATAAATTAATAGACTATGACTCAAGGAAACTGAAATTTAATGATAAAAACTATCCCACTCATGATCGAGAGTTGGTAGCTGTGAACTTTTCATTGAAATTTTTGAGACATTATCTCTATGGGGAAAAGTTTGAGATATATACTAATCATAATAACCTCAAATATATATTCACATGAAAATAGATTAATATGTTCCATTTAATATGGTTATATATCATCAAGTATTATGACTTCTAAATCCATAATCATCCTAGTAAAGCAAATAAAGTGGAAGATTCTTTAAGAAGAAAGGATCTTGTAACTTTATCAATGATGATGATTGAGAAGGATCCAATAATATTAGAATTAAAATGGATGGAAATGGGAATCATAAAATAAGTTACATCATCATTCCTTTCACAAATGATTACTCAACCATCCCTTTTATAGAAGATAACAGATTCTCCGAGAAATGATGAAGAAATTCAGAATAAAGTGGAATATATCAGAAATGGGAAATCCTTAAAGCTTAAAATTAATTATGAAGAAGTCATAAGATTGGGATCATGAGTATCTCTACCATCCAATCTATAGATAAATAAATATCTTATGAATTATGCACATAGAACAACCTTTTCTATTCACCCAGGGAGCACAAAGATATATCAAGATCTCTGAGATCACTATTTGTGGGACAATATAGTTACATACTGACTAGGATTCCACTAAACGGTTCCCCAAGCCGGTGGATCACATGACCTCAAGCGCACCTCCTTGAATTTTAGAGGCTTCTGACTAGAAGTGAGGGCCTAGGCTATGTCTGTGGGGAGACTATACACTCATGTTAGAGTATATCACAGTGGTAGTAAATATATCAGTTATAGAGGAAGCAGTAAATAAATCAAATAGAAGATAAATATTCATGGTAGGAATAAATAAACACATACTAAATTAATCTCATATACAATGATGTTCCATTTCATATCTATATAAATCTTAAAAAATTGGTATACAATCATCTAGTGCAATACATGTATCAAAATACCAAAATAAACAAAAAGGAAATATCCCAACTAGAATCACGAGCCTCATCTCAGTCTTATTCTCCCCTACTCATAAGAATAGCACAACTCAACCATCGAACTATGTGTGTTTTCCCATATCCCTACATGCATCTATATAGTATGATCAGGTACCCAATGATGACTCAAACAAGGTGTGAGATAGAACTCAGTAGGCCACCATCAATGGTATCCATAACAAATCCAGTCTTTCTATAACAAGATAAAGTAATGTGAAAATTATATAATAGGTATAGCAGTATTGAAAGTGAAATTTCTAGGAAAAATGTAATAACTGTTAATTATTACTATCATGAAAAAAAAGGATCCCTATAAACAATAGTCAGGATCTCATATCAAGGGAAGTGGTAAAAAATAGAAAAAACAACTTCAATACAGTCCATTAAATCCACTGTAAACTGATACTCATACTAAGGATATCCGAATAACATTCCAAAAGATCCACTACAGTGAGCTTGTACAATCATGTTTGAAATCACTACCATATCCATGTTGTATAATCCAGTATATAAAATTCAACATAGCCTTTCTATATAATCAATTCATACACAATTCCCTCATCATGTAATCAAAAGTGTCATTCCATGAAGGGATGGATCCAAGGTAAAAAAAACCAAGTCATCCTCATCAAGTCGTAGGCATATCTTGATGGAAACATGGTAAATACCTAGGTGGATTCTAAGGAGCATGTCAACAACACGTGTCCAATGCAAGTCCAAGGAAACTGAATCTACGGGATAGAAAGGCCCAATGTATCTTACAAAATCAAGATCTAAGGAGAAAATAAGTCCAAGGTGTTCACTACCATAATCAAGATCTATAGGAGAAACATCCATGGAATCTAATGGAATTAGGATCCAAGGTATACCAACCAAGGAATAAAATACCATTTCAATTCACCATCTCATTACATTAATCATTTCGTAAACAATTACATTATATGACTTAATCCAACTCATATAATCATTCCCATTCAAACAATTAGAAAAATTCACAACATGTTATCACATGGAAAAGGATCCAAACCTTCTCCTAAATATTCCATCCAGTTTAATAAATTTATAAAGACTTACTCTAACTAGGAAATCTCACATTAACCCCATCGGTGGTATAAAAAAGTGAAAAAATAAGGTCACACCCTATTGGTGGCCTTGGTTGGGGAAAAAATCTAACAATCACTAAGGTACTCATGGGAAACCTAGACAGGTTCTAATTAATTTAATCATGGAAATAAATTCATTTTAGTAGAACCATAGGAAATTGCAGCATGCGACAAAACTACAACTAGGAATATAAAACATGAAACCATGAGGGGATGGTGTAGAAAAACTGTCATAGTTTTTTAGTATAGAGCTCATCCAATATTATCTTCTGATTTGATCTAGATTAGAAGAAAAATTATGAACATATTAAGAACTTGGAAATATGGCGTATTAGCTTGCACTTAAATAAATATTTTGAAATGATGTCAAATAAAGAATGACACAAGATGATCAAAGAACTTATTGGTTCGGATCCAACAAGACCTTTGGAATTTGATTCCCAATTCAGATAAAGAATCAGTGGAAAATCCTAAGTATTGGATTTCAAATAATCTACAAAGTTAACTCCAAATGGCCCGAATGCCTTCTTTTTTTTATTTTATTATAGATAATACCCCTTTTCAGGGTTGAAGGGGAACCCATACATGACCCATAGGCCCAAGTCACAAGGCCCGACATGACCCGTAATACATGACTCGAAGGCCCAGAGGCATACCCTTCCCATACATGACCTGTAAGCCCAGCCCACTAGAACTTCCCCTCCCCAGCTTTTTCATCATTGATCACCTTTATCTCCCCACCTACATTGTTGATCGGCTAGCATTACCCAGTACAAAGTTGCACGGTGCTTGGTCCCGATGGCGGTTTTCATACCCTCTCATTCTTCCAATCTGATAAGCTCTGTTTCTGGTGACTACTACTATTTCTCTTATCCGCTTCTAGGGCATGCTCTGTGTGACCTAGGATAATTCATGGTCTTCAATGGCCCAAAGGCCCTGTAGCCCGAAGGCCTTTGATGGCCCGAAGGCCCATGAGACCCGTAGGCCCAAACCAGTGGCCCGAAGGCCCAAATCGGGTGAATAGTTCATGCTGCTACAGTACTGAACAGTAACTGATACAGTACTGCTACAATACTACTACAGTACCCCAGAAATTTTCCTCCGCCTGGTTTTGAACCTGGGTCTCTTGGATGCCAAGTAGGAGCTCTTACCACTTGGGTACGGGCTCGTCGGTATCTACCAAGTTAACAAGACTGTCCAATGGAGGATAAAAAGAAATGGTTTAAAAATATGAACTCATTAATGGAGAAAATGTAATTTCCCCAAAGATATATAGGCCTTCATGGTTTGGATAAATAGTTGGACAAACTATGAAACAACCGTCTTCACTTCAATGCTTCAAGGGAACCTCGCACAGTTTATGTGCATAGTTTGAGTAACCATGCATAAACTATGTCTTAGCCTCTATCAAAATATTCATATCCCCTTAATAAAGTGTATACCTAAGGGGGTATAGTTTCCTCAAAATATGGTACCTCCCACACCCCACTGTCAAGCCCCACATGGTTAGGAGAAACTTTGTGACCTATCCAACATTGCTTCTTTTAATTGTGTGGCGTATCTGATTTTTCCAAAAAACAGGGATCTGGGCTCTAAACTAGATCTGGACACCCCCCTGATACACCTGCGATCTCATGTTCACTGATAGTAGTCCATAAAAAATCATTTAAAATAAAAAACAAAATATCCTTAACTCATATGAAATCTTGGGATCATAAAATCACCCCCTTAAAGAAATTGAACCCTGAATTTCCTTCTCAAGGGTGGTCAAGAATATCCTAATAATAACTTCATCCACTAAGCACGTGTTTCAGCATCCTAGTCTCAAGTATTATCCAATAAATGGTTATTATACCATAACACCCATACTAGAGTAACTGACTGACCTCGGATAACATTTGTGATCCTATCAATAATTTGAATATGATGCTCCTCAAAGGACGCATCTACCTATAACTCCACCTAATCCAGATACAAAGTGTGATATGCGTCCAAGTGAATATCATAAACGAGATACATGTAAGACATCATGCATGGCCTGTTACATCTAAGGTAATTTCAACCAATGGACTACCATATTGACTCTCTCTCTAGAATCACAAAGAGAAAGAAATATTGTAGTGAAAGATTTCCATGTATCCTAATCTCTCTGTGTCCCAACCTTAGTGAGATATGTAAAAAGAAAGAATCCCAGAACTCAAACTCTAGAGGTCATCAACATTGATCAACATAATATTTATGTCAATATTGTTCATTATCCATCTAATTTTTGATTAACTAGACCTGATCATAAGTCTCCTACAAAATACATAATCCCAGTAAAGCTGCATCACCTTCCTCTAAACAGTATATAGACAATCGGCATGGCCTACCATACAAAGCCTCATAAGATTCTATTTTTATAATCACCAAATAACTATTATTGTAGGAAAACATAACTGAGGTAATATTCCTCTCCCAAGAGGCTTATAAATCAAGGATGAATACTCACAACATGTCCTCAAGTAACTGAATTGTATGCTCTAATTAGCCATCATTCTAAGGGTGGTATGCCATGCTTAGAATCACCTATATACCCAAATACCTCTTCAAACACTACCATAAATGAGACATAAAATGGGCATCCCTATCTGAAATGATAGTACGAGGTACCAATGAAGTCTCACTATCTCATGAATATACAACCTCCCAAGATCATCAACTAAGAAGGTCTCCCTAATTGGTAGGAAATGAGCAACCTTGGTGAGCCTATCCATAATAACCCAAACTTCATCACTACCTCAAGGAGATCTCATAAAACCGACCACAAAATCTATCATGACATCATCCCACTTCAACTCGTGAATGGGTAACTGTTATAAAAGTTTGGCTGGTCACTAATGTTCTTCCTTCACCTACTAATAGGTGGAAAACCTCATAACAAAACCAGTTACCACATTTATCATCTTCATCCACCAATACTAGCAATATAAGTCTCGATACATCTTGGTAACACTAGGATATGCTAGCCAAAATGAGTTATTGAACTCTCACATCAACTCCTCACATATGTATTTTGGGACCCATACATGACCATGGATACACCGAATTTCATCCTCTCTCATAGTCCAATTATGAGGGGGTTCCTCACCTACTACACTATCTTATATGACTAGGCCCTCAAAATATGATAGTTGTGTCATACTCACTCAATCCAAAAGGGTAGAGTTCACAAATAAGGATGAAATAAAATTCTATCCTTGACTATCCTACACCTTCAAGTGTATCTCAAAGAATAAGTCCATAAGATTCCACTCACTAATTGCCTCCTGAACTACCAGTATTTGAGTCTACTTTCTTAGTGCATCAGCAACTACATTTCCCTTTCCAGACATATAGGAAAGATTAATGTCAAAATACTGTAGGTACTCAACCCACTTCTACTGCATCAAATTCATATCATGATGTGTAAATATATACTTATGAATTTTATGGTCTGTGTACACCACAAAATTATCTACCAGTAAATAATTCCTCCAACATCATAAATCATGAAAAACTCCAACCAACTCATGATCATGCATATATTAATTCCTCTCATGTGGCCTCGGCTAATGAGACCTATACATATTGAATCTATACCCCTAAATTAGAACTGATCCTAGACAAATACTTGTTGCATTACAAAACACAGTGTAGATCCTTTCTGAATCATGAAGAATTAGGACTGATTATGAAGTTAGTCTCCCTTTCAGATCCTGAAAGTCTGTCTCATAGGTATCTGACCATACAAACTTCACACCCTTCATAATCAAGATCATCAATGGTGATGCAAATAATTATAAGTCCTATATGAAATTACTACAATATCTAGATATCTCTAACAAATTCTATATATCATAGATGTTCTTGGGATACTTCTAAGAAACTATAGATCTCACATTCGCTAAGTTAACTAATACTCCAGTCTCTAAGATAATATGACCCATGAAGTGATTCTTATCCATCCAAAAGTGGAAATTTGTGAGCATACAATATAATTACTGCTCTCTTAGTGTATCTAAAATGATCTCAAGATGTTTGGCATGGTCATGTCGATTATGATAATACACCAAGATATCTTGCATGAATACCACCATAAATGAATCCAGATAAGGATTGAAAACTCAGTTCATAAAATACATAAAAAATGTTGGCATGTCCTTCAAACTGAAAGGAATTAACAGATACTCATATAGACCATACCTATTATGAAAAGTTGTACGAGATATGTATATACGTTGAATATGAACTTGATGATATCCAGATCTCAAATTAATTTTTTGAGAAAACTTGAGCTCCTCAAATATGATTGAAAATTACATCTATTTATGGAAAGGGGTATCAGTTTTTATCAATCAATTGGTTCACTTTTTGATAATCCACATATAGCTTAAGGGTAACATCAGCCTTTTCACAAAGAGGACCAGCAAACCCCACAAAGAAGTAATGGGTCATTCAAACCCATTTGCCTTCAAGTACTCTAGATGCCTATTGAAATCCTACAAATCCATAGTATACATTTTATAAGGATAAATGGATACTAGTACAGAACCTAGCTATAGATCAATAGAGAAATACACCACTCTCTCGGGAGGTAAACCAGAAAATTCGTCTAGGAAAACATCCCTAAAACGATTAACCATTGGAGGTAAATATTCCTAGTGTGATCCCTAGTAATCATAATATAAACTAGAAATATGGGATATCATCCCACCTATCCCATGATGTTCTGGTCTATATCAGCTCACCTGAACATCCCATTCACCCTAGTGAATAAAAACTATTCCCTGTGGTGATATAAATATAACCCTCCAGTGATAAAAATTAACATAGGATCGATTAGCATTTAGCTATACCATCTTTAGTACGATGTAAAACCAGGTCATCTTAAGGAAAAAAAGATACCATACAAAGTGACTCCCACCAATCTCAAGGGGAACTCCTTGTATTGGTGTATACTCTCCATTCTGATCACCAATGGAGTATACAATGTCATAATGCTACTAGAAAACTATACAATGAGCCCAAGGCTCCTAAAAATGGGTATGGATATGAAACTATGTGATAAACCTATTTCAGAAAGTACAGATACATGAGTATAGGCTATTAAGATCATACCAATCACCATAGATGGCTCTACATTCTACTCCTCAGGGGTAATATATATAGAATATATCTGGCCTGAACCACGGCCCTCTGGCACAACCTCACTACCCGGATCATGCCCACTCTACTATATTGGTACAACCGGTGCATGGATACCTCATCCATGACCACCATATAATCTTGAACAATTGACACTACTCTAAATCCCAGCATTATGTAGATCTATGAATCTCACTTTTGGACCTAGATCTAGAGTTTAACCCCTTCCAGTAACTACTTTAGGGAAGGTCCTATCGAAACACTATACGTGGTCCATTCGGCCATAAGCTCATAACTCGACTGGGTCACAGTCAAAGCAATATCTCATATGGCCCCATATTCAACATCAATGATAGAAAATATAGCTACCAAAACTAACAACCAATATGGTACTCCCATTATGTGGAGACTCAAAATAGCACTTCCTATGACTAGAAGTTGAACTACTAAGTCAAAAAATTGAGATGCTATGCTCTGTACCTACATCTTCCCTCAGGATCTACTCTATAATAAGCATCTGATTCACTATTTCAGTAATATTCATTAACTTTAACACATTTACCTATGATTGAACATCATGTATGAGACCTTCCTAGAAGTGTCTCTCCCTCGATAAGTCTTCAGCAAGATAAATCGACACTAAACATTGTAGCTCTGTATAGCATGATGAATAATCCATAACTGCCATCGCACCCTATTCCATATGCATGAACTTACTTTCCCGTTCAACTATCAAGGTCACAAGAAAAAATTAGTTGTAAAACCTCAATTTAAAATCACTCCAAACCATATCTCACATCTTGTCATCCTGGTTCAAAACATCCCACCAAAACTTTGTTGCTCCCCATAACATATATGTCTCAAGATTCACTCTCCTATCAAGAGGTGTATCTATATACTAGAATATTGGAAACATAGTTTAAATATATATCTCAAATACTATGGACTTTCATCCCCTGAAAACATGGTAGGATGTTTCTACTAGAACACACTGGTCAGCTCATCCATAGATGAGGCAAGCTGCGGTGCTCCCTAAAAAGTTAGCATACAACATAAAAACCCCTCACAGAACTATGACCCAGCATCTATGTTCGATAAAACCATTGGTTCATCATTTTTCACTACAGGAGGATCTACTGGTAGATCATGTCCCACCACATCAAGATCATGGTCGTCACCACCCTCCTAGTGTATGATTGGAGGTCATTATTGTCGGAATGTATCTACAATACCAAACACACACCTCCAAAAAGATCTCTAACCATAATTTCATATCTAAAATAATAGGATAGGAAACCCCTTTCTATAAATAGGTCACATGCCTCTAACTACTTCAAAATAAAATAATGGGTAAAAAGGAGCAGTCGTAAAATCACTAGCGACACTACCTAAAGCCCACTCAAAATCCAGATCAAGTACAAGTTCTCTATTTCAAAATTTCAATTTCCATTTTAATTAATATTCATTTATAAATCCTATTTAAATGGTTGAACCAAATATTTCACCACTTATGATCCATAATGGCCCATACACCTTATGAACCAAAGTATAGATTCCACTAAATCCATACCATAACATGTTTTAGTCTATATGACCAATGTTCCATGACTCAATGTTTCATAGTTGACTACTTAAGGTTTATTCTGTAGCCTAATCAGAAAAAAAGTATTTTGGTTATAGAAGGAACTCTAAGTACCAACTATTTTTCTCAATTCCCTGCAAGAACACTAATGGGATGAAAAATATATCACAAAAGTCACATATCAAAAAGTCATGAAGTCAAGCAATACATCCTATGTGGCATGGAATGTTAATCTTGACATGTGCCTAAGATGATGTAAGAGATGCATACCCTCATATCATTGATAAATGGTAAAAAAATCCTCAATCATATCAATAATAACATAAAAATTCAAGTGTATCACTCAATGGTGGAATCAAATAAACTGTAATAGGCCAAACCTAGAAGGAACAAATTCCATTCATGGTAATTTGGTTTATTTCTATATGTGGGTTAGCTACACTCAAGCATAGATCATTACTAAATTAAAATTCCTTCCTATTACTATTTATTTTCTCAAAATAGTAAGATATAAAAGAAAACCCCTATGATAAAACTTTGTAATGTATCAACTCGGATTCCACTAAACAATACCCTAGTCTAGTGGGTCATAAGGCCTGAAGCGTGCCTCCTTGAATACCAGAGGCTACCAACTATTAGTGAGGGCCTAGGGTGTGTACTTGGGGAGACTATTTTCTCATGTTATAGTATAGAAAAATGGTAGTAAACATATTGGTCAATATCTAAAGTAGTAAATCAATCAGACAGTAGATAATTATCCAAGACTGGAATAAATAAATAATTCCAAAAGTAATCTCATATACCATGATGTTCCATTTCATGTCTCTACAAAGTTATAAAATATGTATACAAGCATCCAGTGCAATAAATGTATCAAAATTCCACAAATAACAAAAAGTAACTATCTCGTCTAGTATCACGAGCCTCATATCAGTTAAATGCTCCCCTACTCTTAAGTATAAAACAAATCAAGCATCGAATTGTGGGTTATTTCCTTGATCCATACCTGTATCCATATAGTCTTCACAGGTACAAAATGGTGGCCCGAATAGGGTGTGAGATAACACTCAGTAGGACACCACCAACTGTGTCTATAGGAAATTTAGTTTGTGTATAACAAGATAAAGAAGTGTGTAGAGTATATAACAAGAATAATAGAAATACAAGTGAAATTACCATAGAAAAAGTAAAAAATTTAAATTAATACTATCAAGACAAACAAGGCTCCCAACAAACAACATTCAATCTACCATGTCAAGGGTAGTGGTAAAAATAGATATAAAAATTTTAATATAGTTTATTCAATCCATTGTAATCTGATACCCTTACTAGGGTTATCCGTATAACATGAAAAATGATCCACCATGTCCACTACGTATAACCAAGTGTGAAACCACTACCATGACCATGCCATATAATCCATTATATAACATTCAACATGGCCTTGTCGTATAATAAATCCATCCATAATGTCATCATCATGTAATCAAAAGTGTCAGACCACAAAGGATCAGATCCAAGGTATAGAATACCAAGGCATCCTCATCGAGTACCAGGATAATCTCAATAAAAACTTGATAAATACCTAGTTTTATCTCAAGGAGCATGTCAACATTACATTTCTAATTCAAGTCTAGTAAATTCAGATCCAGGGGGTTATAGGCCCCAAAGAATCCTACATAATCAAGACCCAAGGAAGAAAAAAGTCCAAGGCGTCCACTGTTGTAATCAAGATCCATGGGAGAAACATACATTAAATCTAATGGAATCAGGATCCAAGTTATAACAACCAAGGAATCCACTACCATTTTAATTCGTCATCTCATTTAATTAATAATTTCATATAAAATTACATTCCATGATTTCATCGAACACATATAACCACTCACATTCAAACAATTAGAAAAATTCACATCAAGTTATCAAATGGAAATGGAGGAAAACCTTATCCTCACAATTCCATTCAATTTAATCAATTTATAATGGTTTCCACTAACTATAAAAGTTCACATGAACCCCATGGGTGGTATAAAAAAGGGAAAAAATAAATTTTGACACCATGGGTGGCCTAGGTTGGGGAAACAACCTCCAAAAATTTATAAGGTACTCATGGGAAACCTAAACAGGTTTCAATTAATTTAATCATGGAATTAAATTCATCTTAGTGGGACCATTGGAAAGTAATTCATGTTGAAAAACTACAACTAGGAATATAAAACACCAAACCATGAGGTAAAGGTATAGACCATCTACCATAGGTATGGTGTAGAGAACTCATCTAGTATCAGCACCATATTTGATCCAGATCAGAAAGAAATTGAAGAACATATGAATAACCTAATGATAGGTAATATTAACTTTCAACTAAATAAATCCATTGATACAAAGTCAAATGAATAATGGAACAAGATGATCTAAGAAATTACTGACATAGATCAAACAAGACCAACAGAGTTTGATTCTGAGTTTTGATAGAGAATCAGTGGAAAATCCTCTGTATTGTCTTTCAAAGAAGCTCCCAAGTGCCCACGGCTATCCAGCAGAGGATAAAAAGCAATGGTTTCAAAATATAAACACATTAATGAAGAAAATGTAATTTTCACAATAAATACTAGGATGCACAGTTTGGTTTCATGGTTGTCCAAACTGTGCACCAACCGTGCACCCTTCACTACTTTAAGGGAACCTCAAATGGTTTATGCACATGATTTGACTAATCGTACACAAATAGTGTCTTATCCTCTGTTAAAAGTTGTAAATCCCCTCACACTAGTATGAAATTGATTTTTCATGGTTTCCTCAAACCGTGTGACCTCATGCACCCCATTTTCAAGTGTTTCACAGTTTAGAGTAACCATGTGACCTATCTTATAATGCTTATCCTAACTGTGTGGCCTATCTAGTTTTTCTAAAAAGTGGGTATTCGGGATCTGAACAAGACCCTAATACAATTTTTATCTCATTGGGAACTCATAATAATCCATAAACAATCATTTAAACTAAACCCCATAGATCCTTACCTTATAGGAAAACTTAGGATCATACAAATATGAAGAAGGAGATGGCTGAATATACATCAAAGTGTCTGGTATGTTAGCAAGTGAAGGGTGAAAGGGGATTATGAAACCATTACCCATACCTACATGGAAATGGAAAAACATCACTATAGACTTCATCACAGAAATTCTAAAGACTTCCATAGGAAATAATGTTATATGGTCCATTTTGGATCATCTAAAAATGACTACTCACTTTATTGTGATTCGATAGGACTTCTCACTTGATCAACTTTTATAGATATACATCAGAGAAGTTTTAAGGCTTCATGGAGTACCATTATCGATTATATCTGATCACGATATGAGATTAACCTTCAAGTTCTATAAAATTCTCCAACAAACTCTAAATACATAGTTGAACTTCATTACATCATATCTCTCCCAAATTTATGGTCAATATGATCTGAAAATTCAAACACTGAAATACATATTGAGAGAATTTTCAATAGATTAAAAGGAATATGGAATCAAAATCTTGCACTATTCAAGTTCTCTTACAGCAATAGTTTTTAATAAAGAATTCAAATGGATCCATATGAAGCCCTTTATGGGAAAAGATGTAGAACACATGCATGCTGGGATAGTGTTGGTGAACATAATATGTTGGGACCTAAAACGGTCAAGGAAATGGTAGAAAAGGTGATGACCATCCATCAACATATATAGGCTGCCCAAAGTCAAGAGAAGAACTATGTAGATAATCATCAATGATAATTATATTTTGATGTTGTTGACATGGTAATTCTCTACATATCTCTATGGAATAGGGTCCTAATATTTTGGAAGAAATGAAAGTTAAGTCCTAGGTACATCATCCCATTTCATATTCTTAATAGTATTAGAGTTGTGGCCTACTGACTTGAACATCAACCAATCATATATCAAGTACATGATGTATTCCACATATCCCTTATGAGGAAGTACATACCATATCCCTAAAATGCACTAAACTCATAGGTGGTATAGTTGTAAAATGATCTCTCTTATGAGGAGAAGCCGGTGAAGTTTTTAGACCGTAGTGACAGGGTTCTATGTAACAAGACCACTCACCTGGTCAAGTTACTATGGAGAAACCATAAGTATGAAGAGGTGACATGGTAACCAAATGAAGAAATAAAAAATAAATAGCATCACTAGTTTCCACATTGGTATGTAAAACAAAATTTTAAGGGAGAAATTTCATAAGGGGGGAAGAATTTAATGACCTAGAATTTTACTGATGGAATTTTCCTTCTTATAATTATTTTATAAAACACATACAAAACATAGAGATTCCAATAGAAACATCATTATCATAAATTAATAATGATAAATTATTCATCAAATAGCCCAATAAGAATTCCAAAATATTATATCGGGATAATAAATTAAAAATAAGATAATAAGAATTGGAAAATTTGGATCTTCTCGATCCACTAGAATGAAAGCACTCGTGAATAATGACTTAAAAATAAAAAATGTTAATAATATAATATTAATTTTAAATATGAAAATATATAACTTGGAGAGAAAATGTAAGTGGTTGAATAATGAATGAAATAAGTGATATTTATAGAAACTAAGGAACCTATATATCTTCTAAAAATCTAATCATTGGAATAGTAATCTAGCCATTATGAATAGTAATCAAGCTGTTAGAATGTTAACCTCACCTATAAAAGTATAAAATAAAATTTAGGTATATTATAAATAAAAAATTATATATTTATATCATTGTATAAGTAAATAAATGTTTTAAAAATGATAAATTTTGTATTCGTATTGGTATTTTTATAAAATGTAAATGTTTATTTATAATTTATAATTTTATATAATGATTTAAATAAAATTATTTAAATAAATAGATTAATAAATTAATATTTTGTTGTATTATAATTATAAGATAATTTTATATGTCATTAGTTAATTTTTTCAATGCTCAAAAAATGATTACGATTTTAAAATCAATATTCTTCGAATAAATGATGATTTTAATTAAAAATTAAATTTATTATTTTTAGAAAATTATTTTCTTAAAATGGATTCTATTTTTTAAAATATAAACATAAAAAATGGTTAGATTTAATTTTTGGTATTTTTCTAAAATAGTTGATTTTTTGGTGAATAGTGAAATACAGTAAATTACGGTATTTAACATTATATACCAAATACATGACTTTTTGACCCATGGATGATGTAATGACCCATTTTTTCAAAATATAATGAACAATTTATGGTATTTATTCATAGTAATCAATACTATTGATAGTATTGATCCAAAAATAATAAATTAATGAATATAGTGATCAAAAATACACATCTCATCCCCCTATAAAAACCACCCCTTCTCATCGCACCTTCTAAGAATTTTATCTTGTCAATACTCTACCCAATTATCATCTAAATCCTATTAACCATGTTAAAAATGTGTTCATCTCAAAAAAAAGACCAATTCCAAGTTCATTAAGGGGTTCTTCAGTGAAGTCATATTCAAGAGGTAACTTTCTCAAAAAAAATATCTTTTAATTTCTTTTTTTCTTCTACATTATCCTCACCTACCTCATCCATAAAAGAATAATAACTCTAGTATAATTTATATACTATAATTTTATTTTTATAAAGGAATATATTCTTTCCACCCCTTTTCTATTCTCCTCTAATTCCAAGAAATGAAACCATTGTCCAAATTATAATGATTTACCATCTCTGTGAATACTATTTTTTGCATTTTTTCATTTTTCATTACCTCCTTCATGGAAGGTCATAAAAACATTATTATGGTTAAATAATATTTTAATATGTATATTATAACTTATTTCATGTTCTGTAACTAATGTATAAACACAATATTCAATAAAATGAAACTAGTTCGTGATGGTCAAAAAACCCACCCAAAATAAACTAAACAATTATTATTAATGTTTAATCAAAAAAATCATATTTATACCACAAAACATGATATATGGGACCATTTAAATTTATTTAAGTTCATTAATTCTATATAATTTATATTTTGGAAAATTATTCCCATCTGACAAGAACTTCCATAATTTTACACAAATGAATCGACCATGAAAACATGAAATGAATGCTCCAAGAATGAAAAAATTAAACTTTTTAACTCATTGAAGTGGTTATAAATAAACTTAATAAAATTATAATGAATAAAATACATATATAAGAGGATATAAATTTAGTAATTAATGAATAAAATTTGATTATCCAGGACATTAAGAGAAAGTGAATAACTCATTTGGACATAAGGTAAGGGATCTTTCGGAACCTTATTATTTCATTTAAGTTACATTATCTCTCTATATGCCTCAATTTATCACTTAATTATTCTTATTTTTTCTTTATATATGTATCACACATATATTCCATGTTTATTTAATCTGTACTTTATGTGGATGTGCATGTATTAAAGGTTCCATTATTAATTCCTTTCTAAAACCCAATTAAAGGGAACTTCTATATTTTCTTTGCCTATTTTAAATTATTACTCAGTGAAATGTTTTAAAATTTTGTATGATTAATAAAAAATACATATTATTTTGAAAAATATTTTAGCTAACTTCCCTTTTTATGTAAATTATTAATATCTTACCCCTTTTAAAGACTCTTTATATCTTCTTTTAAAACTCTGCTTAAGCGACACATCTCCAAGGTTACTTAAACACTATTTTTACATGTTTTCACTTTAGTTAGACATAATTTATCATGATAAATTATTGGTTTTACTTTATGAATGTTAATTTATTATTTAAATCCCTTCTTTCATATATATAAATATAAAATACCCTTTTTTATTCCTTATAACATGATTATGATGCCCATTTCTTTCCATGGGTAACTCTTATTTGTATTCCTTGTGTTTGATTTCTTATTATGGAAAAAATATTCATGAATGCGTTATCATGGTTGAACCTAGATACCACTCCAATAAATTTTTTAATGTTTATTCTCATGAGATTTCATGTATAATATTAGGGAGTAACACCTAATACAATCTAGAACATTGTTCACCATGTGACATAGTCTTGGCAGTTAGCCTTGACTCATGTTTATGTCATGTCATATATTTCAGCCACATTCCAATATTTTCAAGATCATATGATTCCATGATCTATATTTTATGTTTATATATTTTTATTCATGATTCATTCCTTTTATGTTATCATGTTATGTCTTCTAACTCGTGTACTATGATTTATTCCCATGTTTATACCCTTACTAGGCTTTTTATCTCATCCCTTTTGTATATTTATTCCCTAGTATTTCCTATGCCATTATAGGAGCTTAAATTTTATTAAGATATCATTATGGAGGTTAATAAAATGATTTTTTATTCCAGTTTCATGTTTTTAAATTGTGTGTCTAGTCTTCCAAAGACACTAGACTTTTTGATCCTTGGTTTGTATTTCATGGATAATTTTTCTTAAAATCAATTAATATTATTTGTCAAAGGATTGGTTTAATATAATTGGGATCAGAGAACGGTCTAGTTATTTTTGGAGATTAGGACTAGATAACTTTAGTAATAAGCCTAGGAATTATTCTATCATCATGAAAAACCTATGTTAAAACTTATGGAATCATATGTTAGGATATACTTTTTATTTATAAGTTATTCCCTCAAAGTTTATGGTTGAATTTTTATATCATTATAGAAGTATTAAAAATACCTAATTGTATTTTTTATTTTTTTAGTCTATGGTGGGAAATAGGAGAACTCGTTCTAACAACCGATGTGATATGAAATGTGATGATTTACTTATTTAAATTTTAAATCTGATGGGAATGAGAGATCAGAACTTTATTATAGTTCTATCTCAACTGAGTCAAGTTATGAATAATAAATTGAATCATGTGTAACACCCCCTTATCCTAAGAAATATAATGTTTTAGTTGAATCCTTTTAGTGAAAAATACCTCATATCTTCAGCATGTCTTCTTATCCCCTCATCGTGGAATAAACAATTAAATCCATTAAGAATATATTCTCTATTCTCTATTGCTCAAAAGAATATAAGGTCAAACTGGAGGTCTATCATTTTGATGGGGAGTCTTATTAATGGTGGATACTGACCCAAAACAAAAAATTATAAGGGGAAATTTATTTCATGGATTTGGAAGGATTCATGAAGATATTTTTAAATAAATATTTTCCTTGAAATATCCATCTTAATATGGATAGTTAGTTTCTAGAACTTAAGAAAAAAAAGATAAATCTATTGGTGTGTACATGGAAAAATTTACAAGTCTTTCATGATACAGCTTCAGCTTTTTCATGAACACTAAAAGTAAGGTGAATCACTTCTTTAGTGGATTAAAGCTGAGACTATGAAAAATCTTGGTGATTCGAGTCTTTGATAGTTGTGTGGAAATTTACTGATGTGCTCTAAAGGTTGAGATAGAGATTGGTGACTCTTAGTGTTCTCATGGTCCCATAGATAAAAAGTGAAATTTTTAATTTAATATGGGACCATCAAAAGATAAACCCAATGAACTAAAGAAAACCTACCATCCTGCATGTCAAAAGTGTTGGAAGAAGCATCCTAGGAACTGTCTAAAGGGAACCAGGAGGTGCTTCAAATGTGTAATATAGGGGAATAAATATAATTATTATTTAAGGGATTTGAATAAGCCCACAAATTCATAATAAGAAAGGAAGGTTCATATCAACAGTCAGCCTGTAGTGCAGTGTTTCAACTACAAGGAATATGGGCACTATACAGACCAATGCCCTAGGCCAAGGGTTGTCAGAGACAACCAATAACAACAACCTCCAATGTAACAAGGGAATATTCTATCACTACCATTGATGTGGATCATGGAAATTATGTGGTGATAGGTATGAAGGTTGAGTTATTTTTTCAAACAATTAATAGGGTTATTCTTGCATCTAAATTATATAACTCCTACACAGTTAATGTTTGTGTACTAAACCTCCCAAAAAATCTCTTATTGCTTACTTTGGTGGAGTTTTATGCTATATTGGTCTTGTATTTACTATATTTATAAAAATACAACATCAATTGTTGGGAAAGGGATATCACTCATCACATCTCAAGGAATCCAAAAATTATGTATAAGTTTAAGGAGGATGATGAATCTCCTTCATAATCATCATCTTTATTGTGGATATTATTTCCTTATGAGAAATCATTTCATCCTCAAATGATTGAGACAAATTATAGGATCATGCTCAAAGACACTCTCATTATGAGGGAATATATTGATGTGTTCCCAGAAAAATTTCCTAGTCTTCCTCCTGATTGAGAAGTTGAGTTTTGAGTTGATCTTATACTTGTATCTCTTCCCATGTCAAATACTTCTTAAAGGATGGCCACCATTGAGTTGGAGGAATAGAATAAGCAGTTACAGGAGAATTTGGACAAGGGATTTATACACTTGAGTGCTTCACCATGAGGTGTTCTAGTCCTCTTCCTTAAGAATAATGATGGATTAATGCACCTCTTCATTGATTATCATGAGGTCAAAAGTCATGATAAGGAACAATCATCCCTGCCGCAGATAGATTACTGGTTTTATCAACTATGT
Source organism: Viscum album (assembly GCA_963277665.1). Taxonomy (NCBI): domain Eukaryota; kingdom Viridiplantae; phylum Streptophyta; class Magnoliopsida; order Santalales; family Viscaceae; genus Viscum; species Viscum album. The sequence goes on along the minus strand of OY728133.1, from coordinate 1,571,513,970 downwards.
GGTGTGAAGTATTTCTCTAAATTCGATCTTCAATAGGGATATCACCAATTAAATGTGAGGAAGGAAGATATTCCCAAGAATGCCTTTCGAATGAGGTATGGATACTATGAGTTCATAGTGATTCCCTTCAGACTCACCGATGATATAAAAATATTCATGGACTTAATGAATAGAGTCTTTAGATATTATCTCAACAAATTTTTGATATTCATTATAGATGATATTATGATATAATCCCAGATAAAGGGGTAACAAGAGGAGTATTTGAATATAATGTTAAAGAATTCATGAAAGTAGAAACTATATGAAAAGTATAGTGAAGATGAGTTATGTATAGATGAACTATAATTCTTAGGGCATGTTATCACCAGAAAAGTAATATTTTTAGACCCTTATAAAACAAAGGAAATTGAGGAGTGGGCTAGACCAACATCTGTATTGGAGATCCATAATTTCTTTAGTCTATCTGGGTAATACTTATAACTTTTGAGGAACTTCTCATGATTGTAAAACCCTATAAATAGGCTGACTTAGATGGGAGTAATGTTTTTCTCAACTAGTGGATGTGAATGCTTATTCTAAAAGTTTAAAAAGAGGCTTATCACTACACTAGTACTTACACTACCAAAAGGTGGGGAACTATTTGTGGTATACAAAGATACCTCAAAAAATAGATTAGGCTATATACTTATGAAAAATGATAAATTAATAGCATATGCCTCAAGGAAACTGAAAGATCATGAGAAAAACTATCCCATGCATGATTTGGAGTTGGCGGTTGTGATTATCACATTGAAAATTTGGTTCCATTATCTATTTTGGGAGAAGTGTGAGGTATATATAGATCATAAGAGCCTTGAATATTTATTCACAAAGAATGATCTTAATATGCATCAGTGAAGATGGTTAGAGCTCATCAAGGATGATGACTTCTCAATCCACTATCATCATGGTAAATAAAATAATGTGGGAGAAGATCTAAGTATAAAGGATATTGTAACTTTATAAATTATGAGAATTGAGAAGGATCTAATCTTATTATACTTGTAAATAATGGACATGGGAATAATAAAGGAAGTTACATCATCATTCCTTTAAAAAATTATTTCTCAACCATCCTTTCTAAAAAAGATAAAGTATGTTTAACAAAATGATTTATAAATTCAGGAGAAGGTGGAAGCTATCAAAAATAGGAAATCCTTAGACATTAAAATTGATGAGGAAGGAGACATAATATTTGGCTCACAATTATGTGTACTATCTAATCCGTATATAAAGAAAGATCTTTTGAATTATGAATATAGCTCAACCATCTATATTCACCCAGGGAGAAAAAAGATGTATATAGATTTCTGAGATCACTATTGGTGGGATAATATAAAGAAGGATATCATTGAATATACATCCAATTTTATGGTATATCAACAAGTGAAGTCTGAAAAGAAAAATTTTAAGGGGATGATGCAACCATTACCCATACCTACATGGAAATGTAAAAACATCACTATAGAATTTTTCACTAGACTTTTGAAGATATCAAGAGGAAATAATGATATATGTGTCATTGTGGATCATCTAACAAAGACAGGTCTCTTTTTTGTGATTCGAGGTGACTTTTCAATCAATAAAATTTCATGTATATACATCACAGAAGTGGTGAGGATTCATAGAGTACCATTATCAATTATATCTAATCATGATCTAAGATTCACCTCCAAGTTCTGGAAAAGTATCCAAAATTCTCTAAATACGTAGTTGAACTTCATTACGGATTATCACCACCAAATTGATGGCCAATCTAAGTGGACTATTCAGACACTGGAAGACATGTTAAGAGAATACTCAATGGACTTCAAAGGAGGATGGGATCAACATCTTCCACTGTCCAAGTTCTCTTACAATAATGGATTCCACCCAAACATCCAAATGGCACCATATAAATCCCTTTATGGTAAAATATGTATAACACCTACATATTGGTATGACATTGGTGAATGTAAGATACTGGGACCTGAGAGGAAATGCATGAAAAGGTAAAGAAAGTTCAGCAACATATCTAGACTTTCCAAATTTAAAAAAAGAGATATGTAGATAATAATCTGTCACGACCCGCCCTCGGGGCCCGTGCCGTGACTACCCCAAGCCCGCCTTCCATAGGCCAGGGGCTGGCGACTAGCACCTAGGCGTAAATCCCGATAAAAAGGGAAGGCATTGCCTTTGAAAAGTAAACAAGCACCACAGGGTAAGCAAGCGGAAAAGTAAACACTAAGTAAAAACAGAGTACAACTGAAAGTGCGGAAAAGTAAATGGGCCAGTATACAAACCCAAACTGAAAGTAAAGTACAAATCGAAAGGGAAAACAGCAACTGCAAAGTAAAAGCCGCTACACCGAGCTGTCCACTGGAAATCCCACCTGAAGGGTGGGTACAGATAGCTCCACTGCTCCTCGGGTCCCATCGTCCGCTCCGAGCACGTCTCGCCCAGTGGTCCACCTCCTGGTACCGTCCTGCTCAGCAAGCCTCAACTACGATCAATGTTGTCCGTCGTCTGCAACCAACACAACGTAGTGCGGGCATAGCCCGTGCAGGGGTGAGTATAAGCTACTCAGTAGGGACCCCGAGACCCCTGAAGGTCTCCCAAAATCCACAAAGGATAAACCACAAAGGTAAGATACAATCACTAAGTAACAACCGACACTGCTTAGGTATATGCCCATACATATACCTAAGTCATCAATTCCAATACGCTCCAACCTCCGAGCCCAAGTACAACTCAGTCCACACATGAAAGTATACGTATTCCACACAGGAAAGCAAAACGAAATCCACACAGGATAGCACAACACATTCCACACAGGAAAGCAACAGGATTCAGCTCACACAGGTATACTTCTTCGGATGACGATAAAGATGATCACTGATCCATCTAAGTCGTCGGACCCATGAAGGATCAATAGGTAACTAACCCTCGCAATGACCCACACAGGATCAGGCCCACACAGGACCTGTAGGCGCTGGTTCACACAGGACCGCTGAGCGCAGACCCACACAGGATCGGACCCACACAGGATCGGGCCCACACAGGACCTGTAGCACTGATCCACGTAGGATCGCTGAGTGTTGTAGTCTTCGTCGTCGAATCCACCAAGGATCTCTGTACTGTCGTCGTCGCAGTCACAGTAGCAGTAGCAGTAGCAGTCGCAGCCAGATCTAAGGTTCCCGCACACAGCAAGCTCGTTCGGGAGGATCCGCTCCACGAGCGGAGAGGCTGATACATCAACTGTCACAAAGTCCAGAGTTGATGTATCCAAAAGTTCCGTATCGTCAACAAGAACTCAACGCAACAGACGGCGCGTCGATCGGACGCCCGGTCTGAGAGTTATTGGCTTTTTCGTCCCAGGGGCCCGGTTGGTTTTTAAGGCAAAACCAACCGGACCGTACTCCACCTGCGTCCAAACCTCGGGCGGAGTATTCCAAAAGATCTGTCTCACTAAGAGGAACTCAACAAAGCTGACGGCACGTCAAACGGACGTCCGTAGCTCAAGATATGAGCGTTTCCGCTCCGAGGGCCCGGTTGGTTTCGTGCACGAACCAACCCGTCCGAACTCAAAGTATTCCGAAACCTTGAGTGCAGTATACCGAAACGACCGTCTCGATCCAAGGATCGCATCGCCGCTGACGGCGCGTCGTTTGGAAGTCCATAGCCCGAGTTATGGGCATTTGAATCCAAACTGCTCGGTAACGGGGGTTTCGGGCCCGGGCCGTCCCGGCCCGAGACCCACCGGATGGCCCGAACCGGGTCGACCCGCCCCGGACAGGGTCGACCCGGACCGGCCCGGCCCGACCCGGCCTGGCCTGGCGGTCCGGCCAGGCGCGCCGGTTTGGCGGAAGGCAGCGCGCTGGGCGCGCTTCCAGATCGGCCGAAGGCCGAGCTTGCAGGAAAAACGGGGGGCCGCCTGCCCCCCTTTGTGAAACCAGCCCCCCCTCATTATGGGGGGCCAATTTTGGCTGGCTAGGGGAATTAATTCCCCCCGGTTTTTCCTCCCTTCCGGCCGGCCCGAGCTGGCCGGCCCGAGCTGGCCGGCCGGTCCCCCTTCCGGCTTCCGACACCAGCGGCCCGGCTGGCCGCTGGTCTTCTCGTTCCGCCGCAGCCCGAAACCGGCCGCGGCCTTCATTGTCCGGCGCGGTGTGACGGCACCGCGCCCCTCCGCCACGGCCCTGCTCCGGCCGCGGCCCCTTCGGTTTCCTTCGACGTGGCGCGACGACGTCGCGTTCATGATATTCTTTCCACGGCGCGGCGCGATGGCACCGCGCAATAATTACCGTGTGATTCCCACGTGGTGCGACGGCACCACGCCATCTCGTTTCATCCGCAAGAAACATTCAAGAACAAAGGAGGGGTATTCGGCCGTGTTTGTGCGGTCCGGCCCCCCTCTCGTTAGACGATAACACTTAATCATTTATCCTCAAAGATCGTCATGCTTGAACCAAGAACGAGAATAATTAAATAAAACAACAACAAACCCCTACTTCGGTTTCAAGAACTATGTTCGTCAACGACCCGCGGAAGACGAGCATCGCGGTGGTCGGCGTCGCGGGAAAAGGACGTCGACGTTGTGAAGCGAGGATTCGAAGTTATTTGACGGTGATTTCGTCGTGGGAAATCGTCGCGGAAGAGATGACGCGGAAGAAGTACGTCGCGTCGCGGATACGGCGTCGCGGAAGGACCGAGTTCTTCGACGGAGAGGTTCTTCGTTGAAGAACGGCATTCTTCGCGTTCTTCGTTGAGTTTGAAGAAGAAGAAGAAAGCTCCAAATTCTCTCAAGGTGGCTAAGGAGACCAACCAAAATAAAATAAGCTAAGGCTTATTTTGTTTACACAATTATCAACTTGAATTTCAAAGGTTTGAAATTCAAACAACTCAACTCAATTAATTAACCAAGTTGTCAAGTTAATTAAAGAGGAGTTATAGGGAGTTTAAAAAGAGAAGATGAAGTGTTAGGGTTCGTGTGGGCCCCACCACACTTAATCCTCTCAAGGGAGGTTAAGTGGATGTGGTTCCCACCCCTAAATCCCTTTGGGAGGAGTTAACCAACAAGTTAAAAATAAAATGTGTTTCCACATTTTATTTAACTTCTTTTAATTTTTCCCAAAACTAACTTTCATTCCGCATAAAACACAACCTCGTAAAAGGTCTCCTTAAGCGAATATCGGCGCTGCGAGCTCATCGGTGCCCTCGGAATTCGATTTCGGGCATCGGTTCAAAAGTTAGAAATTCCCGCTCGTTCGTTTACTGAACGTACCCGAGCCAAACTTCAGAAATTGATTCCGGGCACTCCGGGCCTCAAAATCAGGTGCCGTCAGAAACCGCGCTCTTGTAAAATTCCAAAGAAAATTAAGAAAAAATTTCCCTTGAATGTTACGGGTCTTTACATTACTCCCACATCAGGGCTTTACGTCCTCGTAAAGATACATCAAAACTAGGGAAACAAATGAGGGTACTGAGCATGCATCTGAGCCTCCCGCTCCCATGTGCTCTCCTGGAGGTTCCCGTGCTACCATCTGATGTGCACTAGAGGAATCGACCATCCACGTAGGACCCGCTCTTGTCGATCCTCGATCTCCACCGGAACCTCCGTAAAAGTCGCCCCATCGTCAACGTCAAGCTCCCCATGATCAATGATGTGCGTCGGGTCATGCACGTATCTCCTCAGCTGAGATACGTGGAAGACGTCGTGCACCTGGTGCAACTGAGGTGGTAGATCCAGGTGATAATCCACCTCACCTATCCTGCTGAGAACCTGGAAGGGTCCGATGAAGCATGGAGACAACTTGTCGCCTTGGCCAAATATCTGTATACCACGTCGAGGTGAGACCCGCAAGAAGACGTGGTCGCCATCCTCGAACTCTAGTGGCCTCCGCCTCCTGTCAGCGTATGACTTCTGCCGGCTCTGAGCTGTCCTCATCCGCTCCTGGATGACCTGGACCTTCTCTGTCGTGGCCTGGACCATCTCTGGTCCCACAAGTGCTGACTCCCCAGGGTCTGTCCAGCCCAAAGGAGATCTACAAGGTCGGCCGTATAACGCCTCGTACGGTGCCATCCCGATGGTGGAGTGGTAGCTGTTGTTGTACGCAAACTCCACCAAGGGTAGGTGGTCCTCCCAGCTACGACCAAAGTCGAGGACACATGCGCGGAGCAAGTCCTCGAGATTCTGAATGGTCCTCTCCGTCTGACCATCCGTCTGAGGGTGAAAGGCTGTGCTCAAATGTAGCTGCGTCCCAAACGCCTCCTGCAACCCCTTCCAAAGCCGGGAAGTAAAGCGAGCATCTCGATCGGAGACGATAGATGATGGCACACCGTGGAGCCGCACAATCTCCCGAACGTAGATACGTCCCAAGCTCTCCACTGAGCCCTGCTCTCTGATGGGTAAGAAGTGTGCCGACTTGGTGAGTCGGTCAACAATCACCCAAATGGAGTCGTGACCTCTGGAGGTGCATGGAAGACCAGTCACGAAGTCCATAGATATCCCATCCCACTTCCACTCCGGGACCTCCAAGGGTTGTACCAAGCCTGCTGGTACCTGATGCTCTGCCTTCACCTGCTGGCAGGTGAGGCATCGAGAAACGAACTCTGCCACAGCCTTCTTCATGCCCAGCCACCAGTGCTGTCGTCTGAGATCCTGGTACATCTTCGCCACTCCAGGATGTACCGCCAAAGGAGAAGTGTGAAACTCTCTCAGCACCTCCTCTCGAAAAGTGACTGGTACCATGGTACGTCCTCTGAAAAGGATGTCGTGCTCTGCTCCCAGGGAGAAACCATCAGGTGCTTGTCCTGAGGATATCTGTGCACGCCGTGTCTCACAGTCAGGGTCCTCTTGCTGTGCCTCTCTGACCTGCTGCAGTAGTGGAGGAGTGACTATGAGAGACTGAAGGAAGGCTGCTCCATCTCTATACACGAAGGATATCTGCAAAGAGGCTAGCTACTCCGTCGCCTCCTCAAGTAGCTGAATGCTCGTCCTCCTGCTGAGGGCATCGGCTACTACGTTCCCCTTCCCAGGAGTATAGACTATCTCGAAGTCATATTCCTGGAGGAACTCGAACCATCGTCGTTGTCTCAGGTTCAGGTCTTTCTGCGAGAAGATATACCTGAGACTCTGATGATCAGAAAAGACTGTAAATCGCTCGCCCATCAAGTAGTGTCGCCATGTCTTCAGAGCAAAGACCAATGCTGCAAACTCTAGGTCATGGGTAGCGTAGTTCTGCTCATGCAGTCTCAACTGACGTGATCCATAGGCGATCACTGCCCGCTCCTGCATCAGAACACATCCGAGTCCAGTCCCTGATGCATCGCAGTAGACTACGTACCTTACTCCCTCCTCAGGAAACCTCAAGATAGGTGTGCTGGTCAATCTCTGTCTCAGCTCCTGGAAGCTCTGATGACATCTGTCTGACCACACGAAGGGTTTCCCCTTCTTCTTCAAAGCTGAGATTGGTGCCGCAACTCTGGAGAAGTCTGGAACGAATCTCCGGTAGTATCCAGCTAATCCCAAGAAACTCCGCACCTCCGTCACGCTCCTGGGTGGCTCCCAAGCTAACACTGCCTCGATCTTCGCAGGATCCACTGCAACTCTTGCCTCAGAGATGATGTGTCCCAAGAAGTGGACCTCACGTATCCAGAACTGGAACTTCAAGAGCTTACCATAAAGCTAGTGCTCTCGGAGTGTGTCTAGTACAACTCGCAAGTGGTATGCGTGCTCCTCCTCAGTCGTCGAGTAAATCAGTATGTTGTCGATGAAGACCACGACAAATCGATCGAGGTATGGCTGAAAGATCCTGTTCATGAGGGCCATGAACACTGCTAGAGCATTGGTTACACTGAAAGGCATAACCAAGAACTCATAGTGGCCATACCGACATCTAAAGGTCGTCTCCTGCACGTCCTTGTCTCTGACTCTGAGCTGATGATAGCCTGACCTGAGGTCTATCTTCGAGAACCACCGTGCTCCCTTGAGCTGATCAAAGAGGTCATCAATCCTCAGTAGCGGATACTTGTTCCTCACTGTCACCTGGTTCAGGCGACGATAGTCAACTCAAAGTCGCAAGCTCCCGTCCACCTTCTTGGCGAACAATATCGGGGAAGCCCAGGGTGAAACACTGGGTCGGATGAACCCCTTGCCCTGCAAGTCCTCCAACTGTACCTGTAGCTCTCGAAACTTGGCGGGGGCCATCCGATATGCTGGAGTCGATATCGGGGATGTCCCGGGGTACAAGTCAATATAAAAGTCTACCTCTCTGTGAGGAGGTAGCCCTAGAACGTCTTCGGGAAAAACGTCTGCAAACTGATCCACCACTGCAGGAAAACCAAGACTCCGCACGTCAACTGCTCCTAGGATGAGGCTAGCCAACTGATGAGTGATGGTTTGTCCTCTCCTTCGCGAAAGTCCATCCTGTGCTGCAAAGGCTCCCTTCTCGTCGGTGAAGGTGAACCTGCTCCCGTCGGTGCGTACACATCGCATATTGCGCCTAAAACAGTCAATCTGTGCATGGACCGTAGATAACCAATCCATGCCCAAGATGACATCGTAAGGCCTCGATGCTGCTACAAGAAGATCCCAGCCGAAGCTCTAACCTCCTAGAGTAAGCTCACACTGCCGGGACCAGTGCGTAATCGTCGAGTCTGCTCCCGTAGGAGTCTCTAGCCATAAGGATCGAGCCAACGGCTCTGTCGAAATCTCTGAGCTCCGAACAAAAGCAGCAGCTATGAATGAGTGACTCGCTCCTGTGTCTATAAGTACTACAGCAAGGGTGTAATAGACATAGATAGTACCTCGAATCATCTTGGGCGTGCCGTGGTTGTAGGCCTCTGCAGCCTGGAGCTGTGCCTGTCTCTGCCCGCCAGCTCCCTGTGGTCGGGGTGGACCTCCTGGTGGTGGTGGTGGTAGAGTCTCAAAGCGTCGCCCACCACCTATTGCTCGGCCAGCTCCTCTGCCTCGTCCGCCTCCTCCCTGTGAACCTCCACAGTCGACCCTCTGCCTCTGCCTCGGTGGTCCCTCAACCGTCTGCTGCTCCTCGGCACGGCGGGTCGGGCAGTCACGAGCCATGTGGCCCTGCCCGCCGCACGAGTAACACTGTCTGCCTCTCGAAAGACTGGCTCCACGTTGTGTTCCCCGCACTGCTAGCCAGTGTCCTGAGGTCGTCTTCCTGAAGGTCTGGTCTGCCTGGACCCCTGAGTCATCCACCGACTTCCTGCCGCAGAAGACTCTGCCACGTGCCGCCCTGCGGTGGGTCTCGGCGCTGGTGTAGACTCAGCAAGGAAGCTCTCGATCAAAAGGGCCCACTCCAGTACTCCCGTCTGAGTCGGAATGCTGAGGGAGATCAGCGATGCCCTGATCTCATGTCTCAAACCCTGCTCGAAGGTCCGGGCCCGGAAGAATGGGTCACGTACCATGTCGGTCAAGTAGCGCGAGAGATCAGTAAATCTCGTCGAGTACTGAGCGACTGTCATGCTGCCCTGCCGCAGCTGAAGAAGCTCCTGGATACGCACCGCACGGAGGGTGGCTGGGACGAACTCTGAGCGGAAGAGGCTCTCAAAGTCCATCCAAAGTAGAGATGCCTCATCGTGCACCTGGAGCATCAAGATCCACCATCGGCCCGCTGCTACGTGTAGTAGGCTCGCAGCGAGGATCGCCATGAGGTCTACTGGTGTCCTCAATAGCCTGAAAACTCGTACCACTGCCTCCAGCCAGTCCTCTGCTGCCTGGGGGTCCGTCTCCCCATGAAACCTGGGCGGTCGTTGGCGTTGGAACTCGGGCAGAGCTCCAAGGCGACGTGCATCGTCAGCGGCTGGTGCTGGAAGCATCGGTGGCTCAGTGGGTAGAGCTATCGCCGGTTCCACAGCTGACAAAGGGCCCTGCACCGAGGCCTCGTCGCTCGGTGGGCTGTCGTCACGCTTAACTCTCGGAACTCTAGCTGGCTGCCGTCGTGGGGCCATCCTGAAAAGGAAACAGGTGTGCCACGGTCAGAACAGTATACCTGGTGAGCTGATATAAAGTAATCACAAAGAAAACTTGAAACACACACGCAATCAATGTTTTCGTGCATTAAGTCGGAAATCAAAAGTCAGGGTCCTGGTGTACGGATACGTCGGCTGCCGCACCAACACTAGACTCCCTTGACTGATAACCACCCTCAATACGCTAAAAATTATTGCTTCACATAGAAAAGATCAGAGTTCGCGGTAGAACCGAACTCCTCTGATACCAATTGTCACGACCCGCCCTCGGGGCCCGTGCTGTGACTACCCCAAGCCCGCCTTCCATAGGCCAGGGGCTGGCGACTAGCACCTAGGCGTAAATCCCAGTAAAAAGGGAAGGCATTGCCTTTGAAAAGTAAACAAGCACCACAGGGTAAGCAAGCAGAAAAGTAAACACTAAGTAAAAACAGAGTACAACTGAAAGTGCGGAAAAGTAAATGGGCCAGTATACAAACCCAAACTGAAAGTAAAGTACAACTCGAAAGGGAAAACAGCAACTGCAAAGTAAAAGCCGCTACACCGAGCTGTCCACTGGAAATCCCACCTGAAGGGTGGGTACAGATAGCTCCACTGCTCCTCGGGTCCCACCGCCCGCTCCGAGCACGTCTCGCCCAGTGGTCCACCTCCTGGTACCATCCTGCTCAGCAAGCATCAACTACGATCAACGCTGTCCGTCGTCTGCAACCAACACAACGTAGTGCGGGCATAGCCCATGCAGGGGTGAGTATAAGCTACTCAGTAGGGACCCCGAGACCCCTGAAGGTCTCCCAAAATCCCCAAAGGATAAACCACAAAGGTAAGATACAATCACTAAGTAACAACCGACACTGCTTAGGTATATTCCCATACATATACCTAAGTCATCAATTCCAATACGCTCCGACCTCCGAGCCCAAGTACAACTCAGTGCACACAGGAAAGTATACGTATTCCACACAGGAAAGCAAAACGAAATCCACACAGGATAGCACAACACATTCCACACAGGAAAGTAACAGGATTCAGCTCACACAGGTATACTTCTTCGGATGACGATAAAGATGAACACTGATCCATCTAAGTCGTCGGACCCATGAAGGATCGATAGGTAACTAACCCCCGCAATGACCCACACAGGATCGGGCCCACACAGGACCTGTAGGCGCTGGTTCACACAGGACCGCTGAGCACAGACCCACACAGGATCGGACCCACATAAGATCGGGCCCACACAGGACCTGTAGCACTGATCCACGTATGATCGCTGAGTGTTGTAGTCGTCGTCGTCGAATCCACCAAGGATCTCTGTACTGTCGTCGTCGCAGTCACAGTAGCAGTAACAGTAGCAGTCGCAGCCAGCTCTAGGGTTCCCGCACACAACAAGCTCGTTCAGGAGGATCCGCTTCACGAGCCGAGAGGCTGATACATCAACTGTCACAAAGTCCAAATTTGATGTATCCAAAAGTTCCGTATCGTCAACAGGAACTCAACGCAACAGACGGCGCGTCGATCGGACGCCCGGTCTGAGAGTTATTGGATTTTTCGTCCCAGGGGCCCGGTTGGTTTTTAAGGCAAAACCAACCCGACCGTACTCCACCTGCGTCCAAACCTCAGGCAGAGTATTCCAAAAGATCCGTCTCACTAAGAGGAACTCAACAAAGCTTACGGTACGTCAAACGGACGTCCGTAGCTCAAGATATGAGCGTTTCCGCTCCGAGGGCCCGATTGGTTTCGTGCACGAACCAACCCAGCCGAACTCAAAGTATTTCGAAACCTTGAGTGCGGTATACCGAAACGACCGTCTCGATCCAAGGATCGCATCTCCGCTAACGGAGCGTCGTTTGGAAGTCCGTAGCCCGAGTTATGGGCATCTGAATCCAAACCGCTCGGTAACGGGGGTTTCGGGCCCGGGCCGTCCCGACCCGAGACCCCCCGGATGGCCCGAACCAGGTCGACCCGCCCCGGACAGGGTCGACCCGGCCCGGCATGGCCCGGATCGGCCTGACTCAGCCTGGCCTGGTGGTCCAGCCTGGCGTGCCGGTTCGGCGCAAGTCAGCGCGCTGGGCGCGCTGCCAGCTCGGCCGAAGGCCGAGCTTGCTGGAAAAACGGGGGGCCGCCTGCCCCCCTTTGTGAAACCGGCCCCCCCTCATTATGGGGGGCCAATTTTGGCTGGCCGGGGGAATTAATTCCCCCCGATTTTTCCTCCCTTCTGTCCGGCCCGAGCTGGCCGGCCGATTCTTCCTCAACAGGACCGGCAAGGCCGGTCCCCCTTCCGGCTTCCGACACCAGCGGCCCGGCTGGCCGCTGGTCTTCTCGTTCCGCCGCGGCCCGGAACCGGCCGTGGCCTTCGTCATCCAGCGCGGTGTGACGGCACCGCACCCCTCCGCCGCGGCCCCGCTCTGGCCGCGGCGCCTTCGGTTTCCTTCGACGCGGCGCGACGACGTCGCGTTCATGATATTATTTCCACAGCGCGGCGCGACGGCGCCGCGCAATAATTGTCGTGTGATTCCCGCGTGGTGCGACGGTACCACGCCATCTCGTTTCATCCACAAGAAACATTCAAGAACAAAGGAGGGGGGTTCGGCCATGTTTGTGCGGTCCGCCCCCCCTCTCGTTAGACGATAACACTTAATCATTTATCCTCAAAGATCGTCATGCTAGAACCAAGAACGAGAATAATTAAATAAAACAACAACAAACCCCTACCTCGGTTTCAAGAACGATGTTCGTCAACGACCCGCGGAAGACGAGCGTCGTGGTGGTCGGCGTCGCGGGAAAAGGACTTCGACGTCGTGAAGCGAGGATTCGAAGTTCTTTGACGGTGATTTCGTCGCGGGAAACCGTCGCGGAAGAGATGACGCGGAAGAAGTACGTCGCGTCGCGGATACAGCGTCGCGGAAGGACCGAGTTCTTCGATGGATAGGTTATTCGTTGAAGAACGGCGTTCTTCGCGTTCTTCGTTGAGTTTGAAGAAGAAGAAGAAAGCTCCAAATTCTCTCAAGGTGGCTAAGGAGACCAACCAAAATAAAATAAGCTAAGGCTTATTTTATTTACACAATTATCAACTTGAATTTCAAAGGTTTGAAATTCAAACAACTCAACTCAATTAATTAACCAAGTTGTCAAGTTAATTAAAGAGGAGTTATAGGGAGTTTAAAAAGAGAAGATGAAGTGTTAGGGTTCTTGTGGGCCCCACCACACTTAATCCTCTCAAGGGAGGTTAAGTGGATGTGGGTCCCACCCCTAACTCCCTTTGGGAGGAGTTAACCAACAAGTTAAAAATAAAATGTGTTTCCACATTTTATTTAACATCTTTTAATTTTTCCCAAAACTAACTTTCATTCTGCATAAAACGCAACCTCGGAAAAGGTCTCCTTAAGCGAATATCGGCATTGCGAGCTCATCGGTGCCCTCGTAATTCAATTCCAGGCACCGGTTCAAAAGTTAGAAATTCCCGCTCGTTCCTTTACTGAACGTACCCGAGCCAAACTTCGGAAATTGATTCTGGGCACTCCGGGCCTCGGAATCAGGTTCCGTCAGAAACCGCGCTCTTGTAAAACTCCAAAGAAAATTAAGAATAAATTTCCATTGAATTTTACGGGTCTTTACATAATCAATGGGACTTAGAGTTTGAGGTTGGTGAAAAGGTATTCCTCTACATATCTCCATGGAAAATGGTCATGAAATCTAGGAAGAAATAAAAGTTGAGTCCCAGGTACATTAGCACATTCTATATTCTTAATCGTGTTAGATTTATATCCTACTAACTAGAACTTCCACCAAAAATATCTCAAGTACATTATGTATTCTATGTGTCCTTCTTGAAAAAGTACAAACCATAAATGTCACATTTACTGAACTTAGAGGTGGTACAGCAGGAAAATAATCTCTATTATAAGGAGCATCTGGTGATGATTTTGGATAGTAGATACAAGGTTCTTCATAACAAGACCACTCATCTGGTCAAGGTATAATGGAGAAAAAATAAGAATGAAGAGGTGAAATGGGAACCATAGGAAGCGATAAATGACAAATACCCTCACTTGTTTTCACCTTAGTATGTAAAAATAAATTTATAGGTAGAAATTTCATAATGGGGGAAGAATGTAACAAACAAGGATTTTATCAATAAAATTTACCTTCTTATAATTCTTTCATAAAACAAATAAATCACATAGAAAACCCAATAAAAACATTATTCTCATGAATAAATAATGATACATTAGTCAGAAAATAAACTAATAATAATTTCAAATATTATAGCAGGATAATAAATAGAAAATAAGATAAAAATAATGGTAAAATTTGGATCTGATCGATCCACTATAATGATCACACTCATGAACCAAGTTGTAGAAATAAAAAATAATTTTAATAATATAATATTAATTTTAAAGATGAAAATATATAACCTTGACATAAATTTTAAGTGAATTAATAATGAATAAAATAAGTGGCATTTATAGAAATTAAGGAACTTATATGACCATTATAAATATGATTATTAGAATAGTAATATTATAGTTAGGAATAATAATTTCGCCATTATAATATTAACCTCACCTATGAAAGTATAAAATAAAATTTAGGTATCTTATAAATAAAATTTTTATTTAATTATAACATGGTATATGTAAATTAATGTTTTAAAAATGATAAATTAGGTGTTGGTATTTTTGTAAAATGTAAATGTTGATTTATAATCTTATAATTAATATAATTATTTAAAATAAAATTTATTTTCATTAAAAATATTTATAAATCAAAATTATCTTGTATTATAATTATAAGATAATTTTACGTGACCATAATTAATTTTTCAAAGGCTCAAGAAATCAATTATAATATTAAAATTGATATTATTTTAATAAATAATGAATTTAAATAAAAAATAAATTTCTCATATTTAAAAAAAATTCATAAAATGGATTCCATTTTTTAAATTTACACATTAAAAAATGGTTAGGTTTAATTTTTGTAACTTTCCTAAAATAGTTGAATTTTTTGTTAATAGTGAAGTAGGGTAATTTATGATTTTTAAAATTATAAGCCAAATACATGAATTATTGAGTCATGGATGATGTAAGAACTCATTGGTTAAAACTCCCCTAGACCGTTTAAAATATTTATTCATACGAATAAACCCTATTTATTATCTTCATCCAAAAATAATAAACTAATGAATATAGTAATCAAAAACACCCATCTCATCCCCCTATAAATACCACCCCTCACTACCCCTTCTCCTCACACCATCTAAGAATATTATATATTCAATATTGTACCCAGTTACATTCCCAAGCCTATTATCAACATCCAAGAACAATTTTTCTCAAAAAAATACCAAATCCAAGCTCCATGAGGGGTTCTTCAATGAGGTGATATTCAAGAGGTAACTTTCTCAAACCATCTCATTTAATCTATTTTCATGTTCTACCATCTACTCACCTCCTTCATCCATAAAATAATAATAACACTATTATAATTTATATACTAGAATTTTATATTCATAATGTAATATATTTTATCCACCCCTTTTCTCTTCTCCTCAAATTCAAAGAAATGAAACTGTTGTCCAAATTATGGCGGTTTACCATCTCGGTGGATAATGATTTTTCCTTTTTTGTTACCTCCTTCAAGGATTATCATAAAATGATTATTATGGTTAAATAATATTTTAATATGTATATCATAACTTATTTCATATTCTATAACTAACATATAAACATAATATTCAATAAAATGAATCCAGTTCGTGATGGTCAGAAAACCCTCCAAAAATAAACTAAACAACTGTCATTAACATTTTATCAAATGAATTATCCTAATACCTGAAAAATGATATACAGGACTATTTAATGTTATAGAAGTGAATTAATTCTACCTAATTTCACTTCTGAAAAATTATTCTCATTTGACAAGAACTTCCATAATTTTAGACAAGTGAACTGACAATGAAACCATGAAATGAACGCTCTCGAAACAACGAAATTGAACTTTATAACTCATTGAAATGGTCATAAATGAACTTAATAAAATTATAATAAATAAAATAAATATAGAATAGTTCATGAATTAATTAATTAATTACTCTAATTTTATTATCCATGATTACAAGTTCAAAATGCATTTGTGTATAAGGTAAGGGTTCTTTCTGAACCTCTATATTTTCTTTAAGTTACATTATCTCTCTATCTACCTTAATTTATCACTTAATTATTCTTATATACTTATTATAAATTATGAATACATTACTCAAAAATATATAACATGTTTATTTAATCTTTATTTTATGGGTATATACATGTATTAAAGGTTCTTTTCTTTATTCCTTTCAAAAAACTAATTAAAGGGGACTTCTTTATTTTATTTGCCTCTTTTAAAGTACCAATAAATGAAATTTATTATAAAAAATATGATTTATAGAAACATTCCGTCTTATTTTTAAACTCATTTTAGTTCAATTCCAGTTTTATATAAATTATTATTCTCTTTCCCCTTTTAAAGTCTCTTTACCTATTCTCTTAAAACTCTGGCTAAGCAGCACATTTCCAAGGTTACTTAGCCACTCTTTTTAAATTTTTTAACTTTAGTTGGATATAATTTACCATTTTATATAATTAATTTTCCTTTATTAATGTCCAAGTGTTATTTAAATCCTTTCTTTCATAGATACTAATATGATACACCCTTTTGTTTTTCCTTTTTCCAGGATTAGATTCCCATTTCATTTCATGGGTAACACTTATGTTTATTCCTTATGGTTGATTTCTTATTATAGCACACATATTCATGAACATGTTGTGATGAGTGCACCTAGTTAGCCCTAAAATTAATTGGAGAAATTTTTAGTCTCATGATACGCTATGTATGGGATTAGGGAGTAAAACATAATCCCATATGGAAATTTGTCCACCATGTGATATAGTCTTGGTAGTTATCCTTGAATCATGTTTATCTCATGTTATATGCTGCTACCACATTCCAAAATTTCCATGATCATTTGATTATATGTTCTATAATTTTTGTTTCCATATGTTTATTCATGATCTGTTCCTTTTATGTTATCATGTTATTCTCTCTAACTCATGTGTTATGCGTTATCCCCTTGTTTAATCATGTACTAGGATTTTAAGCTCATCCCTGTTGTCTATGTATTCTCTAGGTTATCCTCTATAATTACAAGATCTCAATGGGAGTTATGATATCATTATAGAGATTAATAAAATGATGCTTATTCTAGTTCCAGGTTTTCTAATTATGCATCTAGTCTTCCAAAGACACTAGACATTTTGATCCATGGTTTGTATTTCATGGATAATTATGATTAAAATCATGTAATAATATGTGAAAAATGATTGGGTCACTATACATATATAGATTACAAACTATGAGTACATCTACATTATCCAATATGTTTAAAAATTTTGGATATGTGACTTTACTACAAATGAAATTGAAAATGTATCAAAACTTGATGATAGAAAATCTAACAATCATCAAAAATATACCATGTATTTCATCCAATAGTAACTATTGTATCAATATATGAAATGTCATAAGTTGACCCATTAGGTACCACCTATATAGTGGAAATCAAAGTGTGGAACCCCTAAACCTGCCTCTAATAGGCCAAGGGCTGGTGAATTGCACCGAGTTTGAATAACACAAACATAGGAGGCCATAGCATAAGGTACCAACACAAACTCACACATCTCCAAAAACTAATATAATGTGGAAATAAAGGGATAAAATTATACCAAATACTAATTCATACAACTAATCCCATATCAAAGTACTATAGAAGTATGGGAATGCAAAGGGTCCAAATACAAACCCACCAAAATTGGAAAAAAATACAACCTGTTAGTAAAAAGGAGTGCATTTTCAATGTGCAACTCCTAGAACTGTCTACAGTCCATATAGAAAAACAAAAATCCACCTACTCTTAGTCCCCCTATGTCTCCATTAAGATTCATGTCGCATGTATAAGACACAACACATGTTGTTTGATCCTATGTAGGGGTGAGTATAAATATACCCAATAAGACACTTCAAAAACACAAAATTCAAATAATCAAAGAGAGTCAGCTCATTTTTATAAAGTTGAGTCAAATATAGAGTTATATAATAATAACACAAATATGTAAAAAGATTTTAAAGACCCAGACCCCAGTTTCCTATAGTCAGTGGTTACTTTATTACATTGGCATAAGATAAAAGTAATTGCATCCCAAAGAACTGGCCAGTTTAGTAGTTTTGGGAAACTAGATACATAGTTGAAACATACATTACAATTGAAATTATAAAATACAACATAATGATTCCTTTAATAACACCATTATTCTTCTAGATTATCCATTTATTTCAATCATAATATATATCAAAAAATATTGGGAAAATAAAATATAAGAAAGGGGTGACATCAAATTCTTAGTAAGGGTAAGCGTATAGAAAAATCTATAATGAATAAATAAGAATACCATTAAGGTAGGGTGAATAACTAAAACACAATCCATTTAAACATAATCTTGAGATTAATGTGGAAAGAATAAATGAAAATAAAATAATTACATATAAATAATAACATGGATATTATATTAATTGAATAATAACATGGAAAATTAATAACTAATCTCATAATGAGGAAATTAATAATATGGGACCTCATAAACATACTATCGAGGATTCACCCAAGACACCATACATAAACAGGTAAGGATCTGGCCAATACCAAAACTAGTTTGTCTCATGAGAACTACCAGTGCATCGAGGGGCTATAGATGGTCTTTCCCATCACTTAATAAGTACAATTCATTCCTCTTTGAAAGGGGTGAAACATAAACAAAATATACATATGAAATATAAATAACTATCCCTAATCAGTAAACATAATCACAAACCATATTGAGTAATATGATGAATGGTATCAAAATAGAACATACATAGTAAAATAGGTCATAAACCATTTAATAAAATATGGAAGATGATATCATAATTGATCAAACTCAATTATGAATACTATTCAACAAAGAG
This sequence comes from Viscum album, assembly GCA_963277665.1. NCBI lineage: Eukaryota > Viridiplantae > Streptophyta > Magnoliopsida > Santalales > Viscaceae > Viscum > Viscum album. The sequence goes on along the minus strand of OY728133.1, from coordinate 1,571,494,923 downwards.
TGTTGATATAGATGAAAATAGTCTAATAAAATCATTGAAAATTCTTGAGAGAAATTATTTTTGTTTTATATTGAAATCATTTATTTAAAAATAAAATAGATTATAAAATAAAAAATTTTATTTGAAAAGAAATATTAAAATTATAAAGGATTATTCAAAACATTAAGGCGTCATGATGGTGGAAAAATCCGCTCATTCCACATAAGCTAAAACAAAAATTCCTTTCGTATTTTTGTCAGAAAATTCATAAAGTACCTCATTTTGAAAATGAAAAAATATATTCCTTTCAAAAGGATTTATAAAAAATGAAACATAGATAAATATATTTTAATAAATTTTAGGATAATAGTAAAAAAATTGAAAACATTTTTAGAAAATATGGACATGGAAGAAAAAATTTTCCCAGTGGAGACTTAAACATAAACAATCCAGAATAATAATGAGATTATGAAATAACCCTTACCTTGCACTTTTTTTATTGGAACATGATTTAAACTCCTATATAATTTTTTAAATAATGTTATTAATTTATACCATAACCATATCCACATTTATTATATCATATATGATCCTCTTATATCATTTTTTTAATAATATTTCGTTATTACCCTTGTTTCGTGTGTTAAATACTTCATTTTATTATGCATGTTTTTTCATGTAAGTATTGTTTTCTTATGAATAGGACAGATATATTTCATATATATAATTATATTAAGTACATAGATATCATATTTATTCATTAGATATATTTTTTAATTGTTTTTTAATGGTTAACATGGAAAATGAATCACATCGTGTCGTGGAGACGGTAGGCTAACGCACAAGTGAAGATATCATTACATTAATGGGTAAAGGGTAAATAATTTGATGTTATATTAATTATAAAAAATAAATATAATGTCATAATTACTATATATATATATATATATCAATTATTTGAATCATTATACCCATCGCATTAAAGTGGGGATGAAAAACAATTTACACCACGACGTGGAGATGGTAAGCCATATGTATGCATGTGCAGTGATTTTGTTTTCCTTATGATAGATAAATCATGGAAAATGGTTTTAGAATAATATTAATAATATATAAATATATATATATGATACTTTAGTTATTAATTTATCAAGTAAACAACACATGAATATGAAATATAAGAATAAATGAACTTGGATTAGTTGGTAGGAACGATTACCTCTTCTTTGGCGGACTTCATTTAGATATCTTCTTAACGAATATATTGTTGGTCTTTTGGATGACCAGGATCTCTATAAATTGTATAAGGATTTTGGTAATAGAAATGGGTAGGTTTTGGTTGGGATAGAAGGCTCAAAGTGGTTTGAGTAAGTGAGTGAGGATGTTCCCTTTTATAATTGAGGTAAGGGGAACTTTTGGAAACTCTCAAAATATTAAATTAATATAAATTAACTTTCAACTAAAAAAGGATTAAAACTGAGTTATTTAAAATATAAGAAGAGTATAGATCTAAATACTCTCAACCAATAATTTTTAGGCAACTCTAGATCACATTCTTACCCTTATCTTTTTTTATTAACCCTTATTTAATCCCTTCAAATATTATAGTGACAACATGGAGTTTTACTCTTTGTGAGTTAATATAGTTACTATAAAATTCCAAACGAACCATAAATGGATCATTGATAACATTTTATAATTTATCAAAATAATTTATCTGAATTTTATATCATTTAATAAAATATTATTTATTTTAAAATATCATTAATATAAATTTTTATACTATTCAACACTTGATTTTTTTTTAAATATCAATAAACAAGATAATTTCGAACCAAAAGCATGAGTATAACATATTTCACTTTCATTAGAATCAAAGACTTTCAAAGGATTAAATTCATCCAAGTGGATCAAAGAGGCCATAAAATCATCACAAGTATGATTTGGTTCAACACTCACTCATCCAATAAAATTAGAAAAAGTGTTAAGGTAATTTTTTAATATTTATAATATTATTCTTACTCTTAATTACTCAATTTACCTTTAAGAGTGGTAATTAAAAAAACACTAAATTTATTATTCATATTGTCCAAAAATAAAAGGGACATATATACTAAACTTGGAACTTATTATTAAAAATATAAAACTTGTTTTTCAAAATTCAAAACACATAATTGGATAAAATTAATTTAAAATTAATCTCGTAGATGGAATGAGAGGACAGTTTTTTTAAGTGAATATGTTCAAAAGATTGAAATGTTTTTATATCAAAATTCAATGTAAAATTGATTCCAGTGACCTAAATTGGATTAAATGATATAAAATTGATCTAATTTCACTTTAAAACCAACCCAAAAATATAATTTAAAACTATAAATTATTTATATGAAAAAAAATCAATTAAAATTCTGTGTTTTTTACTATTCATAAAAAGATGGAACTTATGAGAAAAAAATTCAATCAAAGTAAATTATGATATTCTAATTTCAAAGAATATGTTTATTTTGTAAAATAAATTTTATAAAATTTTCAAAAATAATATTTAAACCAATTTTTCCATCAAAAGGAAGTAAAATATTCATTTATAAAAAATACATCATTTATGAGTAAAATCAGATTTGTTATTATATCTTGTCTAGAAAACGCAGAGGATGAATGTAAAATATTATATTATATATTATATATATATCTGTGTCTGTGTGTGTGTATTTCATTAATATCACTCAGTTATAATAATTAATTTAATTTATTAGGATAAAACACATTTGGCGCATCGTAATAGTTTTTTTATAAAAACATTTCCTTTATATTAAATTGATTTCTATATTTATTTCTAATTAATTTATAAATAATTAATTCAATAATATATTTTAATAAGTTAGTAAATATTATACATAACCACCAATTTAATGTCTAAGAGATAATTTATTTTTAAATAATAATATTAATAGTATATTATGGTTCATTTAAGCTCGATATTTCATGGAACGTAAGCTATTTAATAGGTTAAATTTAAAAATATACATAACATTAAATCTTAGAGTGATAAATTCTCCCCTCCTTAAATAAATTTCATCCTCGTGATTTTAAATTTCACTTCAAAAATCAAAGGTTGATACTTGAAAATTTTATTGTAGGAAACCCACAGAGGAAATTGGGTTAAAAACAACCTATTAGTAATGGGGAAAGGAAAATGTACAGGTTTCCCCAAAATTAGGATTTCAAATAGGAAATAATTAGTGTAAATAAAAAACATTGACATGGAAGAAAAAATTAACTATCAAGTTCTAATGGAGAGTGATAGAGGACGTTATCATGAGTGAGTTAACAATCACAAAACCATAAATATGTGATGGGTTAAAAATACCATTGATTTGTTAGTAAGAAAAGTAAACATATAAAGTTTTTGTTTCAAAATATTTTCCATAGAGTTGAGGGAATAATTTTAATGTCTAGATAAAAAACTCAACAAAACTTACTTGATTTCCTTCCATGACATAATTTCATCCTTTGGTTATTCTTCGATATATTTTAAATTCATTTTATACTCCTCAAGATGGATATTCAAGATAAAATTTTATGCCGGTATCACATTTGATGAATCATAAGGTCCAAAAGTATTTTCATCATCCTCTAAATGTTTACTGAAAACAAAAAGGTTAGGAAAAATTATCCAACAAATCATAATTTAACCTCAAACAATAATATCAAATGTTCAAATTAATCCATTCTAACCTTAAGACTCATCCAAAATATATTCGTCTAAATTCACATTCTAAAAAGGTATTTAAATTTCCAAAATCAATCTTCACATTATATTCTCCAAACCACATAATCTAGCTATTATTGTTATATATTGCATATTTTAATACCTTGATCACCTTGAAACCCATAATTAAAACTTTAATGCTTTCTAATCCTTAAAGAAGGAGTATTTCAGTACAATCCTTATATATGTCATGATTCTTATAACCAGGTCACCATTTTTAAAATAATACTCAAATGAAAATACACAATAAATTAAATAATTTTACTTCTTTATTAAATCATTAAATACACTTAATCATCAACATTATAACTAGTACTTGTATAACCTTTTTGATTCTAACCATTGACTAAAACCCAAATCACAATGTGAGAAACACTGATCATAGTGATATAGTCATGAAGAATCATTTATAAGATGTCTAAATTGTGCCATTTTCTTCTCAATATATGAGTACATAGGTTTAACCAAGGTTATATGTCATATTAAAAAATATATAGGATGATATCATATACTTACAATTATCCTCAAAGTTGGTCATATGTTTATGTTTTCTAATCCATGATTCCCTAAATCTAGATACCAAGGTTTTTACCGAACATTCTCTAATACCAACTATAAAGACCCCAACCCTAGTAGCCTCGATTCGGTGCCTTACTTTATTAAATTGGAACAAGATACAAGGAATCACATCCCAAAGGACCAAACAGTTTAGTAGTTTTGGAAAACTAGATACATACTTGAAACATTAATTGCAATTAAAATAATAAAATACAACATAATGATTCTTCAAAGAACACTATTATTCTCCAATATTATCCATGTATGTCAATCATAATATATATATTTGCATTTTGGTAAAATAAAACATAATAAATGGTTGAGGTCATATTCTTAGTAATGAAAAGCATATAGGGAAATCTATCATGGATAAATAAGCATAAACATTAAGGTGATATGGATAAATGAAACACAAGCCATTTAAACATAATCTGGATCATAATATGGAAAAAATAAATGATAATAAAATAATACCATATAAATACTCACATGTATATTATACTAATTAAATATTCACATGGAATATTAATGACTAATCTCATAATGGGGGAATATATAATGCAGGACATCATAAACATATCATCAAGGATCCAGCCAAGACACCATAGATAAATAGGTAAGGCCTTGGACAACACCCAAACTAGTTTGTCCCATAAGACCTACCTATTCATCAAGAGGATGTTGTGGTCTCCACCCATCACTTACTAAGTCCAATTAATTCCACATATTAAAGGGATGAAACATAAACAAAATATATATATAAAATTTAAATAACTCTCCCCAATCAGTAAACATTATCACAACCCATTCTGAGTAATATGGTGAATGGTATCAAAATAGCGCATCCAAATTCAAACTAATCATAAACCATTTAATAAAACATGTTATATGATATCATAATAGATCAACATCAATAAATAATAATATTCAAAAAAGTTTTTTGACATATATGAAAATACTCTAATAAAATCATTAAAAATTCTTGTGAGAAATAATTTTTCTTTTACTTTGAAATTATTTATTTAAAAAGATATGTGATTATAAAATAAAAAAAATTCATTGAAAATAATATTTTAAACTTTTAATTGAATCTTCAAAACATTAAGGCATTATGATCGTGTAAAAATCCATTCATGTCATATAAGTTAAAAAAATTCCTTCTGTATTTTTATCAGAAAAGTCATAAAGTACCTCATTTTGAAAATAAAAAAAAATCCTTTCAAATAATTTTATAAAAATTAAAACATGGGTAAAAATATTTTTAAATTTTTTATAATAATAATAATAATAACGTTTTTGATAACATTTTTATAAAACATTTCCATGGAAGAAAAATTTTCCCCAATAGAGACTTAAACATGAATAATCTTGATTAATAATGAGACTGTGAAATAAACATTATCTTTAACTTTCCTTTAGTTGAACATGTTTTAAACCTCTGTATAATAGTTTAAATAATGTTATTAATTTATACAAAAACTATATCCATATTTATTTCTTAATAATATTTTTTTATTTCCCTTATTTCAAGTGTTGACTGCCTCATTTTCCTATGCATGTTTTGTCATGTAAGTCTTGTTTCTTATACATAAGATATATTTATTTCATCTAAAAAATGATATTAAGTTCTTAGATATCATATTTATTCATTATATACATTTTTATAATAATTATTCAATGGTTAACATGGAAAATTAATCTCATCACATCGTGAAGATGGTAGGTTGTACACATGCACGAGCGATGATATCGTTCCATTAATGATGAAAGGGTAAGGAATTAGATGGTATATTAATTATACATAATAAATATAATTTAATAAGTACTATATATATCTATTACTCCTATTATTATAGACATCCAATTCAAGTTGTGATGAAAAAAATTGCACCATGATGTGGAGACGGTAAGTCGTACGTACACACGCACGGTGCTTCCATTTTTCATATCATGGATAAATCATGGGATATGGTCATCCCCTAATATTAATAACATATAATAATATATATTATACTATATTTATTACTTTATAATGGAACCAACACATGAAGAGTAAGTAGAAGATGAAATTAACTTGGATGAGTTGGCAAAGATGATTACAACTTCTTCAGTGGACTTCCTTTTGATCTCTTGTTAAAGGATCTAGGGTTATTCTTTTAGAAGACTAGGAAATATAAGACTTGTATAAAGATTTTTTTAAGACAAAGGGGTAGGTTTTGGTTGATCCATAAGGCTCAAAGTGGTGTGAGGAATTGGGGTAAGAGGTTCCATTTTATAATTGAGGTGGGGGACTTTTGGAAACTCTCAAAATATTAAATTAATATAGATTAATTTTCAATTAAAAATGGCTCAAAAGTGATTTATTTAGAATATAATATTATTATATGTCTAAATTATCTAAACCAAAAAAATTAGACAAGTTTAGTTCATATTATTACCCATATCTTTGTGATTTAACCCTTATTTAATCCCTTTAACTCTTACTGTGACAACATGGAGTTTTACACTTTGAGGGTTAATATAGTTACTACAAAATTAAAAAAGAACCATAAATAGATTATTGATGAAGTTTTAAACCTTATAAAAATAATTTGGTCTAATTTTATATTTTTATGAATTTTTTATCATTTAATAACATATTATTTATTTTAAAATATCATTAATGTCAATTTTGATATTGTTCATTACTTAACTTTTTTAAAAAATAACAATGCACAAGATTACTTCGAACCCAAACCTTTAATATATTCCAAATATGTCTAGATAATCAATATAATTTGTTTATGAAATTAATTATATAACTTATATTTATTTTAATATTTTTAAAAACATTTATTTGATATGTCCATTAATTAAACAATTAATGCATCATCATTGTTAAAGCCTTTAATTTAATTATTTCTTCCATAAAAATTAAAAAGTATTATCATGATGAAGATAAAAAATTTATATTTCAAATTAATATCTACAGATTAATATGTTTTTTTAATAATGATATATTAAAAATGTAATACTTATTAAAAACATTAGAATGACATATTTGACTTTCCTTAGAATAAAATACTATAAAAGTATTAAAGTCACCCAAATGGACACAAGAGAATATAAAATTGGCCCAAGTATGATTTTTGTAGACACTAACTCATTTAATAAAATTATTACATGTTTTAAGGTAATTTTATAATATTTATAATATTATTTTTACCCTTAATTACCTGATTTACCCTTCACCATGGTAATTAAACAAATACTAAAGTTAATATTCATATTGTCCAAAAATAAAAGGGACATATTTAAAAAAATTAGAGCTTATGATTCCAAATATGTAACAAATTTTTCAAAACTCAAAATATATAATTAGATAAAATTAATTTAAAATAAATCCCATAGACAAAACGAGAAGATGAATTTTTAAAGTGAAAACATTCAAAATATTGAAATGTTTTTATATCCAAATTAAATATGAAATTGATTAAAATGACATAAATTTGATTAAATAAAATAAAATTGATCTAATTATACTTTAAAACCAATCATAAATATAATTTAACACTATAAATTATTTGGATAAAAAATACGTTTTTAATTAAACTTTAATATTTTTTATTATTCATCAAAACCTGAAACTTATGAGACAAATACCAAAAAAATCAATAAAATTAAATTTTAATATTCCAATTTCAAATAAGAATTTTATTTTATCAAATATAATTTATAAGAGTGTCAAAAATTATATTTAAAACAAGTACACCCTCAAAAGCGGTAAAACTGTCTTTTTATAAATATATATCTTTTATGATTAAAATTGGATTTGATCTTATATCATGTATAGATAACATATAGGCTGAATGATAAAAATTAGATTTAAAATTATATATATATATATATCATTAATATAATTCACAGATATTAATTAATTTAATTTATTAGGATAAAACACCTTTAGTGTATAATAATAGTTTTTTTATAAAAACATTTTCTTTATATTCAATTAGTTTTTATATTTATTTCTAATTAATTAGTAACCAATTAATTCAATAATATATTTTCATAAGTTATTTAATCCTATTCAAAACCACCAATTTAGCAGCTAGGAGATAATTTCATTATAAATAATAATATTAATAGTATATCATGGTTCGTTTAAGCTCAGTGTTGCGTACAACGTAAGCTATCGAAGAGATTAAATTTAAAAATATACATACCATAAAATATTAGGGTGTTGAAAATATATACACCAATTATCAAATTAAGGTCACATACACACTTTTATCCTAGTATTTGGATCAATTTTTCAAGGTAACTCTAATCCAAGAGAACTTACTCCTCGGGTATTGCTAACACTATTGGCACTCATCTGAGAGGTCATTATCATTGAGAATCACTATGTAGAGGCACATGATGGAACTTAGGGTATGTTATTACATATATATGGGATCACACCTAGATAATATAAGGGATACATGACTCTACCTACAATAACCAACTATGATGGGGATCACACACCTTGAAAATCGGTAATGGGATACCTAACCCAACCTAGGTAAGGATGATAAAGGATCACACCCCAGTCCACATGGTGGGATGCCAGAATCTATCCATGAATGAAATGTTGAAGGTATCACTCATCCTACACTCATGATAGGATGCCTCATTGTACCCTTATATGGATGGACCAAGGGAACATAACCTACTAATAGGAAACTAGACTAAAGAGAATAGGTGATCCAACCTACCCTGGAAGGGGTACACAACATGTATCAGAAATACACAATGTGTCCTACTCAGTCTAGAAATTCCCAAGTCTGTGTCCATGTGATTTATCATATTCCCATGTACTCTGGTCATTACCATGTACTCTAGATGTTTCCATGTACTCTAGTCATGCTAGTGTATAGTGGTTGTGCTTGTTCCCATGTACCTAGGGGTACATACCAGGTCTCTAGCTTTAGGTCACATGGTTTCTGGATAGGCTACACTGCGTGTGATATTTATTTCCACATGTAACACTAACCATTATGGAAGGGGGGCACACGGCTTGTGTTCTTCTAAACTACACTCAATGTATATCAAGATTTTTCAAAACTCCACAGTCTTCATGCGTATCTATCCATGTCACCTCATCATCTGCTCCAATCACAAATCATCCTCATGAAACTTGAATCTAGAGTTAATCGAGAATAATCCATCATTGGTGGCCATATTTGGACCACCAATCCACTTCAAAATCATATCCTGTCACGTTGCATTGATGAAACACTAACCCATATGATGAAAATACTTGATCTAACCTCAATCCTCCATCTTTATTATTGTACCTTGGTCATGCCTTCAATCATGAATCCAAACCCACAGTAATGATATGTTGCACTGAAGATTGATTCCATAATGATCGGTATTTGGGTATAGTCAAACCTCTAATCAATTGAAATATAGAAAATGATCATTCGAAGAATGAGGTGATAAAACCATGAAATAAAAAAGTGAGGAAATGATCTTCGACCATTTTTTGGGTTTACCTTAAAATACTAATGGATATAAATTATGAATGTATAAGAATAATAAAGAATAAATAAATCACTTATCAATTCTTTATTCTAGGAAGAAAAACCATCAACCATAAATTAACAATCGATTTGAAAATTAATTTACAGAAGGAATTAATTCATGTTTGATATAGGAGAATAAAAATGGGTATTAATCCAAAAAAAATAGTATTAACTCAAAATTGGATTGATCGCTAATGAAGAATTATTCCATGACATTTTTGTAGGTGATATCCAAGAACTCATTTCACAAAAATATAATCCTTGGAAAATAGATTTTTGATTCATTTTCCCATTGTCATTTACCAAATATCCCCTCCATAGTCCTATATAGTCTCTAGGGTTATTTAGATGACCCTAGGATATATCCATATCCTGTATTAAATAGGATAGAATTAGGTTACTAACAAATAATACACAATAAATTATTTAATTAATTTATTTGTTTATTAGTCTTCCCATGACATCTCTTAAATAAAAAACCCCATGCATGCAAAGATTGTTTCATACCTATAGTAAATCCCACATTTTGGATATAATAGTCATCTCAGTTTTCCATTCTAAAACACTATTTAGTATATATTCTGTTACTTTATAAAAAAAATCATGTTTGATATATTATAAGTAATATTTTTATTATATCAACATTAAGGCTTCATGTTCCCCAAAATCCCACACTTCTCCCATGCCCAACACTGAAAATATTCTTTAAAATATTTATAAGTGTTATAAGGAAAAAATAGAGTTGTTAAATCCTATCTAACTCAAGGATTCTTATCCTAAAAATAAAATATAATACACAAAAAGATGAGGGTAATGAGATCACATCTGGTTTTTCCAACACCCATTTTCTCTCCTAAAGATTATTCTTCTTCCATTGAGCACATGCTGATGGAATTACTCACCCTTGATTGATCTTCTCCTGATGATACTCAATATATACTAAGTATTTTGTGAAGGTAACTATATTCTTTACATCTAGTTCTCCCTAATTTATAATAGGTGATGGGTCATGAACATACCTCCTTGGTTGCAACACACGAAATACATCATGTACCTGGTATAACTGTGGTGGTAGGCTAATCAATATTCCACCTCACCAAACCTATGTGATATATGTAAATGACAATGAATCTCATAGATATCTTACTTCCCCAGCCAAAACTCTATGATCCTCATCGATTTGAGACCTTAAGGAACACATGGTCTCCCTCATATAACTCAAAGGGCCTCTTTAATTGGTATTTATAAGAATTATGATAGATCTAGTCAACCCTTATCCACTCCTAGATGATAGGAACCCTCTATATCTTTTCTCACATAAACATTGTTCCCACAAGTGTTGACTCCCTTGGATTAGTCAAGTGAATTGGTGACCTATAGGTTCTCCCATACAAGGCCTCTAATGGTTCTATACTGATGGTGGAGTGGTGGATTTTTCATATGAAAATACCATCAATTATAGATGATCCTCCTAATTGTGTCTAAATTCTAACATATAGGCCTGAAGTATGTCCTTAAAAACCTAAATGGTATGCTCTATCTGGTTGTTTTTTTGGGGGTGAAATTTCATTATCAATAGTAATTATATCCCAAAGGCCTCATGTAATAATCTCCATAATCATGATGTGAAGTGAGAATCATGGTCTAAGATGAACATTTAATGGACTCCATGAAGCAAGAATATCTCCTACACGTATAGGAATCCCAAAATATCTATTGAACTCTACTATCAAATGGCTAGGAAGTGGGAAGACTTTGTGAGTTGGGATAAAATTATATAGACAATGTTTTGACCTCTTGATAATAACATAAGTCCTATTAATAAATATGTGGAGATACCATCCCACTTCTACCCTAGAACCTCAAGGGGTTAGGTCAAACTCACAGGAACCTAGTGTTTTGTTTTCACCAACTAGAAATTGAGGAATCGAGAAGTAAACTTAGTTATACACCTTTTCATCCTTGGAAAACAGAACTAACACCAAATGTCTCGGTATATCTTTTCCACTACAAGATGTACTGTTAAGGGGGATGTATGAAACTATCTAAATACCTCCACATGAAGGATTACCATTAATATCACCCATCCTTGTTAAAAGATGATTTCCTGCCTACATTCAAATAATACATCAAGAGAAAATCTAGAGGATATATGTCCAAAAAAGGCCTCTTAATTGGTATCACTAAGATAAGCCTCCCTAACATGATAAAGAAGTGTAGGGGTTACAACCATAGACTAGAGTCAAGCTACACCATCCTCGTCCTCTAAATATAATTTCAATTATGGAAACTACTATGACACATCACTCAACAACTGCTAACAAGACTTCCTACTGAGAAAATGTTCTTCCTCATTCCCATTTCTAAGAGTATAGACTATCTCAAAGACATAATCCTATAGGAGATCTAGTAATCACTCTTTAATTAAGGTAATATCATTCTAAAAATATATATACCTAAGAATATTGTTTATTGAATAGATGAAAAATCAATCTCCCATAAGGTAGTGTCACCACATCTTTTGGGTGAAAACCACTACTGTCAATTAAAAATAATGGGTCAGGTAGTTCTGCTCATGGGGTATCATCATCTGGGACCCATAAGAAATCACTACATACTTATACATTAGAACACATCCAATCCTAGTTTTAGATCCATAATAGAACACCACATACTCAACACCCTATTCTGGAAGTCTCAACATAAAAGTGCTTGTCAACCTCTATCATAACTCTTGAAAATACTGAGGATATCTATCTATCCGCAAGAAATACTTCCCTATTTAGGTCAAGGTATTCATGGGTGCTAAATTATTGGTGAAATTAGGCACAAATATCTTATAGTATCATGCCAACCCAAAAAACCTCTACACCTCAGTTATGCTCTTGGGTGGATCCCAAGCTAGCACTGACTCAAGCATTGTTGGGTCCACTGTTACTCCCTCTTCTGAGATGAAATGTACTAAAAAGTGGACCTATCAAATCTAGAATTGGAACATCAAAATAATTCCATAAATCAGGTGATCTCAATATATATCAAGAACCATCCTCAATTGTCTCATGTTCTCATCCTATGACACTGAGTATATAAGGTTTTAGTTGATGAATAATACAATAAACCAGCCCAATCAGAGTTGAAAGATCTAGTTCATAAGTCCCATGAAAACTAATATATAATTATTCATGATTAAAAGAATCACCAAATACTCATAGTAACTATAGAGACATTGAAATTTTATCTTCGATATATCCTCCTCTCAAACTTGGAGTTGGTGATACTCTGACCTAAGGTCAATCTTTGAAAACCACCTCACTCTTATCATCTAGTTGAAAAGGTCATCAATTACTAAAGGTGGATACATATTCTTGATGGTTTCCTAATTTAATAAATGTTAATCCACAAATAACTTCAATCTCCCATCTACCTTATTTTTGAAAAACACTGGGGATACCCAAGGGGTCATACTGGGTTTGAAAAATCCCTTCCTCTAAAAATCCTTTAACTGTACCTTTATATCTAAAATATTTTTTGAGGTTCATATGATATAATATCATAGATATCATATTAGTCCTTGGGTGTAGGTCTATGAATAAATTAATCTCAATGTAGAGAGGTAAGTTCGTCATATTATCCAAGATGATATCCTCATACTATACCACTAGTGCAAGAAACTAAAATCTTATAACATCTGATTCTTAAAGGGTAATAATAGAAAACTAGTGAGTAATTGGCTATATATTTTTACATATGATCACATCCTAATATACATAGGTTTTCTTCTCACAGATTATGTAAAAAATTTTCCCATAAACATATATGCATTGTATCTCCATCCTAAAATAGTTAATAAGGGCATGAACCATAGATAGCTAGTACATACCTATAATGTCATCATATGGTCTTACCATTACCATAAAAAGGTTATACAAGAATATTTATCCTCAAAGAGTTAGGTAATGCTGTTAGAAGGAGTGTGTGATCATTGAATCTACTCTAGTAGGAGTCTCTAAATGCAAGGGTTGAGCCAAAGGCTTCACTGGAATATCCAGATCTTGAACAAGGGATATTGGAAAGGAAAAGTGACTCAAGCCTATGTCTATAAGTATTGAAGATGAGTTAGATAAGACACATACCATAAAATGAATAATCCCTTGATCCTATGGGTTATAATACACCACTTCCTGTAACTACCTACATCCCTAACCACCAACTCCCTAATCCTAGTGTGGATCACCTAAGAGTGGTGTTGGTAACATATCAAAACATCAGCCATATCCTACTGCTCTCCTAGCTCCTCTTCTATGTCAACTACCCTAAGAACCTCTCTACTCTTTCCACTACATCTTTCAAGGTGGTCCACAAACCATAACATTTTCTGTTGCACGGAAGGTTGGTAAATCCCACACAATATGTCCTCGAACATCATAGGAGTAGCATCACCTCTCTCTAAGCTAACTAGAACCATCCTAAGAGCTTGGATAGTAGAATATCTATCATAAGAATATCTCTATAAATTCCTCACATACCTGGATTCCTAATTCTATCATCGACTACCAACTTCTGAAGTCTCATCTCCTGGGTTCCCACTACCAGAACCAATAATCGGTGATTGTTTAGCTTGAAATATCATAACAAACAAGGCATGATCTTGCACCCCAGCATAAAAAAGGAATACAGAGAGATACCAAAACAACCCAAATATCTCAGAAAAGGATACACCCAAAATTACATGATTGAAATTATGCATCATGAAATATTTCCATAGAGTACTATGAGAGGTTATTGAACCACGATGCATAATATGAAACTAACATGCTACCTTATTAGATCTCAAGAAGCTTCTGGATACATACTAACCACAACATCACTGGGTAAAAATCCTCTTTAATGGGGTTCTATAACTATATCCATGTGATATTCACCTCATCATGCATCTATATCCCCAAGATCCACCATTTACCTATGGATCCATTGAGAAGGCTCGCTACTATGACTATTGTCTAATAAAGAGGGGTCCTAACAAGGTATAAGATTCACTCAACTACCTCAAGAGAGTACTCTAATTCATGGGTTTTTTGATCACCATGAAACCTAAGGGGTATATTCTTATGAGACATGTGAAGTGTTATCATCCTACACACATAATCTAATAGTGATTCCAGAACAATCGACTACATAATGAGGAGAGGTAAGAATGGGAAACCAACTGGGGGTACCACCTCCTGCACAGGACCTTGAACTGAAGAATCTTCTCTAAGAAGATAATTATTATGATCCTACTATGGAATCCAATATAACTATCATTATACAGTAATCCTGAAAAAGTAATGATTCACCATGATCAAAGAGTATATCTAGGGAGATGACTCAATAAGGACATAGAATTCACAGCATATTTCTATATAATGCATGTACGAATATTTACTATAAAACTAGTGCCTGCATGTAATGAGTCAATAGGTAGGTTATCAGAGTTATGGTGAATGGATATATTAGCCACCATACCATCGCTGGGTTCCCTAGCCTAAAGGTTGAACTCGATACACTTTATTATTGTTTACCTTATTTCTAATCCAAACCTCACAGCTAGTTTATCTCCAAACTCTGGTCTTATTATGACCTGCTATGATACCACTATATCCTAACCTAACCCACTGAGGTCCAATTTACTAGAATATATAGAAGTATAAAACCCCGATACCACATCCAATAGGTCAGGGGTTGGTGACTAGAATCAAGTAGGTATAACACACACAAGGGAGGCCTTAAACTAAGGAACTTGTACACACACACTTCTCCAAACACCAATATAATGAAAAAAAAAGTTTTTATTGATAAAAAATATGAATTCATACAAATAATCTTACATCATATTAAAAAAATATATCTTAAATAAAAAGGGCCAAATACAAACCCACTAAGCCAACCAAAACTAGAAAAAAGGTTTAACCTACTAGTAAAAATGGGTCTGTTATCAAGGCGAAACTCCTAGAACCATATGAATCATGTCTTGTGAAAATAATATACAACTTATCCTAGTCCTACTAGTACTCCATAAAAACACATTACATCTACATAATACATGAAATGTGTGTAAAAATCCCATGTAGGGGTGAGTATAAACATACCCAGTATGGAATCCTGAAAAACCCAAACACAAAATATCAAAGAGAGAAAGATCAATATCACAAAGGTGAGTCAAATATAAAGTGAGACAATAACAACCCATATATTATCAAATATATACACTAAGTCTCAAATTAAGGTCACATCCACACTACCAACCTAGGATTCTGCTCAAGGTTTCAATGTAATTCTCATCTAAGAGAACTCACTCCTTGGGTCTTGTTAACACTGTTGAAACTCATCTAAGTGGTCATGCATGTTGGTACTCACTATGAAGAGGTAGATGTTGGAACTCATAGGATTTCGTTACATCGATAGGGGATCACACCCAAGGCCTATGGTGGATACCTAACACTACTATGAATAATCCACTATGATGGGGATCACACGCCCTAAAATTTGGTAACATGATACTTAACCCATCCTAGGGAAGAATGATATTGGATCAAACCTTATTATAAATGGAGGGATACCTAACTCTATCCAAGACTAACCCATAGAGGGTATCACTCATCCTATTCTAAGTATGGGATCCCTCACTGTACCCTTATAGGGATGGACAAACAAAACATACCCCACCGATATGCAACTACACTAAGGAGAATATGGGATACAACCTATACTAGAAGGGGAACACAATATGTATTAGGAATACATAGAGTTCCCTACTCAATATGGACATTTCTGAGTATATTTCAGTGTGTTTTAGCACATTCCCATGTACTCTAGCCATGCCTGTGTACTCTGGTCATGCTCATATACTCTGGTCATATCAGTGTACACCAGTCGGGTTCATGCCCATATACCGAGGGGTACATTATGGGTATCCAAATTTGGGTCACATGGAACATGGACATGCCACATAGTGTGTGGTATTTATCTATTTTAATAACACTAGATATCGTGGAAGGGGTCCACATGGTATGTGTTTTTTTGAACTACATTCTGTGTATATCATGATTTTTTAGAGGCCCACAGTCTTCACATATATCCTCCCATGTTGCCTCCTCCACCACTCCAGATATAAATCATGCCTGTAATTATAGAATCTAGATTTGACTAAGGTTGATCCATTATAAGTGGATAGATTCTAGCCACCCATCTGCTCAGAAATCATCTCACATCACACTACATCACCAAAACTCCAATCCATGAGACGAAAACCCTAGATCTAGATCTAATATTCCATCATCATCATCACACCATAATCATGTATTTGATCCTGAATTTGAACCCAAAGTAATGATCTATTGTGCCAATGATCAATTGTGAAATCATCGATTTTCGAGTATAGTCGAACTTCTGGTCAAATGAAATATCGACAATGAATGTTTGAAGAATGAAGGGAGGAAACATGAAACACAAAAGTTAAGAAATGAATATTGGACATTTTTCAGGTTGATCTTAAACCATTGATGGATAAAAATTATGAATGTAGAATAATAATTAAGAACCAACAAATTATTTATCAAATCCAAATTCCTTAAAGAAAAATTATCAGCCATAAATCAACAATCGATCTATGAATTAATTTTCTGAATGAATTAATTCACATTTGATATGGGAGAATCAAAAATGGGGAATAATACAAAAAATAATTCCTACCACAAAAATTTATCAATCGTTGATGAATAATTATTCCATGTTATTATCATTGTTGAGATACAAGAAATCTGTTAACGAAGAAAAACTCCTTGGAAAACTGATTTTTGATTCACGATCATGTCATCGTCTTCCAAAGATCTCTTCCAAAGTCCTCTATAATCTATAGGGTCATGTGGATACCCTTAGTATATTTCCATATCCATGTTTAAATATGATAGAATTATTTGATGGAAAATTAATGGACAATAAGTTATTTAATTAATTTATTTGTTTATTATTCCACCCATGACTGTTCTTAACCAAAATGCCATATGTGTACAAATATTATGACATGCCTAGGTAAAACCCACATTCCGGATTTAATGGTGGACTTGATTTTCCCTTCTTAAACACTGTTTGGTATATATTCCATTATTTTATAAAAAATGAGTTCACATGATATATTATATTTAATATTTTTATTATATCAACACTGAGGCTCCATGGAGCGTGAAATTCCACGCTACACCTGGACCTAACACTAAAATTATTCTTTAAAATGTTCCAAAAGTGTTATAAGGAAGAAAACAATTTTTTTACATGAAGTTCATGAGATTGAATTAATATTAAATTCAAATATTTCAACAAAAACAAATTGTTCAAATATTAAGAACACCCACTATGTAATATAATACCATGTAAACATTGATATAAATTCCTCTTTTCACTCTTTTTAATGTTTGACAAGAAGGTGGTAATTATCTTATTTTTTCCTTTCACATTGGGATATTACTCTAAACATATTACCATAGATATTAAGTGAAATATTTCATTAAATCCATATTTTATATTTAATTT
This sequence comes from Viscum album, assembly GCA_963277665.1. NCBI lineage: Eukaryota > Viridiplantae > Streptophyta > Magnoliopsida > Santalales > Viscaceae > Viscum > Viscum album. Next base: position 1,571,476,500 of record OY728133.1, on the reverse strand, counting down.
TATGTATAATAATAATCCAATAAAACTTTCAGATATTTTTTTGTCAATATTCATAACATCAATGATATATTTTACTTTAAAAATATTTAATAAGGAAGATTAAATAAGATGGAAAATTTCTACCATGTATTTTTTTGATAACTCAAATTTTTTATTGTCCCAAATTTAACATCAATATTTTCACCATGTTATAATATTCTTCAGTTGAAAAAGGTTGTGGGGGAATATTATACACTTATAAACAATTAAATTCCTTTTTAAATCATCAATAAGGGTGATCTATTTGCAAAAATATTCTATGACCCATGTACACTATCTTTCTACCATTCTGTAATTGATGATATGAATTACCTTATTCAAAAATTATATAAGATTAAGGTCTATTAAAATTGTATCTATAAAATATTCCATATATATGAAAGTTATTTATAATGAACATAACCATAATACATAAAATAAAACACTATTCCTAGTATGCATAAAAACATTAACACCTACCTCTAAAAGAAATTTCAAATCATTTAAAAGATAAACATCAATATCTTTTCTAGGATATTTTGGTCAAGAAATCATCAGGATCACCATATTATATTTTTTATTCATACATATCTTTGGGGATTGGATGTAGACTACAAATATAATAGGCCTTGGACTATATTATCTATTAATACTATGATATAGATTAATTCAATCTATTCATAGTAATATTCAAATATTTATAAATTCATTTCAAAAATTAGGAAATAGTTGATCAAATATATTTCATTACGGTGAATCAGCAAGGTGATGTAGGATTCCATCAATGATTCGATCATTTGTATATCATCTCATCCACTTTTCATCATTTCAATTTGTATATAAACTATTTTTTTAATAATATTTTTTTTATTCCTTGAGAATGAATCATAGTTGAAAATCCCATGTATTTTATATCATTATGTTCCATATTTAAGACATTTTTTTATACTTTCATATTCCTTCCTATACATCAAATAGTCACTGGGGAAAGTATGTATTTCCTTCTCACCGAGTCCCATTGACCATAATATTTGTTTACATCATAATTAAAATAAAAAATATCACTTCCTTTTAGAAGCAACTCTTAAAAAAGTTTAATAAATTCAGTAAAACTTGTGTCACTCCAACCATTTATTTCTTTTAAGTTAATCAATGTCAACACTATTGATAACAGAGTAAATATAATATTACCTTGGAATTTTGGGTTTTCAATATCTCTATATAATCATTAAAATCGTTCCATTTCATTAATGATTTCAATTCCTACATCATGAATTAATTCATCAAGATGATCCTCTATCTCATTCTGGACGTCTTCATCAATGTTAGATCTTGAATTCTTTTTTATCTCAGCATTTTAGATCCAGTGTATATAACTTTTATTAAAACCATAGAAAAACATATGGTCTTTGATTTTTTTAGTCCTCAATTTTATCATATTCAAAAAATTCATGCATGGACATAAAATCATGTCTTTGTTTTCAAGATTTCACTTATACAATTACAGGAAATCGTCTACACCTTTCTCATATTCGTAACTTGTTCTTCATGAATTATTCAAATTATGATACATTAATTACCTAAAACCACAATATAATATATAAATATATTAAAACATATAAACATATAAACATATATATAAATAGATAAATTTACCACATGTAATTGTATACACATAGGAACATATAAATTTAAAACTTATAAATGTAAAACATTTAAATATATAAATATATATAAATTCAAAACTTATAGATTAAAATTATTTTTACACATATTTAAATAAATCATATAAACATATAAAGTAATTAATATAATACCTAAAAAATAAACTTATAAATCTAAACATATAAATATATAAATTTAAATTTAAAACATATAAATTAAAAATATATATACATATAAAATAAAAAAACATATAAACATATAAATATGTTCATTTAAAAGATATAAATTTAAATCATTTGAAAAAATAAACACAAAAACATAAAAATATAAATTTATAACAGATAAACTTTAAAATTTTAAATATATAAATATATATTTATATATTTATATATTTATTTATTTAAAATTTATATATATACACTAAATAAAACATATATATAAATATACCAAAAAAATTTATATTGTATAAACATATAAACATATATATGTATACAAATATATATATATACACACACATATTTGAAAATTTATAAACATATATAAATATATATATATATATAGATAATTATTTTGACATATTCAAATATTTTTATAAACTTATAAAAATTTATATAAACATGGGTATCATATAATCATATCTATCAAAAAATATAAACATATATACATATATAATCAATTTATTTTTCATTAAAAATAAAAACAATTTCACATAAATCCAAATATGACAATGAATATATCAATATGTTAAACATTTAAGGAAAATAAACTTTAATGATAAAATTAATAAAAAATCAAAAACAAACAAACAACTATTCTAAATATTAATACAATATAATCTTATAAATATATATATATACACATGTAATCATGTATAAATATCTATAAAAATTTATACCTAAATTAAATCTATATTCAACATAAATAAATCTATTAATATGAAAAATAAAATTTTAAAACTTATAAAAATGTGGATTTTAGTAGTAGATGTGTGACCAAATTAGTAAGGTGGATAAAGGTGGTGGAATGTATAATTTGGTGGAAGAATGTGACCAAGGGAGGGGGAAAGTAGCCAAGAGAGGGGGAACACATCCAGGGGAGGTGGAATGTAGTAAAGAGAGGAGGAATGTGGTGATAGAATGTGGACACCAAAGGAAGAATAGGGAGGGAACTTAATATTAATGAAGTTTGAGGTTTCATAAATAAAGAATCAAAAGATGAGAAGAAAATAATTATGTTTTTATTTTAAATTTTTAATGGTTTTTAAAGTTAGTTTTATAATAATAAGAATTTAATGTCTATTTTGAAATTGTTTTTATTTTACCTGATGTCAAAATGAAATTTCATAATAATTGTTATTCTATAATTGATGCTAAAATAGTTTTTAACATTGTTTATATAATAATTGACATTAAAACCCACCGTGGTAGGGGTTTTAACATCAGTTATATGAATAACTGATGTTAAAACCCTATTACTTCTCAGTTGTCATCACTCATAACCATCTCCCCTCTATCACCCCTTCCTACTTCATATTTCTGTTAGACCTACCACACTCCCTTTATTGATCTCTATGGGTCCCCCTAATTCATCAGTGGCTCCTATTCATTTCCTTTAGCAGACATGTTTCTATGTTGAATCCCTCATCCACTCTTTCTACACTTTGACTGCCTAGAAACAACATTTTTGACTCCATATGTTCTAGTTCACTGGTTCTTTTAGGGAGTTTTGGGATGTTATGGTTGAGTTTTGATGGTGTTTCGGCAGCATGACCTGTGATAGGTCTTGTCTTTTCAAGGTGGTCTCTTTTAAAATAGTCATTGTTTCTTATGAAAAGTTTTGGTGTGTGGTTCGCTTGGTAATGGATATGAAGGAAGGGGTAGTGGTCTTGGAATAGGTAAATGTAACTTATTGAGGATCTATTTCACTTAATATATTATTTTTCATCTTTCTCCTTTACTCTCTCATGGTTCAATCTATGGTTGCGGTCTCAAGGAATCTTTGAGAAGTGTTGATTTAGAGAACTATGGTGTTCTAGGAGCACATCCTTCATAGGATTTACTCCTTCCATTCTCTTTGTGTTATGATATTCATGATGGTTTTCTTTTTTGGTTCATGGTGTCTCTCCTCAACATCAATAGTTCCTCATTTAGTGACCAAGTTTTAGGTGTGTTGTTGTTTCTATATTGGTATTGTTGTGGTGTTGTGGTGGTTATCTATTTTTCTTGATCATTGTTCCTCTATGATGTTTCTATTATGCCTGATGTGGGTGGTACCAATGGTGATAGGTTCATAAATGAAAAGGGTGTCTTTTTTTGTGATCTGGTGTTCAATTTTTTGGTTTTTTGTACTATTTTGTTTTGGAATTTTTCATCGATAGTGAGTGAAGGAAATGAAGACTTTGATTCCATGTTCAATGTTCCTAAATTGGTGTTCTCAAGGGTGTAAATTTGATGGATACACAATACTCAATGTCAAATGACATTAATAAAGGATCACGACATGCACTTGAGATGTGTTTGTGGGGAAACAATGGTTCTAGGATCAAGTTAGAAATCCATTTGAATTTTTAATTTTGGGTTGTGGCATTCTGTTTGGTTCCATTTTTGGGTTGTTTGAATTTGGGTTTGATTTCTAGTTACATATATAGTTACCACTCTAAGAAAAAAAATTATTTTTATAAAATAAAAAAAATGGATTTGTGTGTTGTAACAGAGGTTATATTAATAACCAATTTTAAAACACACAACAAAAATGGTTTTAATTTTGATTATTTATATAATCAATATTAAAACATTGATGAATATTCTACATTTTTAATTATACTAGTACCTCCTTCATCCATAGTCTCAATATGATATCCATTTTCATAAATATCTTTAAAACATGAGAAATTTTAACAAGAATAAGGATAAAAAATTAATTATTTATTAAAATTCATGTACCATAATTTAGGAATATATTTTCTCTATTAGTGACATTGATTAATTTTTTACTACTGGTTATAGTACTTATATGAGAACATAATTTAAGGTTGATTAATTCTTTCTCATGTTTAAGTATCATATACATCATGGATCAATCAATGAGAAAAATATCTTTATCATAGAAATTAATTTTGATGGATAAATTTATAACATCCATTTATAATAAAGAGGATATAAGATATATAAAGAGTAAAACAAAGAATGAAATAAAGGGACATAAAAGGACATTACATTTTTTAAAACATTACAAAAATAGAGATAATATTCTCTATGAGATTTTATATATTTCATTATACATAATAAATTTTAGGTTTACTAAATATTTAAAGATGTAAAAATTCATGATATCATCCTCATATATCATGACTTGGTTTGTAATGTTTTCTTTAGTGATTTTATCTTTTACTTTAACATATTTTTGATAAAGTGATTTGGTGTAAAATAGGTATGTGACTAGTTATGGGATTCAAAGGATCAAACAACACTTAATTAAGGTATTAAAAGTGATTCTAAATAGAAAATCACATGAATTTCCATCAAATAATAACCTAAACCATGTATATAAATAAATAAAAAACATTGTGTATACCATATGCTATTGATGGCTATGGATCCTTTCTTCTATCAGATTCTTGATGAAGATCTTTTAGAGGAATCCAATGGACTCCATCCTCTGTAGTTTATCCATGTGTAATACATGAATTACATAATTATCGAGAAATATTCTTTTTTATCTTCATTATATTCTAGTATCTTTCATGGTAAAGTAGAATTAATAAGTGATTTCTTGGATAGGGATAATTGGTAAGAATATTTCGATTACATGAACTAGCCATATTGATGGCAGTATCCTCTATATATAACCTCTAAGTATTCCCCATAGGTTTCTTAAAAAATCTAATAAGCATTACAAAACTTTCAAGTATAGCCTTCAATTATGATTGGTTCATAACCTTCAGCAATATCAAATTCAATGTGTTTCATCATATGAAAAATTAAAAATTATGATATCCTATATGGAAGAATACCTGAGTGATAAAACTTGTGACTTATTATAAATCATAGAGTATGAATAAAATATTATGATTCATCACTTACAATATATCTAAGTCATACAGTATGACCATTATAGGTAGTGAAATGCTACACTGTTACATTATTTATGATATTACCTCCAACTAGGCATATGTTATGCCTCAGTTTAATACATGGTGTACCATGTGACATGTATATATCTTACTCTATGGTATAAGGGATTTAGATAATATATTTAACAATCTCCTACATTCACTAAAGTCTCATATAATTTAAGTCACAACACCTTATATTGTATCATATACAATAACTTGTGAAATAATATCCAAAACACCTTTATGATATCTTCCAAGACACTTCTAGAAATTTACCATCCACTTCACCCTATATCACATCATATGAAATTCCTTGTGAATAAGTTTCCAAAACTCATTTTAGATAAACTTTAAAACATTTTTTACCATATATTTGAGTTAAAATAAATCCCTATTTATTCAACCATAATGTGTGACCTCATGGTCCTTTATATAATTGAAAACAAATATTAATTCCAAATTTCATAAATGTAAGAAAAGAGCAACCACTATAAAATAATCAGTGTTACTCGTGATATAAAGGGATGTGGCATGATCTTCATAAAATACATGTACCTATATTCCTATGTCCACCAGCTACATAACATTCAAAAACTAATTTTCATATTACCCCTTTTTTCAAGACATAAAGTAACCATGAGACATGGAGTATGTCAATCTTATATAGCTACTCATATTTTCTTGATTCTTCTGGTATAAATTGACCAAGTTGATGAATACATCACATGTAATTTATCTTTATGGATGAACACAACACATTCCCCTCACCCTACAGATAATAACATCACATGTATTATCTAGGTATATTCATACAATACTCATCCTATCTCAATAAAGGGACCATAAGTCATACTCATTATATTAGAGAACAAATATCACCGTGGTTAGGCTCTAACTGAGGATATAATCAGCAACATACCTAGCCACCCCTGATTAGGTAACCCTTAAGCATTATTTAATAAATTTATCAAAGTATAAAGGTTCTCATTATTGGTATCTCAGAAAAATCAGGTATTAGGTAAATCCAAAAATGAAATATTCACCCCTAGTTTACTAAAGACATAGTGAATGGAACTCCATGTGGTGTACTTGATAGGTCATCTAGTGAACCAAAATAATTTTATGTCTCATGGGAATATTCTATATCCCAATATAAGAGTATTACTCACACTTTCCTTAACATTTCATCACAACCTATAATACTTCTTGATGAGCATCAGTTTGGGATAACTCAAAGTCATACTTCACTTCATGAGTATATGAATCCAACATGAAATAATGATAAGGTAGAGACTAAATTTTTTATAATATGATACATTTAATATTCATAAAATGATTTAATAATATTAACAAAGACATATATAATCACTTGTCTAATCATATCATATATGATAGTCTTTCTAATTATCCATATGTCTACTGCACTATTAGGGTTTTATTAAACTCATTACATCTTGATGTAATTCATAACACATATCTATGTGACTATATAATAAAACCCTCCCAATAAACTCTTTAGTGAGTAACATCTATGAAGTAATACCTTTTGAATAATGGTGAGAGTTAGGAATCATATTCTTAATGTTCCGCTCCTTGAACATAGAATTAAAACATATTAACTTCACGTCATCAATTGTTATGAAGTTAATAACTTTTTTTGTCTAATTATAGATCATTAAAAGTTCATCATCATTATCCTTAGAACCCTTTCCATAAAAAAATCTATAAAATAATTTCGGTAATAATATATAGCTCTTTACATTATACTTTACCAATATATCCTATACTCTTTTAGGATATAAAGTGATATTCACATTGAATTTTGACAAAAGTAATATTTTATTTATTAACTTTAAGCTTACCTGAGAAAAAAATATACTCCCATTATCCTTTTACACACTATATTCTTTTCAAAATATCATGATAAGAAACACAAACTTCTTTTTGTTAGAAAAAAAACTATTATTTCCACTAGTGATAATATTTTAAGAAGGAAACTATTAACTCTCATATCATATATATTTTTTATGTATTTTAGAACTATTATAAAAAAATATTTTATTCTTTAAAATATTCCACTAAAGGGTGTTATGATCACATCCCTCATATTTTAACAAACATCTTGAATGAACACTTTTATCCTAGATAAAACTCCTTTTATCCTTATCTTATTCTGAAATATGTTATAGAATCTAATGAATGATAAACTATGTATATTAAAATTATCATATCATATATTTCATAACAACACCTGGTAAATAAACAACTTCTCTTAGCATATTAAATAAAAAAGATTACTATACACATCATTTACTAATATCAATTTGAGCTTACATAATTTCCTTTGTGTTTAATTCTTTGATTCTAAAAACCTTTGCTTTATCATTTGAATGAAAAATACAAGCTATATTAATTCCTTCATTGATTTTGTATAACTATAATTTTATAATATTTTTAAAATATACATTTGGTATCATATTCCCTTCAAAAACAAAGAATTTATTTGTATTACACTAAAACCTTATAGGGGCATTCCATAGAGTTTCCCAAAACCACTATAAGTATCTCAGATAATCCCATCATAAAAAAATGCACTTCCTTCCTGACACTGCCTATCTTAAGTTTTAAGGATCTTGATTGGATTATCAAAGAATCATTTTTATACATTTCAACTAAATTTTCTTATTTCATTTTGAACTTTCACCCACTTTTTCTAACAATACAGTGTCAGAACCTAAACATCGCATGCCTAGTTCGTCTACCCTTAATAGTTTGATAAAATGGGGTAAATATTTTAAGAAGTCATTCACTTTTTTTGAATATATCCCAAAATGAACATAGAATGAATTATTTGGATAGAATAATACTTATAGTTTACCTTCAATCTCACCAAGCCATAGGCACACACAATCAAATTTAATATATGAGTAAAGACTAGATTTCCTCCAGTCATCTTGAATATAATTCCTTTAATACCTTTAGTGAATCATTATATTCTTCTCATAAGAATATAGATTCTCTTATTGAACAATTTCAATAGTTGGTTACATATGAATTTATTAATCTTTGTCAGCTCCCAGTGTATGGAAGTATTGACTAGATGAGGGTTAATAGTAATTTTAAAATTATTTATTTGAATATGATTATCAGAGTTATTAAATAGTGTTAAATGAGTAGTGGAAATGAAAAAAATAACACATGATGATTTTATAGAGGTTTATATCACTAATATCCTTGTCCACTCTTCAATCTCCTCTATTCAGTGAGGACACTAGTATATACGAGATCCTTACTTTTGATAGGGAGTAAAAACCCAATTACAAAAAACGTGCCTTTTTGTCACATAGTAGTATAACCCATGACTTTTAAAGGAGTCACATCCTACCTAAATTTTGTATTGAATGAATAACCCATCCTTCCTTTTATATGGGATGAATAACCCGTTATGATATCTTTTGGATGCAAAAATGTTTAGAGAAATTCTAGAGTACAAACAAAGGGTAAGAATAAATACACCAATGAAAAAAAGATAGAATTTATAATAATAGTGGAGTAGATGTTGTAGAAATTAGATGCAGGTTAATTTCTTTGAATAAATTATTAGTGGATGATGAAAATTATGAAGTCCTTTGTGATCTAGGAAATGTAATAGTAGTCATATTCCAAATACAGTACTTCAAAAAAGCTCATATGAAGGTTTCATTTTTCTGTCTTTGTAATTTTTTCAATCATTTTCTTCGATCATCAATGAACAATCTATTGTCACATTCATTGATTCACATTACAATAGCTAGATACGAGTCATTAACTCCAAATATCTAAGAGTTTCTCAATGTATAACCAAATAATTCCATGTTAGAAAAGTAGTCAGTGTATAAAATAATACTATTACCAATTTTTAAAATTAATGTTCTTAGAGATCTGACGCTCTTTTATTCCTACATAAAATAACTTCACAACACTTGGAAAAATTATTTTTAAGATAATTGATAATTATTCATATAAATAAAACATTAAAAAATTATTACAAGCTTTTATAAATTTTTCTATTTCAATATATATATATATATATATATATATATATATATAAATAAAATAATTATTATGAAAACTATTATTTCCATAATAATTTTGGTATATTTTCTCCATCAAATAAATTGTATGAACTTATTATAATATATGAACATTTTACAAATCATTATAATGATAAAAATAATTTCAATTCACTTGTAGTAAATTAATATATACAAATAATTATAAAATTGAGCCTTTGAAAAATATGAGTTTCATCAAAATAAGAAAAGGATGTAGTTGAACATGCGACATACTAATCGTGTGATAGCGTTTAGTCAGTATAATTACCATGCATGGTTGGTATAATGACCTTGTTCATAGGTGTGGTCACTAAAAAATAAATTCTAGGTACCTCAAGAGGTAGGGTGGCAGGAGGCTTCATGGTAAGTATACCTACCGTCTCAAATTATGGACAAATTAAAATCACAGTATCATATTACCCACATGGTAGTCATAATGGAATCTCCCTGGTAAGTACACTTACCATGTCATGATAAGTTATAGTCTCCATCACGATAAGGTATTGGGTTTTGTCATATGAAACACATGCATACTCAAAACACAGAGAAGTTGTTGATGGGATTCAGTTAAGAGATGAAGATGTTTTTTTGTGAGTCTAAATGAAGCTGAAGTGGTGCGGGCGAAGCTTATAGATGTAGGGGAGGAGAGTCTCCATGGAACTAGTTGGGCATGAATGTTGATAACACTTTAGGTGACTGGTGCCACTCGATCAAGTAGCTTTGATGTGGGTGTGTGGATGAGGAAGGTGAGCAATGAAAGGAGTATATATATATTTATACATAGCACATGATTTAAAGACAAAATTGAAAAGGATAATTCATCATTTTAGGGGAATAATATCTCTTCTCAATCTGATATTATGGATTATAAAACTCATGGAGATCATTATTTATAAAATGTATTTAAAAATGTTGAATTAGTTTTCTTTTCTTTAAACAATTCAAAAGGGGTTTTCTTTAACAAGGGTCTTATGTAAACTCTATTTAAGATATATCAAGCAGTGTTAATCGATTCATCCCAAAATTATTTTGGTAAGTTTAATTCAATAAGCATTATTGTTTCTATTTCATGAATGGTTCTTTTTTCCTTTATATAACACCATTTTTTTTGTGGTGTTCTAGGGGTGAAAAATTATGGAAGTATCCATTTTCTTAACAGAATTTCTAAATATCTAAGTTAAAAAAATATCCTTCTTTAATTAAATTAAAAACCCTTTTTATTTTTAATTTTATTACAGAATGTAATAAACTTGTTTAAGGTTTCACCTTTATGGGATAAGAAAATAATCCAAGTGAATCTATTGAAGTAATCTACAATTATAAACACATATCTCTTACTACTTAAACTGATAGTTGTCATGGGTTCATATCAATAAAGATGAAGTAGTTCTAAGCATCTAGTAATATTAACCATAATCATACATCTAAATTAATCATTTTTCTGCTTACCTTTCAGAAAATAATCACATACAAAAAACTTACTATCTTTAAATTTAGGAAGTTCTAGAACCTTTCAATGTTTTCATAACTTGTATAGTTGTCAAATATGAACATGTCCTATCCTTTTGTGCTAAATAATTTCATATATTTTTAAATCATTTAAGAACTTTTCATTTTATTAAGTTAGTTCTAAAAAATATATAGAATATATATTTTCTTTTCTATTTTCATAAAACAAAATGGTATTATCTTTAAAAATAATATATTTATTATATTCAAACTTTACAATCATACCATCATCACAAAGTTGTAATATACTAATTAAATTTTATTTTAATCCCTCTATATATAGTACTTTAGAAATTATAATATATTTTAAAATACCAACTTCTCCAAAATATTTAAACATTCCTTTAGAGTTGTCACCAAAAGTGAAAATACCTCCATTACATGAATTAAAAGATAAAAGGTTAGATAGGTCACAAGTCATATACTTGGAGGACCTTTTTCCATATACTATGTATCTTAACAACTCTTTAGTCAGGTTTCCTATAAAATAGATTAAGTAGATAATTGTTTTGGTACCCATTTTATTTTAGGTCCAACTAGATTATTAATAAAACTATTATGAACTAATACAGATTTAATACATTTATTATAGGGTAATATAGATGATAGATACCTAAAAGTAAAAAAGTATTGATATGGCTTAGTGACTAAGTAAATCTTAAATAACATTCATTTACATAATTTCCTTAGAGATTACATCTAAAACATGTAACATTGTAAATATTCCCTTTATTTCTTTTAACAAAAGTGTGTCTGTACATATTAGGAATCTTTTTATTATATCCAAATCCAATTTTTCCTTTATTAGTTTTATTTAGATCCACCATATTATCAATTAGATATTTTCCTTGAACAAAAATAGATAGAGTTTCCTTTAATCTAGTTTTTTCCCTTTTAATATTTTCAGTCTATTTTTGAACAACTTTCAGTTCATCACATATTTTCACAGTTGAACATGTTTTTGTATTTTTTAATTTCTTATTTTCATGTATAATCTTCTTATATTCCTTTTATTTTTTTTTCAAAATCATCAAAAACTAATTTAAATATCTTTTCTTGATCTTCATCAGTTGTTTACATGAAATCTTTCATTCTTTCATTATCATGTTTAAGCTTAATTGGATCAAAACCTATAACATTTTTCTCTTATTTAACATTCTTATTATCTCTTTGCAGTTCTCTATACAATTCATCCATTCTTAAAATATAACTTTGAAACTTTTCATTTAGTTTAGTTAATTCTTTAGCTTAATTTTCAATATCAAGATCATAACTAGAATTGTAATCGGATTCAATTTTTGCCTCATTTTTTTGTTTCCATTAATAAAAGATTGTATGATTCCTTTCCTCTCTTAGAATCATCACTATTAGTGTTTAACTCTTTTGTACAGCTCCATCCATCATGATAATCTCTTTTTAGTTTTTTCTTGTATTTATTATCTTTTCCTTATTATTTCAATTTAGGATATTATGTATTTATATGTCCCTTTTTCTAAACTCATAGAAAATTAATTATAAAACATCATATTTTCTAATTTTACCCTTTTTTTCTTTCCTTTCTACCATCCTTTTGACGATCTATTCTAGGTTACTTCTTAAAACCTCACTTTCCTTTCATGTACTTGTACACACCTTTAGTGAAATTGGAAATTTCATCTTTCATACTTTTCTTTAACTCAGAATCATAGGAGTTAGTAATAAAATTTATATTAGATTTAAATGTTATACCATTACTTTTATCATATCATTATCATTTTCATTGTCATTATTTATTTCCAACTCATGCTGAAGAAGTCATTGTATCATCTCATCCATTGAGTATTCAGTAAAATCATTACTCTTTTCAATATAAACCTTTATTGAGTTCTATATTGTATATATATATCAAAATAATATTTTTATGAGATCTTCATTCTATATGGTATCTCCTAGTGAAATCATGTTATTCGCTATCTTAGTGAATCTTTTTTACATCTCATTGATTCTCTCTTGATAAATCATTCTAAATTCTTGAAACTCGGCTCTATGAATACCTATCTTGGTGCTCTATAAATTCCCAATTCCTTGATGAGTGACTTTTAATTTCCTCTAGATGTTAGAAGTATTTTTACATGAGTAAAATGACTATACATAATTATACTTAAAGAAAAGTTTAAATAATTTATAACATTATAGTTTACAACACATTTTGTAACATCATTACCGGTTATATATTCTAAATCTACATCAAGAAATTTATAAGATTATAACATAATATCCCAATAATAAAGACCTATATTTTGAAGAAATATCACCATGTTACCCTTCCAGCATACATAGTCTCTTCCATTTAAGTGTAGTGGTCTGATGGGATTCAAAATCTCAAATTCTTGACAAACCGTAAAAATACAATGGATCATTTCCTTAAACCGTTAAGTCTAGGATAATGGTTAGTTCAAAATAGATAATGAGATAGTTTAAACCAATTCCTTAAAAGTAACCACCCTCAAATACCAATTGTTAAGTCCTAGTGTATGGTAGTATTCATTAGGGGGGGGGTATAGTCCTTTTAAAATTATTTATTTGAATTCAATTTTTAGAGTGATTAAATAGTGTTAAATAGAAAATGGGAATGAAAAAAATAACACACAATGTTTTTATAGTTGTTCATATCACCATAATCCTAGTACACTTATCAATATCCTCTACTCTATGAGGAGACTAGTATATAATATATCCTTACTTTTGATAGGGATTAAAAACCCAATTACAAATAGAAATACCTTTTTCTCACCTGGTAGTATAACCCCTAACTTTTGAATGAGTCACAACCTTACTTAATTTCTTTCTAAGAGTAATAATCCAACCTTTATTTTGGATGGGAGGAATAACCCAATATAACATATTTTGTATTGGAAAAGCATAAAAACCCTAGAGTACAAACATAGGGTATGAAGAAATACAAAAACAAAAAATAGAAATAATTTAGAATAGTAATGTAGAAGATGGTATAAAAAACCAATATAGCTCAAGTTCTTCAAATGATTCAGTATTGGATGATGAAAATGATGAAGTCCTTTTTGATTGAGGCAATGGAAATTAGTCGTAGTCTAGATGCAATACTTTACAAAGCTCATATGAAGGTTGTATTTTTCTTTCTCTGTAATTATATCAATTATTGTCAATCTTTATTGAACAAACTTTTATCTCATTCTTTGGTTCTCATTACAACAGTTTTATGTGAGTTATTATCTCTAAATATATTGGATAATATTAATGGATAATGATATAATTTCATGTTAAAATGGTATTAAGTGCTTAAAATAATGTCATTACATGTATTTTGAATTAACATGCTTAGAGATCTAGAACTCTTTTATTCCTGCATGAAATAACTTCTCAGTACTTCAAAAAATGATTGCTAAGATAAATGATAATTATTAAGATGAATAAAACACTAAAAATTTATTAAAAGCTTTCAAAAAATTTGATATATTAAAAATATATCATAAAATAATTATTATGAAAATTATTATTTCCATAGTAATTTCAGCATATTTTCTCCATCAAAAACATGTATAAACTTATTGCAATATATAACCATTTTACATATCATTATAATGATTAAAAAATAATAATGCAGTTACAAAAAATTAATATATTTAAATAATGCTAAAATATATCCTTTGGAAAATATGAGTTTTAGACAAATACGAAAATAGAATAGTTGACCATGAAACATACTGAACATATGATAGCATGTAGTTAGTATACTTACCATTCGTGGTTGGTATACTAACTGTGTACATATGAGCTATTAATAAAATATAGATTTTGGGTATATTTGGTTGTAGGGTGGTTGGAGTACTCATGGTAAGTATACTTACTATCTCACAGTATGCCCAAATTATACTCTCAGTAACCTATTACTCGCATGGTTGGCATAATGTAAGCTCAATGGTAATTATACTTACCATGTCACGATAAATTGGAGACTGCTTCACTATAATGTTTTTTGTTTTATCACATAGGATGAAGAGGAGAGTTGCATGAATGAGGGATCTCGCCAAAGGATTCAAGCTTCAATGATGTTAAATGCAAAGCTGCTGACATGGATAATGGATCTCTCTAAAACACATGTAGACCTAAAACACAGATATGGTGTGAATGAGATTCTATGAAGAGATAAAGGTGTGTTACTATGAAAATCGGTGAAGTTGGAGGGGTGTTGGCCGAGCATGAGGATGTAAGGGAGGATATTCATCACCTAACAATTTGTTCATGGAGGATGATAACATTGTTGATGATTGGTGTTACTCGATCAAGCGAATCTAATGCAGGTGTGTTGATTAGGAAGGTGAGCAGTGAAATGAGTAAAAATATATATATATATATAGTGCATGATTTAAATATATATATATATATATATCTAGATATAATATATATATATACATATATATATAAGTATTAATATTTATATACTTAAAAATCATGGTATTAAATAGTATGTATTTTAACAATAAAATATTAGAAATTAAAAAAATAGAAAAATATTGTTTGAAAAATTCGCATACATCGATTAAAAAGTGGGAAAATAAATGATGAATAATTAATTAAAATTATATTGATAATTAAAGGATATTTAAAATTTGGGGATTGTAATTTAACAAAACAGTAAAAAATATATAAACTAAAAGTGTGAACACTTTTAACACATAGAATTTTATTACTTAAAACAATTCTTATGTTGTGTACCAGTCAAAGAAGTTTCTTACATTAAGTTACTAGTTATTTAAGATAGATATCAACATTAAGATCAAAGATAATGATGATACCATTTTATCTATAATTGAATATTTTGGCAGATGATTATCATGTTTTACATTTATTTAACAAGGACTTTTATAAAATTTTCTCCCACTAAAATGATAACCCCTTTAAGATTAAATTATATCCATTAGTGGTCTAGGATATATATTTCATCATGAATTATCCTAGATATGATTATAACATAAGCCATGACTACATCTGTTAAATAATCATGTCAATCATATCATATATGACTCTTGAACAGTTGAGTGGATAATTGTTCAACGTAATCCATAATATAGATACACTCAAATGTATTCCTATGATATCATGTTGATTAGTGTTTCCCATCTTAGTTTAACCCAAATCATATACCAAGAATTAGAAACCTAAAAGTTAGGGTCACCTCGTTAACTTCTTTCATTACATAAGATAATCCATCAGCACCTAATGGTTGGGGTCACCTATACTGAATGATTAAGGCCTTTACCAGTGTTTTCTTTGGAAGGAATCTGACACTTAATATTTTTAATGGGGATTTAATCTCACCATATTATCTCATGTTATTCCCTTTACATGTATCCATGCTAATAATTATTTACACTATTACAAAATAGACTTTTAACAACACTTATCTTTATCAGTGCTAGCTAAAATCAATGATAAAGGACCCCTTTATCAGCACTAGAAAATCACTCATAAAGTTCCCCTTTATTAGTGCTAAAAAGCACTGATAAAGGGGTTCCTTTAATGGTTCTTATAAAAAAAATCACTGATAAAGTGGGCCCTTTATCAGTGCTACTAAAAAAACCCTCATAAAGGGGGTCCCTTTATGAATGCTATTAAAAAAGCACTGATAAAGGGGGTCCCTTTATTATCGCTAGTAAAAAGACGCTGATAAAGGGGGCCTTTATCAGTGCTAGTAAAAAAATCACTGATAAAGGAGGGTCTTTATCATTACTTTTTTATTATTGCTTATAAAGGGTGGATTTCATAAAAAAAAATCATTAAAAATAATATATTAACATAGAAATATATTTATATTGATATATATATAATATATTTAATTAATTTTGATTTATATAAGGCTAAATACGCATTTACACTTAATATATAAGATATTTACTGAAAATGGTTTATAAAATAATTAATAAAGTTATATTAATTACTAATTTTCTAATTATTATCCAGTAATAGTCATTTAATAATAATTTGAAGATAAAAAATCAAAAAACTCTCTAAAATAAGTTGAAAACATGACTCGAACTTCAAACAGCCATAACCTTTGATCCGAGTGTCCATTTGAACTCTACCACATATAAAATTGAAGCCTCTGATGAGCTCTATGTACTATTTACTTGTTGGAAACCCTCAATCTCATTTTTTCAAGGCCTGAAAAAGGCCCATAAGGCCTCCAAAACTGAGTTTTTAGTTAAGGTAACCCAATTTTTTAACATTTGATAGAATTCCAGCCTCATTTAAGGGGGTCTTATTATCTTTTTTCAGTGGAGACTGAATTTATTCTCAGAGATTACATTCATATTGATATTATGGTTTTTATGTTTTATCATTTTTTAAATTATATTTTTATTTATAATCAAATATATACATATTTTGTATATATTTACACATAAAATTTTAATTTTATAAATATACATTTAAACATATTATATATAAAATATATTTCTCACTATATAAAACTTATCTAAATAAAAATAATATCCATTTTATTTAAAATACAAATTTTTGAATATTTATATACTTATAAAAGTAATGTATATATAATTTATATATAATGTGTGTATGTGTGAGTGTGTGTATTGACAAACATATATGTATTTATCTATATATTCTAATATATGTTTATAAATATTAATATATAATATATGAAAATAAATATAAATATCTATAATTATATTTATAGATGCACACATATATATAAATATATGTATTTATTTATTTATTTATTTATAAACACCCACATACACACACACAAAATATTTTATATATGTATTTATATATATATATATGGATGAAAAATGTGATGAAATATATACAAATATATAGATATATCATATAATGGGAAACAAAACAATATACAACAGTGGAAAAGGCGCAAGTGTATGAGCTGGAGGTCTCAGGTTTGGAACTAACTAGAGGTAGGGGCACATGAAAAAAAGATGTAATTATTTAAAGCGTTGATATATGGGGGGAAGTGACCGGTAGAGTCGCTGACAGGCGCTGATAAAGGGGGATGGAAGCACTGATAAAGGGGGTGGGAAGTGATGATAAAGGGGCTGGGAAGCGCTTATAATATATGGGGTGGAAAGAGATCCAAACAAAAATAATTTTATCTCTCTTTATCAGTGCTTAAAAAACGTTGATAAAGGTTTCCTTTAACAGTGTTAAAAAAAGTGATGATAAATGCCCCCTTTATCATCACTTTTTTTAGTGTTGTTAAGGGGGTCTTTATCAGCATTTTCTACAATCATTGTTAAAGTAAACCCTTTAAAATCACTTGCATTATCAGTGATGATAAATCCATTTTACTAGCATTGTTAAAGGATAGATTTGTACTAGTGTTAGCTATTGGGAAGAGGCGCTCGAGAACCCTAGTGTTTCTCTCTTACTTCGGTGATGACGACGGTCATCGCGCTGGATCCTCCCCCCATGACGGGGGAGGGGAAATCGTCGCCACTTGAGAGAGATGGGTTTTTCCATCCTTCCTCCAACTCGGACATCCTTCCTCCATTTCTGAAAGCTTAGTTGAGCCCTAAAGCTCCGGATCTTCTTGATGTCTTCCCCAATCTTTAGATACCATCTTTTGAGTTTTTGGAAACCTCTATGCTCTTAAATCTCACCCTGGTGGCGTGTTTCAAGCAGAGGAGACCTTCAGTCGATGCTTTTGATAGGTTCATCTTCGGCTCTTGGGACCTTCAGGAAAGGGCGATCGTGGGCTTGCTGGATAGCTGCCATATTATGATTCAGTTTGAATCGGAGGCGGATCTCATCAAATCATGGTCGCGGGCACCTCATAACTTCAATGGTCTTCGTTTCTTCCTCTTGCGCTGGTCCTTTGAGTTTCACATGAATCGCGACCATCCTTAAATGGTGGTTTGGGTAAGCTTACCCAACCTTCCCTTACCCTTTCAAAATCCTTGAGATATTCAAATATTAATTAATCTCGTAAGAATATACCTTTGATCTGATAGTCGCACAGAAGCAGTGTGCCACCTGGTGAACCCCCGAGTGTGTGTTGAAATGGACGCATCTTGTTTGCCTTTTGATTTTTTGTGGATTACTATCGGTGAGGAATAATAATGTAAACAAAAGGTGGTTTATGATAATTAGACCAAATTCTTCTCATCCTGCAATCGATTGGGTCATTCGTTGGAGGTTTGCCAAAGGGGAGCCCCAGTACCAGCGATGAATGTTTTTCGTCGGAATCACTAGGTTTCTGCAAGAAGAACAGATGATCCAAAGGGTAAGGCCGTTGAGGTTGGTGTGACAGCGGGTCTGGAACAAGAGGCTTCGGGACCAAATGGAAGAGGTAGGGGTCTTCAACCATGTCCAGTGGTGGAAGATATTCTAGATGGTGTCTGCAAGGAAACTGCGGAGGACGTTCATGCTTCTAAGCCAAGTGATTCGATGCCTCAAGCTAACCTGAAGGTTGTTGAAGTTCTCAACAGGTTGCATAAGGATTTGGAGGTCCCCTCTAAGTCCAATTTTATGGATCAGTACAGAGAGGGGGATAAGTTTATCAAGTATCATATAGTGAGGGCGAGGGAGGTTGCAGCTATCCGGAGGTGTCCAATCCTAACAGGGCTGCGGAAACTAGGGGATTGGACCCTTCAGCCAAGCCCTTTCTTCTTTTGAACAACAGATTTGAAGGTCTTTCTAAAGGCTTAGTTGAAGAAGGTGTGAATGCTGGTACTGTGGTAGGGGAAAATAATGGTGGGGCCTCAATGGAAGGGCACAATACTGGATGTTTGGACCATGTGGAAGTTTCAATGGTTGTGGAAGATCCCTCTAAGGCGGTCAGGTGCCTTTCTTTGATTGAGAGAAACACTCCAAAACAGGACAGGGGGAATACCAAGGGATGCAAGGATAATGTCTTGATGAACCTCCTTGGAAAAGGTAGGGACCTCTCTGGTGGTGAGAAAGAAAATGTGAGTGGTTGGGTTGGTCTCTCCTTTAGTGACATTGTGTGGAATTGGAATAAAAGGACAAATGAGTGTGAATGAGCCTTTTCTGCTACACTAAGAAGAAGAACAATAAGGGAATGCCCTTACCTTCCACGATCGGTGAGTACCATATCTTCCATAAATCAGGATAGTGGGGTAATTCTTTCTTTCAAAAAGGACAGTCTGGTCAAACATCCTTGTCTTGTTTAGTCTTCATTGGACCAGCTGAGAAAAAGGGAACAAAGTGATGGTATTTTGAGGTGGAAGAAACCGGCTTCTGAGTGGGAATCGGCTACTACGGAGGAGGAGTCTAGTGTGGTATGCGGAGATGAGTATTAATACTATGATATGTAGTGTTGTGATGGTATGTTTGGTTGTGGTTTGATTTGAAGGTGATTGTTTTTTGATGTTGTTTGTTGGGATTCTGTTTGGTTTTAAGGGTTGTGCGGGTTCTCACTTTTCCTTAAAGTGTTTGGAAATAAAAAAATTTAATTTTTAGTTAGTACTAGTGTTATTTTGGAATACTATTCCTTCCACCAAATCAATATGTTCAAACTATATTGATGTGTGACGCTTTAGATAACTCATAGCTTGTATTATTAACCAAAATTAAAGGTCAGCTATATTTTTACACCTCTTAATGTATCTCAATAATAAGGTATATAAAAACCTTTCATTTAAAGGTTTGGAATCATATGAAATCATTAATCCTTACCAGAGTAAGCTTAGAGTGACATATAGTCAACCGCAACTTTTCTAGACAAGAGATAAGCCTCTGGGATAGTGAGAAATCTGACATAATATCCCTCTACCAAAGGATACTTTACTCAAGATAGACCTCAATTACATCATAACTCAAACACTTAATATATATATATAGATATATAAACTCTAATAAAAATTTAAATTCAAGATCATATCCCAATACAATCCAAATTCAAGGTAGAAGAAAACTACATCAATTACCATACCTAGCTTGTAAATCCTTAGATGCATGTATAATAATTTAAAAAAGTAGTTTAACTCTTTAAACTAAAGAATTTTCTCATTCATAATATAATAATTATATTCATGACTAAAGTGGGGAATAGAATAAATAAATAAATAAATATTATATTTAAATATGAGATAAACAATTTAAGAACAATTTATAAATAAATCAATTACAAACATTTTATTATTTATCCATGAATTATGGGGATTCAATAATTATATTAATATAAAAACTTTATATTTATACTCAATATAAACTCCTTCATATTATCATTATATGGAATTCAAATATATGATATTAAATGAAATATAAACATTTTATATTTCAATTCAATTATATAAAAAACTTATATAATTTAAATATTTAATATTTAATATTATTTAAAATTTGATCATATCAATTATGAAAACACCTTATAAAATAGATTAAATAATATCTTAAATAAATAATATTTTAAATATTATGAATAATTATAATATTAAATATAAACATTTTTTTTATTTTTCCATATTATGTAATTTATAAACGCTTTATAAATTACTCTTATAATTTATATATAAATTTTTATATCTAAATTATAAGGCATGTCATTTAATTTTAGAAAAAAGTTATTCTAATATTAATTTTTAATATTATGAAATATTTATTTATTAAATTTTTCAAAAATAAAAATTATTTATTTATAAAAAATTTATAATTAATTAATTTATAAAAAAATCTTAAATTAATTAAATGTCATTAATACCTTTTTCTATAATTTATCAACAATTTATGAATTATATAATTAAATTCATAATTGAAATTTAAAAAAACATATTTTACTTTATATCATATTCTATAATATATAATATATTATAATAAGTGATTGATAGGTCATGGCATATAAAACCACTTAGACGTTATCTATCATATCTGACGACAGATAATGCAGCTTACAATAGGCCATAGTGGCCTGTATAGGAATAACTTGATGCTCAAAAACTTGTGTGAGGTTAACACATGGAAATCATGGCCTACGATAATCCTTGTGTAATATTAACCCTCATTATTAAATCATAGTCACTGATATTCATTGTAAAGACCTAAAAATTTCATGTAATTTTTTTTAATTATTTGGGATTATTACGAGTCTACAAAAATTGATGGCACATTATTCTGAGGCTCGGTGTTCCTGAAATGGGATTTTGAACTTTTTCTAAGATATGTTCAGTAAATGTACAGGCGGCGTTTTCTAACTTTTGAACCGGTGCTCGGAATTGAAATATGAGAGCACCATTGAATCCGCAGCACTGGGATTCACTTAAGGAAGGCTTCACTTCGACCGCAGTAGGTCGGGAGAAAAATTTAAATTTTGGACTTTACAAAAAAAATAATAAAGTAACTTAATAAAGTTATTTTATTTTTCTCCAGCGGTTGAGCGGCGGTGGTGGGGCCACTGAGTTGTCAAGCCATTAATGACTTGACCACTCCTTTGAGATATGAGAGGTGAATTAATTAAATTATTAATGAGCCTCATTAAAGCTTCGTTGTGTTAAACTCTCACCCTATGTCTATTTAAGTGAGGCTCAGGTTGGAGTTTGGGCATAGCTTCATCAAGCGAGGAACCTCTAACGAAGTGATGCGATGTCTTTCCACCGACGAGGAACGGAAGCTTCAACGTCGTTGGAGGGATCGATGACGAACACTAGCGGCTTCAATGGACAAGGATTCTTCATCCACCACTTTGACGTCCCCAGTGAATCTTGAGGTAGGGGGTTTATTTATTAAATATTATCTTTGATGAATTGAATAATATCCCGCTAGTTATAATGCTAACGCAGAGGGCGCGGGCCAAATGAAGAAGGTCGGACCCTCTTCATTTCTTGATGCGTTATTCATTTGTCGATTTTCAACTCAGCGGAAAGCGGAAACCGGGTGGCACGTAACGAAATCGGCATCCTGAGAGGGTTGTAGGCGCATCCGAAAGGAAGAACGGACTACCGGAGATCACCTGGTGGCCTGCGGAAGATCCGTCGGTGTGGTGGCACCAGCGACTGGTGTCGGTGGCAGAGGTGGCCGTCGGTGATCACCAGCCGCAGAGGAGGGCAACGCCGCGGTGTTCGGACAGGCGGCTGGAAACGACCGGTTGTGGAGATAGGAGGTGACGCGTCGTCATGTGCCACGGTGATGCTGGTCGCGGCTCGAAGCAGAGGCGAAGGCAAGGACCCGCTCCCCGTGGATCCCGTGAGTGACAAGGCAGTGCCACGTGGCACCGCCAATTAAAAGAGAAGAATGGATCTTTGAGTCATTCAGGATCGAGGGGGGCCTCGGCTTGAAGCCACGGCAAAGGCGGTAGGGGACCCACTCCCAGCGGGTCCCGTAGATAGGCAGGTGGTTCCACCTGGTGCCGCCAAACAAGGATTCGAATGGCTCCTTTGAGCCATTTGGAAGGCAGACCGCATGACCCCCATGTAAGTCGCGCTAGCCAACAGGCTGTGCCACCATGGCTTAGCCTCATTGGGGCGGGTCAGGTCGGACCAGGTCGGGTCGGCCCAGACTGGGTCGGACCGAACTCGAACCCATTTGGGCCCAGTTTCACTTAAAGAGTTGTATCTTGCGATCCAGACGTCTTTTTGACAAACTATCTATGGCTCTTGGATCCTTAGAGCAAGATGGTCTTTTTGAGATACTTTACCTGGGTGTTGGAGAAAGTTAGAGTATGTCCGGGTTGGACCGACCCTAAATCCAACCGGGCCCTCAGCACTAAAATTTCAATAACTTACAGATCGAGCGTCCGTTTGACGCACCATCTATTGCATTGGAACCCTTATATCATGATGGAAATTTGGGTAACTTTTTCGTGGGACTTCATGCTAGTTAAAAGACTACTGATGGATTGAGGATCAGTTTCTCCTAGAATTAAGTGTGCTATGAGTAGGAATCTAGTGGCTTGCTGAGATATGTAGGTTGGATATAGATCATACGAAGTTTAATACCGAGCAATCTTGTGTGGGTCAGCACCTAGTGATCCTATTTTCAACACCTAGTGAGCCTGTGTGGATCAGCACCTAGCGAACCTTCGTGGATCAACATTCTTGCAACCATGTGTGGATCAGCATTCTAGAGACCCTGTGTGGATCAGAATTCTAGCGATCCTATGGAAATCAACATTATGTGACCCGATGAGGACCATTCGTAGAGCGGCCCGTCATGGATCAACGACATACCAATCCTGTGTGGTTCAGATCCTGTTTGGGTCTTGCGGGGGTTAGTATCTATCAATCCTGGGTGGGTTGGATCCTGTGTGGGTCAGTGGGGGTTAGTATCTATCGATCCTGGGTGGGTCGGATCCTGTGTGGGCCAGCGGGGGTTAGTACCTATCGGTCTTGGGTGGGTTGGATCCTATGTGGGTCATCAGGGGCTAGTACCCATCGATCCTGTGTGGGCCAGCGGGGGTTAGTACCTATCGATCCTGGGCGGGTCAGATCCTGTGTGGGTCAGCGGGGGCTAGTACCCATCTATCCTTTGTGGGTCAAACTTCGTATGGTCAGCAGCAGTGCCTCTTAACAGAATAAGATGATCAAGCTTTATTACTAATTATATGTACTTATATACTTATTTTATACCTGGTTTTTGAGCTAAGTCATTTTCTTTGAGCTTTATGATTGAGATCATGCTTTGTGATTTTACTTTGTTGAATTCTAAGATACCTTCGGGGGTCTCGGGGTCCCTACTGAGTATTGTTATACTCACCCATGCACGGGCATCACCCGCACCTTGTTGTGTCTTGTGCAGACGATGGGCAGCCCTGACTGAGACTCGGGGATCTAGGACCTGACAGTGGATAGCGGTGACGGTTGATGTGGAGAGGTGTGGAGATTAGTTGTACCTACCCTTCAGGTAGGATCCTCGGTGGACGATCTCATGAGCTATTTTATGTTTTCATTTGTAGTGGTATATTTTCAGTTGGTCTTGTATTCTGGCCCCTTTACATTTAGTACACACCTTTACAACTGCAGTTTTACTTTGTGGTTACATCTTGTTGTGTTCTTGGACTGTGTTTGTATAGGTCTAAAGGCAATGCCTTCTTGTTTTTAGGGATACGCCTTTCCAGTGCTAGTCGTCAACCCCTTGCCAATGGAAGGCGGGCTTGGGGTAGTCACGGCACGATCCCCGGGGGACGGGTTGTGATAAAGTGGTATCTGAGGATTTGGTTCTACCGAAGAACTAGGACTCTGATCTTTTTAATGAAGCAATAATGTTACATGTTTTGAGGATGGTTTTCAGTTTGGGGAGTCCAGTGTTGGTGCGGAGGCCGATGTATCCATATACTAGGACCAGGAATTTTGATTTCTGACTCAGTGCAGGAAAACACTGATTGCATGTGTGTTTTTGAAATGTTTTACTTTTGATCTCTTTTGATTCAGCTCACCAAGTATAACTTATTTACCATGGCACACCTTTTTTTCAGGATGTCGCTACATAGACAGCCATCTATGATTCATGAGAGAGTACACAATGACGGCCTACCGAGCAACGAAGCTTCGGTGTAAGGACCTCATACTGTGTTAGCATCTTCGGATGGTACACCAGCAGCACCACCACCTGTTGGGCAGCAGTTGCCACCAGCCCCATTGGAGGACTGTGCACGCTAACTGAGCATGTTTCAGGAGTTCCAGCGGTAGAGGCCTCCAAGGTTTCGAGGCGAGACAGATCCCCAGGTAGCTGAGGACTGGCTAGAGGTTGTGGCATGGGTTTTTTTCCTATTTGGGACACCGGCAGAGAATATGGTTATCATAGCTGCTAGTCTTTTCCTGGGAACAGTAGGAAGATGGTGGAGTATGGCGATTCAGTTACATGATGTGGTGACCCTCACCTAGATGGACTTTGATAGTCTCTTCAGGGCGGAGTTCGTCCCAGTGACACTACGTTATGTGCGTATTCATGAGTTGTTGCACTTACAGTAGGGCAGCGTGACAGTAGCCCAATAATTGTCGAGATTCACTGACCTCTCATGCTACTCCACTGACATGGTATGAGACTCATTATTTAGGGCCCAGATATTTTAGTAGGGTATTTGGAAAGAGATCATAGCGTCAATGATATTGTTAAATATCCCGATGCAGGCTGGAGTGCTCGAGCGAGCATTGTTGGTGGAGAGCTTCTTAGCTGAGCAGGCACTGACGGTGAGAGCCACCACCGGATGACAGGTATCCTAGACATCTACAGAAGGTAGTAGGTAGATGACGCAGAGGTCCAAGCGGTCCAGACCCTCTGGTGGACGACCCCAGGACACACGGTCGGAGGTGCGGAGCTTGTGAGGTAGAGGAAGTCAGCTAGGATGCATAGTGTGCTTCATGTGTGGTGGGAAGGACCGCCTAGCTCGTGGCTGCCTAACCCACCATACTGATGATCAGTAGGCAGTCGAGGGACCACCGAGTCAGAGGTAGAGATTCGAGCGAGGAGGTTTGTAGGGTGGAGGACGTGTCAGAGGAGCATGCCGTGAAATAGGTAGTGGGTGGCGATTTGAGGTTCTACTGCTACCACTACCATGTAGTCCACCCCGACCATAGGTAGTAGGTGGACAAGGGCGAGCACAGCTATAGGCAGCAGAATTCTATGACCACGACACTCTTGATATGATTAGAGGTACGATCTATTTCTATTCCACCCTAGCTTCATTACTTAGAGACACAGGTTCCAGTCACTCTTTCATTGCCATGGCACTTGTTCGGAGCTCGGAGATTCCGACAGAGTCGTTGGATCGATCCTTGTAATTAGAGACTTCTACGGGATAAGATTCGATGATTAAACACTGGTATAGGTAGTGTAAGCTCACTCTAGGAGGCGAGAACTTTGACTAGGATCTCTTAGTAGCAGTGTCAAGGCCTTACGACGTCATCTTGGGTATGGGCTAGCTATCCACAGTCCATGCTCAGATCGACTGTTTTAGATGCAATGTGTGGTGTGTCTATGAGGATGGGATCAGGTTTACCTTCACTGGTGAGTAGGAAACCATTGCAGCATAGGATGTACTATCTCATAGGAGGGTGAATTTTATTACTCATCAGTTGGCTAGCCTCACCCTCGGAACAGTTGACGTGAGGATTACGAGTTATCCTATAGTGGTGGACCAGTATGTTGATGTCTTCCCTGATGATGTTCCAGGAATACCTCCTCAGAGATAGGTAGACTTTCACATCGAATTGTACCTTGGGAAAGCACTGATATCTACACCAGCATATCGGATGGCTCTTGTGGAGCTTCATGAGCTGAGGGTATAGTTGGAGGACTTGCAGAGAAAAAGGTTTGTAAGGCCCAGTGTTTATCCATGGGCATCCCCGATTTTGTTCTCCAATAAGACATATGGGAGTTTAAGGCTTTGGATGGACTATCGGCACCTGAACCAGGTGACTGTGAAGAACAAGTATCTAGTTCCAAGGATTTATGATCTCTTCAACCAGCAGAAGGGAGCTCAGTGGTTTTCAAAGATAGACCCCAGATCGGGCTATCATCAGCTCAGGGTATGGGACAAGGATGTACCGAAGAAAACCTTCAGATGTCGATATGGACACTATAAGTTCTTGGTGATGACTTTTTAAGTGAAAACGCTCTAGAAGTGTTCATGGGGCTCATGAACAGGATCTTCCCTTCATACCTCGATCGTTTCATGGTGGTCTTCATTGACGACATCTTGATATACTTGGCGTCGGAGAAGGAGCACACCATGCACCTGCAGATAGTTCTGGATACACTCTGAGAGCACCATATTTATGGAAAGCTGTCGAAGTGATAGTTATGGATATGGGAAGTCCACTTCCTGGGGTACATTATCTTAGAGTATGGAGTCATAGTGGATCCAGAAAATTTAGAGGCAGTTCTTTCTTGTGATCCACCCAGGAGTGTGACTGAGGTGCAGAGTTTATTGGGATAGGATGGATACTACCAGAGGTTTGTTCCTGAATTATCTAGAGTTGAATCACCCTTTGCAGCCTTGACAAAGAAGGTTCAGCCTTTCTTGTGGATGGAGAAGTGCCAGTAGAGTTTTCAGGAGCTGAGGCAGAGACTGATGATTGCCCCCATCTTGAGGCTACCAGAAGAGGGTGTTGGGTATGTAGTCTACTACGACGCATCAGGGACCAAACTAGGTTGTGTCCTGATGCAGGAGTGAACGGTGATCACCTACAGCTCACGATGGTTAAGACAGAACAAGCAGAACTATGCTACCCATGACCTAGAGTTATCAGTAGTGGTCTTTGCACTAAAGATGTGGAAGCACTACTTGATGGGTGAACAATTTACTATTTACTCTGATCACAAGAGTTTCAGGTATATCTTCTCACAGAAGGACCTGAACCTGATACAACGACTATGGATAGAGTTCCTCTAGGACTATGACTTTGAGATAGTCTATACTCCTTGGAAGGAGAATGTAGTAGTAGATGCACTCATTATGAGGTATGGTCTACATCTGCTAAGTGAGGAGATAGAGCAGCTAGCCGCATTGCAAATATCCTTCATGGATAGAGATGGAGCAGCTTACCTCCAGTCTATGACTGTCACTCCCCCACTTCTACAGAGATATTGGGCGGCACAGCTTGGGGATGTTGACTGTGAGGCCCAAAGAGATCAGATATCCTCAGGATAGGCTCTTGAAGGATTTTCTAAAGGTGGGGAGCACGTCATCCTCTCTAGAGGATGCACCATTGTACCAGTGATGCAATGAGAGGAGGTGTTGAGAGAGTTCCATACATCCCCTTTAGAGGTACATCCTAGAGTGGCAAAGATGTAAAGGGACCTCCGGCATCAGTACTGGTGTCCATGGATGAAGAAAGTAGTGGCACAGTTTGTATCTCGATGCCTCACTTGTCAGCAAGTGAAGGTCGAGTATCAGGTACCAGTGGAATTAGCTCAGCCACTTGAGGTACCAGAGTGGAAGTGGGATGGTATATCCATAGAATTTGTGACGGGGATACCACGTACGTCCAGGGGCCACGATTCTATCTGGGTGATCATTGACCGACTCACCAAGTTTGCCCACTTCCTACCCATCTGAGAGCAGGGATCAGTAGAGGGCTTGGGATGCCTCTACGTGCAAGAGATTGTGTGACTTCACGGGGTTCCATAGATGATCGTCTCAGATCGCGACACTTGTTTTACATCCCATTTGTGGAAAGGTTTATAGGAGGTGTTTGAGACTCAGATACTCTTGAGCACCACCTTCTATCCTCAGACAAATTGTTAGATGAAGTGGACCTTACAGAAACTCAAGGACATGATTCGTGCTTGTGTCCTCGATTTTGGTCATAGTTGGGAGGACCACCTACCCCTGGTGGAGTTTTCATAAAACAACAGTTATCACTCCATCATCTGTATGGATCCATTTTAGGCCTTGTACGGATGACCATGCAGATCACCTCTTTGCTAGACAGACCCAGGAGAGTCAGCACTAATGGGTCTAGAGTTGGTACAGGAAGCCACAGAGAAGGTGCAGATCATCTAAGAGCATATGAATACTACACAGAGCTGGAAGAAGTCTTTTGCTCACAGAAGACATAGATCCTTGGAGTTTGAAGAGGGATACCATGTCTTTCTATGGGTATCACTCCGTCAAGGATTACGGAGGTTTGGCCAATGCAGCAAGCTATCTATGAGGTTCATCGGACCTTTCTAGATCCTCAACAGAGTGGGAAAGGTGGCATACCATCTAGCTCTTCCCCCACAGATGCACTAAGTGGATAATTTATTCCACATGTCACAGCTGAGGAGATATGTGTATGATCCATTGCACATTATCGACTAGGGAGAGCTAGACATCGATGATGGGGTGACGTTTACGGAGTTCCCGGTGGAGATAGAGGATCGATAGGATCTGGTCCTTTGTGGGTGGTTTATTCCTCTGGTGTAAGTTTCTTGGCAGCATGGGAATCTCTAGGAGAGAACATGTGAGAAAGAGGCTCAGATACCTACTCAGTTCCCCCATTTGTTTCCCTAGTTTTGTTGTAGCTTTTGGGGACAAAAATCCCTAATGTGGGGAGAATGTAAAGACCCGAAAATTTCATGTAAATTTTTTTAAAATTTATTTGGGATTATTAAAAGTCTGGGAAAATTGACGGCGCAAGATTCCGAGTCCCGGTGTGCCCAGAATTGAATTTTGAACTTTTTTTAAGGTACGTTCAGTAAACGTATGGACATTATTTTCTAACTTTTGAACCGGTGCTCGGAATTGAAATCTGAGAGCACTGTTGAATCTACAATGCCGAGATTCGCTTAAGGAAGACTTCACTTCGACTGCAGCAGGTTGGGAGAAAAAGATAAATTTTGGACTTTACAAAAAAAAAAATAACTTAACAAAGTTATTTTATTTTTCTCCAGCGATTGAGCAACGGTGGTGGGGTCGTTGAGTTGTCAAGCTATTAATGGATTGACCCTTTTTTTTCATAACCACTCTAATAAGAGATGAGAGGTTCATTAATTAACTTATTAATGAGCCTCACTAAATCTTTGTTGCGTTAAACTCTCACCCACCGTCTATTTAAGTGAGGCTTGGGTTGGAGTTTTGGCACAGCTTCTTCAAGCGAGGAACCTCTGACGAAGTGATTCGACGTCTTCCACCGATAAGGAATGGAAGTTTGGACGTCGTTGGAGGGATCAATGACGAACACTGATGGCTTCCACGGACAACGATACTTCATCCACCACTATGACATCCCCAGCAAATCTTGAGGTAAGAGGTTTATTTATTAAAGATTATCATTGATGAATTGAATAATCTCCTGCTTGTTATAATGATAACACAGAGAGCGTGGGCCAAACGAAAAAGGTCAGACCCTCCGCCGCTTTGTTTCTTTGTGTGTTCTTCATTGGACAATTTTCAACTCAACAGAAAGTGGAAACTGGGTGGCATGCAATGACTTCGGCATCCTGGGAGGGTCGTAGGCGCGTTCAGAAGGAAGAACGGACCACTGGAGCTCACCCAGTGGCCCGCGGAAGATCCCTCGGCGCGGTAGAACTAGAAATCGGTGCCGGTAGTGGAGGTAGTGGCCAGCGCTCGCTGGCCGTGGAGGAGGGCAGCGTCACTCAGCGCCGCGGCGGTCAGATAGGCAGTCGGCTATAGCCAGCCACGGATACGGGAGGCGACGCGCTGTCGCATGCCGCGGGAGACAAACCATGGCTCGAAGGCGAGGATAAGTTAGGGACCCACTCCCTGTGGGTCTCGTGAGTGACGAAGTGATGCCACATGGCGCCGCGAATTAAAAGAGAAGAATGGATCTTTGAGCCGTTCAGGATCGAGGGGGTCGCGGCTTGAAGTCACAGCGGAGGCAGAAGGGGACTCGCTCTCAGTGGGTCCCACAAAAAGTCAGGTGTCGCCACCTAGCACCACCAATCAAGGAGATGAATGGCTCCTTTGAGCCATTCGGTAGGTGGACCGTGTGACCCTCACGCCAGTCGCGCCAGCCGGCGGGCCGAGCCACCGCGGCCCAGCCCAGCTGGGGCGGGCCGGGTCGGTCCGCGGCCCGGCCCAACCAGGCCGGCCCTGAAAGGTTCAGGCTAGGTTGGGTCAGAATCGGACCAGGTTGGGTTGACCTGAACTGGGTCGGGTCGACTCGAACCAGGTAGGTCCGGCCGGGTCGGACCGGACCCGGACCCATTTGGGCCTAGTTTCGCTTAAAGAGTTGCGTCTTGCGATCCAGACATTTGTTTGACGAACCATCTGTGGCACTGGGATCCTTGGATTGATATGGTCCTTTTGAGATACTCTACCTGGGTTTTAGAGAAAGTTGTAGTATGGCCGGGTTGGATTGACCCTAAATCCAACCGGGCCCTCAGCACTAAAATGCCAATAACTTACAAATCGGGTGTCCGGTTGATGCACTGTCTGTTGCGTTGGAACCCTTATATTGTGAGGGAAATTTGGGTAACTTATTTGTGGGACCTCATGCCGGTTGAAAAATGACCGATGGCTTGAGGAGTAGTTTCTCCTGGAATCAAGCATGCTATGAGCAGGAATCTAGTGGCTGGTTGAGAGATGGAGGTTGGAGACAGATCAGATGGAGGTTAGTACCGAGCGATCCTGTGTGGGTCACCACCTAGCGATCCTATATGGATTAACACCTAGTGAGCCTATGTGGATCAACACCTAGCGATCTTGTGTGGATCAGCACCTAGCAACCTTGTGTGGATCAGCATTCTAGTGACCCTGTGTGGATCAGTATTCTAGAGACCCTGTGTGGATGAGCATTCTAGCGACCCTATGTGGATCAGCAGTACGTGACCTGACGAGGACCAGCCTTAGAGCGGCCCATCGTGGATCAGTGACACACTGATCCTATGTGGGTCAGATCCTATGTGGGTCTTGCAGGGGTTAGTACCTATCGATCCTGGGCGGGTCGAATCCTGTGTGGGTCAGCGGGGGTTAGTATCTATCGATCCTAGGCGGGTCGGATCCTGTGTGGGTTAGAGGGGGTTAGTACCTATCGATCCTGGGTGGGTCAGATCCTGTGTGGATCAGCAGGGGATAGTACCTATCAATATTATGTGGTTCAGACTCCATATGGTCAGCAACAATGCCTCTTGACAGAAAAAGATGATCATGAAGGTTTCGGGCGCAGCGGAAGTGTGGTTGGGACGGCACCCAATTTTGATTTTTACCATGATCAATGATTATTCCAGGATCAATATGATGATGAATGCCAGTCTCTACGGAATATAATCAAAGATCTAGATAAAGAATAAATATGCCCAAAACCTTTAGAGAGGATCTTTCACATCATGTTTATAATTAATTTAATTAATTTAATAAAGAAAAAAAATACTTGGATCTTTGGTATTTTTATTCTTTGATTATGTTGATCATCCAGAATGACCCTTCCGGATTATCTCGTTGTTCTTGTAAGGATCCAAATTAGTATCCCTCTAGAAGTGATCCACATGTGCTCCGATGGCCTCCAATCGACATTATTCATTCTCCGGGTGCTAGTGCGATGAATCGAGTGTCTTGTGTCGGTCGTTCATGATCGCCTGTTCTTTGACCATGAAGAACGTCTCTCGTTCTTGAGAGGGGAGAGAAGAGGATTTGAGAGAAATTTTGTTTTTCTAAACAATTCTCAATTCACCAGGCATGTGGTGTGGTGTATGGCACAATAGGCGTACTTGCCTATTTATATACATGGAATTTCAGTTACAATATTTTATTGCATAGCAACAATTAAATACATTCATGAACCTAGAGAAAACTCATGCATTTAATAATAATATCGTGTCATTATTTATGGTGCGCCAACTTGTGCAAAGCAAAATTATAAATAAAATCCCACGTCACAAAATAATAGTAGTGTTATTTTAATTTGTTTCAACTAGTTAAATAATTATTTACCGTCTCTCAAATAATTATTTTACTACCGGACTGACCTTGGTCCACTAGAACTCCACTTCCATTTATTGAACACCCAAATAAATAAATAAATAATTTATTCTCTTAAATAAATATTTTATTTACATACAAGTAAATAAATATTTATTAAATGTTAAATAATATATATATATATATATTATTTAATTTATGAGATCATTTTAACTTGAATAAAATTATTCCACGATCTTGAGAATAATATTTATTTCATTAATTAAATTCAAATAGAATTTAACCGAGACCACCAAAAACACATAGTGTGTGACCCTCTAGGATTCTTTCTCGTTGGAATTAGGCGGGCTTACCTAAAGTCCAATAGTACTATCTAGCAACGGATCAAGGCACCCAAGATAAAGAACATAAAGTCACAACAATGACATCCAC
Source organism: Viscum album (assembly GCA_963277665.1). Classification (NCBI taxonomy): domain Eukaryota; kingdom Viridiplantae; phylum Streptophyta; class Magnoliopsida; order Santalales; family Viscaceae; genus Viscum; species Viscum album. The sequence continues at coordinate 1,571,442,359 of OY728133.1, read as the reverse complement.
ATACAAACACTCACTGTGTAATATAATCCCTTTGTCACAATATCTCATCAAGCAGGTTTCATGACTATGTCACCAAATTTTATGCTTGATACGTTGTTCTTTGACTACTTGAAATAAACTCGTTGTTACACCGTGGCCATGAAATTTCGCATGACGATTATATTTCAATCAAAGGGCCGAGATATCAACTTCCATAAATGGAAGGGACAAATCTTTCCTCAACTTATCCATTAATAACATGCCACTCGTGATGCACCCAACATACCCTACTTCCCGCCAACTGTCTGTGTGATGGTTTTCATCAGTAAATAAAAGTGTGTAAGTCATGACACATATTAATGATAATCTTAAAGTCTGAGGATCATTACACACACTCGTAGATAGAAATATCGGATGACACCAAAACATGTGGAATTCCTACTAGCGGGTCTATTCTCATAATCTCTTATCTTTGAGATTACCAAGTGCGAAATTTATGAGAGGAAGTCTCATCTGCTTACGAGTACTCACACTTGACAGTCTGTATGATATGTGTCCCATAATAACATGTCATCCAACCACAGAACTATATTTAAGAATATTGTTATAGCATTTCAATGTTCTCATCATAGTGGAGAATTGTCATTACCTTATCAATTCAACAAATACTCTAGGACATTATTACATCATAATCATGCAGAACAATGAACAATATGTAATAATACATTAAGTATACATGTAATCAAATTAAAACCAGTTTGTTCTAGGACACCAACTCTTACAAACTCCCACTTGGGCTAGATCCAACTGCCTACGACATTCAGTCTGCTAGACCTCACATGATGATTGTGTTTATGTTAGGTCTAGGATTTAGTCAAGGGGTCTGCCATGTTGTCTACCATGAAAATACTGCTCACTACAACTTCACCTCTCTGAGAAAAATCCCTCAAGATATGATACTTCTGAATTATGTGCTTCATTCACTGATGTGACCTTGTCTCTTTTTCAAGATCCATTGTTGCAGTATTATCACAGAACAGTGTGATGGGATCTTTACTGCTAGGTATCACAACTAGATACTAGACGAATCTTCACATCCAAACTGCTTCTTTATCTGCCTTAGAAGCTACGATATACTCTAACTCTGCAATAGAATCTGCGAACACACTCTGCTTTGAGCTCTTCCAACTCATTGCACCTCCATTCACAATGAAGATGTATCCCGTTTGTGACTTCATGTCATCTTGATCAGTCTAGAAACTAGCATCTTTATATCTTTTGATGACTAGTTCATCATCTCCTCTATAAACCAGGAACATATCCTTAGTACACCTCATATACTTTAGGATAGTCTTAATTATCATCCAATGGTGGTCACCTAGGTCAGATTGATATCTGCCTACCGCACTCAATGCGTAGGTAACATCTATCCTAGTACATAGCATGGAATACATGACTAAACCAATCACTGATGCGTATGGAGTCCTTTCCATTATCTTTCTTTCCTCATGTGTCTAAGGACACATTTTCTTGGAAAGATGAATTCTATGTGACACTGGCAACAATCCCCTCTTAGGTTGTTCCATACTGAATCTCTTTAGTATCTTATCAATGTACTTACTTTGACTTAGTCCCAACAATCTCTTGGATTTATCACAATGTATATTGATCCCAAGAATATACGTTTCCTCACCCAATTATTTCATAGAGAAGCATTGATTAAACCATGCCTTAACAGAATGTAAGACTAGTATCTCGTTTCCAATAAGTAATATGTCATCAACATATACTATTAGGAAAACGAATTCACTCCCACTAAACCATTTGTAGACACAAGGCTCACATTCATTCTTGATAAAACCAAATTCTTTTATGGATTCATCAAAGCAAGTGTTCCATGACCTGGATGATTTCTTTAATCTATAAATGGATTTCTGCAACTTTCATACCTTATTGGCATCTTTGGAGTCACAAACCCTTCAGGTTGTGTCATGTAGACATCTTCCTGAAGGTTCCCATTAAAGAATGCTATTTTGACATCCATTTTCTAAATCTCATAGTCATGGTAAGCCGTGATGGGAAGTATAATTATGATGGATTTTAGCATTGCAACTAGTGAGAAGGTTTAATCATAGTCAATTACTTGATGTTGTTTAAAACCTTTTGCAACCAGTCGTGCCTTATAGGTACTAACTTGTCCTTCGATGTCCAGTTTCTTCTAGAATACCCATTTGCAACAAACATGATTTACATCAACTGGAGGATCTACCAAAATCCAGACTTAGTTTTGTTACATAGAATCCATTTTAGAATTCATGGATTCTTGCCACTTGAAAACGTTTGTACCACTTACTACTTCCTTATAGGTTAGAGGACCATTATTATCAACTAATAATGAGTCACCATCCTTGGTAACTAGAAAACCATACCATTCCAGTTCTCTAACCTCTCTTGTACTCCTACGCAATACTTGTGTCTCTGGAACAGATTCATCTTCCACGAGGCTTTGTGGAATCTATTCCTATACCAACTCTTGTGTACCTTGAGCCTCGACTTCATTGAAGTCTATCTCACTCCCACTATCTCTTTTGGAGATGTTCTCCCTCTCAAGGAATATGGCATGTCTTTCCACTATAACCTTTTTATCTAAGGGGATGTATAAGTAATTTCCCCTTGTTTCCTTGGGGTATCCTATAAAGGTACACTTTGTGCCTTGGGGTGCGAGTTTGTTACTTGAAGAGGCCTTAACAAATGCTTCACTACCCCCACACATGTAAATTTGATAACATGGATTTTCTTCCACTCCAGAACTCATATGGAATACCATTTATCAATTTAGTTGGTACTTGGTTTAGTTTGTGTGCCACTTTTTGTAACGCATATCCCCAAAAAGATAATGGAAGACTCGCATGACTCGTCATTGATCTTACCATGTACAACAGGGTGTGGTTCCTCCTTTCACTCACAACATTCCATGGGGGCGTGTTTGGAGGAGTGAGTTGGGATAGGATCCCAAACTCCTGTAAGTAATCAATGAAATATTGATTAAGATATTCTCTACCTCGGTTTGAGCAGAGTTTCTTAATCATCTTACCAAGCTAGTTCTAAACTTCATTCTTGTATTGTTTAAACTTATCAAAAGAATCAGACTTATATCTCATTAATTAGATATATCCATATCTACTAAAATCATCAGTAAAAGTTATGAAGTATGAGTACCCTCCCCTTGATTCAATTGGAAATGGTCCACACACATCGGTATAAACCAATTCAAGAAGTTCTTTATCCCTTTCACCTTTCCCACCAAATGGGTCTTTGGTCATTTTTCCTTGTAAACATGCATGACATACGCCAAGTGGTTTTAGTTCAAAAGAATCTAAATATCCATCTTGATGTAACTTTGTCAAGCATTTCTTGTTTACATGACCTAGCCGGTGATGCCAAAGTTGGGTGTGGTATGAGTCATGTGAAGTATTTTTGTCATCAATTTCCATTACCTAGTTTGTGTAATCCAACACATAAAGACCATTGTATAAATGTTCCCTACCAAAAAAAATTCTATCTTTATAAAAGAAGCAGCATTCATTTCCAAACATGAAAACAAATCCATCTATATCAAGTCGGGATACAGAAATTATGTTTTTGGTTACAGAAGGCACATAAAACCCCCTTTAACACCAAGATCATCCCAGTTGGCAACGTGAGGTGGTAGTCCCCAACAGCTACAACAGCAAGTCTGGATCTGTTGGCTGCTCGTAGATCTACCTCTCCTCGATCGATCTTCTTAAATCTACTTGGTTCTTGTATTTGGATACATACGTGAGCACCAAAAGTTGTATCTAATACCCAATTTGTAGAAACATATAGATTTCATTCGATAACAAACACAGCTGAAGCTTCCCCTTGCTTCTTAGGCTCGGTGCAGTTCTTCTAGTGGCCCTTCTTGCCACATGCGAAACAAACAGGCTCTTGTTCCCTTGCCTTCCCTTTGATCTTCTTTTTACTGAAAGGTTATGTAGAAGCTTTGGGCTTAAATCTCTTCTCCTTCCCTTTCCCTTTATTCACCATAAGGACAAGAGGCTTTTCACGCTTCATATCTTTGTCCACTTGGCGAATGAGGATAATAAGATCAGATAGAGACTTTTTAATGTTGTTCATATTGAAATTGAAAACAAAGTTAGAGAAGCTCTAAGGGAGTGGTGCGAGAATGAGATTGATGCCCAGTTCTTCGAGGAGTTTAAACCCTAGAACCTCCAAGCACTCAATGTAGCCAATTATCTTGACTACATGAGGCCCAGCTGGGGCACCTTCTTTATGATTACTCTAAAAGAGTGCCTTAGATATCTCAAACCTTTCATGTCTTGCTCTCTACTGGTAAAGACCATGGAGGTGATCGATCATGCTATAAGAATACATGTTTTCATGAGACTTCATGAGCTCACTAGACATTGATGATAGAATCAAACATTGAACATTGACTGTATCATTCATATGTTTCTCATAGACCAGGAAATCCTCATCAATCGCCTCTTTGGCAGGTGGATCAGGTAATACTGACTTCAGCACGTAAGACTTTTGTTCATGGTGTAGGACAACCTGAAGGCGTTTGAACCATTCTTAGAAGTTACTGCTGGTGAGGATTTTATCTTTATCTAGAATTGATCATAGGGATAGTGTGGTTGAGGAGTTTGTCATTTTTATTCTAAAATTAAAAGATAAGATCATTAGTACTTTATTGATTACATTTTATAAGAAATAATAAATTTTATTAAGTCTCCCACTATTTTATCAAGTACCAATAGCCCTCACCATTGAACTCAGAATGTCCAGTTTCCATGACATTCTAGTGTCAAGGATCTATATTCCCCTTCACATAACCCCAACAAGGGTTGGTCAAGCTATTAGAAGTTATTTAGGTAGGCAGGTCTTTTCCAACTGCGGGCTTGAAGCTCCTTGATATGTTGAGTGGATTCCCCAATCTTGAAATCATGAATTTGGATTTCCTTAACTCTTGCCTCCAATATTACACCAATTCTAGAAAGGGATACTCCTCTTGATGTAATATGGTCAAGTCAACCCGAAACCTTTCTTAAGGGATTCCTGTATAAAAGTAATTGTCCCAACAAGGATTGGTCAAACACATAGTTTTATTGAGTTTTTTCCTTAATCAAGTAACCGAAGGCTTGTTTTGACTTAATATTTTATTTGAGGGATTTTTATCTCTTATGAGTGAATTTATTATTATCATTATCACACACTTTTTAATATTAAGTGGAACTTACTTAATTGATTAACCATGTCTTGATAATATTTACGCATAAGTCTGGTTTATTTTAGTTCTATCTTGCATGCTTGTTTAATTCATTAATTATGGGATCATGAAAACACATCAATAATGATAAACCATGCAACTAGAAGAAATAAAATAAAGTAAATGGAATTATCATGAGATTTTCTAATGGTTAGTTTATCTAGCGGTTGATAAACTAACCCTGAACTAGGGGAGAAACACCTTGAACCTTTTGGTTTCGTGTTTATAGCTTCCACCTATCCACCTCTGTATCTCCTGGGATTGGTTTCATCTTGGATCTAGGTTAAACCACATCCACTATATTGGTATTTCCATTCATTACATATGCCCTTTTTAACTCATATGCAGGTTAGGGGTAAAAGGGGGTTTTACATAAAAGAAACCTTGGGCACGCAGGCCCTACATATTAATGGGGAGAAGGCTCGCAGGCCAACAAATTTAATTCAAATAAATAAATTAAAAGAAACCATCCACATACAAAGGTCTTGGTATAGCTCATGATCATCTATATATACAAATATTTTTATGCATAAATAAAACTAGCAATCAATTCTTTAATCGTTCTTGTTTAAGATAAATCACGCTCGAATCAATTAATTATCATATTTAATTAATCAATCCTTTTATCTTAAACTCTTTTCTGAATTTCCTTGAGATTCTCATCCATCATAATTTTAAACAATAAAATTCATTTAAAATTATCTTTGTACATAACTTGTACCTTGGAGGCAACCCGGTGAATTCCTATTCATAACTACCCAATGAGTAGAAATGAACATTACGCAGATGTTAAATTAAACATTGGAGGGTCGTCGGGTCATGTTTGTTCGGCTCGTGCCCTCCGCATTAGGCGGTATCATAAATCCAAAGACAAACTATGATTCTCAATGAAGAATGGGGTACAAAATATTCACTTCAAATTGTACAAACCCCTACCTCGAAATAAGGTGTGTTCACAGACAGAGTCGCGGGAAGGTGGCGTCAACTCGTTGACATCGGGGAAGAAGGATTCGAGGATGGCGCGTCGTCGGCATTCCTTGCGGGTGGCTCCTTCCCCTTTGGCTTGGCCAAATATTGAAGGAGATTATCATCATTTTTCGGCGGTTCTTCTTCAAAAGAAGAACCTTATTCTTTTATTTCTCAAGAGTTCTCCCCAAAATATTTGCCAACCAAAATAATAATAAGGCCCTCCCATAATATAACATTGCCATGTACTTTCAAATTAATTCAAAATGTAAATTGAATTAATTAAGGCATTATATTTGGCAACATTAATGTATGGGAGATGGAGAGGCTCCACATTTAAGTGGAAGTCCAAAGGTTTAAAGTGGGTTGTCAAAAATTAAATAAAGGGGAGTGTTAATGGGGAGTTAAAGGAAGATGAAAGGATTAGGGCTAATGTGGGACCCACCACACTAATTCCCATCATGGGAGGTTATGTGGGTGTGGGACCCACCCCTAACTTCACATTGTAGGAATTAACCAACATCTTTAAATAAAATTGTGTGCTACAATTTTATTTATTTTATTCTAAATCCCCTAAAATTAACTCTCAACCCGCATAAAATGCAACTGCGGTAAAGATCCCCTTAATCAAATACCGGTATTGCGAGTTCATCAGTTTCATCGGTTTTCAATTCCGAGCATTGGTTCAAAAGATAGAAAAACCCGCACGTACGTTTACTGAACGTACCCGAACAAAACTTCAGAAATTGATTCCGGGCACATCGGGCCTCGGAATCAGGTGCCGTTAGAAACCGCAGACTCGTAAAATTCCAAAGAATTATGAAAAAAAAATTCCTTGAAATTTTCAGGTCTTTATATTTCTCCCACCTCAGGGTTTTACGTCCCCGTAAAGCTACAACACACACTAGGGAATCAAATGGGAGTATTGAACACGCATTTGAGCCTCCCGCTCCCATGTGCTCTCTTGGAGGTTCCCGTGCTGTCAGCGAATGCGTACCAGAGGAATCGATCGTCCATGAAGGACCCATTCCTGTCAATATTCAATCTCCACTGGAACCTCTGTGAAAGTCTCCCTGTGGTCGATGATGTGAGACGGGTCGTGCTCGCATCTCCTCAGCTGAGATACGTGGATGACGTCGTGCACCTGGTGCAACTGAGGTGGAAGGGTCAGGCGGTAAGCCACCTCGCCTACTCTGCTGAAGAATTGGAGGAGTGACTGCAGATAGGCTGCACCATTCCTATCTACAAAGGATATCAGCAATGCGGCCAGCTGCTCTGTCGCCTCTCCTAGCAGCTGAATGCCTAAACTCCTACTGAGAGCATCTACTACTATGTTCCCCTTCCCAGGAGTATAGACTATCTCAAAGTCATAGTCCTGGAGGAACTCAAGTCATCGCCGTTGTCTCAGGTTCAAGTCTTTCTGAGAGAAGATACACCTGAGACTATTGATATTAGAGTAAACAGTAAACTGTTCACTCGACGAACTATGGGTGAGACTAGCCAATTTAAAAGATCTTGTCTACACCCTTCTTTGTCTATGATTTACAAGAGTTTCTATGATTTATCCTCTACCGAAAAGAGAAATCCGGTCTCATCCCCTGGATGAACCACATCCTTTGCCTAATATAGTGAATTCTGACATAAACGGTACAAATTCATGTCGTGGATGATTTCGTAAGGCCTCGACACTACTACCAAGAGATCCAACCGTTACTCTCGCCTCCAAGGGTTAATTCATAATGTCAGTATCAGTGTGTGGTCACTGGGTTTCCTCCAGTAGGAATCTCAAAAGTGAGGGTCAAGTCAACAGTTTTAACAGGAACCTCTTAGTATTAACCACACAAAAAGGAAGGAAAGGAAATGTCACAAGGAAAAGTGTCTTTTATTAATGAATATTGAAGTACAAAGACACATAACAACCACAAACAACAACATCAAGGAAGATAGAAGCACCAAGAACAAAGGCCTTCATGCCTAGAACTAGTCCCGCTCTTGTCCACCTGCTTTCGGAGCTCCATAGTCATATGCTTCAGCTGCCTGAAGTTTTGCTCTCCCCTGTCCACCCGTTCCCTGTGGTCGGGGTGGACCTTCTGATGGTGGTGGTGACAACACCTCGAAGCGTCATCCACCACCAGCTGCACGGCCAGATCCTCTGCCTCGGTCTCCTACTCCTTACGGTCCACCTCGATCGAACCTCTGCCTCTGCCTGGGAGGTCCCTCATCTATCTGCTGATTGTCTATATGGCGGGTCGAATAGTCACATGCCTTGTGACCAAGCCCGTTGCAAGAGTAACACTGTCCACTCCTGGTAATTCGTTCTCCACCCCGGGTGCCTCACACACACGATCCTGAGTCATGCGGTCGACCACCTGTGGGTCTGTTCCTCTTGTACCTCTGCGTCATATGTCTACTGCCAGCTGCAGAAGACTCCGCTACATGTCGACTAGTGGTGGGTCCTGCTGCTGGAGACTGCTCAGCAAGGAAACTCTCCACTAGTAGGGCTCGCTCCAACACCCCCTTCTGCATCAGGATGCTGTGGGAGATCACTGAAGCTCTAATCTCTCGCCTGAGTCCCTGCTCAAAGGTCTAGGCCCTGAAGAACGGGTCTTGTACCATATCTGTGGAGTAGCGCGAGAGGTTGGTGAACCTCAATGAGTACTGAGCTACACTCATGTTGCCCTACTGCAGATGAAGTATCTCTTGTATCTGCACCGCTCGAAGGGTGGCTGGGACAAACTCCGGTCAGAACAGGCTCTTGAAGTCTTCCCAGAGAAGTGTCGCCTCATCGTGGACCTGAAGCATCAGGCTCCACCATCTGCATGCTACTGCCTGAAGGAGACTGGCAGTAAGGATCACCATAAAGTCTACTTGCATCCCTACTAGCCTGAAGACTCTCACCACAACCTCCTTCCAATCCTCAGCCGCCTGTGGGTCCATCTCTCCCCAGAACCTAGGTGGCCTCTGGCGTTGGAACTCGTGCAGCACGCTCAAGCGGCGTGCATCGCCTACTTCTAGGGCTGGTGGCATCGGTGGCCCAATGGGTGGTAGTACCGCTGGTGCCTCAACTAGAAGAGGGCCCTGTACTAAGGCCTTGTCGCTCAGCGGGCTGTCAGTATGTACAACTCTCGGGGCTCTAGCTGGTCGTCCGCAGGGAGGCATCCTGAAAGAACAGATGCGACACGGTCAAAAGACTATACCTGGTGAGCTGACCTGGTTTGAGCTGACTTAAAGAAAAACTTTTTGAAAACACACACACAATCAATGTTTTCGTGCACTGAGTCAGAAGTCAGAAGTCAGGGTCCTGGTGTATGGATACGTCGGCCACCCGCACCAACACTGGACTCCCTGAACTGAAAACCACACTTAATACCCTTAACACTATTGGTTCACAAAAAGAAATATCAGAGTCATAAGTTCTGTGGTATAACTGACTCCTCTAATACCAATTTGTCATGAACCGTCCCCCGGGGCCCGTATCGTGACTACCTCAAGCCCGCCTTCCATAGGCCAGGGGATGACGACTAGCACCAAAGGCGTAATTCCCTAAAAACTGGGCAGACATTTCCTTTATAAAACGTAACACACACTACCAGAGTACGAGCAGAAGCAAACACTAAGAAAAGATATATAACAAGTGTGCTGAAAATACAAGGGGCCGGAAATACAAGCCCAACAAAAAGGTACAACTACAACTGAAGAAATTACAACTGAAAAAGAAAAACAACTGTAAGGTGAAAGTAGCTCCTGGATCGTCCTTCGGGATCGTACTCCAGGTTCCTACCTAAAGGGTAGGTACAAATGTCATCCTCGGCACTCTGTATCTATCGGTCCGCTCCGTGTGTCGTCACGCTAAGTGTCCACCTCTGGGTACCGTCCAGTCCTGGCACTCTCGACCTTCATCAGCGTTGTTCGTCGTCTGCATCCAACACAATGAGGTGCGGGCATTGCCCGTGCAGGGGTGAGTATAACGATACTCATTAAGGACCCCGAGACCCTCAAGGTCTCAAAAAAATCCAACAAGAATAAACCACAAAGTATGATTTCAACGAATAACCATTACTTAGGTATATGCTCATACATATACCTAAGTTATGAAGTAACTCATCTCAATCATAAGGAAAACACAAAGGTCATTTACTCAGCTCAAACCAGGATTTTTATTCACGATGTCAAACCACGGCTGCTGGAGAACTCCTCCTCTATCGAGTACAGTGGGTCTGCCGCTACCACCAAGTGCTTCCCACTAACCTTGGACTACTGAAGTACTCCACCTGTCGAGTACTGTGGGCCTGCAGCTACAACCAAGCGCTTCCCACCATGGGTCTGCCGCTACAACCAAGCGCTCCCCCTCATAGCCTACAGAGATACTCCTTTTGTCTAGTACCACGGGTCTGCCGCTACAACCAAGCGTTCCTCCATCGTGGGTTTGCTACTACAACCAAGCGCTCCACACTGGGCCATCCGAATCACTCTGAGTCGATCGATCAGCAGTCGTCAAGACTCATCCAGCTACTAGGTCTCTGCAATCTGCTCGCTCGTCACCAGTAGGGTCCACTCCACGAGCCTCAATCTGATACTCCAAGTGTCATGAAGTATCACTTAGAAGTATCACAAAGGACCGCCTCATCATAGGGTTCTCAATGCAACAGACGGCGCGTCAAACGGATGCCCGGTCTGTGAGTTATTGGCTTTTCTGTTCTAGGGGTCCGGTTGGTTTTTAAGATAAAACCAACCCGACTATACTCCAATATCATCCGAATATATGTGGACTATGCCAAAAGAACCGTCTCATCAAAAGGAAACCAACGTAGTTGACGGCACGTCAATCGGAGGTCTGGTCCTTAAGTTATAAGTGTTTCCGCTCCGAGGTCCCGGTTGGTTTCGGTTTCGAACCAACCCGGCCATTTTTTCAAAGTCGTCCAAAACTCACTTAGAGTATCGCAAAAGACCGACTCGTCGTAAGGGTCCCAGTGCCACAGACGGCACGTCGATCGGACGCACGGTCGTGAATTTATTCACATTAAAGTGAAACGGGACCGGCCCGTCAAGCCCAGTGAGCTGGCGGGTCGAGTCAACCCGGTTTTGGCGGGTCCGACCCGGCAGAGGGTCGGACCGGCCCGGTGAATCGCGCAGCGCGGCCCGGCGGGGGACGGCCCGGCCCGGTGCGGCGCGGCCCGGCTCGGCTGGTTGCGGCTCGGCCCGACTGGCCGAGTGGTCCGGGGGGGCGGCCCCCCGCTTTCCCGAGCTGGCGGCGCCGAGTGGCGCCGCCCTCCTACCCTGCCGGCTTCTCCAGCGCGAGCGGCCCACTTGGGCGGGCCGCTGTCCTCCGCGCGCGGCGCCAGGCGGCGCCGCGGCCTCCTCCAACCCGACCGGCCAATGAGCCGGCCGGTTCACCTGCCGAAGCGGCCCACGGAGCACGGACCATGGTCCTCCGCAGCACGACGCCCTCATGGCGTCGCGGTTCCTTCGGCCCGACCGATTCTTCCTTGGCCGATCGCCCCGCGGTTGCGGGCCGCGGTTCTTCTGCACGCGGTCGCCGCCTTCTCTCGTCGCCGCCTCTTCCAACACGCATTTATTGCGAACCAAAACAGGAACACATCGGAGGGTCGTTGGGCCGTGTTCGTTCGGCCCACGCCCTCCGCGTTAGGCAGTATCATAAAGCCAAAGACAAACTATGATTCTCAACGAAGAACGGGGTACAAAATATTCACTTCAAATTGTACAAACCCCTACCTCGAAATAAGGTGCGTTCGCAGACGGAGTCGCGGGGAGGCGGCGTCTACTCGTTGACGTCGGGGAAGAAGGAGTCGAGGATGGAACGTCGGCGGCGTTCCTTACGGGTGGCTCATTCCCCTTTGGCTTGGCCGAATATTGAAGGATATGATCATCGTTCTTCGGCGGTTCTTCGTCGAAAAAAGAACCCTATCCTTTTATTTCTCAAGAGTTCTCCCCAAAATATTTTCTAACCAAAATAATAATAAGGCCCTCCCATAATATAACATTGCCACGTACTTTCAAATTAATTCAAAATGTAAATTGAATTAATTAAGGCATTAGAGTTGGCAACATTAATGGATGGGAGATGGAGAGGCTCCACATTTAAGTGGAAGTCCAAAGTTTTAAAGTGGGTTGTCAAAAATTAAATAAAGGGGAGTGTTAATGGGGAGTTAAAGGAAGATGAAAGGATTAGGGCTCGTGTGGGCTCCACCACACTAATTCTTCTCATGGGGGGTTATGTGGGTGTGGGACCCACCCCTAACTTCCCATTGTAGGAATTAACCAACATCTTTAAATAAAATTTGTGTGCTACAATTTTATTTATTTTATTCTAAATCCCCTAAAATTAACTCTCAACCCGCATAAAACGCAATTGCGGTAAAGATCCCCTTAAACAAATATCAGCGCTGCGAGTTCATCGGTGTCCTCGGTTTTCAATTCCGAGCATCGGTTCAAAAGATAGAAAAACTCACACGTACGTTTACTGAACGTACCAGAACAAAACTTCAGAAATTGATTCTGGGCACACCGGGCCTCGGAATCATGTGCCGTCAGAAACCACAAACTCGTAAAATTACAATGAATTAAGAAAAAAAATTCTTGAAATTTTCGGGTCTTTACAATTTATCCATAATCGCACCATAGTAGATTCCCTTCTAGACATCTCCTAGGTTATACTCATCTTCATTACCCAGGGAATGGTAACCATATGAAAGGGGTGAGATCAGATGATCAGTAAGAGAAAACTTATCAATGAATCATAATGGTTAGATCATGAACATCTTGGAAAACATGTATATGGGAGAAATATCTAATTAAAAGATCATGAGATTATAAGTGGAAATTATAAAAATTGTTTTAGCATTAAGGATTAGGATATAAAAACATAAGACCTTATAAATGTCACCAAGGAATCATAACAATTATATCATTTATTAAAATAATATAATAATGGGATTATATCATAATAAATTAGAAGATCATAGAAATTTGGCACAAACATATGCATAGGAAATCATAAAATTATGAGCAAGGCTATCAGTGATTATGTCCATGTACAATCTTGTGAAAAAAGATATCCGCAATCATGTCCCTAAAGAAAATTATGAAATAATCTATCTGCAATCATGTCCACACAAAAAAAACTGGGGAATAAAGCTATCTGTAATCATGTCCACACAATAAACTTATGAACAAAGCTATCTGTAATCATGTACATACAACAAATTCATTATCTCATAATATATAAAACCTTAACCAATGCATTGGAGGGATATATAGGACACCAACCATCAACATACATATATATGTGTGTCATAATAAATCATTCATCATATAATAAGGAATACCATTGAAAGAAAATGGGTTTTGTAACATTTACAAATGGTATCATATAGAAGACTTCAAGAAATAGATCGGTCGATACCAAAAAATCAATCACCCAAAATGAGTATTTCAGAAAGGAATTTATAATTTTATTCGTAAAACATTACTAAACAGGATATATATCCTTTTAAAATAAAGAGGAAAATGGAAGTGTAACAAAAGGTCTTTAGAAAACAGTTTTTAACGTCATTATAAAGAGATGAAGTTTTGAGTCACTTTCAGAAATATCATTTTTCATAAGTTATCATGAATAATTTTTCAAATATTATTTAATAGGAAATATCAATAAATTATCCTTGAAAATATATAAAGGTTTTCCAAAGTAAATGTGGAGTGGAAGATAAAATATACCATCGTAAAAGGAAAAAAATCAATATTAAAAATACCATTTTTGAAACCCACATCATAAAAAGAGTGAAAAATATTTCACTTGAAAAGTGGTAGAGAGAAATTTTAAGATCACCAAAAATAATATATATATGTGGATTTCAAAATAAGAAAGGAGAACATTGGCAGTAAAAGTTGTTGCGGGGCGCGCCCCTATGCGAGAGACAATCCCCACATAATAGCCCAAGAACTATTGGGTGTTTTGATTCGTCAAAATCCGGAATTCATAAACAACGTTTATATTCAATTTATTACATGCAAATTGATAAACATAAAACAAGCTCACATTGCATTCCAACAATAAGGAATAAATCAAATGAATCAACATTAATCAACATAACATATGTTGGCAGTGAACAAAGTCGCATATAGTAGCAATTACACAATATTCAAACATTGCAGTATTTCTCATTAAACAGAACATAAAATCTGTAGAACACTGATTTAATAAAACCAAGAAAAATGAGATAAAATTCCGAAATCAAATATATATTTCCAGAATCAAAAGAAGCAGCAGCAATGATATAACTGAGCCACAACAAGGCTCAAAACAGCTTCTAAAATTAACACATTAAATTCAAGAAGCAGCGTTCAGCGGTATACAGGTCGAATAAATGCGAAAAAGTAAAGCAGTAAAAGGCACAGGGATTTACGTGCTTCGGACCGCCTTTGGTCCTACGTGCACGGCAAGAACACCACCCGACTCACGCGTTTTATTATGCTCAACATAAAACAATTACAGGATGCAGACAAAAGCAAATCAACACCAGGACCACATGACCTCTTTGAAGATAAATTACAAAGCAGGAAAGGTAAGAATACTTACAAAGCCGGACAGATTACCACTGCCTGGTGGTCCTCGGTGCGCGGGTTCTGAAACGCGCACACGCACACGATTTGCTCTGGAAATCCCTGTATACATAGCCTGGTCAGCGCTGAAGACTCGGTCAGGATCTGTCCACACACTTTTCTACGGATTCCTTTGGATCTTGAAGCGCGTTGAACCTGGAACACCAGGGAGGGTGCTGGATCTAAAAAAACTCCAAAGACGGCCTGTTGGATGACAAGATTGAGACGCGCATCGCTGACTTCAGGTTGCCCAAGGCCATCTCTGACGCCAACACCGGAGTACCACTGGCGCTCAAGATCACCGACAAAGAAAACCATCGAGGTGGGGCTAGTGAAATGGCTCCGGAACGCCATAACCTCCGGCGACCCCACTCGTGCCGTCGACCCCACCCTCCTGGAGACGGCGCTGAGGATCAGATGCCCCTCGTCCACAAGATCGCCCAAGATTGGTGCTCGAAGAAGGCTGCTGCCACGACGTCAACAGTCGTGCAAGAATCCCCCAATCAAGATGAATCTGGAATGGTTCTCCACCGGATCTTGTAAGCGCACGCGAAAACTAAACTGTTTAATCCGGATCTGGAAAACGCACACCAGAAGAAAATGCAGCCCCTGATTGCAATTGAAATCCGGACGGGAGACGAAAAGTCGAGCAACATTCACTCAGATGGAGGTCTCCTTCGATTATATCTAGTTAGGGTTTCTCTGTCGCAAACGAGCCGAAGAGGGAATCCGAGAGAGGTGTTCACCTTGCCGTAATGATGATCTGCAAAGAATAAAAAAACCTGCAAAGGCGCAACAGATGGAGGCAGCGTAACAGAACGCAAAGGGGAACCAACCACGTGGATTGTGGAAAACAGAAAACCAATGGAAATATAACGCATAAAAAAAACGACAAATTTTATATGGAAAAAAAATTTAACAAATCTCCACCATTTTCATATAAAATTGGCGATGTTCTTGCACCTACTACCATCAATCTGGGCATCGCATCCTAAACATGAAACCGCTACAAGGAACGACACAAACTGTCTCCCAACATGTATCAAAGTGATACATGGCGCCCAAATTGAATGATATCTATACGAGCTACTAAACATGCTCAGAAAAATGGCTCTAAACATAAACAGAGCACATACCTGTACTTACCTGAGTCGCCCTCTGAGATGAATGTCAATGAGGAAAACACGGACCAGCAAATCACATGCCAACAGGTCCCTCAATCAGCTCACCTGTGCTTGCAGAACACAAATAAACAGAGCAGTACACATCCTCACACAAAACATGGCAAAACAAAGCTCAGAGAAATTCACATAGAATGTAACTCGGAAATAAAACAGGTCAGAGCAAACAAGCAGCAAAAGACACAAAGCTCGGAGCAAGCAAATCGCTCACTCAACCTGAATCTAAAACAGACCCAAGAAACTCTCCACCTGAGGAGAAGACATTGTCTAGAACCGAGCCAACAAGAGAGGTTCCTCAACAACAGGGTACCACTGCAAATCCCATGCAGTCCCAGGAGTCCTAAGGGCAAACTCTATACCCACGAGAACACCGGCGATCCAAGGGCAGCAAGCTACCGACCAAGAAAACTCATCTCAATCTAGCTTCCTAACGATATCTAGAAACCGTCTAATATCGCTAAAGAGATCCCGACAGAACTGCCATGAAGCCCGATCGTCACCGAACCTATTCACATGACACTGTCACTCTGAACTCAAGCTCTTTGATTCAACTATTAATGTTTTCTCTGATAGTCAATCTGCATTACATCTTTCTAAAAATTTAGTTTGCCATGGTAAATCAAAACACATAGACATTAGATTACACTTTATTAGAGATGTGATAGAACAAGGAACCGTGTGTGTCAATAAGATACACACTGATAAAAATCCAGCTGATAGTTTGACTAAAGCTGTCATTTTATCAAAGTTCAAATATTGCCTAGATAGTTTGAACTTGGTTTCTGTTCCGTAGCCCTAGGTGCAAGAACATTCCTGAATTTAATTAAAAATGGTGGAGTTTTGTGAATTAATGAATTAATTCATTCTTGTTTTTTTTTTTTAAATTCATTTTGAATTCTGTCATTTTTACTCACCATTTATTTTACACTGCTGCGCCTTCTGTTTTGATTCTACCGGGTGAGAATATTTGCCACGTTGGCAATCCTCTGCCTACCGGCCCTTGCATCATGGTCGTTGATCTCCCTTGCCGCCCATTCTTCCTGGGGCGTCCACCTGTTCCGCTGGCTGAACGGCTTGAACCCTCAGCGGTTCTTGGTTTTCATTTTGGCTTCGTGGCACTCTCTCGGAGAGCAGGCGGTTTTCGACGAACCGTCGACTGCAGGGGGTTTTATCGCCTCTGTTTTCGACTCACCTACGGTCGGATCTTGAACATCACCTTCGGTTTCCTTTTCCCTGAAAAAAAAAATCTCAGCAAGCCTCCTTCGTCATCTCCGGATCCTGGCGCTCGAGCCCGTGTAGGGGTGTTCTCGACGGCAGCAGACTCCGCGGCACACTGCTGGTGCGCCGCTTCTGGTGGAGCTCTGTGACGGGCCCTTTGATCGGCATCATTATTCCGACGGCCAGCCTCTGAGTCCATTTCGAACCAGATCCAGACGAGCGCTTGAAGCGAACAGGACGGCCGGGCTTGTTTGCGCCCGGCGTTGTAAGTATTTCATTTCCTTCTTGCGGGTTATTGAAATCCTGTATTCTTGTCATCCCTGTTGCTTATTTTTGGGGCGAATCCATTCCATTGTAACCTGTTTTGTTTGAGATTAATAAAAGATGCGTGTGTGGGGGTGTTCTTGCCGTGCAGTAGGACCCAAAGGGTCCGAAGCACGTTAAATCTTGTGTTCCTCTTTTAATTTCTGCATTTTCGTTTCTGTAATTTTCACTTTTGTTTGTTCTTGAATCATCGGCACCGATCCGCTCATTTTTGTTGTTCACTGGATGTTTGCGTCCTCTGTTTGCGACCCATCCCACGTAACAAAAGTGAATATGGGAATGTAAGAGAAAGAGTTATTTTGAAGAGTATGAGAATTATTCTTAACATCAAAAAAATAAGAAGAAAGAATTCCATCAGAGAAGATATATTTGATGTGAAATTTTAATTCCCTATAATAGAAGTAGAAAATGAATTATAATATCATTAGAGGATAGAAGAAAATAATCATTTAAAACCATATTCAAATAATAACAATTATGACTCAAGAAAAGAAGTTGAGTCAAGAAAATCTCTTACCTTTTACTCCCAAATACCATGAAAGCTATTTAACCATATTTATAATACACATAAATGTATCATTGACCTATTTAAAATCACTATTCATATTTATTACCCCATATACCCTTCAATTACAATCATTTATTATACATTTAATAGTTTTTTATAGTTTATTTTCATCATCGGATTGTTAGTGATTTTGATTGTTTCACGCATGCTTTAAAATGTCATTGTTGATCCCCATTCTTTGATACGAAGATCATCATTTATAGATTATACAAGATACTTAAATATATTATTTATAAATATTTATAAAGTTATAATTTCATTTTATTAGAGTTTTAGTCACAATTTGTGAAGAAGGAATCAGTGACGAGCTTGTTTTGATAATTTTTAGGAACAAAAGTTGGTATATTAATAAAAATTTAAATATTAATATAACTTTTAAAAAACCTTAATCAGGACACGAAAATTATTTTAATTTATTAAATAAATTATTACAATTATTCATTTAGGTTGGTGATGAAAAATGAAATATGTCGCCCCATGGATGCGGTAGTCTGCACATACACACAGACAACATTTTCATTTTCCATAGAATAAAAATAAGGTAGAGAATGATTTGTCCTTTTAAAATATTAATCATGCTATAAATATTATATTTATTTGCTAAATACCCACTTTGATCCATCTGTGTAAGTCAGTGATGAAAAATAAATCATGTTATTCATGGAGGTGTTTGTCTTCGCGTTACACGAATAACATTTTCATATTTCTATAGAATGAGGAATGGTAGATAATGGTTATTCCATCAATATAAGAACATTTCAGTATAATAATAACACTTATTTCATTATATTAGACTAATTAATATATATCTAAGAATATTTGGAAGTAGAAAGGATGGTGGAATGAATATAGAGGATAAAATACTTATGTAGAATAATTTTATTTCTTCTTGGAAAGCATCATGATTTGGAAGGGGTTTGGGCTATATATAGGGAACATGAGCTCAATAATGTAGAAGAGGATTATTTAGGAAGTAAATTGTGCATAGTATAGGGTAGAATTCTAATTTTTAGTGTATCTTTGAAAGGGTGGGGGGGGATCCTTTTATAAGTGAATATAATGACATTTTTGTAAATATAATTTCTTAATATAAAAAATGAAGGGTAAATTGAATTAAAGGACCAAAACTGGACCTTAATTATAGTTAAGGGCCATATCCTTTTTACACCAAAGTACAGTCTCATTTCATTTGAAAATTCATAATCTCTTTCATCATCTATTGGCATTTCCCCATTTTTTGGTCCAAAATAAGAATTAACAACGCATTTTGGTCCTAGATCATCATTTTTTCCAAAAAGAAATCATTTTCAACATAGAAAGTGGATCCAAAGAGGAAAATAATGGAGGGTAGGATAAGGTAAGGTTGAGAAAGGCACAAACCACTCATTTGGAGTCATTTTGTTAGGTATTGTACCCTTTTGATTTAAATCTTTTACCATTTTGACTTTTATCGTGGTAACTAATTTTTACCTAAGTAGTTTATTTTTATGTATAAAAATTAAATAGAACTTATTAAATAATTTTTACCTTATGATTTCAAATATTAAATTCATTTTATTAGATACAATTTCTAAAAGTGATAAAAATTAATTATAAAATAATTAATGTATAACACATTAAAAACAGTTTTAGAGAAAAATACAACTTTTGTTCTAAAATGTAAAATATAGGTTTTTAAATTAAATATAGTATTTTTAAATGTATGATTCTACTAATAAAATCTATCCTTTTTCAATGAAAATTTTTCATAAAATTTTAATTCATACTTATATCCTAATGAAGTCATAAATGTCATAGTATTTGTAAAAATGGTATTGTGTGTTGTTCATCTAAAAACATTCTTTTTTAGAAAAAACCCAAAAAAATCATCTTAAGCTAATATTGTTATACTAAATCTAAAAATGAAGTTCATTTTATCAATTTCATATTCTATAATTTATGAATTTAACTTTAAAATGGAAACATAAAATATAATGTATGTTATTTTTATAGGACAATGATTTTTTCAAATATTAATTATTCTTATTCTTATTTCCTATCAATTTTCAATTAAATTAGTGATAATATTTTATTCATATCAATAATACATTTTATCATTATTTATCCATAATATACCTAATTTCTTAAAATAAAAACGCATCACATGAAATGGAAATTTTTAGAAAAATGCATTTTTGAACATAAAATGAATTTAATCTTATTACTTGCCTAGTAATAAAAATAGAATGGGTGTTATTTAATTTTATTTTACATATTATTAGTACATTTCATTAAAATCATTCTTCAGTAGATATTAATTAAAAATACATAATACTTTAAAAAACAATTCCTTTAAAAATATCACTTTTATATTAAATATTCTTCTCCAAATACAATTAAAATTATTTATTTGTATTTTACAATTTTAATTTTATCAATCCATCGATATAAAAAAATCTTTTAAATTTATAAATACATCATGCCGTACTTTAATAATAAAAATAATAATATTTAAATTTTAAAAAAATATAATTAAATATTATATTTTTGTTTCATTTATTATTATTTGTGCATTATATTATTTTAAATTTGTTACTAATAATACACAACTTCAATGTATGGTCATGATAATTAATACCCATATGAATAGAGGCTATGAGAATCACATATAATCCATGGAAATTGGTATGATCCATAATTATTTTATAACGATATTACATTTTTTTAGAACTTTGAAAATTATTCACTCTAAATACCTCTCTAACAAACAAACAAAAATCTTCATAAATATTAAATATTTAAATTTCGTTTTTGAAACAATGTTTTGCATTCGTATAATTTAATACGTTTTTAAAAAATGCTTCGAGAATACATAACTTAAAAACGTGATTATTCCGAATATAACGACAAAACATCGGCCGTGATCATTGTACACGCGTGCGCCTTCATCCTACTTAAGTTTAATAATAAATGCTATGATCATCATTAGTGAGAATGGCCATTCGTATTATTATTGCTAGAAATATAGGGCACTGTGACTCGTGATGATACTTGTATTTATTATCAAAAGGACTTTTATTCGCATTATACTGTTGACTCCAACTATTTGTTTTATTTGTTATTAAACAATTTCAAATGATAAAATTATCCCACTAAATATTTAATATAAATAAAATTAACGATAAATCGATATTTTAAATTTATTCGCCGATAAATGTAAAAGCTTTTTTTTTTTCAAACCATCAATTGGACTTTCTTATAAATAATTTTATAAAATGATTTTTTTTATAAATCTTTCTTTGAAATATTTCAAATACGTGAACTATCACCATTATTTTTTATAACAATTCTAAAGGCAAGTGGGGTTTTACATTTTATTTTATGTGGAAGCATTGTTTTAGGGGCATACATTTTTGTGCAACCTTTTTTTTAGGACTGTATCATCTTAATATTGTTTTTAATTTTTTTTTATCAAGAATAGAGAGAAGCTTGTATTTAAAGAATGAAGCCTCCAAAAACCCACATTGGAAGAGTTACAAGACATGCCCAAAAAAATAGAGGAAACAAAGGGGCAGCATCATTACTTAAAAATAAATGCAAGAACCACCCATAGCAATGCAACAACCAGTAGTAAACCGGAAGGGCATCGACATTATCTAAAAAGTCTACCTCCATTTCTCTGACCCATTGACGAAACACCTATTTTCACATATTTTTAATATAATTCCTTGGTTTTACTTCCACCATTTTCACAATATTTAAATAAAAATCACATTTTTCAATATATTAGTATATTTTGAGGTTTATTATAAAAATGGCCTAAATATTGATTTTTGGTGATTATATTTTAATTCTGCATTTAAATGTTAATGACCATATTCTTCAAATTGTGATTTTCATGTTTTTGAAGGTTGGTCTTATGTGGGAATAAGAAGTGTGTGCGATTAAATCAAGAATTCATTTGCCAGTGTCAAATTAAATGCAAATCACAATCACTTATAATTAGTAAGAAAAACCTTGCGGAGAGGCAGCTGCGTATGAGTGACTAGAGAAAATCAAGGGATACCTAATTGTCATGTAAGAGTAGCCCATTTCACAAAGGGCTGCGTAGGAGAAAACGAACTCGGTAAAACACTGTGTAATAATAAACACGGACTCCTAATGGCCATGTCAGATTAATTCCAAAACATGGGCTGTGTGAGATTAACCAGTTGTGATGAGTCGCTATGTATGAATAACCTTGTTACTGTGCTCTCCCAAACATCTAAAACACATGCATTCATCCATCCCATCAAACGCGTAGTTGCATGCACGGAATAACGATTTTACACTCCAAACCAGAAGTAGAATCACAAAATAAAAGTTGATTCTAAAGAAAAAGAGAAGATCTCGGTGTTGAAACTCACGCTCGTATGACACACTACCACAAAACAAGCTTTTATCAGCGCTAAAAAAACCTTTTATCAGCGCTAAAAAAATGTTGTTAATCGAGCTGTTATTAAAGGGGTATCATTTATCAACGCTATTCGAAGTGCTGATAAAGTCTCCGTTTATCAGCTCTTCGACTAGCACTCATAATGGCTTCCCTGCCTGTGCATGCTGTTTATATAACAACACACTCAGCAACCTGCAAAAAAAAATAAACAGCCGACCAAAATAATCAAACCAGCAAAAATAGCCTGCACAAACCACCAAAAACCTACTAAAAAATAACCACTCATAGTATATATATACAAAAGAACCACATACACGATGCAACTGATGAAAAAACAAGAAACACACACAAAAGTTTGGCAAACAATGCTATATACATTTAATTGACATCATTAATACAAAAATATTCACTCATTGTATATACCAAAAAAACATTTCTATATACATTTTGAACAATGTTTTATAAAATTACATTTACAAATATCAAACAAGCAGTTAAAAACATTAATGTTTTCTCTTTTTGATGTTTGTGGTCCCCTCTAAAAAATGTCATCCGATGGTAATAGTCGCTGAACAAATCATCTCAACTCGAGAAAAAGGTTCCACCTATATAAAGAAACAAATATTACTTTAGTAATACTATAAAGAAATAAATTGAACATTAATATGAAAAATACATTAACAATATGTCAATTTTTAATAAAAATGACACATTTGGAGTCATACTGGTGACATTGTGTGTCGTATTGAGGTGGGGTTGATTCCTACACGTCACAAATGACTGGTGGATCGTTGTACTAAAGTATTAAAACAATCAGAATGCATTTCCTCGGTTTTCAGTATGTCAGTTGTGTTTTTTTACTCAAATGTCATTTCAAATCGAAAACATGCAGTTTGAGTCATACCGATTGCATCGTGTGTCGGTTTGACGTGAGACTGCTTCATACACATCCCAAAGGACTTATAAATTGTTGTCCTTAATTTGAAAGACAATCGGGGGCGTGTTTGCTTGGTTTTCAGTGAGTGACACGTTTTGAGTTAAAATGTCAATTTCAAACTGATAGCGGACACTTTTAGTCATACCGGTCACACCGTTCGTCGGATTGAGGTGGGGTTGATTCATACACATCACAACTAACTCATGGATCATTGAATAAAAATATAAAAACAATTCGAATGTGTTTTCTTGATTTTCAGTATGTCAGTTGGGTTTTTTTTACTTGAATTAATGTCAATTTTAAATAAAAAGACACATTTTGAGCCATACCGGTGACACCGTGCGTCAGATTGAGGTGCGGTTGATTCCTACATGTCACGACCCGTCCTCGGGGTCCGTGCCGTGACTACCCCAAGCCCGCCTTCCATAGGCCAGGGGCTGGCGACTAGCACCAAGGCGTAAATCCCGGTAAAAAGGGAAGGCATTGCCTTTGTAAAGTAAACAAGCACCACAGAGTAAGCAAGCGGAAGAAGTAAACACTAAGTAAAAGCTGGTACAACAGTAAGTGCGGAAAAGTAAAGGGGGCCGAAAATACACGCCCAACTGTAAAGTACAACTGAAAGGGGAAAAACAGCAACTGAAAGAAAAGGCCGCAGCGTCGAGCCGTCCTCTGGAAGTCCCACCTGAAGGGTGGGTACAGAAAGCCTCCACTGCCCCTCGGGTCCAGCCGACCGCTCCGAGTACGTCCCGCCCAGTGGTCCACCTCCAGGTACCGTCCTGCTCCGCAAGCCTCCACCACGATCAGCGCTGTCCGTCGTCTGCAACCAACACAACATAGTGCGGGCATAGCCCATGCAGGGGTGAGTATAAGCTACTCAGTAGGGACCCCGAGACCCCCGAAGGTCTCCCAGAATCCACAAAGGATAAACCACAAAGGAAAGATACAATCACGAAGTAACATCCGACACGGCTTAGGTATATGCCCATACATATACCTAAGTCATCAATTCTCGCTCGGCTCCAACATCCGAGCTCAAGTACAACCCAATCCACACAGAAAAGAAAAACGTAAATCCACACAGGATAGCACAACACAATCCACAAAGGAAGGTAAACGTAAATCCACACAGGATAACACAACACAATCAACACAGGAAAGTAAAACAGGATTCAGCTCACACAGGTATATTTCTTCAAATGACGATAGAGATGATCACTGATCCATCTAAGTCGTCGGACCCACAAAGGATCAATAGGTACTAACCCCCGCAATGACCCACAAAGGATCTGACCCACAAAGGATCAATAGGTAACTAACCCCCGCAAAGATCCACACAGGATCGGGCCCACACAGGACCTGTAGGCGTTGGACCACACAGGACCACTGAGCGCTGACCCACACAGGATCGGACCCACACAGGATCGGTAGCACTGACCCACAAAGGATCGCTGAGTGCTGTAGTCGTCGCCGTCGAATCCACTGAGGATCTTTGCACCGTCGTCGTCGTCACAGTAGCAGTCGCAGCCAGCTCTAGGATTCCCGCACACAGCAAGCTCGTTCGGGAGGGTCTGCTCCACGAGCCGAGAGGCTGATACATCAACTGACACATAGTCCAGAGTTGATGTATCCAAAAGTTCCGTATCGTCAATAGGAACTCAACGTCGCAGACGGCGCGTCAATCGGACGCCTGGTCTGAGAGTTATTGGCTTTTTCGTCCCAAGGGCCCGGTTGGTTTTTAAGGCAAAACCAACCCGACTGTACTCTACCTACGTCCAAACCTCAGGCGGAGTATGCCAAAAGATCCTTCTCACTTAGAGGAATTCAACAAAATCGACGACACGTCAATCGAACGTTCGGAGCTCAATATATGAGCGTTTCCGCTCCGAGGGCCCGGTTGGTTTTGTGTACGAACCAACCCGGCCGAACCCAAAGTATTCCGAAACCTTCAGTGAGATATACCGAAACGACCGTCTCGATCCAAGGATCGCATCGCCGCTGACAGCGCGTCGTTCGGAGGCCCGTAGCTCAAGTTATGAGCAAAAGACCGAAAAGGTCCGGAAACGGGGGGTCTGGGCCCGGACCGACCCGACCCAACCCCCCCGGGTCGACCCGACCCGGGTCCCGGTCCGACCCGGTTGGGCGCAACCCGGCCCGGCCTGGGCACGACCCGGCCGGTCGGGTCGGCCCGGCTCGGCTCGGCCGAGCAGAGGAAGCCGCGGGGCGTTGCCCCCGCGGGATGAAGCGCCGCGGCCCGCGTGGGCCGCGCTGGATCAACGGACGTGGCTTTGCCGCGTCCCGTGAGTCGCCGGACCCGCGCGGTCGCGGGTCTGGTTGGCCGCCGCCGCCGCGGCTTCAGCCGCGACGGCTCCATCCGGCGGCGCGCCTCCGCCTCCGGCCGCCGGTGGATTCCGCGGGCCACCGGAGTTGCTCCAGTGGTCCGTTTTCGTTTCCGTCTGCGCCATGGCTCCTCCCGGGTCCCATTCTTCACTGCCAGGCCCTCAAATCGCCATTGCAGCCCCGTTTGTCATCGTCCTCCGTTTCGCGCACCAAGAACGAATAAGTGCGGTGGGTTCGGACTTGTTCGTTAGTCCGCACCCACCGCGTTAGCGATTTTAAAGAATTTACACAACAAAAGTTCAACAACCATCGTGGGTATAAATCACAAAGATTTTTAAGAATCAAACCCCTACCTCGCCGTCATCGTCGAGCATGCATTCTTCGCGGAATTGATCGTCGCGGAAGAAGAGGATCGTCGCGTCGCGGAAGGGCGTCGCGTTGTCGCGGTATACGGCGTTGCGTCGATGAACTCCGGGGATCAAGAACATATAGATTTAATTATAACAGTTAAATCCTTGTTGTTGCTATAAACCACAAAGAATCAAAAAAAGGTCTGCAATCTCTCACCTCAACGGAAGATCAAAGATTTGTCGCGGATGAAGTAACGTCGCAGAAGAACGTCACGGGAGAAGAATCATCGGCGTCGCGGTACTTGGCGTCACGTCGTCGATCTCCGAGGGCTCGGCGTTCTTCATTGCCCTTCGTCGGAGGCCGGCGTTCTTCGCGTTCTTCGCGTTTTTCGCGTTCTTCGCGTTCTTCGCGAAGGGGGATGAAGATCTTAAGGTTCTGTCAAAACCTCTCAACGAACAACACACAAGAAGAAGAATGTTGGTTTTATTTTATTAACATGCCAACAAATGAAAAAAGATAAGTTAAGTAATGACCCATTAATTCATAGAATTAATTCAACGAATAAAACCGCCCAATTAATAGGAGCGTTTAATTTTTTAAGAAAACGCTCCAGTTGACTTTATTTAAAATGGGTTTTCGCGGGTGCGTTACTTAGCGGAAAAGAAACGATGGAGCTCGTGCGGGCCCCACCTCACAAATATCCTACCAAGAGGGTAGGATATTTTGAATTGCACATTATCTTCTTTAACTTAGCTTAAGAAGCTTTAAGTAGCTTTTAAGTGGGTTAAGTGAAATAAAAATAAAGTTGTTGCACCACTTTATTTTATTTCTTAACTTAAAACCCAAAAATTAAAAACCACACCCGAGCAAACGCAACTCCGGAAGAGGCGTTTCTAAGCAAGTACTGGCGCTGCGATTCCATCGGTGCCCTCAGAATTAGATTCCGAGCACCGGTTCAAAAGTTAGAGAAACCCGCTCGTTTGTTCACTAAACGTACTCGAGCCAAACTTCGGAAAATGATTCCGGGCACACCGGGCCTCAGAATCAGGTGCCGTCAGAAACTGCGTTCTTGTAAAATTCCAAATAAAATTAAGAAAAAAATTTCCTTGAAATTTACGGGTCTTTAAATCACTCCTACCTCAGGGCTTTACGTCCCCTTAAAGATACATCATAAGCTTGGGAAACAAATGTGGGTACTGAGCACGCATCTGAGCCTCCCGCTCCCAAGTGCTCTCCTGGAGGTTCCCGTGCTGCCATCTGATGCGCACAAGAGGAATCGATCGTCCACGTAGGACCCGCTCCTGTCGATCCTCGATCTCCACCAGGACCTCCGCAAAAGTCGCCCCATCATCAACGTCTAGCTCCCCATGGTCAATGATGTGTGTCAGGTCGTGCACGTATCTCCTCAGCTGAGATACGTGGAAGACGTCATGCACCCGGTGCAACTGAGGTGGTAGAACCAGGCGATAAGCCACCTCTCCAATCCTGCTGAGGACCTGGAATGGTCCGATGAAGCGTGGAGACAACTTGCCGCCCCGACCAAATCTCCGTAATCCACGTCGAGGTGAGACACGCAAGAAGACGTGGTCGCCATCCTCGAACTCTAGTGGCCTCCGCCTCCTGTCAGCGTAAGACTTCTGCCGGATCTGAGCTGTCCTCATCCGCTCCTGGATGACCTGGACCTTCTCTGTCGTGGCCCGGACCATCTCTGCTCCCACAAGTGCTGACTCCCCAAAGTCTGTCCAGCACAAAGGAGATCTGCAAGGTCTGCCGTACAACGCCTCGTATGGTGCCATCCCGATGGTGGAGTGGTAGCTGTTGTTGTATGCGAACTCCACCAAGGGTAGGTGGTCCTCCCAGATGCGACCAAAGTCGAGGACACATGCGAGGAGCATGTCCTCGAGAGACTGAATGGTCCTCTCCATCTGACCATCCGTCTGAGGGTGAAAGGCAGCGCTCAGACGTAGCTGCGTCCCGAATGCCTCCTACAACCCCTTCCAAAGCCGGGAAGTAAAGCGAGCATCTCGATCGGAGACGATAGATGATGGCACACCGTGAAGCCGTACAATCTCCTGAACGTAGAGACGCCCCAAGCTCTCCACTGAGCCCTGCTCTCTGATGGGTAAGAAGTGAGCCGACTTGGTGAGTCGGTCGACAATTACCCAAATGGAGTCGTGACCTCTGGAAGTGCGTGGAAGTCCAGTCACGAAGTCCATAGATATCCCGTCCCACTTCCACTCTAGGACCTCCAAGGGCTGTACCAAGCCTGCTGGTACCTGATGCTCTACCTTCACCTGCTGGCAGGTGAGACATCGAGAAACGAACTCTGCCACAACCTTCTTCATGCCTGGCCACCAGTGCTGTCGTCTGAGGTCCTGGTACATCTTCGCCACTCCAGGATGTACCGCCAAAGGAGAAGTGTGAAACTCTCTCAGCACCTCCTCTCGTAAAGCGACTGGTACCAAGGTACGTCCTCTGAAAAGGATGTCGTGCTCTGCTCCAAAGGAGAAGCCATCAGGTGCCTGTCCTGAGGATAACTGTGCACGCCGCGTCTCATAGTCATCGTCCCCACGCTGTGCCTCTCTGACCCGCTGCAGTAGTGGAGGAGTGACTGTGAGAGACTGAAGGAAGGCTGCTCCATCCTTATCCACGAAGGATATCTGCAAAGAGGCTAGCTGCTCAGTCGCCTCCTCAAGTAGATGAATGCCCGTCCTCCTGCTGAGGGCATCAGCTACCACGTTCCCCTTACCAGGAGTATAGACTATCTCAAAGTCATAGTCCTGGAGGAACTCGAGCCATCGCCGCTGTCTCAGATTCAGATCCTTCTGAGAGAAGATGTTTCTGAGACTCTGATGGTCAGAAAAGACTGTAAAGCGCTCGCCCATCAGATAGTGTCGCCATGTCTTCAGAGCGAAGACCACTGCGGCTAACTCCAGGTCATGGGTAGCGTAGTTCTGCTCATGCGGCCTCAACTAACGTGATCCATAGGCGATCACTTCCCGCTCCTGCATCAGGACACATCTGAGTCCGGTCCCTGATGCATCGCAGTAGACAACGTACCCTACCCCTCCTCAGGCAACCTCAAGATAGGTGCGCTGGTCAATCTCTGTCTCAGCTCCTGGAAGCTCTGCTGACATCTGTCTGACCACACGAAGGGTTTCCCCTTCTTCGTCAAAGCTGAGAGTGGTGCCGCAACTCTGGAGAAGTCTGGCACGAATCTCCGGTAGTATCCAGCTAGTCCCAAGAAACTCCGCACCTCCGTCACGCTCCTAGGTGGCTCCCAAGCTAGCACTGCCTCGATCTTTGCAGGATCCACTGCAACTCCCACCTCAGAGATGACGTGTCCCAAGAAGTGGACCTCACATATCCATAACTAACACTTTGAGAGCTTGCCATAAAGCTGATGCTCTCGGAGTGTGTCTAGTATAACCCACAAGTGGTAGGCGTGCTCCTCCTCAGTCGTCGAGTATATCAAAATGTCGTTGATGAAGACTACGACAAATCGATCGAGGTATGGCTGAAAGATCCTGTTCATGAGGCCCATGAACACTACTGGAGCATTGGTTACGCCGAATGGCATAACCAAGAACTCATAGTGGCCATACCGACATCTGAAGGTCGTCTTCTGCACATCCTTGTCTCGAACTCTGAGCTGATGATAGCCTGACCTGAGGTCTATCTTCGAGAACCACCGTGCTCCCTTGAGCTGATCTAAGAGGTTATCAATCCTCGGTAGCGGATACTTGTTCCTCACTGTCACCTGGTTCAGGCGACGATAGTCAACACATAGTCGCAAGCTCCCGTCTGCCTTCTTGGTGAACAATATCAGGGAAGCCCAGGGTGAAACACTGGGTCAGATGAATCCCTTTCCCTGCAAGTCCTCCAACTGTACCCGTAGCTCTCGAAGCTCAGCGGGGGCCATCCGATATGCTGGAGTAGATATTGGGGCTATCTCGGGGTACAGATCAATATGAAAGTCTACCTCTCTGCGAGGAGGTATCCCTGGAACGTCGTCGGGAAAGATGTCTGCGTACTGATCCACCACTGCAGGAAAACTAGGACTCCACACGTCAACTGCTACTAGGATGAGGCTAGCCAACTGATGAGTGATGGGATGTCCTATCCTCTGCGGAAGTCCATCCTGTGCTGCGAAGGCTCCCTTCTCGCCGGTGAAGGTGAACCTGCTCCCGTCGGTGCGTACACATCGTACCTTGCGCCCAATACAGTCAATCTGTGCATGGACTGTAGATAACCAATCCATGCCCAAGATGACGTCGTAAGGCCTCGATGCTGCTACGAGAAGATCCCAGCCGAAGCCCTCGCCTCCTAGAGTAATCTCACACTGTCGGGACCAGTGCGTAATCATCGAGTCTGCTCCCGTAGGAGTCTCTAGCCGTAAGGATCGAGCCAACGGATCTGTCGGAATCTCCGAGATCTGAACAATGGCACCGGCTATGAAAGAGTGACTCGCTCCTGTGTCTACAAGAACTGCAGCAAGGGTGGAATAGACACAGATCGTACCTCGAATCATCTCGGGCGCGCCGTGGTCGTAGGCCTCCGCTGCCTAGAGCTGTGCCTGTCTCTGCCCGCCAGCTCCCTGTGGTCGGGGTGGACCTCCTGGTGGTGGTGGTGGTAGAGCCTCAAACCGTCGCCCACCACCTGCTGCTCGGCCAGCTCCTCTGCCCCATCCGCCTGCTCCCTACGGACCGCCACGGTCGACCCTTTGCCTCTACCTAGGTGGCCCCTCAACCGTCTGCTACTCCTCGGAACGGTGGGTCGGGCAGTCACGAGCCATGTGACCCTGCCCGCCGCATGTGTAGCACTACTTGCCTCTCGAAAGACTGGCTCCACGCTGTGTGCCCCGCACTGCTGAGCCAGTGTCTTGAGGTCGTCTGCGTGAGGGTCTGGTCTGCCTGGACCCCTGAGTCATCCGTCGACTTCCTGCTGCGGAAGACTCTGCTACGTGCCGCCCTGCGGTAGGTCTCGCCGCTGGAGAAGTCTCAGCAAGAAAGCTCTCGATCAAGAGGGATCACTCCAGTACTCCTGCCTGAGTCGGAATGCTAAGGGAGATCAGCGATGCCCTGATCTCATGTCTCAATCCCTGCTCAAAGGTCTGGGCCCGAAAGAATGGGTCCCGTACCATGTCGGTTGAGTAGCGCGAGAGATCGGTAAATCTCACCGAGTACTGGGCGACCGTCAAGCTGCCCTGCCACAGCTGAAGAAGCTCCTGGATGCGCACCACACGGAGGGTGGCCGGGACGAACTCTGAGCGGAAGAGGCCCTCAAAGTCTGTCCAGAGGAGAGATGCCTCATCGTGCACCTGGAGCATCAAGCTCCACCATCGGCCCGCTGCTGCGTGCAGTAGGCTCGCTGCGAGGATCACCATGAGGTCTGCTGGTGTCCTCACTAGCCTGAAAACTCGTACCACTGCCTCCAGCTAGTCCTCGGCTGCCTGGGGGTCCGTCTCCCCGCGGAACCTGGGCGGTCGATGGCGCTGGAACTCATGCAGTGCACTAAGGTGACGTGCATCGTTAGCGGATGGTGCTGGAAGCATAGGTGGCTCGGCGGGTAGAGGTACCACCGGTGCCTCAGCTGTCAAAGGGACCTGTACCGAGGCCTCGTCGCTCGGCGGGCTGTCGTCACGTACAACTATCAGAACCCTAGCTGGCTACCGTCGTGGGGCCATCCTGAAAGGAAACAGGTGCGCCACGGTCAGAACAGTATACCTGGTGAGCTGACACAAAGTAATCACAAAAAAAACTTGAAACACACATGCAATAAATGTTTTCGTGCATTAAGTCGGAAATCATAAGTCAGGGTCCTGGTGTACGGATACGTCGGCCGCCGCACCAACACTGGGCTCCCTAGACTGATAACCACACTTAATACGCTAAACACTCTTGCTTCACATAGAAGAAAGATCAGAGTCTGCGGTAGAACCGAACTCCTCTGATACCAATTTGTCATGACCCGTCCTCGGGGCCTGTGCTGTGACTACCCCAAGCCCGCCTTCTATAGGCCAGGGGCTGGCGACTAGCACCAAGGCGTAAATCCCGGTAAAAAGGGAAGACATTGCCTTTATAAAGTAAACAAGCACCACAGAGTAAGCAAGCGGAAGAAGTAAACACTAAGTAAAAGCTGGTACAACAGTAAGTGCGGAAAAGTAAAGGGGGCCAGAAATACAAGCCCAACTGTAAAGTACAACTGAAAGGGGAAAAACAACAACTGAAAGAAAAGGCCGCAGCGTCGAGCCGTGCTCTGGAAGTCCTACCTGAAGGGTGGGTACAAAAAGCCTCCACTTACCCTCGGGTCCAGCCGACCACTCCGAGTACGTCCCGCCCAGTGGTCCACCTCCAGGTACCGTCTTGCTCCACAAGCCTCCACCACGATCAGCGCTGTCCGTCGTCTGCAACCAACACAACGTAGTGCGGGCATAGCCCGTGCAGGGGTGAGTATAAGCTACTCAGTAGGGACCCCGAGACCCCCGAAGGTCTCCCAGAATCCACAAAGGATAAACCACAAAGGAAAGATACAATCACGAAGTAACATCCGACACGGCTTAGGTATATGCCCATACATATACCTAAGTCATCAATTCTCGCTCGGCTCCAACATCCGAGCTCAAGTACAAACCAGTCCACATAGGAAAGAAAAATGTAAATCTACACAGGATAGCACAACACAATCCACAAAGGAAGGTAAACGTAAATCCACACAGGATAATACAACACAATCCACATAGGAAAGTAAAACATGATTCAGCTCACACAGGTATACTTCTTCAAATGACGATAGAGATGATCACTGATCCATCTAAGTCGTCGGACCCACAAAGGATCGATAGGTACTAACCCCCGCAATGACCCACAAAGGATCTGACCCACAAAGGATCGATAGGTAACTAACCCCGCAAAGATCCACACAGGATCGGGCCCACACAGGACCTGTAGGCGCTGGCCCACACAGGACCGTTGAGCGCTGACCCACATAGGATCGGACCCACACAGGATCGGTAGCACTGACCCACAAAGGATCGATGAGTGCTGTAGTCGTCACCGTCGAATCCACTGAGGATCTCTGCACCGTCGTCGTCGTCACAGTAGCAGTCGCAGCCAGCTCTAGGGTTCCCGCACACAGCAAGCTCGTTTGGGAGGGTCTGCTCCACGAGCCGAAAGGCTGATACATCAAATGACACATAGCCCAGAGTTGATGTATCCAAAAGTTCCGTATCATCAATAGGAACTCAACGTCGCAGACGGCGCATCAATCAGACGCCTGGTCTGAGAGTTATTGGCTTTTTCGTCCCAGGGGCCCGGTTGGTTTTTAAGGAAAAACCAACCCGACTGTACTCCACCTGCATCCAAACCTCGGGCGGAGTATTCCAAAAGATCCGTCTCACTTAGAGGAATTCAACAAAGTCGACAGCACGTCAATCGAACGTCCGATGCTCAAGATATGAGCGTTTCCGCTCTGAGGGCCCGATTGGTTTTGTGTACGAACCAACCCGGCCGAACCCAAAGTATTCCGAAACCTTGAGTGAGATATAGAGAAACGACCGTCTCGATCCAAGTATTTCATCGCCGCTGACGGCGTGTCGTTCGGAGGCCCATAGCTCAAGTTATGAGCAAAAGACCGAAAAGGTCCGGAAACGGGGGGTCTGGGCCCGGACCGACCCGGCCCAACCCCCCCGGGTCGACCCGACCCGGGTCCGACCCGATTGGGCGCAACCCGGCCCGGCCTGGGCACGACCCGGCCGGTCGGGTCGGCCCGGCTCGGCTCGGCCGAGTGGCCGAGCGGAGGAAGCCGCGTGGCATTGCCCCCGCGGGATGAAGCGCCGCGGCCCGCGTGGGCTGCGCTGGATCAACGGACGCGGCTTTGCCACGTCCCGTGAGTCACCGGAACCGCGCGGTCACGGGTCTGGTTGGCCGCCGCCGCCGCGGCTTCAGCCGCGATGGCTCCATCCGGCGGCGCGCCGGGGCGCCGCCGCCTCCGGCCGCCGGTGGATTCCGCGGGCCACCAGAGTTGCTCCGGTGGTCCGTTTTCGTTTCCGTCTACGCCCTGGCTCCTCCCGGGTCCCATTCTTCACTGCCAGGTCCTCAAATCACCATTGCATCCCCGTTTGTCCTCATCCTCCGTTTCGCGCACCAAGAACGAATAAGTGCGGTGGGTTCGGACTTGTTCGTTAGTCCGCACCCACCGGGTTAGCGGTTTTAAAGAATTTACACAACAAAAGTTCAACAACCGTCGCGGGTATAAATCACAAAGATTTTTAAAAATCAAACCCCTTCCTCGCCGTCGTCGTCGAGCGTGCATTCTTCGCGGAATTGATCGTCGCGGAAGAAGAGGATCGTCGCGTCGCGGAAGGGCGTCGCGTCGTCGCGGTATATGGTGCTGCGTCGATGAACTCCAGGGATCAAGAACATACAGATTTAATTATAACAATTAAATCCTTGTTGTTGCTATAAACCACAAAGAATCAAAAAAAAGGTCCGCAATCTCTCACATCAACGGAAGATCGAAGATTTGTCGCGGATGAAGTAACATCGCAGAAGAACGTCGCGGGGGAAGAATCATCGGCGTCACGGTACTTGGCGTCGCGTCGTCGATCTCCGAGGGCTCGGCGTTCTTCGTCGCCCTTCGTCGGAGGCCGACGTTCTTCGCGTTCTTCGCGTTCTTCGTGTTCTTCGCAAAGGGGGAGGAAGATCTTAAGGTTCTGTCAAAACCTCTCAACAAACAACACACAAGAAGAAGAATGTTGGTCTTATTTTATTAACATGCCAACAAACAAAAAAAGATAAGTTAAGTAATGACCAATTAATTCATAGAATTAATTCAATGAATAAAACCGCCCAATTAATAGGAGCGTTTAATTGTTTAAGAAAACGCTCCAGTTGACTTTATTTAAAATGGGTTTTCGCGGGTGCGTTACTTAGCGGAAAAGAAACGGTGGGGCTCATGCGGGCCCCACCTCACAAATATCCTACCAAGAGGGTAGGATATTTTGAATTGCACCTTATCCGCTTTAACTTATCTTAAGCAGATTTAAGTGGCTTTTAAGTGGCTTAAGTGAAATAAAAATAAAGTTGTCGCACCACTTTATTTTATTTCTTAACTTAAAACCCAAAAATTAAAAACCACACCCGAGGAAACACAATTCCGGAAGAGGCGTTTCTAAGCAAGTACCGGCGCTGCGATTCCATCGGTGCCCTCAGAATTCAATTCCGAGCACCGGTTCAAAAGTTAGAAAAACCCGCTCGTTCATTCACTGAACGTACCCGAGCCAAACTTCGAAAAATGATTCCGGGCACACCGGGCCTCAGAATCAGGTGCCGTCAGAAACTGCGTTCTTGTAAAATTCCAAAGAAAATTAAGAAAAAAATTTCCTTGAAATTTACGGGTCTTTAAACTACACATCACAAATGACTGATGGATTGTTGTCATAAAGTATCAAAACAATCGGAATGCATTTCCCCAGTTTTCAGTATGTCAGTTGTGTTTTTTTACTAAATTGTCATTTCAAACCGAAAACATGCAATTTGAGTCATATCAGTCGCATCATGCATCAGTTTAATGTGAGGCTACTTCATACACGTCATAAAGGACTTACAAATCACTATCCTTAATTTGGAAGACAATCAGAGCGCATTTTCTTGATTTTCAGCGAGTGACACGTTTTGAGTTAAAATATAAATTTTAAACTGATAGCGGACACTTTTAGTCATACCAGTCACACCATTCTTCGGATTAAGGTGAAGTTGATTTCTACACGTCACAACTGACTCATGAATCATTTTCCTAAAATATCAAAACAATCTGAATGTGTTTGCTTGGTTTTCAGTATGTCAGCTATGTTTTTTACTTGAATTAATGTCAATTTTAAATAACAAGACACATTTGGAGTCATACCGATGACACCGTGTGTCAGATTGAGGTGTAGTTGATTCCTACATGTCGCAAATTACTGGTGGATAATTTTCCTAAAGAATCAAAACATTCGGAATGCATTTCCTCAGGTTTCAGTATGTCAGTTGTATTTTTTTACTAAAATGTCATTTCAAACCGAAAGCATGAAATTTCAGTCATACCGGTCGCATTGTACGTCAGTTTGACATGAGACTACTTCAAACACGTCACAAAGGGAATATAAATTGTTTTCATTAATTTTGAAGACAATCAGAGTGTGTTTTTTTAGTTTTCAGCGAGTGACAAGTTTTGAGTTAAAATGTCAATTTTTAAACTGACAGCGGGCACTTGTAGTCATACCGGTCACACTGCTTATCGGATTGAGGTAGATTTGATTCATACATGTCACAAGTGACTCATAGATTGTTGTCATAAAGTATCAAAATAATCCGAATGCGTTTTCTCAATTTTCAGTATGTTAGTTGTGTTTTTTTACTTGAATTAATGTCAATTTTAAATAACAAGACACATTTGGAGTTATACCGATGAGACCGTGCGTCAAATTAAGGTGAGGTTGATTCCTACATGTCACAAATGACTGATGAATCATTTCCCTAATGTTTCAAAACAATCAGAATTCATTTCCTCAGTTTTTAGTTTGTCAGTTGTGTTTTTTTTACTAAAATGTCATTTCAAACTGAAAACATGAAATTTGAGTCATACTGGTCGCATCATGCATCGGTTTGATGCGAGACTACTTCATACACGTCATAAAGAACTTATGAATCGCTGTCCTTAATTTGGAATGCTATCAGATCTCACTTTCTTGGTTTTCAGTGTGTGGCACATTTTGAGTTAAAATGTCAATTTTAAACTGATAGCGGACACTTTTACTAATATAACCGGTCATGTACTGTGAGTGCTATTTTGAAAACCAAAAGGATTCACTTAATCTATAGATAACGCAAGACGAAGTTTTCTAAACTCATTTCCAAAGTTAGGATACTCGTGATCAATTCTCTTCCACTAAGGAGAGTCTTCCGAACATCATAGTTTTCCATCTTTATTTCTTCTTTCTGCGTGCCACATCAATTGCTCTGTAGTCTCCTCACTTCTATATAGGCGCCTAATACTTGGAATGATTTTAAAGTACCATGAAACTTTCGTAGGACTGGATTCATATTTCTTGTATCGAGAAGCGCCACACTTTGGGAATTATCTAAGTGATTTTTAGTCCTTGCAAAATAGTATACAGTCATTCGAGAAAGTGCATATTCTTTCAGAGATCATACCCATCGAGTGTAGCATTTGTTTGGCATTGTATGTTTGGCTTGGGAGCTTCTTATCTTTTGGGATCATGTCATTCAAGAGAGAAATTAATTCCTTAAAACTGGTGTCACTCCATCCGTTGCCTTTTTTCAAATATACAGCTTCAGTACGACTGACAATGATGTATATTTAGTGCAACCATCATACAATGACATCTTTGTACAACTTTTTAACTGATCAATCAATTTTGGGAAATCATGAAGTTCATCTTCAACTATCCTTGTCATTTCCTTAATATGATCTTCATTATCATGCACATTTGTAATCACATCCTCGATACAATCTTCTTCATTGTCCATGCTTGTAATCATATCAAATGATCTATAAAATGCAGTGTTATCCCAATCACTAGCTACATTTGATTTTTCCCCATGTTTATTCCAAAATTTATAAATTCGATCTATTCCATGACAGATCAAGTGTTTTTTCAACTCTTCTGGACTAACATGTCTTGAATAACAACAACGTAAACACAGACAAAGGATTTGAGAAGGATCATATGCATGATCTTTTACAAACTTGATTAACTCTTTCACTCCATATTCATACTATTTTGTCAAACAATTGACATCCATCCATTCTTTATTCATATCCATCTTATTTGATTCATTGATATTAATATTTAACAAGCTAAATACAGACAACATTGATATACAAATTAACCAAGGATAAAAAATTTATAGACTTTAAATCTCATTTGAAAACTATTTATAAAATCATAGTTGAAATCCCATTAAAAAACCAACCATTTACACAAATTCCTCTTTAAAATAAAAAACCCTTTTTAAAATAAACCAATTAGTTCTAAACATCCTTTCTCAAAATCCCAATTCTTTTTTTAACCATTTTAAAGAAATTTAAAACCAAAAAAGGGTATGTTGAACACACATATTTTTTTAAGAAACATTTCAAAACACTTGAACCATTTTAAAATTAAACCCCTAAAAAAACCACTAGATGTCATTGTCACTTCCCTCTATCTAGCCAATGCAAACCACTGATGGCTGCATGCCTTATATGTCTCACGAAACCCCCTATCTAGCTATGATCACTAGTTTTTAGTGTTCCTCCCATCAACCTTATGGACTGGCCAACCCATCATTGGTGGGTGAACTCATTTTCTGGTGTTCCGACCCCCCCACTGGCTACTCAAAACCATATTCACATTTAAATTTATGATTAGATATTAACACCATCACACTCACCCGTGAACATAACAACTTGCTAACTTATTCACATTTATTATTATGAGTAGAACTTAACGCAATCACACTCACCCTTTTTGAACCTATAGACTTACTAACCTATTCACATAACATTTATATATCATGATATATAATATTTTACCCAATGCATTTGTGGGAAATATAGGTACTACCCATCTCATAATACATAAATTTTTTTTCCACTTGAAAATCAAACATTCATTATCTAATAAAGAACCTATATCAACTGGAGAAAATAAATTCACAATGAATAAGGGAACCATGTGATCAAGGAACAATATAATAGTAAATAAAACCAATATTAATATTTACACTAATAAAACAAGCATAGGGGAGATTTAATCAATATAATAATTTAATCCTCTATATAGAACCCTTGATCAAGGAAAAAAATGTCATGGGATATACCCTAGGTACTATTGTTTGATGATCTAAAATGGAATTATAACTACATAGACCAACATCAGATATATGTTTCACCCAAAAATAACATGATCCACCCAATTAAACCATACTTAACTCATCATAATGGAACCTTCCCCCTAGACCTGTCTTAGACACAATTAGGGGGACCATATAAGTGTGTGTACCAACTAGGTTAGCATGGATCAAAACCTCCCACCTAGACACCCAATTTACCATAAACAAACAACCATGGAGGTGAGAAAGAAACAAATATAATTACCAAAAAATGTCTTGCACCTCACCTCTAACACCATCACATACAACATCCCCTTTTCACATCATACATCCATCATATAAATAATCAATAACCCAAACTAGTGAAACAAGTTAGGGGAAATCATTGAGGGTTACATGAGAAATAAACCATTTACTTTTTAAAGTGAAAAAAGGGTCTTCACATGAAAACCAACTTAGTATGTAGAGTCTCACTCCCCTTATTTAAAATTTCATCATTTTAATGATTTTGGAAGCACTTGAAAAAAATTCACTTTTTCTTTCCAAAACATTCTCCAAGCACATGAAAAATTCCTTTGAAAACCCAAAAAGGAATAAGACCTAAATTTAATATAAAAACATTTAAATGAACCTATTAACCTTTTCAAATATTCTTTTCATGAGAATTAATCTAATTTAAAAATAGTACATTAAATTCTTATTAAAACCCCCTTATGCTAAGCCTAGAATTTAAGAACAAAATTTATAATTTCACCCAAGAACCCATAAATTACTATACTTTAATTGAAAATAAATTTATAAAGTATACAAATTCTATAAATTATAAAATAAATTAATAGAAAATAAACACTGAATTTAAACTGAATGGTAACAAATACACAACTTTTCACTTTCCATGGAAAACACTCAAAAAAAACCTAAAGCCCTAAATCCTCATGAAAAATGACTTTCAGTTACTTGGAGAAGGAGAACCCTA
This sequence comes from Viscum album, assembly GCA_963277665.1. NCBI lineage: Eukaryota > Viridiplantae > Streptophyta > Magnoliopsida > Santalales > Viscaceae > Viscum > Viscum album. The sequence continues at coordinate 1,571,402,300 of OY728133.1, read as the reverse complement.
TGGAAAATGGAGAAGATAATAGGGATGGGGAAGATAAAGGATAAAGAGTGAGAATAATGCTTGAAATGGAAAAATAATTGTTTTCTTAAATAATTCCAACAAAAATCACATAACACGAACTTAAGAAATCATAGAATATTATAATTCTCATTTTCCAAAATAAATCATATCATAATAACATATAAATTGTGACTAAAATATCACTACATGGAAAACAATCCTAAGACGATAAATATAAGTGAAAAAACAAACCTTTTCACAACAAATTTTTAAAACATTGAAGTGAAAATTATATTTAATTTTTTTAAAGGGAAATAGATTACTATTGAAAACATTGTTATAAATGGATGGGTACTTTATTTATTCCATTGGGTTTAGTGATGTGATCATGTATAGGAGTTGTTGGAAATAATTGTGAGTGTCAATATTTATCTGACAATGAGATATGTTAATGCTTATGTTTTGGTAGTGATAGAATTTCTTGGTGCACATTGGGAGTGGTGTGTAGGTGAACCTAACCTGTAGGTAGAGGTGGTTGGTTTTGTGTGTGCGCATAAGTGGATGAGTTTCACTAGTAGATGATATATACTCATGTAAGGGTATTTATTAGAGGAGATCAAGAATGAATTAATGATTTCAACCTATAGAGTGGGGCTTGGGTTGTTATGGGAACTTGGTGATGGGAGCTAGTATGGTTTGTCACTTAGTTCATGGGTTGAATCATGTGAAAAATCATAATGAAGTTTTATTTATACATCTAGACTTGTGAAAGTAATAAAACTTGGTATTATTTATACATAGTTTGATAAAAATATACTATAAATTATTTATTGTATTGAAAAGGTATTGAGAAGGAAGACGATAGAACCACCAAGGTCTTCCTAAGACACTTCATGGAATGTATAAACTCCCCATGACATGAATAACTCTTACAAATTGCCGTAATATTGTGGCCATTATTACCATTACATGAAAAACTCTTATATATAAATGGAATTATCTATATTCCCATTAAAAAGTTCACGAATATTGATATTCAATCTTCTATAGTGTGATAAACTAGTCACCTTCAAAACATCTTGGATCTTAATTATCATGGGTACCTATACATGGTGTGAATTATTCCTCATGAAACCAACCATAGAATGATGTAGATTTATCAGAGTGAATTAGGGTGTTAGGATGTTACTTATATCCTATATATAGAATTTATATAATTGCTTCCCAAAACCATCCAAATATCCATCAGTCTTCTCTATGACATCATATTATCTTTTGGAAGTACCTTACACATTGGTACATGTGACCTTCATGTATCACTATAAGGTTCTCCATACTTTTCCGTTTCATTTAAGATATGGCATGAATAATTTTATATATACAGGGATTATTATGAATTTTTCATTTTCTAGGAACTCTACTCATGGTGTAACACTTATACTCATTCCATGGTATTTTTTGTAACTTCTAAAATTTATCAAATGAACTCCATACAACTCAACTGCATTAACAAAATTCCAGAATTATTCTTTTGAACATATTTATCCCCTATTATAGAATAACTTTCAAAAAATATAAAATACTTATTTTATAATAACTTTCATAACAACCGAGTATCATTCCAGACATATACTTCTAGAACAACATCCAATAACCAATCATGTGTTGATAATAAATCCAACACCAATAATTAACATATGTTGAAAAAAAATTATCACTATCCATGATTATAAAATATAGTTTTATTAAATTTTTTCAAATAAATATATCACCAACATGTTACCAATAAATCCAATACTAACCTATATCCAATAAATCCAACATTAACACATTTCCAATAAATTCAATACTAACACCAATTATCAATTAAATCTTGAAAATCTCCCCTATTAATTATTGGGAACCACTATCATGGATCCAAAACATCATCACATCATGCTTCCTACTCCATGTTTAAGGGACCAATAGATTCATGGATTCATCATGATTCCTACTACCCATTTCACAAAAAAATACAAAGAAAACACTCATCATCAAGGAAAAATATAGAGTCTGATAAATCTAGGAAGGGAACTTCCGAGACCCCAATTTTTAGGAAAAAGGTATACCACTAGATTCAAATGGAACTAAAATATATACCTTATCAGTACCCTATGAACCACTATTGTTATCTTAAATAATTTTTTGTATAGTCTTAAAAGTTAAAGTACCCACATTGGAAATACTATTTGACCTCTGTGCTAAGGAATGAAGGGTTCAATGTCCTGAATGTAATATTCCAACAAAACAGGCCACTCTATGTAATAAATTATTTCAGGTTTAGATATACCACTATACCCAGTGAAAATGATTTACTTCCCTTGAAGAAAGATGAAAATTCTATCAATAGGAATATAATTCATCCATGTTTCCCAATCCCTCCAGGCCAAGGGATATTCATCCTCTGAGGGGATAGACACTTGAGAAGATGGATGAGTAGCTTGTGTCATGAGGGTGAAACTAGCATTTTGAGGGGATAAACCTCATATCTACAACCACTTATTATGTATTTTATAAACGATGTTATTCTATGGTGTAATCCCATTTTAAAACCTAAAGGAATATTTTGAAATCCCCTAAAACTCTCTAGACTCAGCTATAGGAGAACCTCTAACAATGGATACTGTCTTTTCCAATCGGCCATTAGGGAATTAGTAGATCCATGCCTCATCATAGGACTTATCAATACTGGGAGTATTATCTGTTGGAAAATGACCAATCTAGGAGCCCGTGTCTTCCCATGTGAACATCAGGAAAATTTTATGCGTTTAAATATTATTCTTTTCTAAAAAATCACTATTAATTGACATAGGGGGCATATTTTGGATGAAATGGAACTAACATGAAAATCAATAAGCTGAATACCCTTCCCAGATCATCTCTCCATCAATTTTGGAAACCAGAACACCCTCCCCTAAGGAAATGAGTTAAACCCATCTAGTTTTATTTAAAGATACATAATTTTCTAGGGTACTATTAGGAGAAGAATAAGGGGTGTATAAAAAATAGTCATGGTAATTGCAATGGTCCATCACATCCTATGCTCCCAAGGCCAACAAGTTCACCACACTTATAAATTGTAACTATATATTAAATTGAGCATTCGAGATTCATTGGTTGTTGATGAACTCATACCCCCTACATGGGATTCAATCCAGCCCCAAATAATATAAAATGGGCCCATGAACTGGTAGGGTCAACTACCTAGCTTATAGATCTTATAAAATAAAATTTCATCACTAGTATAGGGATTTAAAGATTAATGTACCTCCTACTGGAGAGGCGCGGAAGAGGAGAGCCACTGGTGGAGGAGTCGGCGGTGAAGCATGGTTAGTGGTGGAGGAGAGCCGTGCAACGGAGCTTGGTTCGCAATGGCGGAGGAGTCGGTGGCCGAGGAGGATGGGGAGGGAAGAGAGGAGGGAGGAGAGGAGGCAACAATGGTAGTAGTGAAGACAGCGACGACGACAAGGATCGACTTCTATGAGAGATTGAGGGTGTGATGAAGGAGGAGAATGTTAGGATTAATTTATAAAACCCGATGACACTTTTATCAGTGCTAGATAAAAAACACTAATAAGGCATGTTTTTTTTTCAATGCTAAAAAAGTGCAGATAAATGGATGTTTTATCAGTACTTTTTAATTAACACTGATAAAACATACAATTTATTCATAATTATAAAATTATAACCCATATATTTATTACATTTATAATTTTATAAATATATATAATTAATATATTTATTATAATTTAATAATTTAAATTATAATTAAATATAAATATATATATTTATGGTGTTTGTGTATAAATTATAATTATATAAATATATATAATTTTATAATTTAAATTATAATTAAATATATATAAATATAAATTGATATATTATTTTTAATTTTAATTTTATAAGTATTTAAATATATATATGTATATATATGTTTGTGTCTGTGTATATATTCATTAAATACATATATTTATAAATAAATATATTCAAAAGGTATTCATAAATATATATTTACCATTTAAAAAAATATTTTGTAATTTTATAATTATTTAAACATATTTATATTTAATTAGTCATATATAATTATAATTATATATAATATATTTAAAAAGTAAATAATTACATATAACTAAATATTTATATTTTTAAATATAACAAATACATTTATTATTTATTTAAATATATTTATCACGATTTTAAGTATTTATGAGAAGATAAAGCTTCATATATATAGGAAATGAATGAATACAATAAGTATATATAGTACTATAGTATATATGGCCAACATTAGGGTAAACAATGAACATATATTCATGAGAAGAATATACGCATCAATTGACACATTCATTTGAAAACATAAATTTATTTAAATATATATATATATATTAAATTAGTATTTATATATATATATATAAATATTAAAAAGTATTTATATATAATATTATAAAAATATAGTATAATAAATATATAATAAAGATATAAATAAAACTAATAAACATAATAAAAATAAATAAAACATAAACACAATAAGCATAATAAACATGCGTTTTTTATTTAATGTATACATATAAACATTATTTTTGAATACAATTAAAATATTTTTATATAAATTAATTATATTTTCTATTAAAAACTTTTATTAGCGCTATTATTAGCGCTGATAATGTTTCATTTTTATCAGAGCTTTTTGTTAGCACTGATAGAGGGTAGATTTATAAAATTTTTTTTCTAGCACTGATAGAAGTCCCCCTTTTATCATAACTTTTTGATTAGCACTGATAAAACCTGCATGCTTCCCTTGCCCGCATTTGTGGTAGTGTCTCTTTGAGATGAAGAAACTAGAAGCTCATTGCATGTGTGGGGAAGATCCCATCCTTGGTGGAGTTATGTGGAGGATATCCATTCACGACAAACAACTTTCCATTGCCTATTTAAACATATCACCCACTCCATTATGAAGTGTCACAACCAAATCTCTCTAAAGATAATGAAATGAGGCTAGAGAGGTAATGTAATGACCTAGAATTTTATCAATAAAATTTATCTTCTTATAATTATGTTATATAATATATAACAAATACATCACATATAGATCCTAATAGTAACATTATTCTGATAAATCAATACCATATAAACAGGTTTTCACAGCATCACCCTTTATCAGTGCTAAAAAACACTGATAAAAGGTGCTTTTAACCGCGCTAAAAAAAGCACTCTTAAAAGTACCCCTTTATTTGGTGGTTTTTAATATATGTTTTCTAGAAAAAAATTGTTAAAAAATGGATAGGTTATAGTTTTTTTACAATGTGTGTGAAAGGAAGCAGCCGGGTTGCCACCTTTTGGGTAAGTCGAAAGGCAGTTGACGCGCTGCCGCCTTTCAGCCAAATTAAAAAAGAATTACTATTTTAAAATACATTTTTTGTATATTAAAATTTTTTATTTTTGTTTTGTTTTGTTTATATATATATAAATAAAAAAAATTAGAAGAATTTATCTTCTATTTAATATGCAACATTACTTCTATTACAATAGTTTGGAATTCTGATAGAAATCCTCACACAATACTCCCTTTTATAAGAGGGTTTTTCCTAGAAATCATTCTGCATTTCCGATTTGCGATTTAGGTTCTCCCTTTCCTACACAGAACATTCTGCATTTTCAACGTGAGATTAAAAAATGTTTTAAGTACGTTGCTTTGAAAGACTATAATATATAAACTATATGACCAATATAATTGAAACTTAAAACATAGATTAAACATATAAGAAATAGTTGAAAATAAAAGGAATTTCATAACAAATGTTGATGAAAGATAGTTTATAAATTTTCAAATCCACCAAATTGAAACTTAAAAAAGTTTCAAGTATGTGGCTTTTAAAGACTATAAAATATAAACTATAAGAACAATATAAATGAAACTTAAAACATGTATTAAAAATATAAGAAATAATTGAAAATAAAAGGATTTTAGAAACAAATGTTGATGAAAAATAATTTATAAACTTTCAAAGACACCAACTTGAAACTTAAAATGTTTCAAGTACGTGGATTTGAAAGCCTATAAAATATAAACTTTAAGACCAATATAAATGAAAATTAAAAAAATGGATTAAATATATAATAAATAGTTGAAAATAAAAAAAATTCATAAAATTTTTGATAAAAAATAATTTATAATCTTTTAAAGCCACCTACTTGAAACTTAAAAATGTTTCAAGTATGTGGATTTGAATGATTATAAAATATAAACTATAGGACCAATGTAAATAAAACTTAAAACATAGATTAAACATATAAGAAATAGTTGATAGAAAAGATGGGTCTCAATTATTAATGCATACTACAGAAAATAATTAGTCTTGGTAATATAATTTTTAGTTAATTAGTAATATAATTATTAATTATATAATAATTAATTAGATAATTAGTAATTTAATTATTAATTATTAATTATTAATTATATAATTAATTAGTTAATTAGTAATATCATTATTAATTATATAATAATTAATTAGTAAAATAAGCATTAATTATATAATTATTCATTATATAATAATTAATAAGTCAATTAGTAATTTAATTATTAATTATATAATAATTAATTAGTTAATTAGTAATTTAATTATTAATTATATAATAATTAGTGATATGGTTACCTAGGATTTACAATATCTTACATCACTTTGGATGGAGGAAGGGGAGAGAACTCTCCCGTCGAACCCTAACAATCTACTCGCCCTAAACCATCTGCGCAGCCTGAACCTCTATTCGTATCTTCCGATCCAGCATGATGTTTGGAAAAAATCACATCCTATAAAGAGAAGAAAGGGAATTAGTGTTGAAGTTTCAATAGGTTTCTCTTCATTTTTTGATTTCTCAGGAGTTTTTTTCGCCTCTCTATCGACTAGGGTCTCGCAATGAATCATTCAAAAGGGATCCATTGCACATGTATGGACTTTAGATGCTGCCATCTCAGAAAGCATCGATTTATGCAAACATTCAATCATTGTTCAGATTTATTTAATGAAAGGTATGCAACCATGTATAATCCCCAATCTGGTTTCTCACTTAGCTTTAGTTTGGGGGTTTTCATATTTCAAATGCATATCGCTAGGGCATGATTTTTTATCATATCTTATTCCCCTCTGCGAAACTGGATGGGTAGGTTTGGAGAACAGGTTCAATCAACCTTCGAATGAGATTTCTTTGAGTTCATGAATAGAAGATGAACATTAATTTAAATGATTTCAAGGATACCTGCACACAGGTTTGGATCAAGATTTAGGGCCTAAATTGGGTTTTATGAAATCCCAAAATTCTCTTTGACATTGCATATGCAGTTGGCATTCTAATTAGAATGGATAATGACATAAAACATGTTAGTTTTTGTCATTATTCTAGATTTTTAGTGGAAGTGGACTGCAATATCACATTGATTGATAGAGTAATTATTTATACTTCTAATGATGACATTAATCTGCAAATTGAGTTTGAGAAGACTCCGCCCTTTTGTGATTCCTACTGAATTATTGGACACACAGAAGACATGTGCAAGGATAACATTGTCGACCCCAATTTCTAGATAAAGGGGCATGATGTGCAGCACTGTATAAGGAAATGACCTAGTGGGAAAACTCAAGGAAGAAAAGATCATATTAGGCTCAATGTTGAAAGCAATACTAGTCACAATCTAGACATCAAGAACTCAAATTCTCCTAGGGAACAAATCTCTATTGATGAGGGATATTCTCATTTAGGCCCAAATCTCATCTCTGAAGGCCTTATGAAGGATGGATGTCTAGTTCATTCTACACTGGACCACAAAGATAAGTTTGGAGCTCAAGCAGATAAAAAAATTAATCTTTCTTAGGGTGACATTGCTGAAGACAATCACCTAATAACATATGGTTTTTCATTTAAATATGAATTGTATAGAGGATTTCCTAATGAACAAGCCAATAAAGAATATAATGATAGTCAGGATGTTAGGGAGGCTAATGCATAGGATCAAGTCGATACAATCTTTTGGAAAGAGTAGCGAATGATTTCCTCAAAGAATCGAAAAGGGAAGGCCAAGGTTGAAGCTGATTTCTCCTTCAAATCCACGGGTAGAAAATGCACTTCTGTGCCTATTCTGGGACAGACTGTTCTAGGTAATACTTTGATCTCTAATAAATTTACCTCCTCATCTCTTGTTGTAGGATACCAGGCTGCATAAAAGGATGGCTCACTGAATAGGCTGGCTAGAGACCACAACACTCAGATTCCTGTGAATCCTTTGGTTCATGAAGCAGGGCCTGCTAAGGCTACTGTGATTGAATATGTCCATGATTCTACTCATGGAAATGAAACTGGATGTAACCCATTGGTCATTGAGATTTCCAAAACTGCATGTACTATTAAGCCACATAATTATGTGGTTGATTTGAATAACACTGAACAAATTCAACCTGCTGCACAGGCAGGTGTCTCAAATGTCAAACATGGGCATCCCCCCTTGCACAAGCTAGTCCTAATTCTGACCGTGTTAAAGAGGCCCAGGTGAATGATGAATCTATTTTTATTGAGAACAAGAGTGTGGATCCACATGTCAACTCTCATAATATGGGTAAAAAAAATCTACTGCTCTTACTGATAGTTTAGGCCATGGAAAGTAGGTGAGGCCAAACATGAAGATTGCTACTAACAATTCTTTTGAGCTACTTTCCTTAGGAAGCAGCGAGGAGGACAAACAAAATTATGAATGAGATGGAGCAAATGAAGAAGTGAATGTCGTTGACGTTGACGTTGGACTTCCAGATGACGGAGGTGGACCTTGGATGCAGGCCAAAACATGGCGAAGAGGACGGAATCCTCATGGATGGGGTGGGCATTTCTCACACCATAATATGACCACCCACTCTCGAGCTGCTTAGTTGTTGAGTTTAGAATTTCTCTCTTGTAACATTATGTTTCTATTTCACCTCCTTTGTACTTCTTTTAGATTTTCAATAAAAGGGCCTCCACGCCTCACCTCTTCAAAAAAAATATAATAATTAATTAGTTAATTAGTAATATAATTATTATTTATACAATAATTAATTAGTTAATTAATAATATAATTATAATTATTCATTATAATTAATAATTAATAATTATATAATAATTAATTAGTTAATTAGTAATATACAAATTAATTATTAATTATATAATAATCAATAATTAATAATTATTATAATAATTATTAAAATTATATAATTATTAATTATTAATTATATAATAATAATTATAATAATTATTAAAATTATAAATAATTAATAATTAATTAGTAATATAATAATTATTAATTAGTAATATAATTATTAATTAGTAATATAATTATATTAATAATTATATAATATTACTAATTATATAATATTACTAATTAACTAATTAATTAGTAATATAATTATTATTAATTAGTAATATAATTATATTAATATAATTAATTAGTAATATAATAATTATTAATTAGTAATATAATTATTATTAATTAGTAATATAATTATTATTAATTAGTAATATAATTATTATTAATTAGTAATATAATTTTTATAATATTAGTAATATAATTATATTAATTAAGAATATAATTATTATTAATTAGTAATATAATTATTATTAATAATTAATAATTATATTACTAGTTAATTATTTAATTATTATATAATTAATAATTAAATTACTAATTAACTAATTAACTAATTGACTAATTAATTATTATATAATTATTAACTAAACCAGTAATTAACTAATTAATTATTAACTAATTAATTATTATATAATTAATAATTATATAATTAATAATTATATAATTAATAATTATATTACAAATTAATTATTATATAATTAATAATGATATTACTAATTAACTAATTAATTATATAATTAAAAATTAGTAATATAATGAGAAATTATATTACTAATATAATTAGTTATATAATCATATTAATTAGTAATATAATTAATAATGAAATTAATTAGTAATTATAATTAGTAATTATAATTATAATTAGTAATTATTTAATTATTAATTAGTAATTATAATTAGTAATATAATAATTAATTATAATTATATAATTATATAATTATTAATTATATAATAATTAATTAGTTAATTAGTAATATAATAATTAATAATTATTAATTTTATAATAGATAATTAGTTAATTAACAATTATATTACTAATTACTAATTTGGTAGGAATAGGTTCACCTGGCTCCTGAACCTTTTTCTAATAATTACTTATTATATAATTAATAATTATATTATTAATTAACTAATTAATTATTATATAATTAATAATTTAATTAAGAATTAAGTAATTAACTAATTAATTGTCATATAATTAATAATTAAATTAAAAATTAACTAATTAATTATTATATAATTAATAATTATGTAATTAATAATTATATTACTACTCAAAAGGCTCAGGAGAGAGGTGAGCCTGCTCCTAAAGAAATTTATTGAAAAATTAAAGACGATAAAGGAAGTAAAAGGATGGGATCAAACAACAACATGCCCTCATCCATCAAGAGAAGCCTATACATCAAGAGCAGGTCCATAGTCAGGACCAAAGTCCTCATCATTGCCAGCATATTCCCACTCTGACTGTGAGTTTTTTTGATTAAAGAGCACAAAGTATTTCTCCATGAGCTTTTTTTGCTCCAGAGTGAGCCCTTTGGAGGGAGACCTGGTAGAAACCCTGCCACGTCCTCGTCCACCAACCAAATCATCATAACCACACCCTCGACCATGACTTTTTTTAATGCCGACCCTACTAGAAGGTTTTAGGTTGTTGGAAGGTCCCTCCTAGCTCTTTCGTATCCTTCTTTACGAGGGTCTTCTAGGACCCTTCATCCCGTTGCTGGGGAGGAACAATCACATCACAAGTCTGTATCATACCCTTGCCTGTAGAAGCAATGTCATGACTTTTAATGATCTCTTTAGATGTAACAGGGGATTTGATCATCCTCTCATGCTCAACTTGCTGAGCAGCAGACTGTTGCACTACATCATCATCAACATATTGAGAATCCAATGCTACCATCCTCTTATGATCAACTTGCTGAGCATCAGGTTGTTTCCCTACATCAGTATCAACAGATTGAGAGTCCAATGCCTCCATAGATCCACCATCAAATACCATTTGCTTCTCTAAAGATATTCCATGACAAGTTTCAGCACCCATGGGAGGTGGGCTAGGTTTCTTCTTACTCAAACCATGAAGAAGCACATCTCCAAATGAGTTGTGATGTCGAGAATCATTATGCTGTGTATGGAAATGAACCTGATCAATAAAATACCCACCTTCCTCAGCAACATCAACCCAAGATTTAGAAGGCCCATCATCAACCAACCTGGAATTGCCAAGGTCTCTCACCATCGCATGGTTTCTCATTTTTAGATCGTTTTCCCATGCATTCTTCTGACACTCCTTGGTAGAGTAACCCTTGGCACCACATCCATCATAGAGAGTATTCTTCTGGAAAGTCTCCACAGAGTGTCCAATAGCAATACAGTCCACACAAAAAAGATGGAAACTTCTCATAATCAACCATAATTTTAATATCATTAGAAGGGGTAGAGAGTGTGAATTTTTCTATCAAAGTAGCATTTAAATAAATTTCAACAAACATTCGAGCATAATGGCCAAAGCATACATTCCCAGGTTCTTTGTCATGACAAATCAGCGTCCTAATTGACATGAAAATGTCGTGAAAAATCTTGGGATGCCACAACACCCAATTGATACCATAAAAGTGAATCCATACCTGTGCAAAAGAATTTATCACCCACAAGACATTTAATTCAAGAGACCATTCATGAAGATGAAGAGATCCATACTTAAAAAATAGAGAACAAATGCTCCATGCGTGAGCCTTAGATTCATCTGATGTGAAAATACAATGGAAGAAACCTCCACCAAGTGAGATGAATTTCCAATATGAAAATAACTAGATAGAGGAGACCCAATGAGAAAGGTCATCAAGCTTCTAAGGAGTTTCACCTTTAGGAATAACAAGCCACACAATAAGGGTTTTCTAGCCCATACTTACATGTTCAGCAAAAGCCTCTGGATTTTCCACAACATGAACAGTAGATCCCTTCTTCAAGATTCTGCCAGTGGAAGAATTCTTATACACTACCAAATCATTAAACACACACACAAATTTCAGATCTGTGGTTGGGAAATCCGTCACGACCATCCCAGATAATTATATTACTAATTACTTATTATATAATTAATAATGATATTACTAATTAACTAATTAATTATATAATGAACAATTAATAATTAATAATTATATTACTAATTAACTAATTAATTATTAACTAATTAATAATTATATAATTAATAATTATATTAAAAATTAACTAATTAATTATCAACTATTTCTTATATGTTTAATCCATGTTTTAAGTTTCATTTATATTGGTCTTATATATTATATTTTATAATCTTTCAAACCTGGATATGGAGACCTTCTCTCTCAAGGATGGAGAGTGTCTCTCTCCTCATGCTTGTGGCCAATATTTGGTATCAATTTCAAATGAGATATTCATTTATTATCAAATGTTTGTTGATTTTGTCAAATCACATGCTTGGACTATTTTTAGAGGTGATTCTTGGGAGGGAGGTGATGAAATCCCCTCAGATCTGATGATGATTCATGGCGGTGGTTCCAGTGATGACATGGAGAGTAAGGATCCCCTGATCGAAGGTGTTTGTTGCCCCACATTTTAGACATTGCGGTGAAGTGGGTTGGAAAATGAGCATTGTGGCGAGGTGAGACACTGGTGGAGGAGATCTTCACTTTGTCGGCGGGCGGAATGATGAAGGATTCCTGGTGGGGTGTGGGTGTTTTGGAATCCTAGCGAGCGATGAGGCTATAGATCTGTGGGAACTGTCATGGTCGGCCTTCAGCTAGTTCGATGTTGGTGGGGTGGTTCGTGTGGGATCCTAGAAGAGTGTGGGATCATGATGTTAGCGAGCTGTTGATGGTGATCAGGATCAAGGGGATGATATCGATGTGGCCATGATTGTGGTGATGTGGGTCTTTGATTGTGGGATTCCTATTACGGTGATGATATTTGTAGGGATATGATGGTGGAAAAGGGATCCTAGTTTTTTAGGTGTGTGAATGAGGTTTCTGATTGGTGGTTATGGGTGGTGCGTGGGATGCGGGTGAGCTTTGTGAAGACCTTGTGGATGGCAATGAACGTTAAATGTTCGTCATGTGTTAGTGTAAAGCATGGGCACAATTGATAGGGGGACTATGTCTGACATAATCAATTTTTGACAAATACTCCATCAGGAGGTGGGTACGGCCTCAGGTTGTGGTCAATTTGGGGATAGGCTGGGCTATGGAAAATCAGGGATGCGATAAGGTAATGACCAGGCTGGTTGGTAGGATGAACAATAGGCCGGAACGCACATTGATAGTTGGCTATCATTTTACGTGGTTGATTTTCAGATTGGCCCTGGAATGACCTCAAGTTGTTTTTTATGGATTTTGGTCCTATTATGCATTTTTTGGGGTTTTCGAATCTACTTCTTGTTTGGGATTTCATTCCATTTTTATTTTGGGTGGTATTTACTGTGCCACTTGTATTTGTGTTTGTGTTCAATTTTATTTTAATTAATAATGTTTGAGGAGTGAGCACCCTCAGATACTGAACTTTTCCAATATAAGCTTTCAAAGCCACGCACTTGAAACATTTTTAAGTTTCAAGTAGGTGGATTTGAAAGGTTATAAATTATTTTTCATCAAATTTTTTTATGAAATTATTTTTATTTTATACTATTTCTTATATATTTAATCCATGTTTTAATTTTCATTTATATTGGTATTATAGTTTATATTTTATAGGATTTCAAAGACACATACTTGAAACATTTTTATGTTTCAAGTTAGTGGCTTTTAAAGCTTATAAATTAGTTTTCATCAACATTTTTTTTATAAAATTCCTTTTATTTTCAACTATTTCTTATATGTTTAATCCATGTTTTATGTTTCATTTATATTGGTCCTATATTTTATATTTTATAGTCTTTCAAATCCACATACTTGAAACATTTTTAAGATTAAAGTATGTGTATTTGAAAGCTTATAAATTATTTTTCATCAAGATTTGTTACAAAATTCCTTTTATTTTCAACTATTTCTTATTTTTTAATTCATGTTTTAAGTTTCATTTGTATTGGTATTATAGTTTATATTTTATAGTCTTTAAAATAAATGTACTTGAAATATTTCTAAATCCCACATCAGAAATGCAGAGTGTTCTACACAGGAAAGGAAGAACCCAAATCCCACATGAAAAATGTAGAATAATTTACAGGACATGCCCTCTTATAAAAGGGAGCTCTGGGTGAGGGTTTCTATCATAATTCCATACTACTGTAATGGTAGTAATGCTAGATATTAAATAGTAGATAAATTCTCCTCAAAATTATTATATATATATATATATATAAAACAAAACAAAATAAAAATAAAAAATTTAAATATACAAAAAGTGTATTTAAAATAGTATTTTTTTGAATCTGGTTGAAAGGAGGAAGTGCGCCTATTGCTTTTCAGATTACCTGAAAGGCAGCAACCCCACTGCCGCCATTTTGCACTTATTTTCGAAAAAAGGATTTACCTAGACATTTTTTTAAAAAAAATTCTAGTAAACATATATTAAAAAAACTCCCTTTATCAGTGATTATTTTATTATTGAGTAATATTCATTTAATAACAATTTGAAGATAAAAATAATCAAGAAATTAATAAAATATCTAAAATAAGTTGAAAACACAACACTTCCATAGATTTGGGAAAGGGATGCGCTGACTTTTATCAGCGCTAAGCAGAAATCACTGATAAAAGGGGGGCCTTTATCAATGCTATTTTTAGTGCTGATAAAAGTTTTTAATAAAAAATATTATTAATTTATATAAATTTATTATATTTATATTAAAAAATAATGTTTTATTGTATACATTGAATAAAAAACTCATGTTTATAATTAATATTTTTTTTAATAATTTAAATGTATATATATAAGAAATTTAATTAAATAATAAATATATTTATTATATATATTAAATTTATAAAATTATATATTTATAATTATATATAAATACTTTTTAAATAGATATATTTATAATTATATATAAATACTTTTTAAATATGTATATTTATACCAAAAAAGTGTGGGGTCAAGCCACTTATTATTAAGAAAAAAATAAAAAGAAACCAAGTACATGAAAAAGATAGAATGGATCAAACAAGGGTAAGACCACATGCAAAAGAAAACAACAAATCAAGCATCACTATATTCATGATCAGAATCATAACTAGATTTTTTAGCATTATCAGCAGACTCCCACTCTGACTGTAAATTCCTCTGGTTAAATAGCACAATGTACTTATCCTTAATCGTTACCTGCCCTGGAGTGAGATGGCCCCTGCAAGATCTAGAAGACACACCTAGCCAACGCCCTCAAGTTGCATCATCTCAGCCACCCTGACCTCAACCGTTAGGATGCCTACCTCTTCTCTATTTTTCGGATTCAATATTTCATCATTTACAACCTTTTCAGCATAAAAAATGTATTTGGACAAATGAATTAGGTCATCATTAAGGGATTAAAGCACCTCAAAACTGTTACCATCTATGACATTCTTTAAGTGGTCAGAAATTTTAGGTGACTTAGAAAAACCAGTTTTCCTTGGAATTTGAAAAGCTTTATTATCCATAACTTTATTAGCTTTACAAATTCTTAAAACCATTTCCTCATGCATTTTGAAATCATCACCAATTCCTTGAAAATCATCTTCCCTCTCAATGAACTCCATTCTTTTTTTGACAAAGCAAAAGCATCCATAATCTCTTTAGATTTTTAAACATTTTCGGGTTGATTTACCTGGAGAATTCCCTCCACTTTACTACCTCTTAATGATTCATCAGCCTCTTTCATGTTAGATTCCCTAATGCCTTGTCTGTCCACTATGGAAATAGAAAAAGTAGTATCCATAATGGGTTCTTGAGAAATCAATTTATCATTAGAAACAATATCTGACCATAACTTCTTCCTATCATAGCATTGAACTACGTGGAATGAATCCACTTGAAATCCACCAGTAGGATGTCCAATGTGTTGAAAGTTAGCATGCCCAAAATCCGCATCAGTAGGATTACTCTCCAACTACCCATAAGTGACATCTTCATCTTTATGTTCATGAAAACCATTTCATGCATCAAAAGTTGAATTACCATGATATGTATCCATTTGAGTCATCAGAGGAGTCCAATCTTGAGGTGAAATATTATCTTCAGGAGCAGAGGCAATTACTTTCTTAATAGAATTAGAAAAAGTAGCAGGGACACTATGACATCCCACCTTTTATTACACCACTTTTCATTACATTTTACAAATAGAGGATTTTTAAAGTCTAGTGTATTGGAAATCAGAAACATAAAACATGAAAACATAAAAAATTATTCCAATACAATTGTAGGGATTAATATTAAGTTCTTCCTAAGTACAATTATTGCATCTCATAAACTGGAGACATACATCAAATGGAAGGGTGAGTTGAAGGCCCAGTAAGGGAAGCAAGGGAATCAGTTTACTTGTGAAATCAATAAGAACATGATAAAAACATAATGACATGTGCAATGGAATTAGAGGAATATCATAATAAAAATAACTTGAATAATAACTTGATTATGTAGCTACGACATTTAATTTAGACATTCATGAACATATCACCAAGGTTCATCCCCAAGGCATCATAAAAATTACGAAGGTTATTCACCAAGGTATCATGAAACTTGTCATCTATAGAGATTAAATTCTTTACCCAATGCATTGGAGTTATATCAGGGCGAAACCTTAATATGTATTTATTTTCATGTGATCCACATAGATAATAATCATAAATTTAATAAATAACCCAAAGAGAGTAAAATAAATGGGTTTCACTTCTAAATCGTGATGTTTTGAAAGTGCTTAAAAATAAGACCATTATGTCATTTATAACCCATGGAAAGGGAGTGAGGGTTATATGTATGTCAATTATAGAATCATGAATATAATTTTTATGTATATATGAACACCCATAGAGACGAAATATGTCTGGGTATTCACATAAATAAGATAAGATAATTTATTGAGAAAAAGAGAGAAAATTTGAGATGAAATTTCTGCAGCATAATGACTATATAACATGGTTTTAGAATACAAAAAAAAGAAAGGGGACAAGGGTAAAACACTTAGAAATAACTTATAAAATAGTATAGGGATAGAATAAAATATAAATAAGAACATGGTATGGATATTTGAATGAAATACCACATGGAAAGGAAACTTGAAAGAAAAGAGAAGATGCAATTTCTTTTACGAAAATTCGGCAGCCTAACAACTTCACATAAAAATTCAGAAAATTAATTGATGAGAGTGGAGAGGGAATCTAATAATTTGGAAATAAAATTTACAGTAATAAGGATATATAAGAACATACCCCAAAATAATAAGATGGAAACTAGAAGACATAACATAAAGGAAGTCTGACTTATAAGAGGAGGGTGAAAGGTTCCCTAACCTTGAAGAGTGACTTCGAAGCTCGAAGGTTGGGACCTTGGGGGATTGAGGGAACCTTGGGAGGACTCCTTGGGAGGTAAAAAGACCATAGATTCATTGAGGAGGATTTTTTAATGAAAATAATGAGGGGATGGCATGGTATTTATAGAAAAAGAGAGGGAATATTTAATTAATTTCCAAGGGACACCTCATCGGTGGTATTTGCAAAACCATGGGCTTGAATATGGTATTTTCCCATGGTATTGGATACTTGGGACACCTCATAACATATATTACTATTCAAAATTAGACCAGATTTATTACATCATGACTAAATCATCAATGATGTCGTTAAACACCCAAAACTCAAAATTGAATTTTTACTAATCACCGAAAATTCAACTATTTCAGAAAAATTCCAAAAATTTACCATAACCTAATATCGATTCTATAAATTAAAATATTATCTCTATTTTATGAAAATAATTTTCTAAATATTTTTAATTTAATTTTTATATAAAATCATTATTTATTCAAAAAAACAACTCTAAAACTATAACTTGTTTTGTAACACCTTGAAAAAGTAATCAAGGGCCCATAAAATTATCATATAACCATAAGAAAATAAAGTAAAAAAATTATTATTACATTTTATGAAAATAAATTTCCATTTTAAATTATTAAATAAATTATAAAATTGTAAATAAAGTATTTATGACATATAAAACTACCAAAACTTATACTATGTTCATTTTTTTCACTTTTAAGAAGTCTATATTATATTTATACATTCATGGGTGAAGTTTATATTTTTTTGGCCGATTTACTATTAATTACTAGTCATTACTATTCATAAGGGTATGTTACTATTCATACTTTACTATTCACTAAAAATCAAGTTGATCTTATTAGAATCTAAATTTCTTACTGACCACAACTGTAGAAGACCATTTTTTGAAAATCATTTCACATTATTAATTATTTAAAGTATACAAAAATATTTTAAAATACCCATTTTTCCAAAATTAATCAATAATATTGAACTTCTATAAATTCATCCTACATTTATCTGGACATTTGAAATTCACAAATTTTACCATAAGAATAAATTGAAATTTTATTTATACTAAGATATTACAAAAAAGTATCTAAGGCCTCGTTACATAGCCCCTAATAAAACCTGTATAGGACCTAAGTGTAAGATGTGCTATGGTGATATAATCTTGGGGCGGCTCAGACAACATTGCCTGAGTGGTGATTTCTATCAGTTTGAACTTCTCCCTTAGGCAATTCCATTCAAGCTTCACATGTTGAAGCTCAGCTTGGGCTTGGTCCATAGCAAAGCCCAGAGATGCTAACTCCTTCCCAAGCTCTAACAGATGGGATTCGTACGACCTGAGTCTACTAGATGTGGACATCAACTCTTCTTTCTGTATCAATTAACCAAGATCACTTGTATTTATAAACAATAAATGTAACATTAAGAGTTTAGTTTCCAACAGTCATATTGACCAACAGTCATACAACAGTCAAAACCCAACGGTATCACTTCATTAATTAAAGGACATAGTTTTGTGGAGTATAAAATGAAATAACACAAAAATTTAGGAAAAAAATATTATTCAAAAGTTAGGGTCGTTACAAACACCACCATATTTTGGCCTGAACATGTGATCAGAATGATTTTTGCACTGATCCATGACATGAACTGATTTTTAATAATGCACACATTGTAACTTCCTATGACATTGTTCAAGATAATGATCAATGCATAGACAAGTGCTACAAAAGGAAGGAAACCACTCGAATTGTATAGATAACTCTAGTTTGAAATCACCTACAACCAGGAATACAATTTCAATCAACTCATGAGCTAGATTAATATCAACTAAAAAACATGCATAATGACTATATCGACATCTCTCAGTCTCCTTGTCCATTTTTTTCGGAGCCCCCACTATAGAGGCCACCTCCCATAATATCGATGGATGCTAGAAATACCAGTTCAGACCCTTGATACTTATCCAGGTTTGCATGGATGACCTCCTGGCTGTGAAAGGGTTTGAAAGCAGATCCCATTATTACAATGAAAGAAAACCAGGTTTCAAAGGAACCAGTTTAAAGCTCCATGCGAAGTCTTAAAGGTCCTTGATCATGAATGTTCATTTATACATTACACCCTCATTAATATTCATGTTGTCCATGTGTATGATGACTCATTTTTTATGAGATCTATACTTTACTTGATGTATATGATTCATTCATGTTCCCATGAAGCTATTACGTTATCATAAATACTTAAAATCACAATAAATATATTTAAATAATAAATATATTTATTATATTTATAATTATAAATATTTTGTTATAGAAAATTACTTTTTAAAAAATATTTATAATTATAATTATATATAACCATATATATATATATATTTAATTAATTATAAAATTATAATGATTTTTTTAAATGATAAATATATTTATTATATTTATAATTATATATAAGTAACTTTAAAATATATTTATTTATAATTATAATTATAAATATATATATATTTAAATAAATATATGTATTGAATGAATATATATATATATATTTATTAAAGACATATATTTATTGTAATTTTTTAAATGATAAATATATTTATTATATTTATAATTATACATACAATTTTTAAAAAATTACAATAAATACATTTATTATAATTTTATAAATATATTTATATATTAATATACATATATATATATATATTTATAATTGTATACAAATATTTATAGATATATTTATTTATAATTATATATATATATATATAATTAGAAAATTATAATAAATATATGTATAATAATTACAATTTTATAAATATATATAATTATAGAAATACATTTATAAATATATACAAATATTTATACAAATATACAAATATTTATACAAATATACAAATATTTATAATTATAATTATAAATAATATATATATATGTGTGTGTGTAAATAATTATAAAATCATAAGAGAGGATGGCGTCGGGTCTGGGGTTGCTGCTTCGACGAACTCGCCATAGCGGTTGGGGTTCCATATGGGGTCTTCGTCATCTTCTTTCCAGGCCAAATCATTCCTGCCTCAGGGTTGATTTAACACACACAATTTTGTGGGTGCTGTTTTGCGGCCAGTGGAAGATGTTTGGGTTGATGTGGCTTCCATGATGAAACCCTAAGATCTAGATAGTCTCGCACATACTGCTTTAAAGAAACGTTTTTTCTCTGAAGCTCTTGATGATTCAATTTTTCCTGAGAAGCACATCACTCAGAATGGGGAGATTTCATTCATAGAGGAAAACCCTCAGATTTTTGAGGAAGAACTTGAAGAGTTTCGATTCTCCCTTCTTGCTCGAATCTCGGGCTCTAGGTCTTAGTGTTGGCTTGATTATTTGAGAAATCATATCCAACAATACTGGGGTGTCACCAACTGGAAATTGATCTCAATCAAGAAATGGGTGTTTCATCTCATTTTCTATTGAAGGAACTCTAGCAGTTTGTATGTAACCACAAGCCGATCTCTCTTAAAACTTAGTACCTTACCCTGTAATAGTGGGATCCTCTCTTGAATCCCTTCACGATGCAGAGCTCGGTGCTAACCTGGATTAGGTTCAAGGGTTTGATTTGGTTCTTTTGGTACCCTTATATCCTTTGGGAGGTTGGTTCTGCTATGGGTCTCCCAATAAATATCAACGAAGAGACTGAGAATTCTAGGTATGGGCACTTTTCTCTTATTCTTATTGAATTTGATCTTGCATATGAACAAATTGGAAAAGTTATACTGGTTGTGGGTGATATCAAACTTGATCTCTCTATTTGTTTTTAGTGGATGCCTAGTTTTTGTGACAGATGTGTATATATTGGAAAAATTAACGATCAATGTCGATGGAATAAGAATTCAAGACATTCCCCTGATCAATCCAAGCAACAACCAAATGGGAGGAAGAGTAAGCTGGTTTTTAGGAAGAATGACATTGAACTTGGCATCACAAAATATTTTCTTAATGTTGTCAAGAAGGGTTTGGTAGAAGATACCCATGATATATAGTCTAAAGGGCTTGTTAAAATCTCTCAAGACTCAGAACTTACTGATTTAAGTGACAAGGGATGTGTATGTATGGAGGATATTGCTGATTCCCTTGTGGGTGCGAGTGGATTGAAGACATCCCAGGCCGATGTGGCTGTTGAGGAGGGAAATTAGTCTGACCATGAGAATATGATCCAAGATGAGGTCAATTTTGACATGATACATGAGTCACTTGTGTGTAAGAATAGGAGAGGAAAGGACAAACTGATTGACGATGAGGGATTTCAGTTGGTGATGCCGAAAAAATTTCCAACTGCTTTGTCGGAGGGGCTTGAACAAGATCATGCAGCTCTAACACTAAGGGACCATGTGAGTCCCTCTTTGGAGGCGACCCCACTTAGCATGACAATTGATGACAAGAAGATTGCTCCTTTATAGATTGAGAACTCTATTGTTGAGTGGAATTATCCACCCCATTTCTCTGATTTAATGAAAAGTTCTTATATGTCTTTTGGTAGTGCTGCTAATGAGAAGTGTGCAACCACACATGCAAGGAATTCAAAGATATCCACTCCGAAAGGTCCAGAAGGTGAGTGACTGATCAAAGGAACCAACAAGGAAGTGACGTAATGGTATTTCTCGCAACGTGAGGTGACATTTGCAGCAATAGAACCAAAGGTTTTCGGATACATTGACTACATGGAAGCACAGAGGCTTTTATATTTTAATTTTGAAAATGGATTTTGCTCCAATCAGAACATGGATTTTTGTGATCTATCTTTGAAATTCAGGGTTTGCTCCACATCAGAGGTTTCAACCTCATCATCTTTAGAAGATGAATGTGTGGTGCCCCCAAGGACCAAGACATTGTGGCGTGGTCGACATTCAAAAGGAAGTGGATGTTTTCTAAGGAACGTGGGATCTAGATGACCTATCTAATGTTTGGAATTTTTATGTTTTGTAGGATTTCCACCATCCCACCTTGCATGTTTTACTTTTTTATTAATAAATTTTATGGTTGTGGATTTGGGATTTTCAAATCCATGGCTAGGCTACTTTCGGTAATTATAAAATCATAATAAATATATGTTTTATATTTATAATTATAATTATAAATAAATATATATTTATTTTTAGTCATATATATATATATTGTGGTCTAATTGGCTTGGATAGCTATTTTTCTCATGTTATGTCTTTAATTTTCAATAAATTTGGTAGGACTAGGTTCACCTGACTCTTGGACCTTTTTCAATATATATACATATATTTAAATAATTATGAAATTAAAATAAATATATTAATTATTTATATTCATATATATAAATAAATAAATGAATAAATAAATTTAAATACTTATGAAATTAAAATAAATATATTAATTATGTCTATTTTTTATAATTTCATAATTATTTAAAAATATATATATTTATATTTAAATAATTAATAACTTATTATAAATATATTTATAATTAATATATTTATTATATTTTTAATTATAATTATAAATAAATATATATCTATTTATATTCATAAATATAAATAAATAAACATATATATTTAAATACTTATAAACCTGAAATAAATATATTAATTATATATATATTTTATAATTTCATAGTATTTAAATATAAATACATATATATATTTTTATTTATGACTATATATATATATATATAATTATAATTATAAATATAATAAATATATTTATTATAATTTCATAATTATTTAAATATAAATATACATTTATTTAAATAATTATGAAATTATAAAATATATATATAATTAATATATTTATTTTAATTTCATAATTATTTAAATAAATAAATATATATATATATATATTAATTTTTTTTATGACTATATATAATTAATAAGTCTATTTTAATTTCATAAGTATTTAAATATATATATATATATATATATTTATATTTATTACTATAATTAAAATATATATGTAATAAATATATATTTATAATAAATATGTAATAAATATATATTTATAATAAATACATATAGATTTATAGTTATTAAATAATTATAAAATTATAATAGATATATACAAATATAATTCTAAATAAATATAGATATATTTAAATAATTATAAAATTATAATAAAGATATTAATTATATATAATTATAAATATTATAAATATATTTATTATAAATTTATAATTATAAATAAATATATTTATTATAAATTTATAATTATAAATAAATATATTTATTATAAATTTATAATTATAAATAAATATACATTTATTAAATATGTAAATATAAATAAATAAATATTTATTTATAGTTATTATTATAAATATATATATATATATATAAATAATTTATTATTATTAAAGTTTTATCAGCGCTTTTTTAGCGCGGATAAAGATTGGCCTTTATCAATGCTAAAAAAGCACTGATAAAATCTATCTTTATTAGTGCTATAATTTTAATGTTGATAAAGACACCATTTATCAGCACTTTTTTAACACTCATAAAGGCATGTTTTATCAGCGCTTTCCATTTTAGCACTGATAAAACATACCTTTGTCAATGCTTTTTAGATAGCACTGATAAAAGGGTTACTCAATTTTATCAATAAATTGTAACAGTCTTCTCCTCCTATCACACAACTCAAGCTCTCACGGAATCCGAACCCTGCCACAGACTCCTCCTCCTCCTCCTTTACTGCCTCCTCCTCCTCCTCTGCTACTGTGAAGTCCTCATTCGCCGCCGCTATAGGGTACGGAAAATTCCGTAAAGAGAAGGAAAATACTCCCACAAATTGGGCGAAGCAAAGAAATGAAAATTGAGTTGAAAATATGGGAAGAAACTTGAAGAAATCAAGGTTTTCAAAGATTTTTGAGCAACCTGCATACTATTACCTGAGAGGGTTCATGGAATGCATGAATCACGAACTACAAGTATGCGTAAGGACCTTCATGGTGTCAGCCCGCACAACGATGGCCAGTGAACCCAAGAAGTCGTGTACCGCTTCGTTAGTAAAATCGTGTGCGCGAAGGTCATCCGCATACCATCTCATGAACTTAGTAGTTCACAGATGAAGCCAGATCGGAAGGGTTCCATGAACCTTGATGCGCAAACCATAGCCTTCGCAAACCTCGGTTGGACAAGTCTTCAGTGGGTTGAGAAAGATCTTCATGGGCTTCCATAAATGGTGCTGCATTCCCATAGATATGATTTTCCCATTTCTCTATAAAAGGATCATATGAAATAGGGTGAAAAGGAGGGGGATAGAGCTCTGGGACAGGTGAAAAGTGGATGAAGAATGTAGAGGGTGCGGGAGAAATTTCTCCCATACTCGAAGCAGTTCATGAGACTCCATCCCGCATCTGAAACAGTTCACATAATCCATCCCATTAACCATATGAAGAAAGTAGTTCATAGAAGTCCTCCCCGTGAACCGTATTCGGAAGACCCTCTATATCCAACTAGCAAACATATAACAAAATATAATAAAAATGGTTCACATGCACCCATATGTAGAAGATAGTATGTGGACACCCATACACGGAAGACTGTACACAAACACCCATATGCGGAAGATAGTACGCATACTCCCATATGAGAAACCCAGTACACAGATGATCCTCGGTGGCCAGCTCTTCCGCATACCATCTACGCGGCCAGCTCCTACATGGCCAGGTCTATGTGGTAAACTGTTCGCACCCATTGGTCCATATTGTGGGGGATGTGCCCCCACACCCCTACTTGGGATCAGTACTGGGTTGTGGTCCTGGCCCTTTAGGCCGATCCCTTCACTACCATCACTGACCCCCATAAAAATAGAGAGTCGCACTGTGAATTTTCTGGCCTGGTCGACGACATTTTCCATTGCACCCTCACGCCTCCCAAACATCCATCCCTTAAATACCATGTCAAGAGACATTACTAATGCACCTCCCGAAAACCCTATCACCTACCTCCTATGCCTTGTTGACCCAGAAATCCATGGACAACCACAACCTGAATGTTTCTTAAATTCCCAGACACATCCTTTCCATCCATCAAACTCTGTGTATCTGGTAATTTTGGATCCTCATAAATCTCCATGTCCATTAGAAGAGGAATGCTAGTGTCCTGAGGACACCTCTCCTTGACTATGCACATCATGCCCTATTGGCTCTGCATATATTGCCCATAAAAAATGGCTGTCAACCAAAGAAAAATTCATCCTCAGGAGAGTCCTTTCCTACTTATGTATTCCTAAATAGATTCCATGCCCCATATCATTTTTCTCGATCCAAGAATCCATAAAGTCACAGTTTACTCTTTCCTTCCCTCTCATGTTTGAGGCATATCAAAACATCCCATCTCGATTATCCTACAAATAATCATGGATTAAATAACAAGTGGTCCAAAATCTATGACCCTAAACTATGATTTATCATCTTGACAACAAGACGATAAAATCTATGGTATTAGTCCATGCAACATGACATTAAACTATGATGCCATCGTCCAAGCCATACGACTTTAAACTATAGTATAATAGGTGATTTTGGATCTTTGTAAACCTCCATGGACATCAGAAGAGGAAGGAAAATGTCCTGGGGACACCTCTGCTTGACTATGCACATCATGTCCCGGTTGATTTGCATATGTTGACCACTAAAATGGCCATCAACCAAAGAAAAATTCATCCTCAGGTGAGTCTTTTCCTACCTCTGTACGACTCAATGGATTCCATGCCCCATATCGTTTCTCCCGATCTGAGATCCTCTAGAATTAGGGTTTGCACGTTCCTTCCCTCTCATGCTTGAGGCATGTTGGAACATCCCAACATGATTATCCTCTAGTTAATCATCATCCAAGCTATATTAATTTAAACAATAGTATACCTCACATGGCGTTCCGGGGCACTCCCACTGAGGTAAATCCCCAATCTTCCAAAGGCCAAGCCACTCGACCTTTAATGTCATATCACATTAAAGGGTTTGTTGCTCCACGCCCTCACGCACCATCGCCCTAGCCTCTTCCACTGTAGGCTCTCCCTATCCCACTAGTAGGAGAGGAAGCACGTGGTTGGTTAGATCTCTCACATCCTATTGTTTCTCACACCGAGCATGACTCACATGGGCTTAAATATTTGTGACGATTACAACATCCACACATTCTAAATTATAAGAACTCTGATTCCTGATCAAACCAGGATACATAAGATTCCTACTTGAAGGCAACAGATCAAAAGGGTTCCCTTCTAAAAGGGTTCACCCAAACATGACCTCTCAAATGGTCAACCTCCATGCGTAAGCCACACACAATTATGAACTATAACAACTTTGATTTCAGATCAAATCAGGATATGTAGGATGCCTACTTGAAGGCCCAAGCACAAAAGGGTTCCCTTTAAAAAAGGTTTCACCCAATAATGTCCTCTTAAATGGTCATCTCCTATGCGTAAGCCCCAACAAATCCGAACTACGTGAGTTTTGATTCCTCTCTTGAGGATATGTAGGAAACCCATCTCATGGGTCCGATCCCAACATCAAGTCACCTTACACCCCCTGGATGATGATAAACTCTAGAGTGCCTTATTATATGGCTCAAGTCAGCATTACCTTCATAGCATCAAATCAATGTATACTTATGACGATCCTGAAAACGAAGGGTATCCCATGGACACACTCTTCAGGAATGAACCAAGGATTCACGAACATATGAACACAACTTAAATCTATAAGAGAGTCCCAGAATAAGCAATAGTTCCCCCCAAAAGGGGTACGGTGAGCCCGACTTCCCATCCTATTGGCCAATGGAGTCCTTAAGTGTAATTGGATGAATCATCAACCAATGAGAACCTGCCTTTGGAAAGCAGGTCCATGAAACATGGATACCGGGGTCATTTCCTATTTCTGTATCTACTAATAATCCCATTAGAGACCATATGAGGATGTTATATCTAAGGAGGACTGATTTCACAAGTACTTGACCCCATGAAATCACCCACTGGGACCATCTGACTGTGTCATCTTCTTTTAAATACAAAAGGGGATAATTACCCATTCCCTGTGGGGTTAATCCAACCTTCTTTTAAAGGATAATGACATAGAATGGGTCAAAATAAAAGAAATGGTGAATTTTACAATAAAACATCTCTAGAAAAAGAGATGGGTGATGATTCTCATCGGACCATTTCTTCATCACCTTGAAAGCGCCACCTTGGAGGTGAAACAACCGAAAATCCCTCCTCCTCATCCTCCTCTTTCTCCATCTCCTACCACTGAAAATACCTCCTCTACCTATGTGAATATATCCTCCACCGTGAAGATCTCCTCCACATACCCCACCTATGCCACCAAACCCCACCTATTCTGCGATGTCCTCCTCCTCTGTGAACCCATTTTCTCCGTGAATCCATCTCCTCAGGTGCTACCAGTATGAGTATTCTTGTAATGATTTAAGTATATTTTTGGTTCAATAAGTATATGGTTAGTTATTAGATGCTTGTGGTCCAATTGATGTTTAGTGGTATAGGAGTTCGTTTGTTTATTAGGTGATTTTGAGAATGGAGGTCATGTTTGGCTGGAGATCATGTTATAGAATATAACCCATCCTTTTTTAGTTATGTTTTTTCAGTATTTTTTAACATGTTTTTCATAATTTGTTTACATATGGATATCATTTATTTTTTATGACTACATTCATATAGTGATGTTGGTGTTTATTTCATATTTTTATTCAATTATAGAGGAATTTATTGTTTATTTTTCTCTAGAATTTATGGAATATGAATGTTTTATGTTGGTTATTAGGATATTTTAATTATAGATTACCAATTTAATCATAGGTGGAATTTTTACCCACATATTAAACCAATACAACAAGTGATAGAAACCAACCCTAGTGAATCGATGTACACTCATGGGGTAGCAGTGAACTAATTCTCTATTTTGAGATTGGGTCATTATACTTTTACCCACATCTCATCATACTATCACCCATAATCATCAACTTTCATGACCATGTTGGAGGAGTAGATTATAGATATAATTATAGTAATGAATAATAAACAATATTAGTTATCATCCAAAGGAATGAACCCATATAGTAATATAATTTCATCCACTATTCCACCAACCCCAACCCATGAAAAAGTTTATCTATAAGATTTGGAGTAGTAGAATAATAAAAAATTGGACACTACAAAAATGTGAACATGGAGGTATGTGGAGAAAAATACTAAGTAAGAGGAAGAATGGATATTGGAAGAAAAATAGGAAAAAATTAATGAAGTAATAATGAAACTATTCTTGGAGGTTTATCCTGACCACTTCTTGCACCAGGTGGAACCTGTTCATGTATTTGATCCACTTACTAATTAGGTATGATATGAATTTTCTATTGAGTAGAAAGAAATAATATGATACCTCAAAAAATTCATATAACTCAAGTACCCTGAGCTATTATCAAAATATGTATTTTTTTAGTGCACCTGGAAGGTCCAACCCCAGTCCATACTAGAAACACCTCCATGGTGTAGATCCAAACTCAAATCCCAACCCAATCATTGGAAAACAATGTAATTTTTAGTATAGAGTCATAACTATGGGCACCAATATTTGGAATAAGACTTCCTTATTCTAGGTTTATAAGGTCATAAATTGAGATATAAAAATATATATGGCTCACCTCCCTGATGAAACATCCTATAACCAAGATCTTTTCTTAGGCTAGTTCATGGTGATGATTAATACATCTCACCAGCTGATTACCTAGTTATGGTGTTGTTATCGATGCATCACCCAAAAACCCAAATCCATATATGGGAAGCCTATATGATACAAGTTACTATTGAATACCCAACCTAATGGGATTTGAGATTAGTAAATTAATTATTTAGACACTGTGGAATTGGTTGGGAATTTCTAGTTATTACCAGAGGGTCAACCAGGATTCTTCCTGATTGGAAGCGCAAAGAAGGCCTTAACCAAGAATGTGGTATGGTTCCTTTTCTTATATTTTCATGAGATAAAATTATAAGATATTAATAGGAGATTGATGAAAAAATAAATCTTAACCATAAATGAGTTGGGTAATGAGTATGGCTTATATTGTGATGTATCAAGAGTTAGGATTTGAATAGTTCCAGTCCATGATGGTCATGTGGTTTCTTATGAGTCATGATAGTTAAGGATACATAAGGGAAACTTCCCAAATTCTTTCCTAGATTTTTAAATAGTGTTTATTTCCATGATGTGTTATTTGTGTTATATTTAGGGTAAGATATTTTTGGAATACACTAAAAAGTGTTTGATCTGATGTTGGACATTAAGTCTATGTCACAAGTTAGGATCTAAGTTCATAGACTTTTATGGTTCTTCTAGCACCCGAAGATCTTGTGGGATGTGACCTTAGCGGTTGGGGTTCCAATCATGTTTGACAAGGATACCGAATGTGCGAGGTATATCCATTTTTCTATAATTTTGGTGAAAATTGATGTTTCTTCTCCTTTGTTCAAAACTGTGATGATGGTGGTGTCTCAGTTCAAACTGGAGATATAGATTGAATATGAAAGAGTTTTGGATCCTTTCATGAAATTCAAATGCATTGGTCATGTTTCTAAAGAATTTCGCCGAATTTTTCATTGTTCTCTATGAAATAAACATTGTCACTCAGCTGAATTGTTCAGGTCTAATCCAAAGGGGGATTCATATCCTACTAAAAGAGATCTAGTAGTGGATTGGACTGCCTCCATGGATGTTGGTGTGTCATATGTTGCTGCTTTGATGAAGGTACAAGAGAAACACATTTCTTCTATGAAGATGGCTGGTCACTTTGGAAAATATATGGATGAATCCTTGTATGAAGTTAAGGAGACCCAACAGAAGTCTGATCACTCAAAAAACATTCATGAGTTTGAGAAAGATGATATGGTTTCTACTGGTAAAACATGAATTAGTAAGGGGAGAGACATATCTTCTGTCCATGGTAAATCTATGTTGGATGAACCACCTATTGAAAATGAGATAAAATAGGCTGTTTTGTAGGATGATAGAAATGTGATCATCATAGGTGTAGTGCAATGGGATGCACTTGCTTCTACCTCTGTGAATGGTGAAGACACTCTTCCAAACCAGTATAGTTCTGCTTCGCTGGAATAGATAAAGGGGAAAACTACTTTGCTGGATGAGGAAGGGTACCAGCTGGTCACCCATAGGAAAATCTTGAGGCCTGCTCGTGAATTATTAGAGGATATGGCTACTTAGTGTACTGCTGGTGATGGTGATCTGATTAAAGGAAGACTTGAGGAGGTAGCAGGTGATGCTGCTGATGTTTTTTTGGTTGAGAATCCCACCGAAGAGGGTTATTCTCTCCCATAGGACCATGTTTCTGGTCAAAACATTCCCACTTTTCTAGACATTTTTAATATATCCTTTTGAAAGGATGTCTTTAGGGAAGAATTTGGAAACACTGGACAACCCCCAACTAGTGAAGATATCAATGATAATGACAGTTAAGAATCTGAAGCCCATGAGTCGAGCATGGATGATCAGGACATCAATTGGTAGGATCCTAGGAAGTGGAAGTGAGGTAGGCATTCGAGGTCTTGGGGTGGATCACAAAGAGATAGAATACATAATAAAATATTATTGTTGAATTATTTATTGATCTTGGTGGTATTGTTTTTACCAATTTTTTCATTTCTACCTCTTCCTTATGTACTCTTGTTTTTAATAAATTTTGGGGACCATGGGTTTTTTAATCCATGGCTTCATCATTCCAAGTATATTTAATAACAAAGTTAAATGATCCATTGATAGCGAAGAAGGTTTGAGTACTTATAGTCCTTTAAATTTGACCAAATTCATATCCTCAAGAAGATGAACATTTTTTATAATGTACTATATTAGAATGATCAATCTTAGATAGTACATGATTCAAGCATCAAGTGAAATATGGTTTCCCACTTCAAAGAGATGTGACTTTATGTTCAAAAGTATCATGTCCAAGTGAAACTTATGTATTTATCTATCACTTATTCACTCCTCAATAGTATTATGTGATTAAAATATAGGATTCATACTATTTATTCATGATATAGATGATAAACCTTTTATAGCTTTATATTTTATAAAATGTTGGTTATTTTTTATTCATGTATCCTTTATATAGTGCCTCTATTGAAATTCTTGACTTTGTTAAAATGCCTAAGTGGATATTTTAAAATGATTTAAGTGTTTTGAGATTTTTCTTAAAAAATTATATGTGTTCAAAATACCTTTTTTTTAAATATATTTAAAATTATTTAAACACTTGTAATGGATTTAGGTTGCATGCCAAGTGTTTGTCAACTCATCCGATTGACTTTTATATAGGGATGTGAATGTTTTGAAAGAGTATTTAATGATGGTTTCATTTTAAAAAGGATGTGTTATTTTAAATAGGAATTTGTGTAAATGGTTGTTTTTTTAATGGGATTTAAATTGTGATTTTATAAATAGTTTTCAAAGGAATTTGGTTTTACCTTATAAGGGGATGAGTCTTAGGAAATGAAATGAAATAATAACTATCATTCAAATGTTGAGTTCCACTTATTTGAAAGGCCCCCTTTGTGTATTTATTTTGTTAAATACTAATATCACTGAGTCAAATAGGATGGATATGAATAAAGAATGGATGGATGCCAATCATTTAACAAAAGAGTATGAAGATGGAGTAAAAGAGTTCACCAAATTTGCAAAAGATCATGCATATGACCCATCTCAAATACTTTGCCTGTGTTTATGCTGTTTTTATTTAGTAAAATTTAGTTCCAATGAGTTATAAGAACACTTGATCTATCATGGAAAAGATCAAAGTTATAAATGTTGGAATAAACATGGAGAAAAACGAATGTAGCTAGTGGTTGGGATAACACTACATTTTATCAATAACATGATATGATTGTAAGTGTGGAAAATGAAGACGATTGTATCAAGGATGTGATTATATATGTGAATAATGATGGATATCGTATTGAGAAAATGTTAAGGACAATTGAAGATGAACTTTGGGATTTCCCAAAATTGTTTGAGCAGTCAAAGAGTTATGAAAAGATGCCATTGTATGGTGGTTACACTAAATATATAGCATTGTCAGCCGTATTGAAGCTGTATAATTTGAAAGAAGGCAATATATGGAGTGAATCCAGTTTTATGGTATTACTTTCTATCTTTAATGACATTATCCTAGAAGATAATGATCCCCTGAGCCGAACATATTGCACCAAGCAAATGCTACACTCGATGGGTATGAGCTCTGAAAGAATACACCCCTACCTGAATGAATGTATACTATTTTGTAAGGACCAAAAATCACTTATAGAATTCCAAAGTGTGGTTCTTCTTAATACAAGAAAGATAAATCTGATCCTATAAATTTTTTATGATACTTTCCAATCATTACAAGGTTTAGGATCTTATATGGAAGTGAGGAGACTAAAAATAAATTAACATGACATGCAGACATAAGAAATAAAGATAGGAAACTATGTCACCCAATAGAATCTCCTTAATGGAAGAGACTTGATCATGAGTATCCTGAATTTGGAAATGATCCTAGAATCCTTCGTATTTAATTATCTATAGATGGAGTGAATCTTTTTGGTTTTCAAAGCATCACTCATAGTACATGGTCGGTTATGTTGGTAAGTTATAACTTTTCAGCATGGTTATGTATGAAACAAAAATGTATCATTTTATCTAAGCTTATATTAGGACCAAAAAAACTGGGTAATGATATTGATGTTTATTTGGCTCCATTGATCCAGGATTTGAAATTATTGTGGGATTTAGGTGTTACTTTTCACGATGCTTACAAAAAGTGAATATTTCACATTGAGAGCCATGTTGTATGGACCGATAAATTACTTTCATACTTATAGAAAATTTTAAAGATATAGCATTAAAGAAACTCAAGGGAATTCCATTTGCGAACAAGGTACATAGTCAATTAGATTGAAACATCCATTGAAAATAGTGTTTCTAGGATATCTACGATTTCTACCTCAAAGGCATAAGTACCGATCATGGATGACATCATTCAATGGAAGTTTAGAAGAATATACAACACTATCTCTACTAATAGGTGATCAACTGTCTGAGAAAGTAAAATATGTGGACACTACTTTTGGTAAACCATTTTCTAAAAACCTTATGAAAACCGATTGACAAAAGAGATCATTTTTTAATTACCATACTGGAATTGTTTGTACGTCAGACATTTTCTTGATGTTAAGCATGTTGAGAAAAACGTATGTGATAATTTCATCAACACATTGCTAAATTCACCCAGAAAAACAAAGGATGGAATTAAGGCTAGGTTAGATATGGTTGAAATGGGAATATGAGAAGAGTTGATGCTAGTAAAGGGCGAAAAATAAACTTTTCTTCCTACAACTTCTTACAATCTTTCCAGGAAGGAGAGATATCGGTTTTGAAACTTCTTGAATTCCATAAAGGTTCTAGAGAGGTATTCATCGAATATCAAGAATATCATGTCAATGACTGATTTAAAGTTAAAGGGTCTGAAATCACATGATTTCCATGTTTTGATAAAAGATCTAATACATATAACTTTATATTGTAATTTTCCAAAGAATGGTCATCATACATTAACCAAGCTCTATTTATTCTTCAAATAAATATCCAATAAACTTATAGACTCAGTGAATTTTTTGACTATAGAAAAAGAAATTTTTGTCATATTATGTGAATTGGAAATTTTCTTACCGCTAACATTCTTTGATATAATGGTTAATTTGACAGTTCACTTGGTGAGATAGATTTTACTATGTGGTCATGTACACTATATATGGATGTACCCCATTGAACAGTATATGAATATTTTGAAAGGGTATGTAAAAAATCGAAGTCAGCTAAAGGGTTGTATTATGAAGTGATATATTATTGAGGAAGCCATTGAATTCTATATCGAATACCTATACGGTGTGAAAATCATTGGTATACTTAAATCTTGTCACACTGGGTAGTGGGTGAAGGAATTTTTGGAAGAGATGTTGTCACAATCAATATTACAGATCAGAATCAGGCCCACCTTTACATTTTTAATAATAGTTTGGAGGTTTCCCCATATGTTGAAACCCACAAAAAAATTATTAGGCATTTGAATCCATCGATGCATAAAATATGGATATCAAATACACATAATCAATAGTTTATAAGATGGTTTTGGGAATATATTTTTAAGGAGTCAAATGAAAATCTGGATTCAATTTCAGAACGACTTCGATGGCTAGCCAGAGGACCAAGTGTGTATGTGTTATCTTACAATGGTTATGTAATAAATGGTTATATGTTCTATAAAAATTAGCATGATGAAGATAGTACCATGAAAAATAGTGTATTTACACTCATGGTTGAAGCGATGTATGTTTCTGGTACTAAGGAAAAAAATCCAATTTACACAAATATGTCATACTTTGGTATCATAAAAAAAATATGAGAGTTGGATTATAAAACATTAAAAGCACTACAAAAAAATAGGTCAAGGGAAGCGCTGCCCTTTATCAGCGCTAAACAGAAAGCACAAATAAAGGGGTGTGCCTTTATCAGTGCTAGATAAAAGCGCTGATAAAGATAACATTTATCAGCACTAAAATAAGCGCTGATAAAGGTGTACCCTTTATCAGCACTATTACTAGCGCTGATAAATGTTTTTATTCTTAATTTGTATAAAATTATAATATTTATAATAAAAAATAATGTTTTTTGTATAGATTAACAATTATATACCAATATTTATAAATATATACTCTTTATTATTATAATTATTAATAAATAAATAAATATTTATCTTATATGTCATTTTAAATAAATATATAAGAATATAAATAAATTATTAAATAAAAACATACCTTTATCAGTGCTTGTTTAGAGAGGCTTGTGATTTTTAACTAGCACTGATAAAGGTTCCAACAGTTTTTATTTAAGAAGCCTAACAATCCCCTCCTCTATCGCACGCGTTCAAGCTTTCTTGGAAGCTGAACTCAACCTCTTCTCCACCGCGACCTCTCCTCCTCCTCCTCCACCGCTTTTAGGTTTTCCTCCTCCGCCGTGACCGTCATCCTCCTTTACCGCTGCTGCCTCCACCACCGCTGCCTTCGACGCCGCTGCCTCTGGCGCCACTGTCTCCAGTGATGCTACCTTTGGCACCACTTCCTCCTTCACGGCTACCTCCACTGCAGCTGCCTCCACTGTCGCTGCCTCCTCTTCCGTTGCCTCCTCCACGACTGCCTCCTCTGCGGCTGCCTCTACCGTGTGCTGAATGAAACCTTCACTGTGAGTTTTCTCCAGTTACTCATTAGTTTCCTCTTGTTATCATGTTATTAATGTTTTATATTGATGGCTATAATGTGAAATTTACGGGCTAAACGCCCCGCTGAAAATTGTGGCCGTTGATGGTCCTTGTTTGAGCACTAAATAAATTGCATGTTGGTTTGTTCCTGTTGAACATTTGAATATAAAAATTGGTAATTTACATATAATTGACTTATGAATGAACTCCCCAGGATGATAAAACTTCTGTGATAACCCCTGAATTAGCAAAAAAAAATTGAATAAGGTATGCTTTGTTAAATCTAAAATTGTGATTGTTTGGTTTTTATGGTGTTGCGATTGTGAGAAAGATTGTGTGTTTGTATGGTGTTGCGGTTGTTGGCATGATTGATATGCCATTTGTTTTCCATGTTGCAGTTCTTCCACTATTGAATATCAATCCAAACTTTACCCATTTCAATGGCACCACCACTTTGTTACTAATTCAATTCCATTGAATCCTAGAAAACCACTTCACTAGAGGACTCTATGAGACACTTTATGGACACCCTAGTCAAAAATGGATTTCAACTAATTCCTTTTTGTGTGGGAAAAACTATTAGAGAATAAAAATCACAAGTCTATCTATTTATTGAAAAAAAATTCTTTGTGTTGCTCATTTTCAATGCAATGTTGGAGACAAAAAAAATTGAGTAATGTGATGTGATTATCAAGATTTAGGGAAATTCCAATGAGATATGATTTTATTATTTATGTACTTGACTCATTCTCTACAAACCTTGAATTCACTTCTTCTTCTTAAAAAAATTGTCAATGATGAACATTTTTTATGATAAAATGATTATAGTGAGAAAATAATGAAAATGAATAATAATTAAATAAATTCTTCTTCTTCTCATAAGGTACACAAAGTTAAATACTTCAT
Source organism: Viscum album (assembly GCA_963277665.1). NCBI lineage: Eukaryota > Viridiplantae > Streptophyta > Magnoliopsida > Santalales > Viscaceae > Viscum > Viscum album. Next base: position 1,571,365,381 of record OY728133.1, on the reverse strand, counting down.
GCTAGTTTAATTATTTTACTTTGATTAAATTTTACCTATGTTCATGATAGTTTAATTATTTTAATATTTTATTTCTAGCATGGGATGAACATGAGGATGAAGATTTCACATGTTTTCTAAAATTTTATTTCATGGATTTTCCTTGTATTTTTTTTATAATGTGGGTTTTTTTATATTTATGATTATTTAAACTAAAAATTATCCTCAATAATAATATTATTTGGTAATTTATTTCTTTTTTCAATAAATTTTAGTTCAAATAATTGTAATACATTAAGAAAATTTCCCCCCATGAATAGAGAATTATAATATTGTCTAATACTAATGTTCTTTGATGAACCTAAACATGATCTCACCCATGGGTGGTTGAGTATTTTTCCCACCACCACCGTCACAAATATTCAGATTTAATACACATTTTAGTTTGATGGTTATTCTGTAATGTCACAATAGAGTAAAATCGAAGAGTTCTTGGGTTTAGAAGCATGATGATAATGATATGGTGTGTTCTAGGTGTATTTTCAAGAACAATTGGATGATGATGGATTTGAAACTGATAGTTGGAAATATATTAACCCAACAAGGTGCATTGGATGCTATGAGAGTGACAAATTTGGTTGGTAATGGAAACACAACTATGAGAGGAGGTGAAAGTGGTGTGTATGGTGTGGAGATGATGTTTTTCAGATTCTATATATTTTTAAAATACATGGTATATAGTCTTGTTTAATGAAACATGCTTTACCATACATGTATTTCTTATATATTTTCATTCCACACAACATTTATCTCCAAAATTTGTACAACATGACTCATCTTCTGACTCAAACTTGGAATAAGTTTCATTTTAAATGTTACATGTCATGTGAGGCTTGATTACACACAATGTATCTCCAAGAAATATACTTCAGCATGAAACCATGTACATGCCTTGAAATAATGGTAGAACCACATGATATATGTCTTACTTCACTCACACCATGTATAGATACCATAGAAACTTGATGTGCATAGACTATACACACCTAGTGGTCATTTAAGGACTACACACTGTGTATTCCACAAAAATGTTATGCATAGCCGACGAGGTGACTCAGTATGTATCTAAAGTACACGCCTTTAGCTCAAGTTGTTCTATATGTCATGTATTTTTAGAGGCATCATATAGTCTTTGTAATACCAACTTGGAATTAATTTGATATATGTCAGATTAAATCAGGTAAATCTTATCTATACACGATGTTCACCCTACTAGACACACCATGTATATAGATTTCACATGAGTTTAGAAATGGTAGTATACAACCAACCTTGACTGAGAACCCTACACATTGTGTACCCATTGAACAAATTGTGTTCTATGTTATTTTCATTTTCATTATTTATTTTTCACTTAGATGATAGTATTTCATGTATGAGTAGCCCATTATAAATATCTTCTCATGTAGATCAAAATAGTATGATTCCCTCAATCATTGGAAATTGCACACGATGTGGTTTGGATATTTTAATTATATTTACTCTGCTTGAGAGTTGATAAGTGACAAGTGAGATGTTTGGAGAAAATATGGAGTATGGGACTCCCCCATGTTTCAGTAAAGAGTCCTGCATGTATAGGTTTTAGGTTTTCAGATAGGCAGCAAGAGGATTCAGATGGCTAGCGGGTGGAGTCTGGTGGCCGGTCCAGGCCACCTGTTCTGTTTACATATCATAGAAGGGGGCATGGACTTCATTAAGGGTAATATTGTAATTTTTTCTCATTTCGGATGAGTCAGTCCAGTGGTGGTTATAAATAATAGGGGAAGTTAGTTTGTTAGATAGACTGGTATTCGGTTAGAAGGCAGTTCGACCGGGGACTCCAGAGAAGTTATCTCTCCTCTGGTGTTTTGTAATTCCAGAATCTTCTCTAATAACAGTTTATTTCTTAAATCTTCTTCTCTCAAATCTATAAGCTCTATCAATTGATTCTTTCATTGAGAGAAATTATAGAGGATTTTATAGAGATAGAAACTAGAAGTGAGATCTTCTAGAAGATTTCTTATGGCTACACAAATGGAGAATCAAATTTCCAAATTGGAATCATCTGTAGAAGAGTTGAAAGTCAGACTCCAGCAACATGATAAATTGGAAACTACAGTTTTGTCGATTCAAAAAAGATGTTAGATATTTCAGCAACTTTGAGCCAACTCAACAGTTTTGTCAGGAATCAAGTAGTGCAATTCAGTAGCATAAATGAGAAGGTCTCGATGTCGGCAGGAGAAGAAGGCAACATCAGATTGCTATCAAAAGCTGTAGAACCAGAGCAGAAACACTTCAGAACAATTATTGATTGAGATCCACAGAATATTATTGGCATGGAGATGCGTCAAAATTCTTGGCAAGTAGAGATGCCAATTTTTTCTAGTGAGGATCCAATTTCTTGGATAACCAGAGCTGAGACATATTTCTTAATTCACCAGACATGTGAAGAGTTGAAAGTTCCACAAGCATAGTTGTGCATGGATGGATTAGTTCAATATTGGATGATTTCATTAAAATCCACTAGAGCTAGAATCACTTGGACTCAGTTCAAAGAAGAGCTGATTGGTCGGTATGGAAGCACCGATGAAGAAGATCCAGTAATTTTCCTCAAGCAACTTCGGCAGATAGGAATAGTGGATGTATATATCGATGATTTTGAAAGAGTGGCTATGTGAGTTCTTGATTTTACAGAAAAATGGTACATGAGTTTGTTCATTGGAGGATTGAGGCCAGAAATTGGAAGCTCGGTAATGACTCATGAACCTCAAAATAAGGCGCGGCTACTAACTCTAGCTAGAAGAATAGAATGGGATTTGATTATTAAGGGAATCATTAAACCAGCAGAAGTCTGATCTAGAAATATTCCTTCTGGATAGCAAGGAAAGAGTTGGAACACTAATACAGTGAGGGTGGCTAATATAGGGGAATTTAATGAAAGGAAAGTAGAAAATGTGCCGAGATGGAAAGAAACTAGAAAACTATCCAAAGAAGAATTCAAAGAAAGGAAGGCTAAGGGATTTTGTTACTCATGTGGAAACAAATTTGGTACTGCTCACAAATGTCCAGAAAAAGGGTATAAACTGATGGTCTGGGAGTGTATTGAACCCCAAGAAGAGGATGGATTTGAAGTGGATGGGTCAGGAAGAAAACCAATGTTGGGAGAAGAAATGGTTGAGCTGGAAATGCAAAGAACTACTGCATATGGAATAGATTCGGCACAAATAGAACAAAAGTCTATGTTAATGGATGGAATCATTGGGGGACTTACTTTTCTAATCCTTGTGGATAGTGTAGCAAGACACAATTTTGTCTCCGAGCGATTGGTTAAATCTCTATCATTACAGGTTTCTAAAACAGAACCATTTTGAATTCGGCTAGGGGATGGCCGTTGGGTGAATTCTGAAGGAATGTGTCAAAATATGGAAATTATGCTTGGTATATAACATTTTGTCATTAATGCATATGTATTTGATACCACTAGGATAGACTTAGTATTGGGGATCTCCTGGTTGGAGACCTTGGGTTATGTCACAACTTATTGGTTGAAAATGATGATGGAATTGGAAAGAAATGGCAAGAAGGTGATCTTGCAGGGGTGAGAACTTCCAAGGAGACATCAGGAGCATTACAGGAATTTCTAAGTAATGAAAAAATGGGAAAATTGTGGGGAACAGGAATGGAAGAAATTGGTTTGGAATTAGAAAGTGAACAGTAGTTTCAAATCCAGGGGATAATCAAGAAATATTGGAATGTTTTTGAAGTACCTCAGGGGCTTCCTCTGAAGAGGGAAACTGACCATGCTATAAACCTGAAGGAAGGGGTAGAACCTTTCAACATTCGACATTATAAGCATGATTATTTTATGAAGAATGAGATTGAAAAGCAAGTACAAGAGATTTTGGAACAACAATTTATTAGACATAGTACTAGTCCGTATTCAAGTCCTATTATCTTGGTTAAAAAGAAAGATGGAGGATGGAGAATGTGTGTGGATTATAGGTCTTTGAATAGTTTAATAATACCAGACATGTACCCTATTCCAATAATAGAATATTTAATATATTAGTTACATGGGGAAGAATTTTTCACAAAGATTTATTTAAAATCAGGATTTCATCAGGTTCGGGTAAAAGAAAAAGATGTGGAGAAAACAACTCTCAAAACACATGAAGGACATTACGAGTACCTTATAATGCCTTTTGGATTAGTAAATTCACCAACCACATTTCAAGAAACCATGAATTTGGTGTTTCAATAATTTTTGAGGTAATGTGTGTTGGTATTTTTTGATGACATACTTGTTTACAACAGAAACTGGGAAGAGCATATACATTTGGTACAGGTAATACTCTAGCTGTTGATAGCAAACAAGCTATTTTTTAATATTAAAAAATATTCCTTTAGTAGAATAACTATGGAGTACTTGGGGAACATAATATCTATTTATGGAGATGATATGGACCCAAATAAATTGGAGGCTGTTAAATTGTGTTCGAAGCCCAAAAATGATAAAGAAGTGAGGGGATTTTTGGGGCTTACTGGATATTATAGGAAATTTGTTAAGGATTATGGGAAAATAGCTAGACCGCTAATGAAATTGAATAAAAAATAGGGGTATAAATGGACTCCTAAAACTTAGGAGGTGTTTGAATCACTGAAAGAAAATATGACTACTACTGCTGTTCTGAGGATGCCTGATTTTTCTAAAGGGTTTGCCGTAGAATCTGATGCTTCGGGATTTGGTATTGGGGCTATGTTGATTCAAGAAGGGAGGAATTTAGCCTATTTTAACAAAGCATTATCTGATAATAATTTGAATAAGTATATTTATGAGAAATATCTTATGGCATTGGTTCTATGAATCCAACATTGGAAATAGTATTTGATTGGTAGGAGGTTTGAAGTTTTTACAGACCATAGTAGCCTCAAAAACATACTTATTCAAAAGGTTGTGTCAATAGATCATCAATACTAGAAATAATAATTGCTTGGGTATGATTTTATTGTCACTTATAAACCCAAGAGATTGAATAATTCTGCTGATTCTCTATCATGGATAAGGTGGTTCTTCAAGAGGGAGGAATTGATATGCATCGGGAGGAGTCAAATGGCCAGCAGGAGGAGTCTAGTGGCCGGTCCAGGCCGACTGTTCTGTTTACATATCATAGAAGGGGGTGGGGGCTTCATTAAGGGTAATATTGTAATGTTTTTCTATTTCTGTTGAGTCAGTATAGCGGTGGTTATAAATAGGAGGGGAAGTTAGTTTGTTAGACAGACTGGTATTCAGTTAGAAGGCAGTTCGGCCAGGGACTCCAGAAAAGTTCTCTGTCCTCTAGTGTTTTGTAATTCTAGAATCTTCTCTAATAATAGTTTCTTTCTTAAATCTTCTTCTCTCAAATCTATAAGCTCTATCATACTCCATGGAGATATAAAAAAGAAAGGGCACAATCCCCCATATATATATAGAGTTCAAGTACTTTTACATGTTTTGGGGTAGGTTCCTCTATATCATCAAAGTCAGTACTCTCTCATGTATTGATGGGGGGGGGGGGGCTCTGTCAGTGGATTTAGTACTCCCCCATGTTTTGGGGTAGGGTCCTATAAAAGGGTTAGGTACTCCCTCGGTAGACACACGTATAATGTAACGACCTGAAATTTTGAATAAATTTTGTTTCCTAACTTTGTGTGTTATTTAATTTTATACTCAAAAAAACTATTTCATTTAATAAAGTGAGTATAATTATAATAAGACCATTGGGTTTCGACTGTTATATGACCATTGGTCAATATGACCGTTGGAAACTAAATTTTGCGATTATTATCTCTAAATACAAGTGATCTTGATTAATTAATATAGAAAGAAGATTCGATGGCCCCATCCAGTAGTCTCGGGCCGATCGAAGTCCATCTGACAGAACTCAGGAAGGAGGTAGCACCTTTGGGCTGTGCTCTGGACCAAACCCAAGTCGAACTTCATCATGTGAAGCTGGAACAGAATCTCCTTCGTGAGAAGTTCAAGCTGATAGAAATAACTACTTGGGAAATGTTGGCCGAGCTGCCCTAAGATTCTATCACCCTAGCACACCTTACTCTTAGGTCCTATGCTGGTTTTATAAGGGGCTATGTAACGAGGCCATAACTGCCTTGTGTAATCCTTTGATTTAAATAAAAATTTTGATTTCTTCTTATGGTGAAGTTTGTGAATCTCAAGTGTCCGGATAAATATAGGATGTATATTATTAATGAATTTTGGAAAAAGGATATTTTAAAATATTTATGTAAACCTTAAATAATTAAAAATGCGTAATGATTTTCAAGAAATGGTCTTCTACAGTTGTGTTCAGTATGAAATTTAGAGTCTAATAAGATCAAATTATTTTTTTAATGAATAGTAAATTATGAATAGTGATTTTATTCTTATGATTAGTAATGTGATAAAATGAATTAAGTAACCTCACTTAAGAAAGTATTAACATAATCTAGGCACCTTGATTAAGCAATGTGATTCAATAAAATAGGTAAATAACTGTTTCATAAATTATTGGTTAAGTATTAGTTTTTTTCAGGTGAATAGTATTTTTTATTTAAAATTAAATTAAAAATATTTAGAAAATTATTTTCATAAAATGGAGTTCATTTTTGAAATCAGAGCATTGATATTAGGTTAAGGTGTTTTTTGGGGATTTTTCTAAAAAAGTTGAATTTTTAGTGAATAGTGTTTTTTATTTAAAAAATAAATTAAAAATATTTAGAAATTTTTTTATAAAATGGAGTTCATTTTTTAATTCAGAGAATCGATATTATGCTAAGGTGAATTTTAGAGTTTTTTCTGAAAAAGTTGAATTTTCGGTGAATAGCGAATTTTCAGTTTTTGAGTTTCGGGTGTTTAATGACATCATTAAGGATGTAATAATTATGAAATAATTCTGGTCGACTTATGAATAGTAATATAAGGTATTAGGTGTCCCAAGTGGCCAATACCATGGGTAAATACCATGGTCAAGCCCATGGTTTTTCCAATACTACCGATGAGGTGTCCCTTGGCAATTAATGCTGTGTCCCCTCACTTCTCCTATAAATACCAAGCCTTTACCTCATTCATTTCATTCACAAATCCTCCCCAATGAACTTCTGGTCTCTTTACCTCCCAAGGAGTCCTCCCAAGGTTCCCTCAAGGCTCCCAAGGTCCCGACCTTCAGGCTTTCAAAGTTACTCTTCAAGGTAAGGGATCCTACCTCTCTCTTTCTTTTCATGTATTCTCCTTTATGTCATTTATTTTAAGCTCCATGTTCTTATGTTGGGGATGTTATTTTATATTCATACTAATGTCCTTTTAATTTTCATATTATTAGAGACACCCTCTTTCTCTCATCAATTCATTTTAAGAATGTTTAAGTGGCACCGTTAGGCTGCTGAATTTTTTTAAGGGATTCTTTCACCCTTCTCATTTTCAAGTACTATTTTCGTGTCAAGTCTTTCAAGTTACTTTTTATTATTTTGGGGTATTATATCTATATCCATAATACTGTTTTTTTATTTTCATATGATGAGAGATCCTATTTGACATCATAAATTCATTTTTTGAAGTTTTAAGTGACGCCGTTAGGCTGCCGAAATTTCATAAGAGAAATCTTATTTTTCTCTTCCTTCCATGTTTTTCATTTCATATGGTATGTCTTTAAAATTTCATTACCATGTTCTTATATCCTTTATATTATGTCCCTATACTGTTTTATGGATCATTTATGAGTGTGTGACCCATTTCCCCTCTCTTTTCAATATTTTCTAAAACCCTGTAACATAGCCGTTATGCGGCAGAAATTTCGTCTCAAAATGTCTCTCTCTTTTTCTAAAATTATTTTATTTTATTAAGTGAATACTCAAATATCTTTCTTCTATATGGGTATTCAAATATATATCAAAATTTTATATTTTAAATTTTGTTATTTACATACATGAGACCCGCCTTCCTTTTCCATGGGTTTAAAGTGACATAAAGATCACATCTTTAAAGCAGTTTTTAAAATGGTATGACTATGAAATGAAACCCATTTCTTTTATGCTATATGGGTTATTTATGAAATTATTGATGATGATATATGTGGCTCACATGATAATAAATAAAAATTAAGGGTGTTCCTTGATATCTCTCCAATTCATTGGGTAAAGACTTAATCTCTAGAGATGACCATTTTAACGATACCTTGGTGAATAAACTTGGTAATTTTTTAATGACACCATGGGGATGGACCTTGGTGAAACAGAAATGATTGTATAAGTTAAATGTTTTATCCACATATTCAAGTTATGAAACACGTTATTTTTATTATGATATGCCTCATGATTTCTTTCTCATGCCTTAAAGTTCTTTTTCATGACTTTATTGATGTATCTCAAGTTCACATGTTAAATGTTTCCCCTTATTTCCCTTACTGGGCCTTTTTATCACCCTTTCCTTTGATGTATGTCCCTAGGTTATGAGATGTAGTAATGAACCTAGGATGAACATAAGGATAAGCCTTTCAAGTGTTTAAGAATAATGTTTTATGTTTTCATGTATTAAGTTCTTGGTTTCCAAGACACTAAACCTTAAAGATCCACGGGTTTGTATAATGTAATGAAAGTTAATGTGATAAAAAGGTGGGATTTTATATATAAATCAATGGTGTGTAATCCATAACTACAGTTCTTGTGATATAACATGGAAGTTATATAATAATTTAATATCAAGAGTCTCAAAACTAATAAAATATTAAAATGTAGATTTCTTTAGGATATCATCATCATTTTGAGACTTTTTTATTTCCTTTCAGTTATGAATTGTAGTCGGATTGTCGACTATGGGTTATGTGGGACTTACACTACCCAAGGCATCACTAATTTCTTGTATGATACTATACTTCATGGGAATTCACTATGATGACTGGTTTCTTCCTTTTACATAGTTTTCTTGACATTGGATTTTGTATAGTTCCTTTATGATACCTTATATTACCCCTTGGTCTTAGGTTTTGGTTGACCTATTATTATATCCTTACATTGTTTTTTTGAGGGCATCCTACTGGTTATATTTACAATCACACCTATATGGCCTTTATAACCACATGTGATGTGTTTATTTTTATATTTTATAGTTTGGAGATGAAATTTGTGGACATAGAGTTAGTGAGGTTAGAGTAACAGTTACATTGTATCCAATGATGGTTCATGGTAGAGGCATTTTTACCATGATTTTTTTATAAAAATCAAAAAATGATACTTGATTAATAAAAAAATGATATTAGGAAAGTTTGAGATCGAACCCATAAAGACGATGTATATGAATAAAGAATGGATGAATACCAATTGGTTAAAAAAAGAGTATGAAGATGGCATGCAAGAGTTTATCAAGTTTGCAGAAGATCATGCATGCAACCCTTCTCAAATCCTTTGTTCGTGTTTATGCTGTTGTTATTCAAGAAAAATTAGTCCAGCGGAGTTGTAAGAACACATGATCTGTCACGGAATAGATTGAAGTTATACATGTTGGAATAAACACGGGGAAAAATGAATGTAGGTAGTGGCATGGATAACACAACGTTTTATGGATTCTCTGATATGATTACAAGCGTGAACAATGAAGACGATCGTATGGAGGATGTGATTATAAATGTGAATGATGATGAAGATCATATTGAGGAAATGACAAGGATAGTTGAAGATGAACTTAGTGATTGCCCAAAATTGTTTGAGAAGTTAAAGAGTTGTGAAAAAACACCATTGTATGCTGGTTGCACTAAATATATAGAATTTTCAGTCGTACTGAAGCTGTATAATTTGAAAGCAGGCAATAGGTGGAGTGATGCCAGTTTTAAGGAACTACTTGCTCTCTTGAATTACATGATCCCAGAAGATAATGATCTCCCAATCCGAACATACGATGAAAAATTAATGTTATGATCGATGGGTATGATCTCTGAAAGAATACACGCCTTCCCGAATGACTGTATATTGTTTAACAAGGACCAAAAATCACTTAAAGAATGTCTAAAGTGTGGTGCTTCTCGATACAAGAAATATGATTCCAGTCCTACAAATGTTGTATGGTACTTTCCAATCATTCCAAGGTTTAGGCGCCTATATGGAAGTGAGGAGACTGCAGGACAATTGACATGGCATGAAGATACAAGAATTAAAGATGGGAAACTACATCACCTCATAGACTCTCCTCAGTAGAAGAGAATTGATCATGAGTATCCTGAATTTGGAAATGAGCCGAGAAACCTTTGTTTGGTGTTATCTATAGATGGGGTGAATCCTTTTGGTTTTTAAAGCAGCAGTCACAGTATATGGCCAGTTTTGTTGGTAAATTATAACTTACCACTGTGGTTATGCATGAAATGAAAATACATCATGTTATCTATGACTATATTAGGACCAAAACAATCGGGTAATGATATTGATGTTTATTTGGTTCCCTTGATCGAGGATTTGAAAATATTATGGGATTCAGGTGTTATGTTGTATGATGCTTACAAAAATGAAGATTTCACTTTGAAAGCCATTCTGTATGGGAAGATAAATGAATTTCCTGCTTATTAAAATTTTTCAGTATATAGCATTAAAGTAACTCAAGGGTGCCCCGTTTGTGAACAAGGTACAAAGTCAATTAGGTTGAAACATTCATAGAAAACCGTGTTTCTAGGACATCACAGATTTCTACCTCGATGGCATAAGTACCAATCTTGGATGACATCATTCGATGGAAGTTTAGAAGAACTTACAACACCATCTCCACTAACAGGTGATCAATTGTTTGAGAAAGTAAAATATGTGGACACTACTTTTTGTAAACTGTTTTTGAAAAACCTTATGAAAACCGGTTGGAAAAAGAGATCAGTTTTTTTTGAATTACCATACTGGAATTGTCTGTATGTCATACATTTTCTTGATGTTATGCATGTTGAAAAAAATGTATGTGATAATGTCATCAGCACGTTGCTAAATGCACATAGCAAAACAAAGGATGAAATTAAGGCTAGATTGGACATGGTTGAGATGGGAATACGAGAAGAGTTGGCACCAGTGAAGGGTGAAAATGAACATTTCTTCCTCCTGTTGCTTACACTCTTTCCTGGTAGGAGAGATATGAGTTTTGAAACTTCTTGAATTACATAAAGGTTCCAGAGGGGTATTCATCAAATATTAATACCATTGTATCAATGAGCGATTTAAAATTAAAGGGTCTGAAATCACATGACTTCCATGTTTTGATGCAAGATCTAATTCCTATAGCTTTACATTGCATTTTGCCCAAGAATGTCTGCCATACATTAACGAAGCTCTGTTTCTTCTTCAAAACTATATGCAGCAAAGTTATAGACCCGATGAAATTGCCAACTATGGAAAGAGAAATTTCCTTCATATTATGTGAATTGGAATTTTTCTTCCTACTGACATTTTTCGATATGATGGTTCATTTGATGGTTCATTTGGTGAGAGATATTTGACTATGTGGTCCGGTACATTATAAATGGATGTACCCCATTGAACGTTATATGATGATTTTGAAAGGGTATGTCAAAAATCGAAGTCAGATAGAGGGTTGTATTGCGGAGAAATATATTGTTGAGGAAGCTGTTGAATTCTATACCGAATACCTGTCTGGTGTGGAAAACGTTGGCCTACCGAAATCTCGTCACACTGGGCAGCTTGAGGGTGAAGGAATATCTAGAAGAGAGGTTGTCACAATCAATATTATAGATAGGGAGAAGTCTACCCTTTACATTTTTCATAACAGTTTCAACGTTGACCCATATGTTCAAACCCACAAAGAAATTCTTAGGCATTTCAATCCTTCTAGGGATGAAAAATGGATATCAGATACACATAATCGACAGTTTATAGGATGGTTTCAAGACCATATTTTTAAGCAGTTAGATGAAAATATAGACTCAATTTCAGAACAAATTCGATGGCTAGCCGGAGGAGAAAGTGTGTATGTATTATCTTATAATGCTTATGAAATTAATGGTTATACATTCTATACTAATGAACATGATGAATAAAGTACCATGTATAATAGTGGGGTTACACTTGTGGCTGAGGTGATGCATGTTTCCAGTTCTAAGGATAGAAATACAATTTATGTGAATATGTCATACTTTGGCATCATCAAACAAATATGGGAGTTGGATTATATGAAATTCAAAGTACCGATTTTTCCATGAAAGTGGGTTGATAACAATAGTTCTATTAAAATAGATGAATTAGGATTCGTGAAAGTTGATTTCAGTAAGGAATGGGAGAAATAAAAACCATTTATAATGGCATCACAGGTAGTACATGTATTTTATGTTCCAGACCCTGCAAAATGAAATTGGTCAATTGTTCTGTTATCAACCAAAACAACTGAAGGGTCAGATGAAAGTTCAATGGAGGATGACCATTTTATAGGGACTTAACAATCATTTCACAACAGTACCAATGTAGACAACATTTCATATTTCAGAGGAGACCACAATGAAAGGATTTACATAGTCGATAGAGGGGTCAAATATCTTCAGCCTTAAAAAAAAGAGAGCACAATAATCAGGTTATTTGTTTATTGTAATATACATTGTGTTACATTATGTTATTATCTGGTCACTGTTACTTTTGTGTAATCTAAATTTAATGTTAAACCACTTCTACAGATAATGAATTCTGCACCTACTGATGCGCCCAATCCCGAGGCACAAAAGGTCTCTCAACCAGCTGCCGGTGGTACCAGTGATGAGAAACAACAGGTTTCTCAACCTTTTGTTGCTGGTCCCAGTGCTTAGGTACAATAGGTTTCTCAACCTATTGTTGCTGGTCCCAGTGCCGAGGTACAACATGTTTTTCAACCTATTGCTGTTGGTCCCAATACTGATTCTAGCACTCCGGAGGAACATAATGTTGATACTTATGAGGAAATGGTAGGAAATGAAACCCGGAAAGTGCAAAAAAAAAACAAGAGCACCGTAGTTTGATAGTGTTAGCCAAAATACTTAAGGCAAAAACAAAAGGCATCAAATTTGAGGTGAGATGGAATAAGAGAGGCCGACATGTTAACCCCAACATAGCCATATTTAGTAGCTACATTGAAATCATCACTCGGTAATGTGTGCCGATTGATGTACAGTTGTGGCACCATGTTGTCACTGGGCTTAAGAAACTAATGTGGGAAGAAATTATGGTAACATTATGATATCATTTTTTTAATTTATTAAAATAAAATAAAATACTAAAAAATTGACTTACTCTTTATCATCCATTGTAGAGTGCATTTATAGTAGATTCCTCGCACAAGGAATATGTATTAAGAGTTTCAAGAAGGATTCATAGAGGTTTCCGCACAATTTTAACGAAATATTATCTTAAAGATGCTGAAGGGAAAATCAAGCTGCAACCACCTCCTCTTTATGCACACTTGATATCCTAAGGAGCGTGGGATGCGTTTAGCAACTGTTGTGGGGAGCAGACTTTTCAGGTACATTGTGTGGGGTAATACGTTGTTTGACATTGCTTGTATTCATAACTTTGATTGACAATTTTTTATTTATGAAACAACAACTGAGTGATGAAAATAAAGAACGCACAACAAAACCAGAATACCCTTACTGTAAAATAAGGACGGGGTACGCTTCACTTGAGAAAAAATTGGTACATCTTTTAAATCTACTGTACTACTTTTATGTGACATAAAACAACACCATAACCATGTTTCTCTTTTTATATAAAAATTTATGAATTGAAATTGAAATCCATATCCATCCCACACCATGTGTTATAGAAGGAGGATCGTGTAAATAAAGAGGGGATACTAATAGATGAAAACACACAAAAATTGTGGGAAACATGTGTAAGTATGATATAATATAAATATGATTTTCTTTAAATCACTATTACATAACAATGACTACTTATTTTTCTATATTTTCTATCTCACATAGTCATAGGAATCAATAACACCTACACCAGATGCATACATACTTTCAACGGCCTTGAAGCAGCTAGAACAGTATGGTCGCTTTAGAGGTGCGGGTTTTGGGGTGACACCCCGAACATATTTTCAAAAAAAAAAAACAAGCGGAGGATCAAAATGAAAAAAATGGAAAAGTTTTAAGAAAAATAGATATTTTTCAATAATAATTACAACAATAGAGAGAGATGATATAAAGTTTGATGGGGGAGAGGAAAAGAGAAGAAACAACTCAACAACAACCCGTGCGTGACGATCCCGCCCCACCCCCATCAGCTTTGAGGTGAGCCATTTCCCTAAAAAACCTGACTTAGTTGAGGTAATCAAGGTTTTAATAATTTTTTCTATGAAATGTGAATCACATGGAATCTGATACCTTTCCTGTACTAATATTCTATAGGGTGAAAATGACTGTGATTTATATCTATCAACTTCCACCTATCGCCTTATAGTGAGGTCTACAGTGTTTAATATGTAGAATGACATGCTACAAAATAGAAAACTTCCAACAGATCATTTTAGAGTGTCAATTAACATAGCTAATGAGCCGGTTGCCAAGCTACCTATTACAAATGAAGATTATGACATTCATACGGTTGAACAAGCTATTGGAACATTCATCGCATTGCTGGCAATTCTTGTAAAAAAACATATCGACAAGGAGGTATCCATTTCCAATTTATTTTTTCAAGCTGGACCTTTAATATTTAATGAAAAAAGGTCTGAACCGATGAATTTTATTATAGAACGACAAAGAGAATGGGGTGAAATTAAATATCAGCTCAAAATTATCTCAAGGATCAACCAACCGATTGAAACGGTCTACTAAGAGCAACTTCACCCATCCCATTCTATATCCATAGTTAATATCATTGTAGGCTCATGTGGATACAAAGTTGATAGATGAAAATGATCACACTATTGATTTTGAAAAAATATGTACAGAGAGGAAGAATCAGATTTCATTAGTGCTGAAAATGTAAATGAAATCCTCAAGTATGAATGGTTAGGCACCTCAGTTGTAAATGTATACAAGAGGTATGTTTTAATGATTTGATTTTACAAAAGCTAATATACTCTGATAATTATGACCAAATACATTTCATATTTTTCATAGGCGTATATATGAAAAATAATTGAAGGGATTTCCCCATGAACAAAAATTTGGACTCATTGGTCCTCACATCACCTCTTCAAAAGAGTAAATAGATTCTGGTAAAGAGGCTGCAATAATGTCATCCTTGCTCAAATCGTTTGAAAAAAAATTATGGATGACAGACTCTTTTTAATACCAATGATGCAGGGGTAAAACTCTAAAATTTAATTATATCAACTATATTTTCATTTCTTTCTTCACTTATTCCTTTTTTTGTTTTTAGGTAGCATTGGATGTTGATTGTAGTCAATTTGGATACTCCAAAGATTTATTTTCTAGATTCAATGCATGGATATCCAACAAACTGACTATGCATAATGGCATTTGTTAATTTTTAATACAGTAGATCCAACATTTTAAAACTAAAAATCTAGTTATATAATTTATATTATCTTTTAATGGGGATTATTTTATGATAGGGCGGTGCATCAATATCATCTACTTCATGGAATGAATCCAAGACCTAAGGATAAGAACACCTACAAGATCTATAACTGGAAAAGTATCCTGGTATATATAATAACATTGCGCTATCCAAAAACATATCAAAAAAAAAATTACTTATTTTTGTAGATGTTTCTGTAGTGTCCAAAATAAACAAATGGAAAGTATTTTGGTTATTATATTTGTAAATTTATGAAAGAGATCGTATTTCATCAACAAACTAGCATCCCTGATGAGGTATTTTCAAAAATAATTATGAGTTCATTTAAAATATTTATTAATCCTTTGTGTATTTATATTTTTTTCAGTACTACCATGACGATCGCAAAAACTAATATTCACAAGATGATGTAGATGTGTTTAGAAATGAATGGACAATATACCTAATGGAAGATTGTACACAAATAGGATGAAGGTGAATTCCTACTACTTATGTTATCCATATATGATCATTGATATCTCCCTTGTTTAAATTTATTGATCATATATGATCACCCTTTATTATGTTTTATATCCTTAGGTTATGAAGAATGGTTTTAGAAATGATTTTTTTTTCTAGTAAATCACAACTCATTGGACTACACAGGTCGATAGTGTGGAAGTCGACCAATGCATAGTCATTCAGTCCACTCATGAGAATCTTAAAATATTGATGGGAACCAATATCTTGGATTTCAATTTTCTAATTAGTTTCCCTTATATGTGTGTGGGGGTGTCTAGGAGAGAGGGGGTGTCCTGAAGTAGGGGGGGGGGGTTTCTAGGAGGGGGTGTGTCCAGAAGGGGGTGTGTCCAGGAGGGAGGGGGTGTCCAGGTGTGAGGGTGGGTGGGGGGTGTCTAGGAGGGGGGGGGGGGGCTGTCCAGGGGGTGTCCATGAGTGGGGTGTCTAGGAGGGGAGGGAGGGGTGTTTCCAGAATGGATGGGGTGTCCAGACAGAGATCCATTCAATACTAACAATATACAATGGGTAGATCACTTCTAGAGTAGCCTGAAGTGGGTTCGTAGTGAGGCATCAAAAGTTCCAACCAACCAAACCAATTCAAAGCCCATGTAAAGTCCCAATAATTATATTCCAGTTCAATATGAGGCCCAATATATCTTATTTAATGTCATAAAGACCCAACATATGCATCATTTACCTTTCTCACATTAAATTTATGTGAAATTTCGTTCCTATTCCTCCAATATATTTTTTGTTTCGTGTTTTTCCTTGATTTTTTGAATTGTATATCTTCAAAATATATATGATTTTATAATTCATATTAGTGAATAATGGTGTATGAATAATATTTATTGCATTATCAAATATTTGATGAAAATATAGTTGGATAAAGAAGGTTATTAATGGGTATACACTAAATAACTAGGAGGGAGGGGGTGTCCAGGAGGGAGGGGGTGTCCAGGAGTGGAGGGGGTGTCCAGGAGGGGAGGGGGCTATCCAGGGGGTGGGAAGGGGGCTGTCCAGAAGTGGAGGAGGAGGGGGGTTATCTAGGAAGGAGGGGGTATCCAGGAGTGGAGGGGGGTGTCCAGGAGGGGAGGGGGCTGTCCAGGGGGTGGGAAGGGGGCTGTCCATGGAAAGGGGATGAAAGGGGAGGGGGGGTGTCTGGGTGGAGGGAGGGGGGTTGCGGGTGGAGTGGTGGGAGGGGAGGGGTTGTCTAGGGGTAGAGAGGTGGCTGTCTAGGGGGCTATCTCGGGGAGGGGAGGGTGGGGGGTTGTCCAGGAAGGATGGGGTGTCTAGGAGGGGAGGGGGGGGGGGCTGTCCAGGGGGTGGGAAGGGGGATGTCTTGGAGGTGGGAAGGGGGCTGTCCAGGGAAAGGGAGGGGGGCTACAAGGGGGGGGGGGGGGTTGTACAGGAGGAGGGAGGGGGCTGTAGGTGGAGTGGTGGTAGGGGGGGGGGGTCTATCTTGGGGAGGGAAGGGAGGGGGTTGTCCAGGAAGGAGGGGGTGTTTAGGAGGGGAGGGGGGGTATCTAGGAGAGGAGGGGGGCTGTCCAGGAGGTGGGAAGGGGTTGTCCAGGGAAAGGGAGAGGACTGCAAGGGGAGGGAGGGGGGTTGTCTATGAGGAGGGAGGGGGGATGTAGGTGGAGTGGGGGGGGGGGGGCTGCAGGGGGGGTTGTCCAGGAGGAGGGAGGGGGGATGTAGGGGGAGGGGAGGGAGGGGGGGTGTCCAGGGGGGTTGTCTTGGGGAGGGGATAGAGGGGGGGGGGGGGGTGGCTAATCACACTAAAGAACTATGGGATCAAGGGAAAAGTGAACCGGTATGATCATGTCCTATCTAATTGTGTAGGTTCTCATCAGACACTCTATAAAACTGAGAAATACATTCCTTACATACCTTCAATAGGACCTTATATATTTTATGGGGTCCTTGGAGAGGCATAAGTTGTCAGGGTCCAAGCAGGGTTGGACCCAATGTCTGATGCGGACTCGCTAACAATCATTCTCTTTGACCTGACATGGGAGAGTACATGCTTAGAGGCTCTTGATATATGTAACTATTAGGTTTATAACCTATATATAATGGTGGTATCACTAGTAAAATGTTATAATTTATTCTAAAATTGAATACTCCTATGAAATTGAATACACCATCATGTATATGTCATATTGTATAACCTGTGGAGATTCCTCCTTTTTTTATTGTCAATAAATGAAACCTTTTGGATTCCATGTTGTTGTTGAAATTTATTATGCTTCTTTTCTCATCCATGTAATCTTAACAAAACAATATTTATAATTCAATGAATCATGTTGAGCCTCTTCTAAAATATTAGTTTAATCCATTGAAATATGGACATGTAAAGGTTGTAACAGGTAACAATTGACATTTTATTAATGTATTCTTTCATATTAATGTTTTATTTATTTCATTATTGTATTACTAACATAATATTTGTTTTATTATATAGGTTAAATATTTTTAATAAGTTATAATTATTTGTTAGGCAACTAATACCATGGACGACAAATTTTTAGAGCGGATCATGGATGCAAAAATGATGAAACATCAATGTTTTTAACTTTTTGTTGGATAATTGTAATTGTAATCAAATTAAACATTGTTTGAAATGTATATATCAATGTGTTGTTTTTATTAATTATTTCAAGTAAATGTAAATGGCATTTTTTTTCTTATGTTCTTTGTGTGTAGGTGTTGTTTTTTCTGTGTGTGCAGGTGGTATCTTAGGTGTGTAGGTGTCGTGCAAGTGCTGGGTTTGCACAAGAAATTTGGCTTTATCAGCACTAATTAAGAACTGATAAATGTATCATATATCAAATCTCAAAATAGAGTTGATAAAGGTGGGATTTATTAGCTCTATTTTTAGTGCTGATATATTATCCATTTATCAGTGCTAAAAATACACTGATAAAGGGGGAACTTTATCAGCGCTAAAAGAAACGCTGAAAAAGATGGTACTTTATCAGTGCTAAGAAAGCACTGATAAAGGTCCCCCTTTATCAGAGCTTTGTTTTAGCACTGATAAAGGGGACCTCCCTTTATCTTCTCCGTGATTAACAGTGCTTTTTTAGTACTGTTAAAGGCGGTTTTTAGCACTATTAAAAGCCCTATTTGTAATAGTGAACTGATGATTTTTCAATTCAAGTGTGTTGATAATAGGATTTATCTTAAAATAGATGAATTGGGATGCATGAAAGTTGATTTTAGTAAGAAAGGGTATAAATAATAATCATTTATAATGTAATTATTGGTAGTACAAGTAGTTTATGTTACATATCCCACAAACAAAAAGTGGTCAATTGTTCTGTTATCGACCAAAACCACTGAAGGGTAACAATAAAATTCTATCGAGTATGACCCTTTCATTGGTACATCACAATAATTTCATAGAATTATTAATATAGGTGAAGTTTTTTATGTCAGATGAGACCACAATGAAGGGATTTGGTTCATCGATAGAGGGGTCAAATCTCTTCAGCCTTTTAAAATGAAAAAGAGAGTTCAATAATCAGGTTACATTTTTTTTGGAAATATAAATCATGTTACCTTGTGTTATTATCCATTTACTACTGCATTTACGTACTCTAAATTAAATGTTAAACCACTTCTACAGACAATAAATTCTGCATGTTCTGGTGCTCCAAATCCCGAAGAACAATAAATCTTTCAACCTACTGCTACTCGCAGTGCAGAGGAATGACCTTCTGCATGTGATGGTGCTCCAATTCCTAAGGAACATCAAGTTTCACAACCTACTGTTTCTCCTAGTTCAGAGGTACAATGACCATATGAACATGTTTATGCTACCACTCTATAGGAAAATATTAGCAATGTTGATTATGGGGTGAATGGTAGGCGACAAAGGACCGATTTCATAGAAAAAATAGGAGCATTGTAGTTTGAAAGTGCTAGAAAAAATAATTAAGAAGAAATCCAAAGGCATCAAATTTGAGGTGGGATGGAATGTGAGGGTTTATCATGTTAACACCAATATGGAAATGTTCAACAGTTATATTGGAATCATCACTCAGAAGCATGTGCCGATTGACATAGATTTGTGGCACTATGTTGTTCCTGGGATGATGACACTAATATGGGAAGAGATTATTGTAACATTATAATATCCATTATTTATTTTACTAAAAAATAAAATAATGAAACATTGAATTACTCTTCATCATCCATTACAGAGTGAATTTATAGTGGAAGAATCCCACAAGAATTATGTATTAATGCTCACTGGAAGGATTCATAGAGGATTTTACACAATTCTAATAAGAAATCATCTTCAAGATGCTGAATGGAAAATAAACCCACACCCTCCAGTTATCTATGCACACCTGATAACCCAAGAAGAATGGGATGCATTTACTAGACGTCATGCAAATGTGTCTTTTTAGGTACATTGTGGCAAGCAATATGTTTTTTGACATAACATTTATTCATCACTTTGATTTCAAATTTTTTTATTTATGAAACAACAATTGAGTTCTAGAAATAAGGTGAGAGTAGGAAAACCATCATACCCCTACCATAACGCAAGGATGTGGTATGCTTCACTTTAAAAAAATGGTACATATTTTAAATAGACCGTAATACTTTTATGTGACAAGAAACAACACCATAATTATGTTCCTATTTATGTATATATATTTATGACTCGAAATACAAACCACTTCCATCTTCAGCCATGTTCTATAGAAGGAGGCATATGTAAATAAGGATGATATACTAATAGATTAAAACACAAAAAAAGTGTGGGAAACATGTATAAGTATTACATAATAAAAATTTATTTTTCTTTTAATAACTATTACATAGAAATGATCAATTATTTACCTATATTTTCTATCTGACATAGTCACAAGAATCAACAACACCTGTTTTGGATGAACAAAAACTATCAGCATCCTTAAAGTGGCCAGAATAGTATTGCCGCATCAGAGGTTTAGGTTTTAGGGTGACACCCCAAACATATTTTGAGGGAAAAAAGAATAGGACAATTAAAGCGAATTAATAAAATAAATGGGAGAAAGAATATCTACCCTTAAAGGAAAATTCCAATGGCAGAGAGATATGATGGAAACTTTAATGTGGAGGGGAAAAGAGAAGAAGCAACTCAAGAATAGCCACAACATAGAGATCCCACCCCACCCCACCATCCATGAGGCTATCCATTCCCCTCAAAGAGATGTATTATAAGAGGTAATCAATGTTCTAATAATCTTTTTTTTTTCTGAAATGTGAATTAGGAGAAAAATGATAACTTTCCAATACTAATGTTCTCTAGGGTGATAATGACTGTGATTTATATCTTGAAAAACCCACCCATAGCCTTATAGAGAGGGATACAATGTTTGATATTTAAAATTAAATACTACACAATATACCACTTTTAAAAGGTCATGTGCAAGTGTCGATCAACATAGCCCATGATCTGAGTATAGAGCTACCTGTTCCAATTAATGAGGATGATAATAATACGATCGAAAAAGCTGTTGGATTATTCATCTCATGGATGTAACATATTGTAAAAAATCATGTTGATAAAGAGTTATTCACTTCTAATTTAATTTTTAAGATAAAAATTTAAAAATAAATGAAAATAGGTCTGAACCGATGAATGTTATTACAGATGGACAAAGATAAGGGGATGAAACAAAAGACCGTCTCAAAACCATCTAAATGATCGACCAACTGATCAAAAAGATCTACCGAAAGTACCATTAACCCAACCATTCTATATCCAAATTTACTATCATTGATGGTTCATGTGGATACAAAGTTAAAATATGGCGGCAATCACATAGTTCATTTTGAAGAAAATATGTACAGAGAGAAGGATGAAGACTTATTTGGTGTTGAGAGTGCAATTGAAATCCTCGACTATGAATGGCTAGGCATCTCAATTGTAAGTGTATACATGAGGTACGTTTTCATGATTTGATTTTCGTAATTCTAATATACTGTGTTAATTATGACTAAATACATTTAATATTTTTGGTAGTAATATATATGAAAAATCATTGAAGGGATTTCCCCATGAATTTTTTTTGGACTCGTTAGTCATAACATAACCTCTACAACACAAAAAGAAATAGATAGAAAAAAGGGTGAAATACTGGTAGGCCTGATTAAATCATTTCAAAGAAAAATTTCAAATGATAGACTCTATTTAATACCAATGATTTAGGGGTAAGACTATACAATTTAATAATATCAAATATATTTTCATTTATTTCATTACTTATTTCTTTTTTCTGTTTTTAGGAATCATTGGATACTAATTATCGTAAATTTGGATACTCTAAAGATTTATTTCCAAGATTCAATGCATGGATATCCAACAAACCATCCACACATGACGGTGTTTGTCAATTTTTAGTACACTACATCCAATTTTTTAAAACCAAACATCAAGTTATATAATTTATATTATCATTTAATGAGGATTCTGTTATGATAGGGTGGTGCATCTCTATCATGAAAAAAAGGAATGAGGCTAGGGTATAAGCATAAGGATGAAGAAAATTTCTACGAATGGATAAGTATTTGGGTATATATAATAATATTTCACTATACAAACACATATCAAAACAAATTACTTATTCTACTCAATGTTTCTATAATGTCTGAAACAAACCAATGAAAAAGATCATGATTATTATGTTTTTAAATTTATGAGAGAAATCATATTCCATGAACAAACTAGCATCCCTGAAGAGGTATTTTCAAAGATAATTACTATTTTATTTAAAATATTTATTAATCCTTTTTGTATTCATATTTTTTCAGTACTATTATGACAATAAAAAAGACTCATATTCATAAGATGATATAGATGTGATCAGAAATGAATGGGCAGTATACCTGATGAAATAATGTACACAAATAGCATAAAGATGTGACTTCCACAGATGTAGTGAATTTTTTTATATTTATGTTTAATTATTTCTTTTTAATATTACTCACATAAGAATTGTTTTCTTATACAGGTGGATTCCTTGGTTCTTGTTAGGGCGGTTTGTTCAATGATGCTCATTCTCATGATAGATTGGACTTAGAGGTTGAAAATGAGGAAATGAAAACAAGGAAATGGGTCAAGAATGTATAAAGGTGAATTCCTACTACTTATTTAATTAATTAATTTTTTTCATCATTTTATCTACTATTTGTAAGTTAATTTCCTTATCATTTTTATCTAATACTTATTTATTTATTTTAAAAGTCTTTTAGTAAGTGATATTTACCTTCCAACAATTTTAAACAAGCCAAAAAAGAGATATCATGTTGAATGAAAAGTATGAATTCTCAGTAGTTGAATACAATGTATGAATTCCCAAAAGATCTGTCATGAATATTTTTTTAAACAATGTAATAATCAGTCACATCTCAATCAGTCTCACCTCAATTTGATAAAAAATGTGATAGATATGAATCAAAGTGTATGTTTTTAGTTTATAATATTGTTTGATCCTTTAAGATTCATGTATTATGAACTACTATGATTTTATCCATGACTCCATATTATGATCTATGATATGGAAGGTGTGAATTTCTAATGTTAATATCACCTTATAACATATTGATGCTCATGTTATTCTCATATGATCATTGATATCTTCCTTGTTTACACTAATTGAGAATTTATGATCACCCTTTATTATATTTCATATTTTAACACCCCAAGCTTCCACAGTATGTTTCCCTTTGAATAATGCAATAACTTGCATTGTATGCAACTTGGAGTTTTAACACACCACGACCAATCAAACTAGCCATTATGAATAGTAATACCCACTTTTTTAAATTTTATAATTTGTTTTCAAAATGGACTTCATTTTTAGATTCGGAACATCAAAATTAACTTAGGGTGAATTTTTGGTACTCTTTCGAAAACTTTCAATTTTTTATGAATAGTGAAAAATACCAAATTTTAATTAAAAACAACTTTTTAATCGAAATAATTTATAGTGTTAAATTATAAATTTGAATGTTTTTAAGTATCATTAGATTATATTTTTATGATTTAATATATTTTTGGTCATTTTATTTAATTTTACATTTAAACTGGACATAAACAAGTGTCAATCTTTTGATAGTTATTATTTCTTAAAAACGTGCTTTTTTTGTTTTGAAAACATGATTTAATTTTAAATTAATTTATGCCAATAATGTGTTGTGAACTTGGAAAAATGGATTCCATATTTGGAATCAGGAGGTCTAAAATTTGTAAATAAGTAACTTTTATTTTTATACATTATGAATAATTACTTCAGTAAATATTTTATTTACAATGATTAAAGGGGTAAATACTATAAATAAGGGTAAAAAATAATATTATAATAATATTAAATTATCCTAACATATGTACTAACACTATTTACTAATACATTTCCAACCATAGGCATTCTTGAGTCAATTTTGGGATCCCATGGAGCCACTTGAGAGTGATAATGACACTTTATATTAATTAATTTAAAGTAAAGACAAAAATGAAATAAACATATATCTTTTAGTAAAACAATTTTTACATGGGGTTATATAAGTTATCTCTTCGAATATAAATATTAATTTGAAATATAAAACTATTTCCTACATCATGTTATTTTTTTATATTTTTTAGACATCAAATAAATAAAATTATTTATGACACAATAATGATGCAGTGTTTACCTCATTAATGAATGATTTAAATAAATAAGTTTATAAAAATTAAAAAAATATCCCAAACCTATCCAATTTTTATTGGATGATCTTATTTCGAACATGAGTCATCTTATATTTGACTTTAATTAGTTTTGGACCTTTAGAAACCGAAAATCATTATATAATAAAATAATATTTTCAAACACTCCTAAAGAGCCACTCCTCCCCCTTATAAAAGCCCTCAACTATAACCCATTTCTCACACCTATCAAGCCCCTTGGATCATCCAACCTCTACCCAATTAATCTCCCTACATACCTCTATTCCTCCTAGAATATTTACCTTAGCCATAATGCACTTCAAGGAAGCCTTTTGGTTCAAACCAAAGGGAGTTACCCGATTTAAAGGCAACATATCCTCTTAAATTCTTTTCTTTTATTTTTCTTATAAAACCCCCCTAAAATCTCTTTATTCCTTTATTTTATGAAAACAATAGTATCCTAAATATACTAAGTATTTTTTATGAGAATTATTTGAACTAAACTTACACAAACCTCCATCTAATGGGTATAAAACATAATGTTTCTGTGGACGACGAACTACTGCCTCATGAAACGATGATTGTTCAATCTTCTACTACCACCTCTTATGGTGGCCATTATAATGGAACTGAAATTATATATGATATTTATGATATTAATTTTATTTATAATCTTCTGTAATTTTTTTATAGCATTCCTTTATTCTTTTCATGTTGTATATATATGATAACTTCATTTGAGGAAGTGCGGACTACTGCCCCCTCAAAGTGACATGACTCATTCATACCATACATGGAATGTATAAAGGATAGTTTTAATGAACATACGTAATATATATAAAATATTATATTATACTGGAATAATAATATACCTATTTATCATTAGGTTTTCTTTCATTTTAAAATAAAAAAATGAAATGGAAGTAGCGTTCGTGCGTACGTACTGATTACCATCTCCACGAACGTGATGAGATTCATTCCCCATCGTCACCATTCAAGAATAATTTTCATTTGATTATTAAAAACAATATTTAAGAACATAATATCATTTTAGATATGAATAAAATACATCCTATTCATAACAAAAATGACTCACGTAACAAAACATATAAAGGAAAAAAAATCAGTTAACACCCAAAACAATGATACTACTAAAATATTATTAACAAATTAATATTATAAGATCATATATGATATCATATTTATGTATGTATTTCTTGTATAATTTAATAAAAATTATTTAACTATTATACAGAAGGTTAACATACCCTCGACCAAGGAAAAGTATAAGGTAATGGTTAATTTCACAATCTTTTTATTATCTGAGGTTGTTTTTACATAAGTATCAACTAGGACATCTTTATCATCCACATCCATGTTTCTTAAAAATGTATTTCAATTTTTTTTAATATTTACTATACTATGGGTTGAATTCATTTATACCCTTGTTTGAATTTTTATAAAATGGTTTGAAATGAATATTTCCATTGTTTTCCAAACAAGGTACTTTATGGCCTTTTTGACAAATTAAGCTAAGAATGTTTTTTAACTTATACGGCGGGTGCAATTATTCTCCACCATTATAACACCTTTAAAGGTCCCCTTAGAAGCCTATAAGAATATTTTCAAAATAAATGTTTTCTTTTATAATTACATGACTTTTAAATGATTTCAAAATAGAAAGAGATATTCCTCTCAAATAATTTTGATTTCATCTATGTCAACATCCTTTAAGGGATTTTATACTTGTTTGAAGTTGATTTATTATGATACAAATATTCCATATTGTATCAAAGTTTTTGAGATATTTTTGATTGTGAATGTTTTATTTTTATACCATTCATGGTTTATGGTTGACATATTTACATTTCTTATGCTATTTTTAATCCAAATGTTTATGTTATGTTTCAACCTTTTCATATGAGGAATGCATTGGACTTAGTAAGTGACATGTGGAGACCTCTATATATCCTTGATGCATCAGTAGGTCTAATGAGAAAAACTAGTTTCCTGACACGAGTCCTTGAAAAAATCTTATTTGTACTCTTGGAACTAGGCCTTGACTATGTGGTTAGGATGACCGACATTATGAATTACATCATTATGAAATTGGATATTGATATTTCATGTGATTATTTGAATAGTAGTATATCCATGTGAATAATTAAATGGAATTATTCAATTTATATTTACTATATTATGCTGAAGTTTAAGTTTAAAAGGAATAGGTTTTAGTCTTATACATTGCCTTAAATGTTTATGCTTATTTATGAAAGTTTCCGCTATATTGTTATCCTTAATGAGCATCTGAGATCACCCCTTTATTTGTTTTATTTTTCCATGGATGTGAAGAAGTATTTTATGGTTGAATTTTGGGGATAGGCTAAGGGATAAAAGTGTGTTTAAAGGGGACAAAATTTTATTGTTGTTTTTATCTCATGATGTAATGTAAAACTTATATTTTTATCTAGTAATTCTAAGGCCACTAAACTAATAGGTCTTTTGGGACTTGATTCCTTGTATCATGCCAATGATATGTAATAATGCACCGACTCAGGGTAACTAGGGTCGGGGCATTATAGTTGGGATCATAGGAAGTTTAATACAAACCTTGGAAACTAGATTTAGATAAAATCTGATTAGAGCACATTACCCTAAGATAGACTTTGAGGATTAGTATAGAAGAACTTACTAGAATTTTGGTAATGTAGAGATTTTGTGTATTTTTCAATAAATACATCTCTGTCTAGATACGAGAAGGTAGAGGAGGCTTCAGAACAAATGTACCTAAGAGTGAAAACTCCGACAAGGAGTTTCGGGTTTGACCTAGGGTATCCTGATACACGACAACGGGCCTTGCTGCAGTCTTGGTTACGACACTCTTAGGGGATATGATTAGGATAATTCACATTTTCTTTACAAACCATTAAGAATGATTTATGATTATATACCTCCTCAAATAAAACATTTTTATGATTATGGATTATATCCATAAACTGTTCAATTTATGTTAAGTGTTTTACAAGTTTGGAATTATGTATTGCGATTCATAAACTAATGTAGTGTATGCCATTGTTTAGAAATGGAGCCTAGTGGAAGGAATGAGAACTGTATCAATGAATGTAATCCATGTAGTGATTTAACTCATACTCAAGATAATTATAGTGGATATGGTGATGCAACTAGTGCTGATCAGCTTATCACCATACCGGGACAACTCACTCAGGTTACGAATAATAAAATTACCCGTATGGAGAACCCCGATCCACAATGTAGAGGATCAATGTTAGAACTATTCATGAGGAAACAACCACAAACATTCAATGGGACTAAAAATCCATTTGTAGCAGAGCAATGGATAAGTTCCTTAGAGAAAATATTTCATGCTCTGGGGAGTAGCGAAAGAGAAAAATTTGTCATTGTAGTTTATCGCATCCTGGGATTTTTAGATCAATTGTGGTCATTAATTCAAAAAAAAAGAGGATGAAAAATTATGAAATATGGAATTGAAGAATTTTAAAGATATTTTCTTAGAAAAATACTTTCCTTGTGACCATCGAGTGGATATGGAAAGATAATTTCTGTGTCTGAGGTAAAAGGAGGATGAGAATTTCGAAAAGCATGAGGATAACTTTACAAGGTTAGCAAGGAATTCTGAAGATTATATACATAACCCAAGGATTAAGATTGATCAATTATCTAATGGGTTAAAACCATTTCTCCATTGAGCATTAGTCTCACAATCCTTCTCATCATACAAAGATATTTTCTCATGTGCTATCAAGACATAAAAGGATTTATCTAAGTCTTATGACTTTAAAGTAAAGCAAGAGAAGAAGAGATATGTTGAAAACTATGGAAATAGAAATAAGGGGAAGAAGGGAAAAGTTGAATATCCATCCTGTTATAAATGTGGGAAGAAATACCCTAGTAATTTCTTGAAGGGAATGGGAGTCTGTTACAATTGTGGTGAAAAAGGCCACCAAGCTTGTGATTGTAAAAGAATGAAAGAGGATGTCAATGTTGAATGCTACAATTGTAGACAAATGGGGCATTATAAAAATGAATGTCCTAAGAACCAAGGAAACTTACCTTAGAAAATCTCAAGGGAGCAATGCCAAGCTTATGCGATCACTACTACTAAGGTTGAAGCTCCGAAAGACGTGGTGGCAGGTAATTTAATGGTTTCCCCAAGTTTAGCCAATGATTTATTTGATTATGTATCATCGCATTGTTTCATATCTTCCTAGTTTTCTAAGAAATTTATTTATTTCCAATTTTATTTAACAAGGGAGTTTTCAGTCAAAACTCCTAAGGGATGTATCATTGCAACAAAGTTTTGTGAATCAGTTCCCATTAGGACATATAAATGTTTTTTATCTTCTGATATCATCGTCATACCCATGATTGAATTTAATATAATCCTCTTTATGGATTGGATTTCATACCATGATTCGAAAATTTATTGTAAGAAGAATAATGTTACAATTTTTGATGATGATAAGGAATAACTTATCTTAAGAGAAAAAATATCACCATCTGATTCTTATCTAAATCCACTCCCTATAGCTCTACTAAATTAAATTATCAGGGAGGAAGAGAGTGAAATAACTATGTGTGATTAAAGGATTGTTCAAATAGAGAATGTACCTATTGTACAAGAATATGTTTATGTATTTCTAGAGGATTTATCTGGACATCCTTCAGAATCAGAAATTGAGTTTTCCATTTATTTAATTCCTGGTTCAAGGCCCATATCGAAGATCCCTTATAAAATGGACACTGTGAAATTAGTGGAGCTAAAGAAACAACTAGAGGAGTTGAGTAATAAAGGATTTATTTGAACTAGTGTTTCTCCATGGGTATCCCCTATTCTTTTTGTTAAAAATAAAGATGGATCTATGAGGTTGTGCATTGAATATAGGGAGATCAATGCTATAACAATAAAGAACAAGTATCCTCTACCTCGCATTGATGATTTATTTGATCAACTTCATGGAGATAAATATTTTTCAAATATTGACCTTTGATCTAGATATCATCAGTTATGTGTGAAGAAGGAAGAAATTACAAAGACAACATTTTGAACTAGGTACGAGAATTACAAGTTTATAGTAATGCCTTTTGGACTGACTAATTCACCCTCTATCTTAATGGATCTAATGGACAAAGTTTTCAAGGAATATCTTGATGACTTTGTAGTGGTATTTATTGATGATATCTTGGTATACTCCAAAATCTAAGAAGATTATGAAAATCACTTGCACACTATTCTAAATAATCTTACAAGAAATGAATTATATGGGAAGTTCAGATAATGTGAATTCTGGATTTAGAAGATTTAATTTGTTGTCCATATTGTCTCTAAGGATGGAATATATATTGATCCTTCAAAGACCAAGGCAATCCAAGAATGGATAGCACCGGCAAGTATAACTGAGGTACAAAGTTTTGTTGGTTTAGTAGGTTATTATCAGCATTTCGTCCAAAAATTTGCCTGATTGGCTAACCCATTAACCAAGATCACACATAAAGGAGTTAAATTTGTTTGGACAAAAGAGTGTGAAGAATGTTTTAAAGAACTTAATATAAGATTAGTAAATGATCCTATATTGACTCTACCATCGCGGAATGATGGGTTTATTATTTATAATGATGCTTCAAAGAAAAGACTTGGTTGTGTCCTTATTCAGAATGATAGGGTTATTGACTTTGTATCACGATAGTTAAAAATTCATGAAAAAAACTATCCCACTTATTATTTTTAGTTAGAAACTGTAATATTTACTCAGACGATATGAAGACACTATCTATATGGTGAAAAATGTGAGATTTATATTGATCACAAGAGTTTGAAGTATATTTTATTACAAAAAGAACTCAACATGAGGCAAAGGAGATGGATCAAACTACTCAAGGATTATGATTGCACCATACACTACCACCCAGGGAAGTAAAATAAGGTGGAAGTTGCTTTGAGAAGAAAGGATCATGGAGTTTTGAACAAGATGAGAGTTGAAAGGGATCCTATTTTCATGGATCTAGTAAAGATGGATATGGGAATAGCCATGGAAGGTGAAACATCAATTCTTTTTCAAATGGTTTCCAAACCATCTTTAATATAAAAGATAAAGAGTTTTCAGACTAATGATGAGGAGTTTCAAAAGAAGATTAAAGCTGTGAATAATGAAATATTGAGTGACTTTTTATATGAAGATGGAATTTTTAAATTTGGGAAGAGACTTTGTATTCCCGATATACCTGATCTAAAAAGGTAATTGTATGATGATGCTCATAGCTCCAATTTCTCCATACACCTTGGTAGCACTAAGATTTTTAGAGATTTGAAGGAACATTTTTTATGGGAAAACATGAAGAGGGATATTTCTGATTATGTGTCAAGATGTATGGTTTTTCAACAAGTGAAAGCTGGAAGGCAACATCCTAGAGGAGTCATGCAACCTCATTCTATACCTAAGTGGAAATGAGATGATATTATGATGGAATTTGTCATGGGACTACAAAGGAATCCTATAAGGAATGATTCAATATGGTCCATTATTGATCATATTACCAATTCTGCACATTTTCTTACTATAAGAGAAGATTTACCACTTGAACGTTTAGAAAGACTGTATATTAATAAAGTTTTAAGACTTCATGGATTACCCCGGTCAATTGTTTCTGACCATGATCCCCATTTTACATTAAGATTCTGGAAGAGTCTTTAGAAGGCCTTGGATATTGAAATCCATTTGAGCACTGCCAACCACCTTCAAACTGATGGACAATCGAAACAAATTATTCAAACCTCAAAAGACATGTTGAGATCTTGCACACTTGACTTTCAAGGTATGTGGGATCAATATTTACCTCTGGTATAATTTTTCTATAATAATAGATTCCATTCAAGTATTTAGATGGAACCATATGAATCATTATATGGAAAGAGATGTCACACACCAACTTGTTGGGATGATGTTGGTGAAAGAAAAATCGTAGGCCCAGAACTTATTGAGGAAACAATGGAAAAGGTTAAGATTATCCAAACCTACATCAAAGCTACTCAAAGTAGGAAAAATAGAGACGTCGATAACCAAAGGAAGGATTTGGAATTTCAGATAGGAGATCATGTTTTCTTAAGGTATCTCCATGGAAGGGAGTTATATATTTTGGTAAGAAGGGTAAATTAAGTCCTAGGTACATTAGACCTTTCGAAATTCTAGAACAAATTGGAGTTGTAGCTTATCATTTGGCAATGCCGCCAAGTCTATCCAAAGTTCATGATATGTTCCACGTATCACTGTTGAGAAAATACATACCTGACCCAACACATGTACTCACCTATGAAGAAATAGAACTAGAACCCAATCTGTCTTATTGAGAAGAGCCTATCAGAATTCTTGATACCAGTTAACAAGTGTTGAGAAACCAGACGACTTGTCTGGTGAAAGTTCTATTGAGAAATCATAATATGGAAGAGGAAACATTGGAACCCAAGGAACTTATGATGAAGAACCACCCAAATATTTTTATGTAGTAGTATTCTAGAAATTTTTAGGATGAAATTATTTGAAGGAGGGAAGAATGTAACACCCCAAGCTTCCATGATACATTTCCCTTTCAATAATGTAATAGCTTGCGTTGTATGCAACTTGGAGTTTTAACACCCCACGACCAATCAAACTAGCTGTTATGAATAGTAATACCCACTTTTTGAAAATTTATAAACTTTTTTTTTCAAAATGAAATTAATTTTTGGATTTGGAATATCAAAATAATCTTAGGGTGAATTTTTGGTACTCTTCCGATAACTTTCAATTTTTTATGAATAGTGAAAAATACTAAATTTTAATTAAAAACAAATTTTTTAATTGAAATAATTTATAGTGATAAATTATAAATTTGAATGTCTTTTATGTATAATTAGATTATATATTTATCATTTAATATAATTTAGTTCATTGGATGTAATTTCACATTTAAACTGGACATAAACAAGTGTCAATCTTTTGATAATTATTATTTCTTAAAAACATACTTTTTTGTTTTGACAATGAGAATCAATTTTAAATTAATTTCGGACACTCATGTATTTTGAGTTTGGAAAAATGGATTCCATATTTTGAATCATGAGGTCCAAATTGTGTAAATAGTTAACTTTTATTTTTATACATTATGAATACTTATTTCGTTAAATATTTTCTTTACCATGGTTAAAGGGGTATATCCGGTAAATAAGGGTAAAAAATAATTTTATAATAATATTAAATTACCCTAAAACACATCCTAACCCTATTTAAAGATAAATTTCCTGCCATGGGCATCCTTGTGTCAATTTGGGGACCCCATGGAGCCACTTAAGAGTGATAATGACACTTTATATTAATTAAATTAATATAAAGACAAAAATGACATGAACATATATATTTTAGTAAAACAATTTTTACATGGGGTTATATAAGTTATATATTTGAATATAAATATTAATTTGAAATATAAAAATATTTAATACATCATTGTAATTTTTTTTATAATTTTTAGACATCAAATAAATAAAATTATTTATGACAGAATAATGATGTAGTGTTTACCTCATTAATGAATGATTTAAATAAATGAGATTATAAAAATTAAAACAATATCCAAAACCTGTCCAATTATTATTGGATGATTTTATTTTGAACATGAGTCATCTTATCTTCTACTTTAATTAGTTTTGGACCTTTAGAAACCGAAAATCATTATATAATAAAATGATATTTTCAAACATTCCTAAAGAGCCCCTCCTCCCCCTTATAAAAAAACCTCAACTCTAACCCATTTCTCAAAACACTAAAGCCATTTGGGTCATCCAAAATATACCTAATTAATCTCCCTACATCCCTATCATCCTCCTATAATCCTTACCTTAGGTAAAAGGCACTTCATGTAAGCCTTTTCATTCAAACCAAAGGGAGTTACCCGATTTAAAGGTAACATCCCCTCTTAAGTTCTTTTCTTTTATTTTACTTATACACCCCCATAAAATCTCTTTATTCATTTATTTTATAAAAAAACCAGTATCCTAAATATAATAGGTTGTTGGTATGAGAATTATTTGAACTAAACTTACACACACCCCCATCTAATGGGTATAGAACATAATGTTTCTATGGACGGCGAACTAATGCCTCACGAAATGATGATTGTTCAATCTTCTAATATCACCTCTTATGGTGGAAATTATGATGTTAATATAATTTTATATGATATAAATGATATTTATTTTATCTATAATATTATTTAATTCTCTTTTATATCATACCTTTATTCTTTTCATGTTGTATATATACAATAATTTCATTTGAGGAAGTGCGGACTATCGCCCCCTCAAAGTTCGTTCATACCATACATGGAACGTATATAGGATAGTGTTAATGAACTTATGTAACATATATAAAATATTATATTATAATTTAATAATAATATACCTATGTAAAATTTGGTTTTATTTCCTTTTAAAATAAAAAAAATGAAATGGAAGTAGCATTCGTGCGTACGTACAGATTACCGTCTCCATGAATGCGATGAGATTCATTCCCCATCTTAACCATTCAAGAATAATTTTCATTTGATTATTAAAAATAATATTTAAGAACATAATATCATTCTGGATATGAATAAAATACATTCTATCCATAACAAACATGACTTACGTAACAAAACATATAAAGGAAAACAAATCAGTTAACACCCGAAACAATGATACTACTAAAATATTATTAACAAAAAAATATTATAAGATAATATATGATATCATATTTATGTATGTATTTATTTTATAATTTAATAACAATGATTTAACTATTATACATGAGGTTAACCTACCCTTGACCAAGGAAAAGTACAAGGTAATGGTTAATTTCAAAATCTCTTTATTATCCGAGGTTGTTTTTACGTAAGTATCTACTGATACCTCTTTATCATCCAAATCCATGTTTCTTAAAAATGTATTTCAAATTTTTTTTACTATTTACTAGACTATGGGTTAAAGTCATTTATACCCTTGTTTGTACTTTTTATAAAATGGTCTGAAAGGAACATTTCTATCATTTTCCAAACAAGGTACTTTATGACCTTTTCGACAAATTAAGGTAAGAATGTTTTTTTAACTTATATGGTGGTGCTATTATTCTCTACAATTATAACAACTTTGAAGATTCCCTTATAATATTATAAGAATATTTTCAAAATAATTTTTTTCTTTTATAATTACATTACTTTTAAATGATTTCAAAATATAAAGATATATTCCTCTCAAATAATTTTGATTTCATCTATGTCAACATCTTTTAATGGATTTTATACTTTTTTGAAGTTTATTTATCATGATACAAATATTCCATATTGTATGGAAGGTTTTGTGATATGTTTGAATGTGGATGTGTTATTTTTATACCACTCATGGTTTATGGTTAACGTATTAACATTTTGTATGCTAGTTTTAATATGAATATTTATGTTATGTTTCAATATTTTCCTATGAGGAATGCATTGGACTTAGTAAGTGATGGGTGGAGCCTGATATAGCTCCTTGATGCATCGGTAGGTCTCATGAGACAAACTAGTGTCTTGGAACAAGGCCTTGAAAAAATCTTATTTTTAGTTCTGGTATGAGGCCTTGACTATGTGGCTATGATGTCCAACATTATGCATTCCATCATTATGAAATTGGCTATTGATATTGAATGTGATTATTCGACTAGTAGAATATCCATGTGAATAAGTAAATGGAATTATTTGATTTATATTTTCCATATTATGATGAAGTTTAAGTTTAAAATTATTATGTTTTAGTCTTATATATTTCCTTAAATGTTTATGCTTATTTATGAAAGTTTCCACTATATTATTATCCTTACTGAGCATCTGAGCTCACCCCTTTTTATGTTTTATTTTTCCCAGGATGTGAAGAAGTATTTTATGGTTGACCTATAGGGATAGGCTAAGGGATATAAGTGTGATAAAAGGGGAAAAAATGTTGTTGTTGTTTTTATCTCATGTTGCAATGTAAAACTTATGTCTGAATCTAGTACTTCCAAGGCTACTAAAATAATCGGCCTTTCAGGACATGATTCCTTGTATCATGCCAATGTTATGTAGTAATGCATCGAATCTGGGTAACTAGTTTCGGGGTGTTACACATATCCTTAGGTTATTAATAATTATTTTTTAAATGATATTTATAAGGAGGTTTCTAGTAAATAATGACTTAACGAGAGACTCTTATAAACTTGTTTTTTATGTTTTCATGTTTCCAAAAGAACTAGACCTAAAATATTCTAGCATAGATTATTATGTAATTAAATGAATATTAATATACTAATATGTGATATATATTTATGAAATTTCAGGGTAAAAATATTTGGTATTAGAGAAACTGACCTACTCAATATTGAGAAAAAATAACAAGTGATCGGTATCACTCAAAGTGTTCCTTTTTATTTAAAATTTACATTACTTCTAGTAAAAAGAAAAAAATGAAATATTAAATGCTGAGAAAACACATTCATATTGTTTTTATATTTTAGTAAAATTATCCATGATTCATTTGTGATGTGTATGAATCAACCACACCTCAATCTGATGCATGGTATGGCCGGTATGACTTTAACTGTGTATTTTTATATTAAATTAACATTAAATTGAGTACAAAGAACTAGTGACACATTAAAAACAGATAAGACACATTTGTATTGTTTTTAAACTTTATTAAAATGATCCATGATTCATTTTTGATGTGTAGGAATCAACCACACCTCAATCTGATGCACAGTGTGACTGGTATAACTAAAAGTGTCCGTTATCAGTTTAAAATTGACATTTTACTTCAAAACATGTCACTCATTAAAAACTAAGAAAAGGAACTATGATTATATTGATAATTTAGGAAAGTTATTCATAAGTCATTTTTGATGTGTATGAAGTAGTCTCATGTCAAACTGACACACGATGCGACCAGTATAACTCATAATGTGTGTTTCCATTTTGAAATGACATTTTAGTAAAAAACACATCAGACATACTAAAAACCAAGAAAACATATTCATATTGTTTTGATACTCTAGGAAAACGATCTATAAGTCATTTTTAATGTGTATGAATCATCCACACCTCAATAAAACACATAGTGTGGTTATTATAACTCAAAGTGTCTCTTTTTATTTAAAATTGACATCAATTTAAGTAAAAAACTACACGTGACATAATGAGAAGCAAAGAAAAGCATTTGAATTGTTTTTATATTTTATAAAAAAGATCCATGGTCCTTTTTGATGTGTAAGAGTCATCCTAACCTCAATACAACACACGGTGTGACCGGTATGACTATAAATGCATCTTTTTATTTAAAATTGACATTAATTTATGTAAAAATAGAAAGTGACATACTAAAAAAAATGAGAAAACACATTTGGATTGTATTGATACTTTCGGAAAAATACCCACGAGTCATTTTAGACATGTAGGACTCAGATTAACCTCAATATTATGCATGGTGTGGCTGGTATAAGTCAAATTGTTTTTTATTTAAAATTGACATGAATTTAAGTAAAAACAACAAGTGACACACTGAAAACTAAGAAAATGAATTAGTATTTTTTTTTATATTCTAATAAAATGATATATTATTAATTTTTGATGTGTAGGAATAATCCTCACCTCAATACGACGCACAGTGTGTCCAGTATCACTCAAAGTCTCTATTTTTATTTAAAATTGACATTAATTTAAGTAAAAACAAAAAGTGACATACTAAAAACAAAGAAAACACATTTTTATTGTTTTTATATTTTAGGAAAAAAATATATTTGTCATTTGTGATGTGTAGGAATTATATTCACCTCAATACAACACCCGATATAGCCGCTGTAACTCAAAGTTTTTCTTTTTATTTAAAATTGACATTAATTTAAGTAAAAACAACAAGTGACATATTGAAAACTGATAAAATGCATTTATATTGTTTTTATATTTTAGGAAAATGATCTATTAGTCATTTTTGACATGTAGGGATCAACCTCACCTCAATATGATGAATAGTGTGGCCGGTAACACTCTAAGTGCATCTTTTTATTTAAAATTGACATTAATTTAAGTAAAAACAACAATTGACATACTGAAAATTGAGCAAACACATTTGGATTGTTTTGATATTTTAGGAAAATAATATATTATTCATTTTTGACATTTAGGAACTATCCAAACCTAATACGATGCATGGTGTGGCCGATATAATTCAAAGTGTCTCTTTTTATTTAAAATTGATATTAGTTTAAGTAAAAACAAAACAAATGACATAGTGAAAACCAAGAACATGCATTAGGATTGTTATCTTATTTAAAAAAAATGATCTATTAGTAATTTTTAACATGTAGAAATCATATGCACCTCAATACAATGCACAACTTGTCTAGTATCACTCAAAGTGTCTCCTTTTATTTAAAATTGACATTAATTTAAGTAAAAACAACAAGTGACATACCGAAAACTGAGAAAACACATTCAGATTGTTTTGATATTTTAAGAAAACGATATATTCATAATTTTTTATGTGTATGAATTATCCTCACTTAAATATGACACATTTCATGTATTTTATAAATCAAAGTATATCTTCTTATTTAAAATTGACATTAATTTAAGTAAAAACAACAAGTGACATATTGAAACCCAAGAAAGTGAATTCAGATTGTTTTTATATTTTAGGAAAACAATATATTAGTAATTTGTGACATGTAGGAATCAGCCTTACCTTAATAAGATGCACAATGCAACCAGTATCTCTCAAAGTGTATCTTTTTATTTAAAATTGACATTAATTTAAGTAAAAACAAAAAGTGACATACTAAAAACTGATAAAACACATTCAGATTGATTTTTATATTTTTAGAAAATGATCTATTAGTCATTTGTGACATGTTGAAATTATCCGTACCTCAAACTGATGCACGATGTGACCGATATGACTCTAAATGTGTGTTTCGAGTTTGAAATGACATTTTAATAAAAAACACAACTAACATACCAAAAAACAAGAAAAAACATTCAGATTGTTTTTATACTTTAGGAAAATGATCCATCAGTAATTTTTGATAGGTAGAAATCATATATAACTCAATACAATGCACGGTGTGGCCGGTATTACTCCAAATGTGTTATTATTTAAAATTGAGATTAATTTTATTAAAATAAAAAGTGACATACTCAAAACCGAGAAAAAACATTCAGATTGTTTTGATATTGTTTGAAAATGACCATAAATCATTTATAACACTTGGGAATCAACCCCACCTATAATAAGATGTACGGTGTGACCGATATAACTCCAAATGTGTCATTTTTATTAAATATTCACATTTTATTATTGTGTTCTTTCATATTAATGTTTAATTTATTTATTTATTATATTACTAACATAATATTTTTTATCTTATATAGGTGGAATATTTTTCTTAGGTTGAGATGATTTGTTCGACAACTAATACCATGGTTGGAGGGGATCACATGCATCAAAAGATGAAATATTAATGTTTTAGAATGTTTGTTGGAAAATTGTAAATGTAATTATATAAAAATTTTTGTTTGAAATATAAATAGCAGTGTTTTATTTGTATATAACAGGGGTGTACATTTTTGTATTTGTGATTTCAATTAAATATATATAACATTGTTTGATATTATAGCATTGTTTGGGAAATTGTAAGTTTTTGTAGGGTTTTTCTTTTGGTTATGCTGAAACAGGTGGCTAGGCCTTTATCAACAATAAAAATAGCGAGGATAAAGGGGACCCCCACTTTATCATTACTGTGATTAATAGAAATTTTTTAGTACTGTTAAAGTCCATTTTTCACACTGTGAAGGAACATATGTGTAGTAGTGTAAGTTGAACTTCAAATGACCATAAATTTTAATCCAGGGGATCATTTGGGCTCTACCACATATCAAATAAAAGTTTTATATGATCTCTAATCACTGGTGATAGAGGGAAATCATCTTTCATAATTTTGAGTCAAAAAGGCCCAAAAGTTTTCCAAAAGTGAGTTTTTAGTTAGGGTACCCAATTTTTTTAACATTCGATGGAATTTCAACCTTTTTTAAGGTGTCTTTTTTCCCGTTACAGTAAGGACTAAATTTATTCTTAGGGTTTACACTCATATTGATATTATGATTTTTAAATCTTATCATTTTTCACAATGTACAAATATTTATAATCAAATATATAACAATACATACATATTTTTTTTATATATTCACACATAAAAATTTAATTTTATAAATAATAATTAAACATATTTACATATAAAATATATTTATCAATATAAAAAACTTATCTGAATAGAAAATAACATCCATTTTATTTTAAATACAAATGTATGAATATTTATATACATATACAATTAATTTATATATAATGTATATATATATATATATAATGGTGCTTAAATATATATATGTTTGTCAATACAAACACACACAGATATATATATATATATATATAAACATTATATATACATTTTACACCATTATGGATGATTTAAGCACCATTATCTCAAACTTTTCTTCCCTAATTATTTTTTTTAGTCATAATAATTAACACTATTTATAGTCGTTGAGCTAAAATAATAAACTAATGAATAAAATAATCAAACACCTCTCTCCTCCCCTATAAATACCACCCCTTCTCCTCACAACTCAAGAGATTTTCGACTTCTCTAAATTATACTAAATTCCCATCCCACACCTCTCCGCCATGTCTAATATCTTCTGGTCTCAAAAAAGTACCAACCCCAAGTGCCTCAAGGAGGTTATCAAGGAGACGATATTCAAGAGGTAAAATCCCCAATTCTTCTCTTTTAATTTTTGTTATTTTCTTATTCTATACTCACATACCCTATCCAAAGTGACTTGATAAATCCAGTATCATATATATAATGAAATATTATTTTTTAGTGGAATATCCATCATCAAATCTGTTCTCTTATCCTTTTATTCTAAAAATGAAAACATCATCTGTGATGTGTTGATTCACCATCTTCATGGACTACGAGTTTTCATTTTCCATTACCTCCTTCAAGGAAGGTCATAAAAAATTATTATGGTTAATTTTTTTTAATATGTATATTATAAATTTTTTAATGTTTTAGAACTAATTTATAGACATAATAAAAAATAAAATGAAACTGGTTCATAATGTTCGTAAAAACCGAAAAAATAAACTAAACTTTTTTCATTAATATTTTATCTAATGAATCATCCTCATATAAAAAAATATGATATATAAGACCAATTAAACTTCTATAAGTTCATTAATAACATATTTTTTTAATTATGGATAATTATTTTCATTTTACAAAAACTTATATACTTGTATACAAGTGAACCGATCTTGAAAACCAAGAAAATGAACACTCAGAGAACAATGAAATTAACTCTACAACTCATATAAATTATACTAAATGAACTTAATAAAATTAAAATAGTTAAAATTCATATATAATTGGTTCTCAATTAAGTAATTAATGAATCTAATTTTATTATATAGGACATTAAGTACAAGTGAATAACACATCAAGAATCATAAGGTAAGGGGATTTTCGAACCCAACTTCTTTTATTTGGTTATTCATCTTTCATGCCAAATTTAAGTGTGGATATTATTTTAATATTATTAAAATATAATTTTAGTGTTATTCCCTTTTACTTTTGTGGATATACACGTTTCCAATCTAATTTTATGAAAAATACAAACATTTTCCAAAATAACTTTTCTTTCCCAAACACATCTTGACCCCTCTTGAGTTACTTCTTCTTCGCTAAAAAATGATGATTCTTATACCAAATATGTTCTTTCTATTTCCCATTTAGAAAAATAAAGTTTATTAATGAAATAATTATTGATTAAATCCTTATAAAACCTATTCCTTTACATGGGATACTTCATGACTTTTATTGATATACTTTCTATGTGGCATACATGATTATGTAAATGTTATAATGTGACAAGTGGTCCCATAAGTATATATCCCACTAATGCATTATATAATGTGATTTATCTCATGATATAATGTGTAATATGAATGAAAATGATGCTATCTTTGTTCATAATGATGATTTTATTATTATGGACATATTTTATGCATGAACATGGTGATATCTTTGTTCTCAACAATATTTGGTAATTGACCACTAAGACATGATGTTTCATTTTTATGAATTTCCACATTCCATGTCTTTATATAATTATACTTTTCATGATTATGATTATGATCCTATGCTTATGTTATGATAATGATGATTATTATTACCCATGTTTTATTGATTCATGTACTTATTCAACATCTTACTGGGCTTTTAGCTCACCTCTTTCTTTGATGTATATCATAAGGTGACTACATGTACTAAGGAGAACACGAGATTTAAGGGGATAAAGAGGAAGATTTTAAATAAATGTTTATGTTTTATTATTCATAAGTAATGTATAGTTCTAATTTTAATAATATAATAAACCCTTGGATCCTAGATTATAATGATTTTATGTTGTATATCTTTAAAATTATGTAATAGTTATGTAAGAAAAAGTAGGGTCAGTATAGATAATGACCCCCGAGTTCCACCTCCAGAAGGCCTCAGGTTGGAGACTAGCACCAAGGGTATGTAAACCTCATGTATGAGAGGCATTACCCTCAATAATAATGTAGGATAGTGAGATAAGATGAATCATCCACAAATAATGCCAAGACATAATATAAAATAAAGCCAAAAACCATCCCAAAATGCATGTAAAAATAAAATTGATATAGGTAAAATCCCCCAACATCATACATCTAGGCATTCCCACCTCTTCTGAATAACACCACAACACATAAAATCTCACCCGCAAACACTTGGGCCATCACATCACAACTCATAACCACTGTAGTAGGGAATTGTGAACATGAAAGGCATCAACCATGTTCCCTCATCCTACCCTAATCAACCCCCACCATAATCCATATCATCACACCTATACCAAAGACATATGGGTCATCCCATATCATCACATCACATGTATAAAATAACACTTTTAACTTTTGGACATGACAACCCCTTCATATCACCAAATCATGGAAGAGAGAGGTGGAAGAGTGGCTAGCCAACCATCCATCCTCCCACCAGGATATTGGGAACCCCCCCAAATATATATATGGGTGATGGTAAATTGTGGTCAACATGGGTGGGAAGTATAAAAAAATCACAAAGAAATATAGTGTATATATAATAGTTACACACAATCCCATAAAAGGGGTTTAAAATAAAGGTAGCGATCAATTCAAAACTTTCAACACTTTGCTGTTGCCTCTAAATGTATAAAACCCCACAAAAATCCATAAGCCACAAACCATATTTAAT
This sequence comes from Viscum album, assembly GCA_963277665.1. NCBI lineage: Eukaryota > Viridiplantae > Streptophyta > Magnoliopsida > Santalales > Viscaceae > Viscum > Viscum album. The sequence continues at coordinate 1,571,322,202 of OY728133.1, read as the reverse complement.
TAAATCCAAATTATAGATTATCTGTTATAAACCCATTTCAATTAAAATATCCAGTCCATTAAACACTCTCCAACCCATTAATTTATATTTAATAGCCCTCCATTTAAACTGCACAACTTGTTATAATTTATTCTTCCATTATTAAATCCATTTTAATTATAATACTACTTGGGTAACTATTTCAACACAATAAATAACATGCATCAAAACGAAACAACCCAACAACCACAACCAATTTCCACATTCCATCACACCACAACAAATTTCTCAACCCTATTACACAACCACATCACAACCACCATCACAACCCCACTACACAACCAAATCACATCCACTTCCCCCACACACATAACAACAAGGCCACCACCCATGAATCTCATCAACACAACCAATCAAAAATAAAAAATCACATCCAAAAACTTGTTACATAACACATATAATGTTTTCTAGATTGGGAATAAAGGATTACATTCAATTCCACTTCTTTATTTAAAGGAGTTATCACAAAATCCATATATCCTGGTGCAACCAATTCATTAGCTGAGTATAAGTGGTTAAATATTTATTTATGATGGTGTCACAAAAAATAAAACTACATAGGAATTGAAACATATGAAAAAATAGGGGATAAAAATCGACCATGATTCCATTGATAGTACAAACATAGATACTCCCAATATCACAATATCAAAAAGATATAAAAGCATGAAAAGCATTCCCCTTCCCCTTTACATTACATTTAAATAATTCTCTTTGTTAATTAAGATTTAACTATCCTCCTAAGAGATAAAAAGAGTAACCCATCCTACATGATACATAGAAAGGAGAAATGTGGGACCCCCACCTAGAAGAATAGCTCATTACACAAACTTCCTACACCAAAAATAGGGGGTGCACATATAGGAGGAAACCTCTTTGGGGAACTCAAACCAACAACAACAAAAAGTTTACATGAATTTTAGGGAATATGGGTTTAGAACCTCTTGTATCAAGAGAAAGTAATCCTAAAATAACAAAATAATGATCTTCTCTTTTGAAAGATTAGATCCTGAACCAATGGGATTATATATGGTTTTAATTGGACATTAAATTCGGATGTTATTAAATCCACATAGTTTAAACATTTAAAATATCTCCATACGTTTTAGAAATTGAAGATATTATTAATACCATTTTAAATGGATTTAAAGTTCATTAATTTTGGAATAAAAACATTTTTTCATAAAATAAATTTTAAAAAGGAAAATCTAGAAATTTTGGTAAAACTAGAAACATTTTTCAAAATGAGCCACCACTGGTCATCCAACGCGAGTTCAAAATAATCCACCATTGGTAATCTATCATTATTTCAAAATTATAAACTATTGGGGATCCACCGTTAGTTCAAAATGATACACCATTGGTGATCCACTGTTAGTTAAAAATAATACACCATTGGTGATCCACCTTTAGTTCAAAATGATCCATAGTTGGTGATCAACCATCAGTTCATAATGATCCACCTTTGGTGATCCCCTATTAGTTCAAAATGATCCACCGTTGGTGATCCACTCTTAGTGAAAAATGATCTACCATTGGTCATCCAGTGTTAGTTCAAAATGATCCACCTTTAGTGATCCAATATTAGCTCAAAATGAGCCACAATTGGTGATCCACTGTTAGTTGAAAATGATCCGCCATTGGTGATCCACCATTAGTTAAAAATTATACACCATTGGTGATCCACCATTAGTTCAAAATGATACACCATTAGTTCAAAATGAACCTTCGTTAGTGATCCACCATAATCCTCTAAAACACCTCAAAAATCCTTCCTTCCTTTACCAAATACCCTTAGACATTCCCTAGAAACCTCAAACACCAGGTTTCCCACAAAGTAATGGGTTGGAAGGTCGATGTCATTACATTGGATACCTCTCAAACTTTTCTCATCCTAGTGAATTCAAAACCACCCCGGAAGGAAATAGAGAAAAGTTCCAAACAACCATCCCTTGAGATACCTCTCAAGGATCTCATTACATCTGAAACTCCACAAAAAACTGAACCTACTAAATCAAATTCCCACAACAAATGAAAAAAATTGTACTACCTCAATCATACAAATTAAGAAATTCTATCCCCCATTCCAATATACTATCTGGTTTGGGTGACACTAACTCACTCACACGGGTTTAATCACATCATAGTTAATAAGTATCGATTAGAAATTAGGTTCCCCCTTTTCGTATGTCATAAATTTATCACGCATCATGCATAACAAACCAAGTAGAAAAATCATCACAAAAACAAAAAGATTCAAACATCATATTATAAGAAAACCATTAAAGGAAAAACTCAAAATAACTTTGGGTACTTGGTATGAATATACATCTCATGATCCTAAGTACTCTCCCCAAGTCCACCATTCCATGACAACATACAAACCAAAGGAATGGTCCATCATCATAGAACCTTCTCTAGATGGTCTTGGATATCCATTGGCTACTCCAAAAATGTTGTATCATCCTCGATATCCAACTATACCCATTCAATGACATGAGAGTAATTATAAAGATACTGATGGAGTTGAGAGACATGAAAGAAGTCATGGATCTGGTCTATTTGAGGAAAAATTTCCAACCGATAATCCACCTCACTAATATTCCCCAACACCTTAAAGGGACCAAAAAACCGGGGAAAGAGCTTAATCCCCTTACCGAACCTCCACTTCCCATGTTAAGGGAAACCCTTAAAGAACAAATGGTATCCAAACTTGAACTATATAGGCCCCCTCATATGATCAAAATAAATATTTTGATGGTCCTATGTTGCTTTCATTTTCTCATGAACCAACTAAACCTTCTCTCTCATTATCTACACCACATCAGGTTTAAGAAATGCAGACTCCCCAACCTATACCCAACACAATGGATAAATACATAACTTCCCATACAAATCCTAGAATGGGGACATGAAAATGGATGAGTAATAACTATTATTATAAGAAAGCTCAACCAAGGGCATGTGTCAAGCCCAAAATCTACTAATGTCCAAAAACATTATCTCAATATATCCTTTAGTGTATGGATAGTCTGCTATGTCTGCCCATTTGTCTGAGGATTGAAATCAGTGTTGAGGCCTAACTGAGTTCCAAAATCATATTGCAATCCCCTCCAGACTCGCAAGGTAAAACATACATCCCAATCTAATAAAATGGACCTTAGGACTCTATAAATCAACACTACCTCATCTATATTCCTCCTTGCCAAAACATCCACTATGCCCAACTCTTTGATCACTCGGAAGTGAGCTGATTTCATCAACCAATCCATAATTTCTCAAATAACATCACAACAACATTGAGCTTGGGGTAACCCTATGATTAATTCCATCAATATTTTATCCCATTTCTACTCAAGAACATCTGAGGGATGAAAAAAACCTCTGGGAACAAGTTGCACAACCTTCACCTACTATAAAACAAAATACTAAGCCACAAACATTAATATTACTCATTTCATCAATCGCCACAAAAACTGTGTCTTGAAGATATGGTACATCTTGGAAACTCATGGGTATACCTATAAAGGAGAGCTATGAAACTCATGAAGGAATACCTCATTCATTGTTACTAGAACAAAAAAACTCCCCCCTAACACCATTCGATTTCAACCATTCTCCAACTATCCCTCCAAAGAATCCCCATGGACAACATGATCACACATCATATCTACCTATAAGTCTCCCCACCGATACTCCTCCACCTACTACATCAGGGAAGACTGCACTTGCATATGAAACAAACATCCTCTACCATAATCCACCATTTCATCTAAGTTCAAGGATGATAACCCCTCCATTACTCTCCAATAATATCCAAACCCCAAAACAATATCCTTCTGTGACTTTTCTCACAAATAATCTTCCATAACATTCACCTTTCCTAAGGTATATGAGATATCAAAATCATAGTCCTAGAGAAGCTCCATCCACCTTCACTTTCATAGATTCAAATCACATTGAGAAAAGTAATGCCTCAAATTATTGCGATCTATGAAGACCAAAAAGCACCCCCGATGAGGTAATGTAGCCACAAATTTAGTACAAAAAAAACTGCTGGTAGCTCTAGATCATGGGTGGAATAGTCACTCTCATGAGGGTATAACAGTCTAGACCCATAAGAGATCACTTCCTTCTACTGAATCAGCATGAATCCCAATCCTAGATAGTAAGAATCACGAAACACCTCAAACATCACACCCTCCTTAGGTTATTGAAGCACTGAAGCACTAACCAACTTCCCCTTCAGATAGAGGAATGCTTCCTTGTCACAACCCAACATAAGCTAAGGCTCGATCCAAAACTACCCTAAGCCTTCCTTCGTAGGATAGGGGATAGAGACCAGTGTTGAAGGCATGAATAACTTGGGGAGGATGTTTCCTATATAACTTTATGCACACACACAACCATATTAATGAAAAAATTTAGAGGGAAAGGGTAAAGGATGAAACACTAATATAAAGTAAACAAACCATGAAAGAACCTTTAGACAGTACAAAAGTACGGTAGTGTAAATTGAAAAGTAATGGAAAAAAATATATGTCCAACCAGAAACATGTCCCAACCTGACAAAAATAGAAAAGTAAATTGCTTAAAGAGATCCTAGATCCTGAATCCCAAGCTATAACAACCAAACATGGTCCAAGCACCCAGTATCCCTAAGCTCCTTTATAGTCACAATCGATCTATCCATCATCTTCATAATACATGACATGTGTAGGAAAAACCCATGTAGGGGTGAGTATATACATACCAAATAAGACACCTCAAAAAGCTGAAGGGGGAGCAGTAAGAGATACAATAGGAAAGAAAGATATTAGATAGCACACAAGGTAAAAGATATAACTAAAGATAAAAACTCAATCCAAAACGAGAGTGGAAGTAAGCTTGTCCAAAAATAAGGGGATAAATATGGTGAGTAGATGATCTACCCGTTGAGTCTTGGCCACATATTGTAGAAGAGTAGACTCATCCGACTATGATAAACTAAACATAGAAAGTATGTGGCATACCCCACGTGTCTTCACCTCTCCTGGAAGGAAAGTAACCAAATACATGAAGTGGATACAAAAGGATATATATATATATATATATTCCTCATCAAAATAATCCCAAATGATAGAGTAAGGGGATCTCCATATCATAACTCATCCCAAGAAGAAGAGTATCCAACAGTCCCAAAAGTCCATCATTGATGCCTGACATCTCACACGCCTTCCTAGATGTAACCGTCCAAGTCATGTCATGCCTCATAACTATTCCGCATAGTCAAGGGGGGAACCAACTTGAAGTAAAGGACCCACTCCCTAGTGTGTTATGGTGTTACACTCTGATAGTATCCATGAAGGACCCACAACCATGCTGATGGGGGGTTCCACCCTGGTGTCATGGGGACTCATTACCTATGCTGATAAGGGGATCCACTTGGTATGTATAGGACCCATGACTATATTAAGGGGGTTCCACTCTATAGGTTGAGGAACCATGCCCTAGTGTGATAAGGGGTTCTACTCTAGTCATCGAGGACCCCCACCCTACCTGTTAGGGGGTTCCACTTGGTAAGAAGCTATAGAGGACCAACACCAATATTGATGGGGGGGGGGGGGGTTCCACTCTAGTCATAGAGGACTCACATCCTACCTGGTAGGGGGTTCCACTCGAAAGGTGTTGAGGATTCCACTACCCATTCCTACTAGAGGATCTACTTTGAAATCATCGAGGACTCCTCTGCCCAGCCTTACTATAGGGTCTACTCTGAAGTTCATGGTGATCCTGTGGATAACTATCATTATCAAGTGCCACCTAACCAAGATTCATGCCTGAAAAATTTCACATCATATCTATAAAGGCACAAATGAGGGAACTAGTGAATTTTATGTAAAAAAACACCTAGTATAGGCTACTCATGGTCCAAAACCTGAGTTCAAACAAAGGAGACATAGAAGGTCAAAGTTTCCTAGAAAGGAAACTAGGGGTACATGGCGTGTGAGGGGATCCACACAATATATGGTCCCACTCCATCACCTGGGCATGTCACTTGACAGCACATGGCTCCCGACTGTGTAGGAGTACATGCTGTGCAGGTGGAATACACAACATGTCCAAGATACCTGAGGACCAGGTCATGTGATGCTCACAGTGTTTATGTACTAGACCCTGTTTCCATGTACCAGAACCCATATCTATGTACTCAAGTACAAAGATATGTAACTGGACATGAAATTTGTACACATTTTCCTGCCTGTGTAATCCTCCACATGGTATTTCCATCTCGAGAATGTGTACACAATGTGTAAGAGGGATAAATGCCATATTATCCTTAAATTTTCCAAAAACCTAGCCACCTCCGTTGAGGGGGATACACACCGTGTGTTCATCCTTGAGCACAAATTATAGTTAGGTTTTCAATAGATTTTCTAGATTTGTTTTTGGTGCTTAAGTTTGGTCTTGACACTAAATATCCAGCTGTACCACCATTTGAAAATGGTGTATCTAGATGAAAATTGAAGTTTCTAACCATCATTTGCTGAGAATCAACCTCTGGTGGGTTTTCGGGGTTTTTTGTTAGTTTCGCAAGCACCATTTCCTTCTACCATTAATTCAGTGACCTTTAATCACTAGAAAAACATGAATACCTCAGAATAACCCCATATTAGTTCTTGGTTCATCGATCTGTGCCTCATGTGTGATTCTGTCGTAGTTCTGGGGGTTTGATTAGGCTCAATACTTCTCGAAAATATTGAACTGAGACTACATGGTCTAATAAGTGAAGAATATGAAGCAACAAGGGAGAAAATCACCAAAACAAATGTTTAAACATATTTTTCCAAGTTTTCTTGTCCAATGATCAAGAAAAGGGCATCCAAGGTTAGAAATTTTTTGAATAAACTTAGATTTCAATACTCGGGCGCATGAAAAGGCTGCAAAAAGGGGTGAAGATTAAAGAATAAGGATTTATCCACTCATACAATTTAATCAAAGGGTGTTAATCACCAATTTATGATTCATACCTTGATTATGGATCATTTTCTAATGAATAATGTGTCTCGAAAATGAGGAATATGGATCATTTCATTCGCTGCGACCTGGTCCAATCCGATCCAGTGTTTCATCATTGTCTGTTGAGATTTACCAATAGAGGATGGAGAGAGATATCTGGAATTATCCTAGGATTTATGTGACTAACCTTGGATAATTAACCATAGAAATATTATTATAGATTTATCCCATTTTCTTTAAGAATATTCACCTGTGAAATATAAAATGTAATAAATATTTTTATAAAATTAATTTTGGAAACACCCCCTTGGAATCCCACATTGTCTCAGTTCTTAACTCTGGAAATATATAAAAATATTTTGAAGTCTTACAAGACAAAAACCGGGTCTATACATCATTCTATCCTTTAATATTTTCAACCTTGAAAAGAAAAAAGTAAGAAAAAAACTTGTGATACTGATCCTGCACTTGGCTCTCCCACTCCTAGGAACCCTCCTGTACATTCCTGTACTGCCACAACACATGGACCAAGGGAATGGTCCATCTACTCAGGGTCCTCTCCTATCGATCCTTGATTGCTATCAGGTACTCTATAAAGGTGGATCTATCCTCGATGTCCATCTCACCCCAGTTTATAACAAGTGCGAGGTTGTGTACGTATCTCCTCAGCTGCAACACATGGAAGATACCTTACACCCACTCCAGCTGTGTTGGTAGGGTGAGGTGGTAGGAAACCTCTCCAACCCTCTACATGATCTAAAATGTCCTATTGAACCTTAGGGATAACTTTCCTCCCTATCCGAACCTACACAATCCTCATCACAGGGAGACTATCGGGAAAACATGGCCTCCTTTCTCGAACTCCAAGGGCCTATAATGGTTATCTACATAGTATTTTTGTTTACTCTGGTCCATCCTCATCCACTCATGGATGACTTGCACTTTCTTTGTTGTCACCTGAACTATCTTTTGTCCCACAAGGGATGTTTCACTAATCTATATCCAACAGAAGGGTGACCTACATGGTCTCCCATACAAGGCCTCAAACGATGTCATGCCGGTGGTTGAGTGGTAGTTATTGTTTTATGCAAACTATACCAAGGGAAGGTGATCCTACCAACTCCGACTAAAGTATAACACACAAGACCTCATCATATCCTCCTACACTTGAATAGTACACTTAGTATACCCATCAGTTTGGGGGTGAAAGGATATAATCATCCCCATTTGATTCTTGAATGCCTCTTTTAGGCCTCTCCATAATCGTGAAGTAAACCATGCATGTAGAGGCCCAAATCTTGACGTACATGGACATTACATTACTTTTGTGGAATACTTAGTACATAACAAAAACACACACACAAGGAACGTAATAGTTTAGTGTCTTTGGAAACTCGGAACATAATCTTCTAATCATGGTGAAAGATCTTCAACATCTCCCATAAAGATCTTCCCCTTTTTTTCTTACCTAAAACATTTATTTATATCCTGGGGAAAAGAAAACATAAAAGGGTGAGCTAAAATGCTCAGTAAGGGTAAACAAAAGAAATATCAATCACATCATATTCATAAGAACATAACATTTTGGAAATCTTAACCTGCAAAAGAGATCATAATATCATAACATGGGATAAATCATAGTAGTGAAATGTAATCCCAATAATCATAACTTAAAACATGAAACTTTGTGGAGTACACACATAATCATAGAGAATCATTTCTTATTAGTCAAGACTCATTTCCAAGACTATCTTAGTGGAAAAAGTCCATTTCTGAACCGAGTTCATTCCTCATTTCAGTCTTGTTTCACTAAACCGGTTTAACCTGCCGTTCCAGCCATGTCTATATCATGAGATATAAAATCTTTACCCAATGCATTGGAGGGAGATATAGGTCCCACCCATCTCATAATGATACCATTCTTATGTGTTCCACAAAATCATAAATCATACATCATTCCATAACCCATGTAATAAAAATGGGATTCTTAAACAACATGACATCATAAAACAATTCATATAAGATAAAGGATTTCATAAAAATAATTCCATCACAACATAATCAAATAAATGTAATAATAGGGATAGAAACAAAACCCTATATTATCTTATATGGAAAATAATTTTGATAAAACACTTGAACTCCATTCTTGAGGAAAATATCATTTCTACTTCCAAAAAATTTTCCTTTCTTAACATGTCATAAAATTTTAAACTAAAAGAAGTTGATTAAAAATAAACTTGAAAACTTTTAAATTAAGCATCTTGGAAATAATTTTTTAAAAATCCATTCATGCTGTATAAGTTAAAAAAACATTCTTCCCGTACTTTTGTCGGAAAAGTCAAAAAGTACCTCGTACGAAAAACGACAAAAGATTACTTTTATATCTTTTACTAAAAACTCACCGAAGGGTAAAATTGGATTTAAACAATTGTAGTTGGATGGAAAAAATATTATATATTGAGGAATCATGGATTTGGATGATAAAATACACCCCAGTAAATACCAAAGTATAAACAATCTCGGATAAAATGAGATTGTGATATTTTCCCTTACCTTAGGTCCGATTTGATTCGTAAGTGTCCGAACCTCCTGTATAATAATTTACATAATGTCATTGACTTATTCCAGAATTATACTCATTGTTATGATATCATATATGGTTCACTTATGACTTTATATTACCCGTTCTTTTGTAATTTCCATGTTAAAGAGCGTTTTGGGTAAAATTGTTTCATTTGTCGTCCGTGTTTTGACTTGTAATTATTCATATGATTACTTAGATAAGGATTACTTAATTCCAGAATATAAAACATGATTTATATATAATATATATTCAGAATATACATATATATAATAAATCAGTAAATGGAAAGAAATACACCGTTCATGGAGACGGTAGGCCGTACATACGCATGAACGCTGTTTTCGTTTCCTTATTGAGTTGAATGGAATTAAGTAGATGACATACATATATATACACATAAATCCAGTATCATTATTATGTCATATATTTCATGACTACTTATTATATATACTTTATAATCATTCATGAATGGTTAACGTGGAGAATGAATCTCATCGTGTCGTGGATACGGTAGTCCGTACGTACGCACGAGCGATGATATCGTTCTCATGATCGTGGGACTGTATTGGAGTATATGTATACTATTTTAGAATCAATATAACTTTAAAATAATCATATATAGTTATTATTTACACCATTGTACCCATCCAAGTAAGGTGGTTGTGGAAAATAGATTACACCACGGCGTGGAGACGGTATTCCGTACGTACGCACGCACGGTGATTTCTTTTTCCGTAGGATGGATAGATGATGAAATAGGGATGTTTCATACTTATAATAACATATAAGTATATGATTGATACTGATGTTATTACTTCATAATGAAACAACCTAAGAAGAAGAAGTGGAAGAAGAAATAAAGTTGAAAGAATCGGTAACGGACATTACCTCTTCTTTGAAGCGCCTCTTTGAGTCCTCTTCTTAGGGAACTAAATTTGGTCTTTGAAGAATACCAAGACCTATAGGATGTTTCTAGGGAAGTGGAGAAGATAATTTTTCAGGTTTTGGCCGAGCTTGAAGGCTCAAAGTTGTGTGAGGAAGAGGGGGAAGAGGTGCCCTTTTATAAGGGAGGAGAGGGGCACCTTTGGAATAACTAAAAATATTATTTCATTATAAAGCCAAATTCGGTTTTAAATAGCTATAAATTGATTTATTTAGAATATAAGGTGGGTATGGGTCGAAATAATCTCATAAAATAGAATTTATACAAGTTTAGGGCATTATAATAACCTTATCTTTTAGTTTTAACTCTTAGTTAATTAGATTGACATTTACCATGTCACTTTGTATTTTTATATTATATAGTTAATAAACATACCATATACATCCAAAAGACCCCCAAGTGGTCCATTAATGATACAAATATCTTGATATAAGTATCTTTTCCAAACCTTATATTTTTAGGAATAAAATAACAATCAATAATATAATATTTGTTTTAAAAACTATTTTATGTCAATTTTGACACTATTCAATAGTTGATTTTTGTGAAACTCATAACAGAATTATTACTTCTAAAAAAGTTATTTGAATCATTACTAACATGTCCTATTAACCTATAAAATTAGTTTAATTCATTAAAAGTCTCAAATTATATTTATTTGGGTATTTATAATATCAATTATGTTAATTTTTCACTATTATGGTAATTACCGCATCATCATTGTGTCATAAATAAATTAAATTATTTAATGTATAAAAATTATAAATAAAATACAATTATGTAGGAAATTGTTTTATATTTCTAATGAATATTTAAAATAAAAAATCCAACATATATAACCCTATGTAAAAATTGTTTTTATAAAAGATATATGCTTGTGTCATTTTTGTATTCATTTTAACTTAATTAAAATAAAGTGTCCCTATCACTTACAAGTGGCACCATGGGGTCCCAAAATTGACCCAAAGATGCCCATGGTCGAACATGTATCAACCAATAAGGTTATCACACGTTTTAGGGTAATTTTGTTTATTATTATAATATTATTTTTGACCCTTATTTACCGGATTTACCCTTTAACCATGGTAAATAAAATATTTACCAAAGTAATTATTCAAAATGTCTAAAAATAAAAGTTACCTATTTAAAAAATTTAAACATCCTGATTCCAAATATGGAATCCATTTTTCCAAATTCAAAACACAGAAGTGGTAGAAATTAATTTAAAATTAATTCCCGCTGTCAAAACAAAAAGCGTGTTTTTAAGATATAATAACTATCAAAAGATTTTATGTTCGGTTTAATTTGGAAATTATGTCCAATGACCAAAATTGTATTAAATTGTAAAAATATATTCTAAATATACTTTAAAACCACTCAAATTCATAATTTATCACTATTAATTATTTTGATTAAAAAAGTTGTTTTTAATTAAAATTTAGTAATTTTCACTATTCATCAAAATATGAAAGTTATCCGAAAAGTACCAAAATTTCAACTTTGGCTAAATTCGATACTCCTAATACAAAAATGAAGTCCATTTTGAGAGATAAAATTTCTAAAATTTTAAAAGGTGGTTATTACTATTCATAACAGCTAGTTTTAAAAATATTTTAATAGCATATTGTTGTTTAGTGAAACTCGGTATTGCGTACTACACACGCTATCGAGGAAGGTCGCGATTGCGTTTAATGAAAGGAAAGTCAAGGATTTGTGTTGTGCAAGATCCTTTTGGTGTAGCATACAACAAAAGACATTAATGAAACTAAAAAGAATATTTTTCATAAAATCTCGGGGTGTTACATTCTAACCCCCTTAAAATGAATTTCGCCCTCGAAATTCATTGGGGTTATAAATGGTTTACTATTAGAAAGTTTCTTTAATAGAAACCCACATCGTAAAAAAGAATACCAAAACCAATCTTTAAAAACAAAAGTATGAAACATAACGGTTACCCAAATAAACTAATCACTGGGTTTCCACATAGGTGAAAATATGGATATGGAAGATAAATCTAACCATCATGTTCTGATGGAGAGTGGTAGTGAATAGGGCTATGGAAAAGTCAGCAATCACAAAGCCATAGATTTGTGACGATCTAAGGTACCATTTGATTCATCAGATATACGAGCACTAGGACAAAATTTTTGGTTTTCAAGATCATTTCCCTAAAGTTGATGAAATTGGAATTAGAAGAAATACTTTCGTGATTTTGGTATAGTCTCACCGTTGGTCGTTCTTTGGACAATTTCCACTTCATATCTTAAAGAAATGAAGTTTAATTTTCTATTCGTGATGTGTTAGAAGATCATGTGATAGAATGATGGGTCATTCCATCTGTCTCAAACAAAAGGTTAGAAAAGTTATCAAAAAATACACAAGTCCATCTATAGTGAGATTAATCATATACGGTTCCTAAAATGGACTTATACTTCATATATCATACTGCTTAATATAATAAAACTAGTTTCTACTAAACATGGACTTTCTGTAGGCCAGTGGTAGGCGATAAAGGCCAGTCGCACTTCGGTTGTGGGTTCGATTCCCACAGCCTTGTCTAACGCGATGGGCTGTCACCCATCCTGCAGGTTGTCCTTTTTCTAAAACTATATTACTATATCATCCCATCAATAATATTAAAAACGGTTCTATCCTTAAACAATACTAACTTATTTCCAACATAATCCCTTCCAATCTTTAGGCCTATCCATAATATTGCAGTCCATTGTCATATTATAGTGGAAACGATTACCAGATATTTCATATAATAAGCATGTTAATACCATCGTTTATCCCCATATATCATAAGATATGTTTTGTTGGTCACATTACAAACATTCGAAGGCCTTAATCATGTATTGTCTTGAAAAATGAATACCCATTGAATCATAGTGAAAACATGAGTGTTGTCAAAAGATACCTCTTTCCACATACCAAAACCCCAAAATTCTATATACTCAAACCATGATATAACTATTTCCTTATATCAGTCATGAGCTCATGAATACTGTCAAACATTTCATTTTATCCTTATACCTTCATTATGCGCATATCATCTTCTTTCCAAAAATATCTCAATCACTTTCCATGGTTACCGGTACCATAAAATTATTGAAAACCAAAATAGACTAATACAAAAATATTCTAATAAACCATAAAAGTACCTCAAAAACATTATTCTTGAATACCAATACATAAACACTTCAATACAAACTCTTCAATGATTGTCCTGTAATAATTCCTTCCTTGATTTAGAAGTAACTTTTTAGGTCTGGGCATTGAGTTGGGTAATGCCCATGTTCTCCACAAATAAGACATTGAACTTCATAACAGTCTATCACTCTATGAACCTTTTCTCCACACAGATAACATCTATCCTTCCATTTGAGGTATTCCTCAAGGTTCTTCTTCCCTTCTTTAGAAATCTCAATCTTCATTTCTTTATGCTCCTCGACATGCGAACATGCCTAAAAGTCTATCTTCCTCTTATTTGATGAATTATGCATACCACTAAATTTCACCTTGTTAATCATATATCGCGATGACTAATTCGGCATAATCCCAATATCTTTCTCTCTAGGCATTACACAATTTTGTTTCTCATAGTCACCAATTTGTCCATTGGATTCATTGTTAACCGAATTCCTTCTGGTTCCCTCCATTGACTAAAACAAAAAAAGAATTCTGTGAGAGGCAAAAATCATGATAGAGAAAACAACATAGTAAAGGGGGAGTACCCTCAATATCTAACATCTTAGGTTAAATTATAAGATCGTTACCATAGTTTTAGGACTATATCCTATACGTATACTTATCTTTCGGGACATCCCTAGACATACCTTAGAAATATCTCTAGGGATCTCACTAACGTTTTCAAATCCTAGTTTCCAAAGGTTGACTAAACCTTTCCTCTGATACCAACTGTAGAGGCCCAAATCTTGATGTACATGGACATTACATTACTTTTGCGGAATACTTAGTACATAACAAAAACACACACACAAGGACCGTAATAGTTTAGTGTCTTTGGAAACTCAGAACGTAATCTTCTAATCATGGTGAAAGATCTTCAACATCTCCCATAAAGATCTTCCCCTTTTTTTTCTTACCTAAAACCTTTCTTTATATCCTGGGGAAAAGAAAACATAAAAGGGTGAGCTCAAATGCTCAGTAAGGGTAAACAAAAGAAATATAAATCACATCATATTCATAAGAACATAACATTTTGGAAATATTAACCTGAAAAAGAGATCATAATATCATAACATGGGATAAATCATAGTAGTGAAATGTAATCCCAATAATTATAACCTAAAACATGAAACTTTGTGGAGTACACACATAATCATAGATAATCATTTCTTATTAGTAAAGACTCATTGCCAAGACTATCTTAGTGGACAAAGTCCATTTCTGAACCGAGTTCATTCCTCGTTTCAGTACTCTTTCACTGAACCGGTTTAACCTACCGTTCCATACATGTCTATCTCATGAGATATAAAATCTTTACCCAATGCATTGGAGGGAGATATAGGTCCCACCCATCTCATAATGATACCATTCTAATGTGTTCCACAAAATCATAAATCACACATCATTGCATAACCCATGTAATAAAAATGGGATTCTTAAACAACATGACATCATAAAACAATTCATATAAGATAAAGAATTTCATAAAAATAATTCCATCACAACATAATCAAATAAATGTAATAATAGGTATAGAAACAGAACCCTATATTATCTTATATGGAAAATAATTTTGATAAAACACTTGAACTCCATTATTGAGGAAAATATCCTTTCTACTTCAAAAACATTTTCCTTTCTTAACAAGTCATACAATTTTAAACTAAAAGAAGTTTATTAAAAATAAACTTGAAAACTTGTAAAGTAAGCTTCTTGGAAATAATTTTTTAAAAATCCATTCATGCCGTATAAGTTAAAAAAACATTCTTCCCGTACTTTTGTCGGAAAAGTCAAAAAGTACCTCGTACGAAAAACGACAAAAGATTCCTTTTATATCTTTTACTAAAAACTCACCGAAGGGTAAAATTGTATTTAAACAATTATAGGTGGATGGAAACAATATTACATATTGAGAAATCATGGATGTGGATGATAAAATACACCCCTGTAAATACCAAAGTAGAAACAATCTCGGATAAAATGAGATTGTGATATTTTCCCTTACCTTAGGTCCGATTTGCTTTGTAAGTGTCCGATACTCCTATATAATGATTTAAATAATGTCATTGACTTATTACAAAATCATACTCACTGTTATGATATCATATATGGTTCACTTATGACTTTATATTACTCGTTCTTTTGTAATTTCCATGTTAAGAGCGTTTTGGGTAAAATTGTTTCATTTGTCATCCGTGTTTTGACTTGTAATTATTCATATGATTACTTAGATAATGATTACTTAATTCCAGAATATAAAAAATTATTTATATATAATATATATTCATAATATACATATATATAATAAATCAGTAAATGGAAAGAAATACACCGTTCATGGAGACGGTAGGCCGTATGTACGCATGAACGCTGTTTTCGTTTACTTATTGAGTTGAATGGAATTAAGTAGGTGACATATATAAATATACACATAAATAAAGTATCAATATTATGTCATATATTTCATGACTACTTATTATATATACTTTATAATCATTCATGAATGGTTAACATGGAGAATGAATCTCATCGCGTCATGGAGATGGTAGTCCGTACGTACGCACGAGCGATGATATCGTTCTCATGATCGTGGGACTGTATTGGAGTGTATGTATACTATTTCAGAATCAATATCACTTTAAAATAATCATATATAGTTATTATTTACACCATTATACCCATCCAAGTAAGGTGGTGGTGGAAAATAGATTACACCATGGCGTGGAGACGGTATTCCGTACGTACGCACGTGCGGTGATTTAGTTTTCCGTAGGGTGGATAGATGGTGAAATAGGGTTGTTTCATACTTATAATTACATATCGGTATATGAGTGATACTGATGTTATTACTTCATAATGAAACAACCTAAGAATAATAAGTGGAAGAAGAAAAAAGTTGAAAGAATCGGTAACGGACATTACCTCTTCTTTGAAGCCCCTCTTTGAGTCCTCTTCTTAGGGCACTAAAATTGGTATTTGAAGAAGAAAAGGACCTCTAGGATGTTTCTAGGGAAGTGGAGAAGATAATTTGGCAGGTTTTGGCCGAGCTTGAAGGCTCAAAGTGGTGTGAGGAAGAGGGGGAGGAGGTGCCCTTTTATAAGGGAGGAGAGGGGCACCTTTGGAATAACTAAAAATATTATTTTATTATAAAGACAAATTCGGTTTTAAATAGATCAAAATTGATTTATTTCTAAGATAAGGTGGGTATGGGTATAAATCCTCTCATCCAATAGAATTTAGACAAGTTTAGGTCATTATACTAACCTTATCTTTTAGTTTTAACTCTTAGTTAATTAGATTGACATTTACCATGTCACTTTGTATTTTTATATTATATAGTTAATAAACTTACCATATACATCAAAGATACCCCCAATTGGTCCATTAATGATTCACCTATCTTGATATAAGTATCTTGGCCGTTCCTTAGATTTTTAGGAATAAAATAAGAATCAATAATATAATATTTGTTTTAAAAACTATTTTATGTCAATTTTGACACTATTGAATAGTTGATTTTTGTGAAACTCATAACAGAATTATTACTTTTAAAAACGTTAATTAAATCATTACTAACATGTCCTATTAACCTAGAAAATTAGTGTAATTCATTAAAAGTCTCAAATTATATTTATTTGGGTATTTATAATATCAATTATGTTAATTTTTCACTATTATGGTAATTACTTCATCACCATTGTGTCATAAATAAATTAAATTATTTAATGTTTAAAAATTATAAATAAAATATAATTATGTATTAAATCTTTTTATCTTTCTAATTAATATTTTCAATCGAAATTCCAACATATATAACCCTATGTAAAAATTGTTTTTCTAAAAGATATATGCTTGTGTCATTTTTGTATTCATTTTAACTTAATTAAAATAAAGTGTCCCTATCACTTACAGGTGGCACCATGGGGTCCCAAAATTGACCCAAAGATGACCATGGTCGAACATGTATCAAAAAATAAGTTTATCACACATTTTAGGGTAATTTATTTATTATTATAATATTAATTTTAACCCTTATTTACCGGATTTACCCTTTAACCATGGTAAATAAAATATTTACCGAAGTAATTATTCAAAATGTCTAACAATAAAACTTACCTATTTAAAAAATTTGAACATCCTGATTCCAAATATGGAATCCATTTTTCCAAATTCAAAACACATAAGTGGCAGAAATTAATTTAAAATTAATTCCCGTTATCAAAACAAAAAGCGTGTTTTTAAGATATAATAACTATCAAAAGATTTTATGTTCGGTTTAATTGGGAAATTATGTCCAATTACCAACATTGTATTAAATGGTAAAAATATATTCTAAATATACTTTAAAACCACTAAAATTCATAATTTATCACTATTAATTATTTTGATTAAAAAAGTTGTTTTTAAATAAAATTTAGTAATTTTCACTATTCATCAAAATATGAAAGTTATCCGAAAAGTACCAAAATTTCACCTTTAGCTAAATTCGATACTCCGAATCCAAAAATGAAGTCCATTTTGAGAGATACAATTTCTAAAATTTCAAAAGGTGGTTATTACTATTCATAACGACTAGTTTTAATAATATTTTAATAGCATATTGTTGTTTAGTGAAACTCGGTATTGCGTACTACACACGCTATCGAGGAAGTTCGCAATTGCGTGTAATGCAAGACAAGACAAGGATTTGTGTTGTGAAAGATCCTTTTAGTATAGTACAACACAAGACATTAATGAAATTAAAAAGAATATTTTTCATAAAATCTCGGGGTGTTACATTCTACCCCCCTTAAAATGAATTTCGCCCTCGAAATTAGTCAGGGTTATAAATGGTTTACTATTCGAAAGTTTCTTTAATAGAAACCCACATCGTAAAAAGGAATACCAAAACCAATCTTTAAAAAAAAAGTATGAAACGTAACGGTTACCCAAATAAACTAATCACTGGGTTTCCACATAGGTGAAAATATGGATATGGAAGAGAAATCTAACCATCGTGTTCTGATGGAGAGTGGTAGAGAACATGGCTATGGAAAATCCAACAATCAAAAAGCCATAAATTTGTGACGATCTAAGGTACCATCTGATTCATCAGATATACGAGCACTAGGACAACATTTTTGGTTTTCAAGATCATTTCCTTAAAGTTGATGAAATTGGAATTAGAAGAAATACTTTCGTGATTTTGGTATAGTCTCACCGTTGGTCGTTCTTTGGACAATTTCCACTTCATCTCTTAAAGAAATGAAGTTGAATTTTTCATTCGTGATGTGTTAGCAGATCATGTGATAGAATGATGGGTCATTCCATCTATCTCAAACAAAAGGTTATAAAAGTTATCAAAAAATACATAAGTCCATCTATAGTGAGATTAATCATATATGGTTCCTAAAATGGACTTATACTTCATATATAATACTTCTTAATATAATAAAACTAGTTTCTACTAAACAGGGACTTTCTGTAGGCCAGTGGTAGGCGATAAAGGCCAGTCGCACTTCGGTTGTGGGTTCGACTCCCACAGCCTTGTCCGACGCGATGGGCTGTCGCCCGTCCTGCAGGTTGTCCTTTTTCTAAAACTATATTACTATATCATCCCATCAATAATATCATAAAAGGTTCTATCCTTAAACAATAATAACTTATGTCCAACATAATCCATTCCAATCTTTAGGCTTATCCATAATATTGCAGTCCATTGTCATATTATAGTGGAAATAATTACCATAGATTTCATATAAGAATCATGTTAATACCATCGTTGATCCCCATATATCATAAGATCTGTCTTGTTGGTCACATTACAAACGTTTGAAGGCCTTAATCATGTATTCTCTTGAAAAATGAATACCCATGGAATCTTAGTGAAAACATGAGTGTTGTCAAAAGATAACTCTTTCCACATACCAAAACCCCAAAATTCTATATACTCAAACCATGATATAACAATTTTTTATATCAGTCATGAGATCATGAATACTGTCAAACATTTTATTTTCTCCTTATACCTTCATTATGTGCATAACATCTTCTTTTCAAAAATATCTCAATCACTTTCCATGGTTACCGGTACCATAAAATTATTGAAAACCACAATAGACTAATACAAAAATATTCTAATAAACCATAAAAGTACCTCAACAACATTATTCTTGAATACCAATACATAAACACTTCAATCCATACTCTTCAATGATTGTCCTGGAATAATGAAACAACCTAAGAAGAAGAAGTGGAAGAAGAAATAAAGTTGAAAGAATCGGTAACGGACATTACCTCTTCTTTGAAGCGCCTCTTTGAGTCCTCTTCTTAGGAAATTAAATTGGTCTTTGAAGAAGACCAGGACCTCTAGGATGTTTCTAGGGAATTGGAGAAGATAATTTGGCAGGGTTTGGACGAGCTTGAAGGCTCAAAGTGGTGTGAGGAAGAGGGGGAGGAAGTGCCCTTTTATAAGGGAGGAGAGGGGCACCTTTGGAATAACTAAAAATATTATTTTATTATAAATCCAAATTCGGTTTTAAATAGATCAAAATTGATTTATTTAAAATATAAGGTGGGTATGGGTCTAAATAATCTCATCAAATAGAATTTAGACAAGTTTAGGTCATTATTATAACCTTATCTTTTAGTGTTAACTCTTAGTTAATTAGACTGACATTTACCATGTCACTTTGTATTTTTATATTATATAGTTAATAAACTTACCATATACATCCAAGATACCCCCAAGTGGTCCATTAATGATACAAATATCTTGATATAAGTATCTTGGCCGAACCTTATATTTTTAGGAATAAAATAACAATCAATAATATAATATTTGTTTTAAAAACTATTTTATGTCAATTTTGGCACTATTCAATAGTTGATTTTTTTGAAACTAATAACAGAATTATTACTTTAAAGAAAGTTAATTAAATCATTACTAACATGTCCTATTAACCTAGAAAATTATTTTAATTCATTAAAAGTCTCAAATTATATTTATTTGGGTATTTATAATATCAATTATGTTAATTTTTCACTATTATGGTAATTACTGCATCATCATTGTGTTATAAATAAATTAAATTATTTAATGTATAAAAATTATAAATAAAAGATAATTATGTAGGAAATCGTTTTATCTTTCTAATTAATATTTAAAATCTAAAATAAAACATATATAACCCTATGTAAAAATTGTTTTTCTAAAAGATATATGCTTGTGTCATTTTTGTATTCATTTTAACTTAATTAAAATAAAGTGTCCCTATCACTTACAAGTGGAACCATGGGGTCCCAAAATTGACCCAAAGATGCCAATGGTCGAACATGTATCATCCAATAAGGTTATCACACATTTTAGGGTAATTTTATTTTTATTATAATATTATTTTTTAACCCTTATTTACCGGATTTACCCTTTAACCATGGTAAATAAAATATTTACCGAAGTAATTATTCAAAATGTATAAAAATAAAAGTTACCTATTTAAACAATTTGAAAATCCTGATTACAAATATGGAATCCATTTTTCCAAATTCAAAACACAGAAGTGGTAGAAATTAATTTAAAATTAATTCCTGCTGTCAAAACAAAAAGCGTGTTTTTAAGATATAATAACTATCAAAAGATTTTATGTTCGGTTTAATTTGGAAATTATGTCCAATGACCAACATTGTATTAAATGGTAAAAATATATTCTAAATATACTTTAAAACCACTCAAATTCATAATTTATCACTATTAATTATTTTGATTAAAAAAGTTGTTTTTAATTAAAATTTAGTAATTTTCACTATTCATCAAAATATGAAAGTTATCCGAAAAGTACCAAAATTTCACCTTAGGCTAAATTCGATACTCCTAATCCAAAAATGAAGTCCATTTTGAGAGATAAAATTTCTAAAATTTTAAAAGGTGGTTATTACTATTCATAACGGCTAGTTTTAATAATATTTTAATAGCATATCGTTGTTTAGTGAAACTCGGTATTGCGTACTACACACGCTATTGAGGAAGGTCGCGATTGCGTGTAATGCAAGGCAAGTCAAAGATGCGTGTTGTGCAAGCTCATTTTGGTGTAGCGTACAACACAAGACATTAATTAAATTAAAAAGAATATTTTTCATAAAATCTCGGAGTGTTACAATGCATCATGATTAGATACAATCATCGAGGAAACACCCTGAATACAAATGATCTTCTATACATACAACTTCCCTTAACTATCCATAAAAATCTACTCCCTGACAATAATGAAGTGTGTCAACTTCCTGAGTTGGTCAAATATCACCCAAATGGTGTCATGACCCTTCGCTATGTGTGGAATCCCTATAAAAAGTCCATGGATATTCTGTTCCACTTCCACTCTAGGATCTCTAGTGGATGGAACAAACATGCTGGAACTTGGTGCTTAACCTTGACTTGCTGATAGGTGTGGCATCATGAGATGAACTCAACTATGATTTTTCTCATTCTAAACCACCAAAACTATCGTTTATGGTCTCTGTACATCTTCCCCACACCAAGATGTAAAACTAGAGGAGAAGTGTGTAACTCTTGAATCATCTCATCCTACATTGTGACTGGAACCACTATTCAACCCTAGAACAAGATAACATGATTCCCTCCTTTAAAATATCCATATGGTGCATTTACTATGGATATATGATCATGTAAGACCTCACAATCAATGTATCTTAGCTGGTACTCTCTCATATGCTCAAAAAACAGAGGATTCAACCACATTGACTGTAGAAAAGTTATATCCTCTTGCTCCACTAGGGTGAGCTACAGGGAAGATAACTTCTCTAAAGCATCCTGCACTAAGTGAGCCCGAGACTTTCTACGAAGGGATTATTATTCTAAATTTCCCTTCCCTAGAGTATAAACTACCTCAATGTCATAGTACTCTAGGAATTCCGACCATCATCACTATCTTAGGTTTAGTTTTCTCTATGTGAAGATGTATCTGAGACTCTAGTGGTCTGAGTAAAATACAAAGCACTCCCTTAGAAGGTGGTGTCTCTACATTCCTAGGGTGAAGACTACTACTACTAGATCTAGGTCATGAGTTGAATTGTTCTTCTCATGGAGTATCGACTGCCTCGACACACATGGGATAATTGCCTTTCACTGCATCAACACGCAGCTAAGCCCAAATCTCGAGGCATCACAATACAATATGAACTCCAAGAATTCCTATGGCAGTCTCAACACTAGAGAACTCGTCATCCTTAGCCTCAACTCCTCAAAGGCCCACTGACACCACTCATACCTAGTGAACGACTTCCCTTTTTACATCAGGGTGGTCAAAGGGGCTATGATTTTGGAGAAGTATTCCACAAACCTCTTGTAGTACCCCACCAAACCAAGAAATATTTGAACCTCTTAATTGATCTTGGTTGGATCCCAATAAAGCACTACATTGATCATTGTTGGGTCTATATCTAAATCATGATCATAAATGACATTCCCTAGAAATTGAACCTCATGAATCCATAACTAGCACTTCAAGAGATTTCCATAAAGATAGTGTAATCAAAGAAAATCTAGGATCACCATCATGTTGTCTACATGTTCCTCATCTGATAGAGAGTAGATACATATTCCATAAGTGAAGAAAATAAAAAATGATCCAAGTACATTTGGAAGACCTGGTTCGTCAAAGATATAAATATAGTGGGAAAATTTGTCACACCAAATGGAATCACTAGGAGATCATAGTGTATGTAGTGACATCAGAATGATAGCATTAGGATATATGTCTTGAGAACCCTAAAAAGGTGGTATCCAAACCTAAGATCGATCTTTTAGAACCATATCGTGCCTCAAAACTAGTAAAATAGGTCATCAATCCTCATAAAGGGTGCTTTTTTCTTTTTCATGGCCTGGTTCAAGTGATTATAATCTATGAAAATCCATAAGATCCCATCCAACTTTTTCATGAACAACACCAGAGCTTCCCCAGGGGACATAATGGGTATAATGAAACCCTTATCTTGAAGGTCCTCTAACCACAACTGTAGCTCTCGGATCTTGGTAGGTGTCATCTGATATTCTGTAGAAGATATCAGAGCAGTGGAAGGATGCAAGTAAATGAAAAACTACACCTCCTGCCTCAAAAATAGTCTCAGAACATCCTTAGGGAAGACATATATATATAAAATCCTACACAACTGAAGGAATCCAGATGCTTGAAGACCCTGTTGAATTAAGGGATAAAATTTCTAACTGATGGGTGATAGGTTGTATCCTTCTTTTCATAGAACCCACTTTCCATTCCATGAGATCTCTCTCACTAGAAAAGAAGAATCTTATCCCATTAGTATGTAGACATCTGACTTGTCAGCATTGATAATCAATTTGGGATTGGACCATGGAAAACCAATCCATACAAAAGATTAAGTCATAGGGTTCCATTGTGATGAATAAAAGGTCCCACATGAACCTATCTCCACCAATCGATAGATCGCACTACCATCAGATAAAATTGACAGAAGATGAATTCCCTATAGAAACATCAAGATGAAGATGTCGGGCTAGTTCCCCAACTAGGAGATCCATATCTCACACTAGGAATATATAGATAAGGGAATAGCTGGAACCTATGTTTACTAATACTAAGATAAGAGTAGAAAACACACATATCGTACCTATTATCATCTCGTGTGCTGAAGGATCATAGACATCCAAAGCCTGTAGTTGTCCACAACCCCAACTGACAGCTCCCTAATCCTGACATAATATTCCAGGTGGTGGTGGGGTAAGGATATCATAATTCTATCCCCCACCCATTTCTTATACTATTCCTATGATATCTCCACCTTCTTAGGGACCACTCTTTACTCACTTGGGAGATCCTTGATCATGAAACTACATTTTTTCGTGGAAATCCATCAGCTATATTCCTGTGATGCTCAACACATCTGGTCGAGCACTCTTGTTCCACATGACCTCTCCCATCACAAGTTAATAAAAAAATCTATTTGGGATACCATTTTCCAATGCATTTCCCCTGAACATTTGCCTGAGTCTTATCATGGGGAAGTCTCTTATGTCGATATCCTAGAACCTAGTGTCTGCCAGCTGTTGCACATGAATCATCTCTATGGCACCCATTTCCAGCTCCATCTATCTAGAATCCCTCTAACATAAATATATCTATAACTACAACTTGTTATTTAACCCCAAAACTAGTGGGGATGCATAAGGGAATAATGCAAGCTTGTATCTCTCTACGGAGTCCCTTCTCAAACTTTCATGCTTTGAAGTAGCCATCCTGGATCATATCATGGGAGTATAGTGTAATGTTTTTGAACCTCATTTCATAACCATCCACCATCATCCCTCCCCACTATAGCTTCAAAATCTCAAAGATCTGAACTGAGCAGAAGTAGGATGGGTAATACTTATCATGGAACATCTGTTGGAAGTAGGTCCTCGAGAGTATCGACTCATCATGCATCTATATAACAAGTCTCTACCAGCACCCAACTACTCCATGGAAAAGGCTATCTTCCAGTGAAACCACATGATTTTTGAATTTCCGGATGATCCTAAAGACACATACCAATGACTCTATCTAATCCTCTACTGCATGAGGATCTGTCTCACCATGGAACCTAAGTGGCCTCTAGTGCTGGAACTCACAGAGTGCGATCATACCACGTGTATCTTCAGTTTACTGTACTGGAGAGATCTATTACTCAATAGGTAGAGGTGATGCTACCTATCCACCTAGAGGAAGGGGTCATGGGATGGGCCCTGAGCTGAGGCCTCTTCGCCACCAAATCATCATCATGATTCGAAGTTGGTATCTTGCCTGGATATCATCATAGAGGCATCCAGATATTTATCAAGACATACCATGGTCAAATGACCGTATATATATAACAAAAATGGGTAACTGAATCAATAAGGATAGTCAAGGACTCAATCCTATATTATGCATGTACCATTGATCCCTACGACAAATGTCTCAACATGATGAGTTGACAAGAAGGTAGTCAGGGTCCTGATGAATAGATACATCGGCCGCCTGCACCATTCTTGGACTCCCTGGCCTGAGAGCCACACTCAAAACACTTTGACACTGTTGACCCAAACCTAACCAATATTCTTGCAAGGGGACTATTCTAAACAATTTATGAAGGATAAAACTTCCTCTGATACCAATTTGTCACCATAAAACCCAAGCCGGGGCTCAATCCACAACTACCCCAAGCCCACCTCCATAGGTCAAGGGCTGGAAACCAATGCCGAAGGAATAACTAACTCAGGGAGGCCTTTTCCTATGTACCTGTATGCACACACATAGCCATATCAATGCAAAAGTGTAGAGGGAAAGAGTAGAATACGCAACACTACTATAAAGTAAACAAAGAATGCATGTAACTCTAGACAATAAAAAAGTATGGTAGTGTAAACTTAAAATTAAAGGAGAAAATACATTCCCATCAATAAACATTTCCCAACCTAACCAAACTGGATAAGTAAATAGCTGAAAGAGAGTCCAACTCTAGAATCCCAAGCAACAAACACCATTTGTGGTCCAAGTACCCCGTATACCTAAGCTCCTCTATAGTCACAGTTTACCTATCCATCATCTATATTGTAACACCCCGATCTTTCATGATACACCTCTCTTTCAATAATACAATAACTTGCATTTTACGCAAGTTCGAGTTCTAACACACCGCGACTAATCAAAGTAGCCGTTATGAATAGTAATACCCACTTTTTAAAATTATAGAAATTTTATATTTCAAAATGGACTTCATTTTTGTATTCGTAATATCGAAATTATCCTAAGTTGAATTTTTTGTAATTTTCTGAGAACTTCCAATTTTTTATGAATAGTGAAAAATACTTAAAAACAACTTTTTTAATAAAAATAATATATAGTAATAAATTATACTATTGAGTGTTTTAAAAGTATAATTAGAATATATTTTTACCATTTTATCCAATGGTGTTCATTAGAATTAATTTTACTTTGAAATTGGACATAAACAATTGTCAATCTTTTGATTGATATTCTTTCTTAAAACATGCTATTTGTTGTGACAACGAGAATTAATTAGAAAATTAATTAATGCAACTTATATGTTTGGAATTTTGCAAAATACACACCATTTTTGAATTCAGAATATCAATTATAGCTTAGGGTAAAATTTTGGCACTATTCTGAAAAACTTCAATTTTTGATGAATAGTGACACCACTAAGTGGTAGTTAAATAACTAATTTTTTTTCATTTAAACGAAATATTACCACTTCTGTGATTTGATTTTCAAAAACACGACATACATGGTTGTCATTAAGAAGTAAAATGTGGTTAAATGAGATTAAAATAATTTTTGGTGAATAGTAACTTTTAAGTTTAATTAATCGTGATTAAAGGTAATTAGTGAAATTTAAGGTACAAATGATATTATAAAAATATGAAAATACCTTTACACTTGTCCTACCACTATTGGATGAGTCATTTCCGACCAAGAAAATCCATGGGTAAACTTGGGGACCCCATGAAGCCACTTTGGTAGGAAAATGACATAAATAACTTTTATTTAAAGTTAAAATAAAAATGTCACAAACATAAGTTGTTTTACTAAAACAATTTATAAATGGGGTTATACAAGTCATATTTTTGACTATAAATATTCATTAGAAAGATAAAAATATTTCCTACATCATGATATTTTTTTTATAATTTTTAGACATTAAATAAATTAAATTATTTATGACACCATGATGATGCAGCGATTACCTCATTAATTAACGATTTAAATAAAATGAAAGGATCATGTAAAATCTAAGACTTAAACTTTTCAAAAACCTATTGGGTGAGGATATTTCGAACCCTTATCACCTTAGCTTCTAATTATATAAGTGTGGGACCTTTAGAATCCGAAAAGCATTGTATAATAAAGTAACATTTCATTACTTTCCAAGAGTACCCCTCCTCTCCTCTTATAAAAGGCCCCCACCACTACCACCTTACTCACACCTTCAAAGCCTTTTGGCTCGGCCAAACTCTGCCCAAATACTCTCCCAACTTCCCTACCTTACTCCTAGAATCCTCACCTTGGGCAGAAGTCTTCCCAAGGAAGACTTTGTCTCAAATCAAAAAGAGTTACCCGATTTTAAGGTAATGTCTTCTCTTATGTTGTTTTGTTTTATTTTGCTTCTCCAACCCCTTAAACTCTTTTTATTCCTTTCTTTTGTAACAAAACCATTATCCTAAATATACTAGGATGTTGTTATAATGAGTATTTGAGCTACACTTACACACACCTACATCTAATGGTTAAAGAACATACAGTTTTTGTGGATGGAGAATTTCTGCCTCACGAAACGATGATTGTTCAACACTCATATAACACCTTCAAAGGTGGCCATTAAGATGAAAATATTTTTATATATGATATATATTATGTTTTTTTTTTCTTTATGATTTTTTATTTTTCATTTATGGCATACCTTTATGGTTTCCATTATGGGTAAACGCGATATTTTCATTTTAGGAAGTGCGGACTACCGCCCCCTCAAAGTGATTTGAATCGTTAATACCATATGTGGGATGTATAAAGGATGGAGTAAATGGTATTATACACTATATTATACTGGAATTATATTATACATTTATATCATTATGATTTCATTCCATTAAATACGAAATAGAAATGAAAGTAGCATTCATGCGTACGTACGGCTTACCGTCTCCATGAACGGTGCATTTAATTTCTTACCTCTAAATGTTACGAAATATTATAAATGAATGTATATACTAGAAATATATTATATATATGATATCTAAATCATGAATATAATTCTGGATATAATGGATATTTCACCACATGAACAACTTGTAATTATAAGAAGTTTATTTTTGACTCAAGTACCAAAGATCGACAAAACGACCGTTATTAACTTAAATAATTACATAATGTTCATAAAATGGTAATAAGTGATATAAAAGGAATAAAAAACTTGAAAAAAGGTTCTTAATAAATTATAAATTAAATCTAGTTTATTATTCAGGAGGTTAAATAACGGTCGAGTCAAGACAGGACGCAAGGTAAGGGAATTTCTTAACCCAATTTCTATTCTTTGGGTTAATCTCCTACTTTCAAATTACGTCATGATATTATTATGTCCTATCTTGTATTTGTACTTTCTTTATGTGTAATTATAGTGAATACACATAATAGATCTATTTTATTTTAAAAATGATCTTTGTAAGGACTTCGTCTCAATCTCCTTTCATTGAGGCATATTTGGTTTTATACAAAACTTTCTTTTATACGGTGTATAAACCCCTTTGACTTTTAAGTTTATTCAAAAGGAATATTTTTATACGAAGAATTTACTAAACGACAAAAGGGAATGTTTTTTTCATACGTATGCGGCGACAACGACTTCTCCGCCGCCGTGGCCATTATTTGAGTTTCGGCTTCCTCTACAAGCCATACCTTTTTTTAAAAGAAAAATAAATACCATGTTTTACTTTTCTTTTATTTTGGTATTGAAAATGGTTTTAAAAGTGTTTTTATTATATCAATGTGTTGTATTGATATCTTGTGATTGAAATGTGGAAATGTTAGGTTTCCCTTATACATGTTTTATGTGATACGATTATGTTATGGTTTATGATATGTTTAAACCTGTTCATATGCGGAATGCATTGGACTTAATAAGTGACGGGTGGAGCCCGCTATAGCTCCTCGATGCATCGGCAGGTCTCATGAGACAAACTAGTGTCTTGGCACGAGGCCTTGACAAAATCTTATTTGTGGTCTTGGCACGAGGCCTTGGCTACGTGGTTATGATAGTCTGGCATTATGCATTCCATCATTATGAAAGTGGTTATTGATATTTCATGTGATTATTCGACTAGTAGAATATCCATGTGAGTAATTAAATGGAATTATTTCATTTTACTTTTGCCATATTATGCTAAAGTTCAAGTTTAAAAGGCTTTTGTTTTAGTTATACATTGCCTTAAATGTTAATGTTTATTTATGAAAGTTTCCGCTATTTTGTTATCCTTACTGAGCATCTGAGCTCACCCCTTTCAATGTTTTAATATTTTACAGGATGTGAAGAAGTATTTTATGAATGACCTACAGGGATAGTCAGAAGAGGATATGAGTGTGGTCTATGGAGACTTTGTTATTGTAGTTTTTCACTTTATGATGTAATGTAACATTTATGAATGTATCTAGTGTTTCCAATGCTACTAAACTAATCGGTCTTTCGAGACTTGATCTTTTGTGATCATAGAAATGTTATGCAATAATGCACCGACTCTGGGTAGCTGGGGTCGGGGCGTTACAGTTGGTATCAGAGGCAGGTTAGTACTAACCTTGGAAGCTAGATTTAGATAAACTCTGATTAGAGCACATAGCCCAAAGATATACCTTGAGGATTAGTATATAAGAACTTCCTAGAATTCTGTTATTGTAGAGATTTTTTGAGTTTTCCGAGCAATACATCCCTGTCTGGATACGAGCAGGTAGAGGCGGCTCTGGCATAGATGTACCTAGGGGTAAAACCCGAAAACACCGCTTTGAGCTAGACTCGAACAGGAACTGGTGCATGACAACGGGGCTTGCTGCACTTTTGGTTACGACACTACCGGGGGATATGCTTAGGATAATTCTCATTTTCTTTACAAACCACTATGAAGGGTTATGAGTATATACTTCATCAAAGAAAACTTTTTTTATGATTATGGATTATATCCATAAATAGTTCAATTAGTGTTAAGTGTTTTACAAGTATGG
Source organism: Viscum album (assembly GCA_963277665.1). Taxonomy (NCBI): domain Eukaryota; kingdom Viridiplantae; phylum Streptophyta; class Magnoliopsida; order Santalales; family Viscaceae; genus Viscum; species Viscum album. The sequence goes on along the minus strand of OY728133.1, from coordinate 1,571,291,667 downwards.
AATTATATATTTTGATTCATAAACTAATCTAGTTTATTCCATTGTTTAGAAATGGCGCCTAGTGGAAGGAATGGAAACCGTATCAATGCACGCACTCCGTGTAGGGATTGCCCTCCTGCTCAAGACAATTATTGTGGATCTGGAGATACAACTGGTGATGATCAACTTATTACCATACTGGGACAACTCACTCAGGTTATGAATAATAACCTTACTCGTATGGAGCACCCTGATCCGCAACGTGGAGGATCAATGTTAGACCGCTTCATGAGGAAACAACCTCCAACATTTAATGGGGGTACAAATCCATTAGTAGCTGAGCAATGGATAAACTCCTTAGAGAAAATATTCAACGCCTTGGGGAGTAGCGAAAGGGAGAAGGTTATCATGGCAGTTTACCGCCTCACTGGAGATGCCGATCAATGGTGGTCATTGATCCAAAATACAAAGGAATATGAAGAAGTATCAAGTATGGAATGGAGAGAGTTCAAAGATCTTTTCTTAGAAAAATACTTTCCTCGTGACCATCGAGCAGATATGGAAAGGCAATTTCTAAGTCTGAGACAAAAGGAGGATGAGAATGTCGCAAAGTATGAGGCCAACTTCACAAGGTTAGCGAGGTATGCTGCAGATTATATACGTAACCCAAGAAGTAAGATTTATCGTTTCTTTTATGGGTTAAAACCATTTATCCGTCAAGCTTTAGTATCACAATCGTTCTCATCGTACGAATATATTGTCTCGTGTGCTATCAAGACAGAAAAGGAATTCTCTAAGTCTTATGACAACAAAGTAAAGCAAGAGAAGAAGAGAATGGTGGAAGAAGAGACAGATAAAGGGAAAAAGGGAAAGAAAGATTTTCCATTATGCGATAATTGTGGGAAGAATCACCTCGGTACTTGCCTGAAAGGAATGGGAGTTTGTTACAAATGTGTAGAAAAAGGTCACCAGGCTTGCGATTTCAAGGGAAAGAAAGAGGCTATAAATGTTGAATGCTACAATTGTAGGGAAATGAGGCATTATGAAAATGAATGTCCTAAGCGTTAGGTAAACTTACCTCAGAAAAGGCCAAGGTATCAAGGACAATCTTATACTGTTACTACAGTTGAAGCGGAATAATTAATGTATTGGTGCTTTTGGACTCAAGGATTATATTCTGGTTATAAAAATAATGTGATATATATAAGGATTGTACTGCAGTACTTTTTGTTATCATTAAGGTTTTAATATGATGAAGGAAATCATATTTTTAGTATGTGACAATAAGAGAAACATTACTTTGTTTGGGGAATCTGATGTTACAGTTGATTTTGGAATTTAGAGACCTTTTAGAGAAAGTCGGGACAGAGGTATTTTGGATAACTATAAAGGTTGGAATGGATTAAGTTGAACTTTGGATAGTATTGTTTAAGGTTAAAACATTTATGAAGATTATTTTTGGAGTATTATAATACTATAGTTTTAGGAAAAAGGACAACCTGCAGGGTGGGGCACAACCCGTCGCGTCGGAAAAAGCTGCAGGAATCGAACCCACAACCATAGTGAGACAGGCCTTTATTACCTACCACTAGCCTACAGGAAGTCTCTGGTTATTAAAAATAGTTTTACTAATCTAAATGGTATGTGTTAATATTTTGAACCTTGTACAATTAGGATAAATAGAATATTTTTGAGTTCTATTACCTTTTAGAGTGAAAGATGGGTTTGTGGTAAATATTTATTAAAGAATGAAAGTCTACATAATAAGTATGTATATTCCCTTACGTTCTTAGTAAATCTCCTAAATAAATTCCTCAACTTTATAAAAGGTAACTTAAAACAAAAACATTGCCGGTTAACTTTTCCAACTGGGGATTCAATGACCGTTTAACCAATCACAAGTTTGTGATTTTATTATGGTTAACTTTCCCCTAATCCAGTTTTCTACAACTCTCCATCAGACCTTGATGGTTTTTTTTCTTCCATATCCATATTTTTATATAATCCTAGTATGGGCAATCTCGGGTGACCATTGTACTTCTCTTTCTTTCTTTTAAAGTTATATTTTTATTAACCTTATTTCCGATGTGGGTTTTCCACAAAGGTATTTTCTATTTTCAACCTTTTATTTTCAAAGAAAAATTTCAAATTGCAAGGACGCAATTTATTGAAGGAGGGGAAAATGTAACACCCCGAGATTTCATGATACGCCTCTCTTTCAATAATGCAATAGCTTGCATTTTACGCAAGTTCGAGTTCTAACACACCGCGACTAATCAAAGTAGCCGTTATGAATAGTAATACCCACTTTTTAAAATTATAGAAATTTTATATTTCAAAATGGACTTCATTTTTGTATTCGTAATATCGAAATTATCCTAAGTTGAATTTTTTGTAATTTTCTGAGAACTTCCAATTTTTTATGAATAGTGAAAAATACTTAAAAACAACTTTTTTAATCAAAATAATATATAGTGATAAATTATACTATTGAGTGTTTTAAAAGTATAATTAGAATATATTTTTACCATTTTATCCAATGGTGTTCATTAGAATTAATTTCACTTTGAAATTGGACATAAACAATTGTCAATCTTTTGATTGATATTCTTTCTTAAAACACGCTATTTGTTGTGACAACGAGAATTAATTAGAAAATTAATTAATGAAACTTATATGTTTGGAATTTTGAAAAATAGACACCAGTTCCCGTTCGAGTCTAGATCAAAGCAGTGTTTTTGGGTTTTACCCCTATGTACATCTGTGCCAGAGCCACCTCTACCTGCTGGTATCCAGACATGGATGTATTTACTTGGAAACCCCTTACTCAATACTCGCCAAAATACCAGGAAGATTTCCTATATTTAAACTTTTCTATAGGGTTATTCTTAGAGTTTTAATATCCTAATTTCCACAAATAACTAAACCATCCTTTGATACCAAATATAGCATCCCGCCTTTTTATCACATAAACTTTCATTACATTTTACAAAACCGAGGATCTTTAAGGTTTAGTGTCTTGGAAACCAGGAAATTAAAACATGAAAAAATAAAACATTATTCTTAAACACTTGAAAGGCTTATCCTCATGTTCACCCTAGGTTCATTACTACATCTCATAACCTGGGGACATACATCAAAAGAAAGGGTGAGCAGAAGGCCCAGTAAGGGAAACAAGGGAAACATTTAACATGTGAACTTGAGATATATCAATAAAGTCATGAAAAGAAATTTAAGGAATGAGAATGAAATCATGAGGAATATCATAATAAAAATAACATTTTTCATAACTTGAAGATGTGGATACAACATTTAATATTGACAATCATTTCGTTTCACCAAGGTCCATCCCCAAGGTGTCATTAAAAAATTACCAAGGTTATTCACCAAGGTATCAGTCTAAAAGGTCATCTCTAGAGATTAAGTCTTTACCTAATGCATTGGAGCGCTATCTGAGCGCACCCTTGACATGTATTTATTATCATGTGAGCCACATATACCATCATCAATCATTTCATAAACAACCCATATATAATAAAAGAAATGAGTTTCATTTCATCATCATAGCATTTTAAAACTGCTTTAAAGACATGATCTTTATGTCACTTTAAACCCACAGAAAGGGAAAACGGGTCTCATGTATGTAAATACCAGAATTTAAAATAGAACATTTTGGTATATATGTGAATACCCCTTTAGAAGAAAGATCTTTGAGTATTCACTTAATATAATAAATGAACTTTAGAAAAAGAGGGAGATATTTTGAGACGGAAATTCTGCAGCATAAAGGCTGTGTTAGGAGGTTTTAGAAAACATTGAAAAGAGAGGGGACATGGGTCAAAAATTCATATATGATCCATAAAACAGTAGGGGGACAGAAAATAAAGGATTTGAGAACATGGTAATGAAATTTTAATGATATACCATATGAAATGAAGAACATGAAAGGAAGACAAAAATAAGATTTCTCTTATGAAAATTCAGCAGCCTAACGGCGTCACTTAAACTTCAACAAAAAATGAATTGACAAGATCAAATAGGGTCTCTAATCATATGAAAATAAAAGGTAAGTATGATAGATATAGAGATAATACCCCAACATAATAAAAAGTAACATGAAAGACTTGACATGAAAATAGATCTAGAAAAAGAGAAGGGTGAAAGAATCCCTTAAAAATTCAACAGCCTAACGACGCCACTTAAACTTCAACAAAAATGAATTGACGAGATCAAATAGAGTCTCTCATAATATGAACATAAAAGATCAGTATGATAGATTTAGAGATCATACCCCAAAATAATAAAAATGAACATGAAAGACTTGACATGAAAATAGATCTTGAAAACGAGAAGGGTGAAAGAATCCCTTAAAAATTCGGCAGCCTAACAGCGCCACTTAAACTTCAAAAAAAAAAAAAATGAATTGATGAGATCAAATAGGGTCTCTCATCATATGAACATAAAATATCAGTATGATAGATTTAGAGATCATACCCCAACATAATAAAAAGGAACATGAAATACTTGACATGAAAATAGATCTTGAAAACGAGAAGGGTGAAAGAATCCCTTAAAAATTCGGCAACCTAACGACATCACTTAAACTTTCATAAAACGAAATGGTGAGAGTAAGAGGGGATATCTCATCATATTAACATTAAAAGGTCAGTAAGTTGAATATAAAATAACATCCTCTAACATAAGAACATGGATCATAAAAGAAATGTCATAAAAGAGATTACTTGAAAAGAAAGAGAGAGGTCGGATCCCTTACCTTAAAATGTAACTCTTAAAACTCAAAAGTTGGGACCTTTATGGCTTGGGGGCCTCCTTGGGAGGAATACTTGGGAGGTAATGAGACCAAAAATTCGTTGGGGAAGAGTTGGGAGTCGAATGGATGAGAGGATGGCTTGGTATTTATAGGGAATGTGAGGGGACAAGGCATTAATGGCCAAGGGACACCTCATTGGTGGTTTTGGAAAAACCATGGGCTTGCCCATGGTATTTGCCCATGATATTGGTCACTTGGGACACCTCATAACTTATCTTTCTATTAATAAGTATACCATATTGATTACATACTTAATACATCATTTAATGATGTCATTAAACACCCGTAACTTAAAAACTATATTTTCACTATTCATCGAAAATTCAACTTTGTCAGAAAAATCCCAAAATTTCACCTTAACCAAATATAGATTCTATGATTTAAAAAATGAACTGAATTTTATAAAAATAATTTTCTAAATATTTTTAATTTAATTTTTAAATAAATACACCATTCCCCGAAAATTCATTTTTTTTTTTCAGAAAAATCCGCAAAAATTACCTTAACATAATATCGATGCTCTGAGTTCAAAAATAAAATCCATTTTATAAAAATAATTTTCTAAATATTTTTAATTTAATTTTTAATTAAAAAACACTATTCACTCAAAAAAACTAATACTTGAATAATAATTTATGAAACCTTTATTTAACCATTTTATTGAATCTCATTACTTAATCAAGGTGCCTAGATTATATTAATACTTTCTTTAAGTGAGATTACTAATCCATTTGGTCACATTACTAATCCTAAGCATAAAATCACTGTTCATAATTTACTATTCATAAAAAATCAAGTTGATCTTATTAGACTCTAAATTTTGTACTGAACATAATTGTAGAAGACCATTTTTTGAATATCATTACACATTTTTAATTATTTAATGCTTACATAAACATTTTTTAAATATCATTTTCTAAAATTCATCAAAAATATGCATAATATATTTATCCGGTTATTTGAAAATTCATAAACTTCATCATAAGAAGAAATCCCAATTTTTATTTAAAACAAAGGATTACACAAGGCAGTTACGGTCTCCTTACATAGCCCCTTATCACACCAGCATAAGACCTAAGTGTAAGGTGTGCTAAGGTGATAGAATCCAAGGGAGGCTCAGACAACATCACACGAGTAGTAATTTCTATCAGTTTGAACTTCTCATGAAGGTGATTCCATTCAAGCTTCACACGATGAAGTTCGGCTTGGGTTTGGTCCAGAGCAAAGCCCAATGGTTCTACCTCCTTCCCAAGTTCTGTTAGATGGGCTTCGATCGGTCCATGACTACTGGGTGAGGCCATAAAATCTTCTTTCTATATTAATTAACCAAGATCACTTGTACTTAGAGACAATAATCGAAATGTTTAGTTTACAGTGGTCATATTGACCAATGGTCATATAACAGTCAAAACCCAATGGTCTCATTTTAATTATACTCATATTATCAAATGAAATAGTTTTGTTGAGTATAAATAAATTAACACACAAAATTAGGAAACAAGATTTATTCAAAATTTTGGGTCGTTACATGTTTCCTACTTATAAATCCTTTTAAATTTATCATAATCATAATACTTGGTAGATTTTCCATCATAATATTTTCCCCTTTAAATATTTTGGTAAAAGTATTTAACTCTTCTACATTTTTCTTTACCAAAATATTTCAAACCCTTTTAGGATATTAAGTGAAATTTAATTTGAATTATGAATAGAATAATTATTTATTTTTTAACTTTTATATTTTTGAAGTTTAATTATACTCCAAATAATATATTAAAAATTTCACTATCTTAAAAAAATCATGTTAAGAAACACACACTCCTTTATGTCTATAAAATAAAACTTATTTCCTTAGTGGTAATATTTACAAAAAACTGTTATTTCTATATTAAATATTTTATTCTATTTTTATAGATCCTTTTCTTGAAAATAAGATTATCCTTTAAAATATTCCATTTATGGGTGTTGTAATCTCATTTTTTCATATTTTAATATATATCTAGATAAAAACTTTTACCCATGTATCCTTTTCAAACATGTTATAGAATCCAGTGAATCATAAAACTTGTGTTTCAAATTTCCCATCTGAACAACACTTTGTTAATAAAAAAATTATCTTATCATCAAATATAAATGAGATAAAAATTCAAATACTTTATTAAGATCTATACAATATTGATATATTTATTTTCATTCAATCATTTGATTTATATTCTCTTTACTTCATCACTTGAATGAAATCTATATGCTTTATCAATGTTATCCTTATTTATGTTTTCTTGTAAACTTACTACACTTGTAAAACATTTATTTAGTGTCATATACCCTTCAAAATCAAATATTTTATTTCCATAATAGTGATACATGACATAATCATTCTATAGATTTTCTATGAACCCCTTTATGTATCCCAAATAATTCCATCCTATAGAGTCATTATTCCTTCTTCCTGAAACCTCCATTATGTTTTGATGACCAAGACTAACTACTTGAAGAAACATTATTACAAATTACATCAAAATTTTATTTTCCTAGTTTTAACTTTAACCAATTTTTATTATTGACACAACATTATAATAAAAACATTACATTCATATATAATATTTTCTTAACACTTTTAGAAAACATGGTAATTTTTTTTTGAAAATATGCATATCTTCATAAAATTTCTAATCATGATAATAAAAGTATTTCCTTTAACAAAACAAGCCTTAATGAAACCGTTAGTAAATTAATCAATGCTTTGTATAAGTGTCTGGATCCACTTGTTGAACTAATTCAACAATTTGTTACTTAGTAAGGGTTTATTTAAATATATAGATTTTTTGAAAATAAATGTTAATTCTATATACCATTATAATAGGTTTCTTATAATAATATTTTAATTTCTATAATATTGACTTTAAAGCTAAGTTTTATGATGATGATGATGGTATTATCTACAATAGATGATTTTATCATATGAGTGTCATGTTTTATATACATTAAATAAGGAATTTTATTACATGTTCTCCCACTAAAATGATGACTTGTTTTAAATTCATCATATCCATTAGTGGGATAAGATCCATATTTCACTAAGCCATGAGACTATTTTTGGAATTAATATCACTAAATAGATATTTATGTATGAAATTATCCTAATCATATCATATATGACTCTTGGATGGTTGACCATATAACTTTTTATCCAATCCATAAAATGGATAAACACAACACCATTCCTTTGGTATCCTTACTAAGTGTTTTTGGGATAAGTTTAACCTAAATATCATAGCTGGATTGGGTTACCTAACTTTTAGGATTTTCAATTTAAACCATTCCTTACACAAGATAATAAATGGGAACCCTACTTTGGTAGGACCTACTTAGTTGAATGATCAAGGTCTTGAAATTTTATTTATTTGGAAGGAGTCTACCACTTATTATTTTTAAAGGGGATTTAATCCCACAATCTTATCTCATGTTATTACCTTTACATGTATGCATGATTCTATTGATTTTGTTTGAAATCCTATACCCCAAAATCAATACGTTCAAATCATATGTTAGAGTATATTTTTACACAACTCTTGAACAAAAGAAAACTAAATCAATTATCATACCTAATATGAAACTCTTTAGATAAATATATGAAAATTTATAGAATTATTTTAACATTATAAACTAAAGCATAAATATATTTATAATATAAACAATCTATAAATCGGAATAATTAAAAATGGAAGAAACTAAATAAATTAAAAAATATGAAATATTAAAATATAAAAAAAATTATGAACAATTCATAAATAAATATAAAAATAAACACTTTATATTTTAGTTATTACCTATAAACATTCCATAATTACATAAATAAAATAACACTATATTTATCTTCAATATGGGATACATCATATTATTCATTATATATAATTTACTTCAAATATATGATATTAAATGAAACATGAAAAATTTATATACCAATCCTAATATGTAAAAAATTTACATAATCTAACAATAATATATTTAATATTATTTAAACCATGATAAAATCAATCATAAAAATCCATTTTGATATGGTTTAAATAATTCTCAGATAAGGCATTTAATTTTAACAAATCAAATTAAATATAATGGATAATGAATAATATTAAATATAATATCATTTATATTAGGCCTTATTTATCAATTTATAAACACTTTATAAACCACATTTATATTTTTCATATAAAAAATTTATATATAAAATACAAGTCATTCATTATAATTTGAAAATGTTATTTCAATGTTAATATTTAATATTAAGGATATATATTTAACAATTTTTTATTTACATTTAAATAATTATCATTTTATAAGTAATTAATTTATAAAAACATTTATGAATTAATAAATATACCATAATACCTTTTTCTATGATTTATAAACAATTAATGAATCATTTAAATTAATTCATAAATGAATTTATAAAAAATATTATTTTTCTATCATATTTTGTTTTATTATATAATGCATATTGTAAAATCCTAAACATAATCATCCCAAAATTACATATATTATAAAATACACCAGATCAATAACATACCAAATACCATTTAGGTTTATAGTTTTATATAATTAAGAAAAAAATTTCATAATAAAACTCATACTCTCCAACAAATGGACATTTTTTCCACTACACCAGACACTTTAAATTGTATTCTCAATTCATTCAAGGAAAAAAACCACATAACCAAAGATTGAATTCATAATCATTCCCAATTATCCTTAGCCCTGTAAAAAATAATTTGAAAACATGTTATGGGCATAAAAATATCAATAAGTGGTATAAAAATAATGAAAACCTATTAGTCCATTAGAAGACATTAAATCCTTTGAAAAAATATGTCTTTTCAGAGAAGAAATTTGATCTCATATAGAACTTACATTCAAATAAGAAATCAATTTATTTTTTTAATAAAATTCTATAAAACAATCTCAAAATAAAGCATAAAAAGGATTCTTGGAAAAAATAGGAATTTATGAAGAAGGTTCTTTCTTGAAATAAAATATTTTAACCATTAAACGATCTTAAATTTTATTTCATTCATAAAATAAAATTCTTGCTTCATGAAATCCAAATATTTACATTAAAACTCATTTATAGAATCAAAAACCATATAAGAGTCTTGGGAAATCAAATTCCTTATCACCCTTTCAAATCACCCTAACAATAGAATAACTTTACCAATTATTTTCTATATCCTATAATTTAATAAATTCACTAATTAATTCAAACATAATTATGGAATAAAATCCAAAGATAAATCCAAGATCATTATATAATAACTTCACTAGTTAATTCCAACAACATTTCTCCAAAGAATAAACCATTACCCAATACATTGGAGGGATATATCCCAGGCCCACCCATAACAGAATCAAATCATCTTTAAGGATCACCTTGGTGGAGAAAAACTAAAGAATATTTGTGATTTAAAGTTAGAAAACAAGTATAATAGTCCTAGGAGAAAAGATATAGAAAAAATATTGATAAAAATCCTAACTCTAGATGTTTGGAAATGTGAGAGGGTAGTTCCCTTTTATAGAAACAATTAAATGGAACATATATAATTAAACATTGCACTATATTTCAAAATTAAAAATTTTCATACATGTATTGGATCAGATATCTCTCTTCATCCTTGAAGATTGAGATACTTATAAGATCTCAATTGGTGGGACTTTCTAAATTTTCATAAAAAATATTCAATAAAATTTCATAATTATTAATTTATTAATATATGATGGTAATAATTGGTATAAAAAATCCCTTATCTACTTATGTAATTAGTTGAAAGTCGGCCTACAATACACAACTTCATTTATTGTTATTTTTAATGAAAATCCATTATTAGAGGTTGTATTTGTTGTGATTAAGGAAAAATTCATTAATGATAAATATGATGTCAATATTTTTAGAATATAAAGTTCTTGATAAGTCATTGGAGTTCCCAAGAATGGTATGAATGTTTGTTTTGAATATTATCTAAGGATTTGGTTTGGGAATTTCTTGGAAAGTCACTGTCGTTAGAATTTTTTAAAGACCCATCAACAAGATTGAAAAGAAGTTTGAAGTTTGATAAACCTTATTTGAAATGGAGAAAATAAAAATATAATTCAATTACTATATGAAGTTTCTATTCAATTTCAAGGTTTTAATTATACTTTGATGAATTTTGGGTGATTTAAAAAGAGAAATTCGGAAGGTTTTAGGATGAGTTTTTTCTATTTGTTCCTTTTGTGAATTACCACTTTATTCTATGTATGATATATGGAAAAGTCACCTAAAAAAATGTTAAAATCATTTTAGTGGATGGATTATCTACACATGAGTCCATGTAATTATTGGACGCTTGAGTTTTGAGAAAGTAATATACATTTGATAGAGGAAAAAAAATTGACCAGCCCTCAAAAACAAGCCAACACAAACCACTAGACATCACAGGGGATGACCAGATAATATTAAAGGAAAGACAATAAACAAAAAAATAATTTATTCATGTGGTTGTGTAAGTCGGTTCAACCTGAGGAGAGCACGGTGCAGTGCTTGAGTTGGAAGGAGGCATTTTGCGGGGTAGCACAGTGACTCGTTAGCCAATTAAGGAATAAGGGATTTAATTAATTCATCTCAGCTTCATCCTAGTATATTAAGTGGGTCCATCCTAATATTATATTTGATTCAAGATGATTTAATTAGAACTGTTAATTATTTTAAAAGATGCAGGCATGCGTAATTTATAACCAGGACTATTCTGTATTATTTTTCCTCCACCTCACACCGCGCCAGCTCCAACATACTGAAAATTAACACCACAGGTCTTCGGAAGAAACATATATGTTTTGGAAAATGACTTTATAAATTATTAACAAGATGATGCTACACTATTATTATCATGTAAAAAAGAATCAAAATATCTAAAGGCTATGATACAAGTTTATTTCGAAGTTCATTTTCTTTGAAATAAGAATGAACATGTATACATAAGTTATCTTGTGACCATAAATTTATGTCTATAGTGATGTGAGTATATAGAAGATGAGTATATGGATCCATGTAAAGATATCCACATGGATAAAGATCGATGTAAGGGGATCAACTTGTAGAGACTGATGTAAGGGGATATCAACATAAGGAGATGCACATGTTTAAGGTTCAATATAAAGGGATCCACTTGTAAAGATCAATGTAAATGGATATCAACTTAAAGAGATCCATGGGGAGGTCTGTGTTATAAAGGAAAAAATTATAATAGTTATATGAGTATTTTTCATATATATATGTGGAATTATGTAAAGTAAAATAATTTTGGAGATATTTTTAAATATTCACATATCACATTAAAATAGAAATATCTGAGTCTTTAGGAATACTTAAATGGATTGTAAAACTTGGATTTAAATGAGTTTTAAATATATAAAAATCTGAAAGTTTCCTAATTTGAATAAGGAGATAATATTCACATTTTTAGTGAATATATATGAGATGTAGAAGATAAAGAAAATAAAAAAAGATTTAATTTTTTACTCCTTATACGTCCTTTGAAAGTAAATTAACAATAGAGAGAGATCCAAATTTAAGAGTACTGCATATTCTAAAAGTTGAGGAACAATGAGACCCGATATCATTCTTTATAACAAATGATGAATATCAATGGAATAGAGAACCAACACTACATGAAGGTTCATCATATGAGTTGAAGAATACAATGAAGAAAAGCCTAAAAAATCCTCATATCATATAAGAAGATTGAATAAAAAATTGATTGACGCTAATACTTGTTCATATTTCATGTGTCAAGATCCTTGAAGAATAAGAAACTACTATGATCAAAATTCACAATATGATTGAGCTGATTTGACAGAACTGGTGTGTATACATTATTTCATATATTATTTTAGAGAGTTGAAGATCTATTTAATGAGAAAGGATATCCTAGTGTAGATGATGTATTTACATCTAAAGAAAAATGAGAGATCTCTATTAGGTGTTCCAGAATCACCATTGAAGGTCTAATGGTGTCAGTATAAAAAATATTGTTCCTTATAAAAGGGAAGTAGATGATACATTACCTGGGAAGTGGATGATACATTCCCAACCCATTATGTGTGACTTGTAACTACACTCGTGATCACTACAAATTTACAGTGATAATAAAATATGTGTATCAACAAAGAGTTAAATACAATAAGGGGTAGGTTCTCATATCAAAGCCAAACCTTGTAAAATTACCTGTTTACTATTTACTTATTTATTATAAATTTTATAAAAAGGTGAGGGTTAATTGGACATTAATAGATCCACATATCATAACCAAGGAATAATTATGTGTAAAAAAGGTGAAAAAACTAAAATAAGAAAATTAAAAATTGTTAAAAGTTGAGTATACTTATTCACCCCCCTTGCAGTGTCCCTGCATGACCCACTAGTCTCTACATCCAATATTATAATAAGAAACTTCTATTTCGAGCTTTAATATTATTTAGTTATTAACTAATCATATTTTAAAATCCATTTTAACTTGAATGTTCTATCCTAACATTTAAAGCAATCATTATATCCACTTAATATTTAAGCTCTTAGGACTTTTTCTATACATATTTATTCAGACATAAACTCATTTAATGAGCTTGAGTGGATGAGGTTATCTGGATTAGAACTGATAATCCTAGAGAATAATTATATATTTTCATGTTTCTCATAAAGTATTATATTACGTAACCTTTTTTAATTGATACGTAACATTTTTCCTCATTGAAGTGAGTACTAAAATATAGAAAAAGAAACAACCCTATGTTGATACTTAATAAATGTTTGAAGAAAATATATTTTTTAAATATAAAATCATAATTTATAAAAGTAACAACCATATATGATCTATATAAGTTTTAATATATGTTATGTGAGAGTTTCTAGTTGGTAAAAATATGATATTAAATAAAATCATAGGTTAAAATATCCCCATGTTGAAAGGATTTCTCACTGGAAGCGTAAGGGTAAACTCAAAGTGTAAAAATTGATAAAGGGAAACATTACCTATATATCCTTCTCTTTTTTAGAAAATTTAATTCTCACATGTAACCTTTTTTAAACCTCTACATATGGAAACCCCCTCCCCCACGAAGTGGTCACTACTCTGAGGTAGATCCCCAGCCAAGGAAGGAGCCATTGCAGGATGAGATGGTAGAGCATCCCAGAGGGTAATGGCCCAGTAGATGATGGTTCGTTAAATAAATCCATCAGCATAGTGTGTTGCGCCTCATTTTTCCTACCTGGTTGAGACTGGGTGACCCAACAAGATGTGCGGATCAGGGGGGAGAGGCTCTCTTTGAAAGCAAACTCTTAGGATTCGAACCCTGAACCTCCCAAATAATGACATTTTTTGTGCCACTCACCTTCACCACCACGCCACCACCGAAGTGAAAAAAATTCACTATATATGAAATATCCACTTTTATATCTAAGTGAACATTTAATGGAAATACGTAAAGGTTACTCTAACCTGGAAGACAAAAGTTTGGTAATGTCTTGAATCACACTATAATATGTCATGTTTAAATATTCAGTATGTAATGCATATCATAGATTCAGAGGAATTTGCAATGGCACTCAAATGTAATTTTTTAACAAAGTATCTAAGCCTCATTGAGATAAATGAGTGTAAAACTAAGAGTTTTAACATATGTAAGGGTTCATGAATTTACTAAAATTTCAAAACTTCTAATACTTAAAGGTTTCTTTATCTTCCACTACATACATAAAGATTAACTCATTTTTCAAAGTTATCATTCATAATGGTTACAAGTAAAAAATATTGTTTTTAACATAAAATATGGGAAAACACAAAATATAAATTTAAAAATAAAAAAACGTTTACAAGATTAAAAATCATATATATTTAATTACAAATTTTATTAAAATCAATCTACAATTTAAATAATTACTTTTAAAATAAGAACCCATAACTACCTTGATAAAATTATTCCCAAAATTATAATATTAATAAATATCTATATAAATATATAGAATTATCTATTTATAATGTCTCTAATCATTTAATAATTCTGTTAAATAACAATAAATATAATTTTAATGTTTAAATAAAAAAATATATATCATAAAGTATCATAATAATTTTATATAATGAATATATAATTTTTTATATAATAAATATTTCTATAATAAAACATAAACTAATATGTATATACATTATAAAATTAATATTTCATAAAAATATAAATTCATTTCATGGATATTAATTTAAACATAGAATTGTAATTTTTTTAAAAACATGGATTTCCACATTATGTCCCCTTAAATAAATAGCATCCCTAAATTTTAATTCCTTAAAAAACAACTAAATAAAAAAATCACTGATATTTAAATCCTGAAACTTTTATACACACACTTTAATTATATAAATTTTTTATGCTCCCATTGAATTACTCAAGAGGGGGGGGGGGTGTGAATTGATTATTCAAACATTTCTATTAAAAACATTTTACAAATTAAAATTTAAAATACCCCAAAAATAATACATTAAAGTTAACTAATAATGTAGAAATAATTTTTTTAAAAATTTAAAATAATTTGTCAAAAGTTTGATAAAAAATCAGTTGAACCGTTTGAAAGAAATTTAGATTTTGAAATTATCTTACTCTCATCAAATATAATTATATCACTAGTAAAAGATAATTATTAGAGAATTTTTATAATAAGAATATTGTGATTAAAAATAGAGAAAGAAAAAATAAATTTAAAAATAAAATGAATTTTAAAACAAGTGGTTAAGTATCAAGTTTAGACTTTGTCCTCTCCACTAGAAAGAATTCCAATATCAATAAGGTTTATTAAATTAAACCCAGTGATCCATAACTTGGATCAGATATATGAAAACAACTGCACACATGGTAGTCCAAGCTACAACCAGCCTCTTCCACTATGATCCATGGGAATAAAGATGTAAAATAAATGTGAAGAGAGTATAAAAGTTATATCTAATTTTTTATAATATACTTTTCTTGAAGAATAAGGAATACAATGAAGCATAGTTTGAAAGTAAATACAGACACATAATAATGGAGAAAGTATATGGAAGTGTTGTGAAGTTATCTTTATCTCATCAAGCTTGATATGATAAACAATGATATTATTATTCTATAATATTGTATTTAAATTTTTACATTATGTAACTTCAATATGTCTTTATAGGTATTTATAAAATTATTAGTTTTCATATGAAAATAGAGTGTCATATAAAGCAAAGGACAATATACTTTTTAACTTCTCAACACTTTAGAACAAAAAACAGCCACTTATTAAAGAAAACTCTCATAATGGAAACGTGGTTCCTAAGATTTATATTTTCATTAAAACATTAATTATATATTGTAGTAAATTAATAAATTTAATCCTCATATTGAGTAAGAAATCTAGGAAAGACTGACTTTGTCTTTAATGCTCCAAAGTATCCATTTAAGAATAATCATTCTGAAATCCTTATATTGAGTGATCTGTGGATTGCATTAAATTACATAAACTATCCATGAAAATATTTTATTTTAAATTATTATAAAATATTCTAGGAAGAGTAAACCTCAATGGAATAATACATTAATGGAAGTAGACATCAATAGAAGAAGGTTCCTCAACTAAAGAAGACCTGACTTCATGATAGGGAACTATAATTCATGGTAGTAGATCCTTATAATAGACATAGAACTTTATTAATGGTATAATTCCTCATATGATAGTATAAAAACTAATTTTACGCTAGTGAAGTTCATATAATGGTAGGGAAACTGGTTTAATAGTAGTAGAAGTGGTCTAATGGTAGCTGAAGTGTTATGGCGGTAGTAGACTTGTTCTGGCATCAACATATTTTTTATAGTGGTAGATAACTCCTGACAGTATTAGGATCACTCCCAAATTCAACTGATATAGCTAATAAACCTTCAAAAACTTCAACACTGGCTTCATACACTTCCTAATATGAATAAAATGTCACAAACTCATCTGGTTCCAAACTTGGATTAACTAAATCTATTGGCATCATGGGATTCTTGACTGGATTGACATTTTCATAAATCCTTTCATTGTCCACTACCCATTTCTTATCCCAAGGGTTCTAATCCATTTTAATCATTCTCAAGGTGTATTGGATTAAATATAAGTCACTTCATTGAATAACCCTTTCTTCTCTATCAAGAACAAGTCCCCTAGCTTCCATCACAACATATATCAACTTAGGACAAGTTAAGGAATTTAATCTAGATGTTAGTTTACACAACTCTATCATATGAAACTTAAGATACCTGAATAGATTTACCATAACACATATTTTTGTAAGGTATAAAAATAATAAATCTTGGAACCTAATAACACTAAATTCCACCATTTCGGGACATATCATATACTAGATGAATTTAAGGATAATTATATAGTCTCCATCATGTTTTTCAAAAACCATTCATCTAGGGTTTTCATCTCTAAGAAGATCCACCATTTATAGAATGGTCATTCATTCTTGTATAACTAAGTTTCCCATACTTTCTTTTGAACTACTTTCAAAACTAGTGTTTTAGTCGATTCTAAACTTACAACATCCTTTTCCTTCTCAGAAACAACTACTCAAGATGACATAAAACGATTATATGGATTAATGTATCAAATAGATTCACCATTGGATTTCTTATGTGGTTATTGATAATTAGGATAATAAAAAACAAGGGGTTACTTCATCTTCACCATAGTATCATATATTCAAAATATTGGAGGCATAAGGCTAAAGGCTGGGTTCGAGAGACAAAAGGTAGAGGAAGTTTGAAAGGAACACGAGTAAAGAGGTTGGATTTGGACTCTAAAAATAGATTTATATCATTTATAAAGTAAATAAATTATATAACATAAAATTGATTATAATTCGAACCAAATATGGAATTTAAGTATTAAAATAATGAAATTATTCATTATAGAAAAAGGTCATGGAAGAGTGTCCAAGGTAACAAGCTCGCATGGTAGCACCAAATGGTAGCACTCAACAGTAGCTCCAGAGTTGTTGCATCTGAATGGTATCTCTTGAATGGTAGAAATAGAGTGGTAGAATTTGAACAGTAACACTCAAATAGTAGCACCATTTTGGTAACATCAAAATGGCATCATTTGAATGTTAACATCTAAATGGTAGCACTCGAATGATATCACTGTAATGTAGTACCCAGTTGTATAAATATCAAAGTATCTAATGATTCATGAAATAAAATTACCAGATTCAAAATAATTGAGGTAATTAGAGATTAAGAAGAATTTATCATACCAATATCATGTCTAATATTGTTTAATTCTAAATTTTCAAATGCTTTGTAAAATTTTCAGCAAGCTGATGTTTAGTGCCAAATAATTCAAGAATTATATCACCATTTTGGAAATGATCACTCAAAAATTGATGTGTTAAATCAATGTTCTTTTTATATTAATGGGATATGGGATTCTTAAAAATGTAAAATCCCTTATACTATCATAGTTTATAGGGGCATGTTTAAATTAATATCCATAGTCTAGAAGTGTGTTCTTCATCCACATATATTGTAAAAAAAAACTCCCCGTCTTTATGTATTCAGCTTTAGCAGCATATAATGCAATAAAATGATTTTTTTACTACACCATAATACTAGAGACATTCCAAAAAAGGAAATGTTCTAGTGGTAATTTTTTATCTAACTTACAACCACAAAAATTTGTATCTAAATAACAAACAGATTTAAAGGATTTTCATCTAGAGTAAACCAATCCAAATTTAATTGTATTCTCGAGATATTTGAAAATATTTTTAACAAAATTCAAATGAGATTCCCTAGGTTTTGATTGAAAATAAAACTGCACACACACACACACATACTATACATAATATCAGATTAGATAGAATCCAAGTAAAGTAAAATTCTAATCATACATTCTTAAGTGGTTTCATCAACTGGTTTTATAGTTTTAACTAAATCTATCTTACATGATGCACTCATGGTATTATCAATTACTTTTTCTACTATCTATAGAATTTTTTTTCAAAAGATCCTTTGTTTATTTAATTTGGTTTAAAATAACTCCTTAATTATTTTGAAAAATATTAAAGCTGAGGAAGAAATTTATCTCACCTATTAAAATCATTTCAAACTCATTTTGTTTAATTTTTTAAAATTCCACACATAAGGAGTTTTTGGATGATGGAAAAACAATATCATCATTATATATGTTCACAACTAAAAAACCTTCAAAAATAATTTTTATAAATAAATTAAGATAAACCACCCCTTTTGAAATTTTTTTACAAATCAAGTAATAGGTGAGTCTATCATACCAAGATCTAGGATCCAGTTTTAAACCATACATGGATTTATAAAGTTAAAAAATGATTTTTTAAAATGAGGATTTTCAATTAAAGGGGGTTTCTTGACAAAAAAACATCCTAAATAATATAAACAATTATAAATTCAATCTTGACATCAATTTCACATCATTTGAAATTAATTTTCATTGTATATGAAAGATGTATTATAATGGAAACTATTCTAGCTACTGGTGTAAAGGTTTCTACATATTCAACCCCATCCCCTTGACTATATCCTTGTGTAACCCAACTATATTGTTTTCTAATAATTGTGTCAAACTCATCAACTTTCTTTATATATAGACACTAGGTGATAATAATTATGTATGTTTAGTTTTATCAACTAATTCATAGAATTTATTTCATTCAAATTGATTCAATTATTCTTGCATATCCACTTCCCGTGTATCATCACTAATTTCTTCATTGATTTTCTTAGGTTCTATTGGAGTCATAAGACCTAATGTTTAACCAAGTTTCTTAGTGAGGCTCTAGTTTGAGTACCTTTATCTATATATCTAAAAAAACATCAAGGGGATGATTTTTAAGATTCTAATGGTTCTAGGGACTGATATAATTGGTTCTTAAAAGTCTTCTTCTAGGCCAAGAAGGTCTTGATGGTATCAACTAGAAGATTTATTAGGAAAATAAATAGTATAGACTGAATCCTTAGAGGTGTTATTGATATTAAAATATGACATATCATCTTCATGGTTTTCTACACCTAGTTTGGTTTCACCTAGATATGTATCATAAAAAGTGACATGGAAATATTCTTTCACAACATTAGATTTTTAATTAAATACCCTATATGATTTATTAGTTGTTGAATAACCAATAAAATTTAATTCAATGTTTATTGGTACAAAATTTTCCCAATTCTTCTTTCTGTTTAGAATGTAGACTTTGCATCCAAAAACTATAAAGTAATTTAATTTGGGTTTTCTACCATTCCATAACTCATATTAAGTATTTATCAAGATATGTCTAACAAGAACTCTATTGATTACATAACTACCCGTGCTAATAGATTTATCCAAAAAATTGATAGGTAAATCATATTCACTAAGCATAGTTCAGGAAATTTCTTGAAGAGTCTTATTAATCCTTTATAAAAATCCATTTTTTGAGGTGTTTTAGGATTAGATAAATTATAAGTATAGCCATGTTCTGCACAAATAGATTAAAAATATTAATTATGAAAAATATATATGAATAGTTCACTTCTACTAAACTAGAATTTATATATTGTCTAAATAAATTCATTTTAAGATATTCTAGTTGTTAAGAGGCATACAACTCTTCATTTAGTTTGAAATATATTTTGTTTTTATTTTACTTTTGATATGGATTACACACTTAGACTTTAAGTTAATAGTATAAACATTATCATTTCTCAAATAACTAAATATTAAATCATGATTCGAATAATTTTTTTACAAGAATTGTTTTCAAACCATACATGAAAACTATCGTCACACAGTTGAGAAATACTAATTAGATTATACTTTAAACCATCATCAAATAAAACTTTATAAATAAGAAAATATTCACAGTTACCAATTTATCCAAGTCTAAAAATCCTTCCTTTTTAATTATCTCTAAAAGTGACATGTCCTCTATCAACTATTATAATATTTTTAAAACTTTAATAGTATCCATTAATATATCTAGAACATCCACTATCCAAATACCTTAGATTTATACTGGATGTTTTCAAATACTTTTCTTAAAAATAATCAAATAATAAATGACTGTGGAACTAAAATTTTCTTGGCTCTAGAGAAGTTGTCAAATAAAGAATTTGTAATAAATAATTATTTAATAGGATATCATACAAAAAATTATTATATTTAGATAAAAAAATCATTTTTAAGTCCAATTGTTTTTGAATTGTTTACAAAATTATAAATTTCCTTATACTTAGATACTAAAAACTTATTATTTATACTTGGAATAAAAAAAATTTATATTTCTTCTCTCACTATCAAGATCCATACCAAATTCCAGATTTAAATTTAGGAGGTTGTAGTTTACCCATTATAATATTCAAGGTTTTTATATTTAAAAAACTATTCTAGATCCTTTTTAAGTTGTTAATTTCTCAGTTTCAAATCAATATTTTCATTTAACAAATTGGAGTACTTTTCATTTTGTAAAACTAGAAACATTTTATCAACAACCCATAAAACCTAAATCTTTTTCATGTTTTTATATTTATCTGTTAATTCATTCATGGTATCTTCTATCATGACACAATATTCATATAATTATTTATTTTACATTTCAATTTCACCAAATATATGAGTAGAAGAAATAGATGGTACCTCTAAAGTAGTAGCTATAAAGCATATTTTTTTTTCATTTTCATCTTCTCATCTGGATTTAGAGTCAATTAAGATATCTTTATATGCACTCTAAGTGGAATTCATGTATTTCTTTATTATATTCTCTTTATCTTCATACTTATTCTTATACTTATGCTTTGGACAATTAACTTTTATATGTCATTTCCTATTACACCCATAACAATTAATCTCTAGGTGTCATCCATTTTCCAGGATTTCTTCTAGTTTCCTTATTTATCATACTTTCCTTTATAATCTAACTTATGAAAAAACTAATTCTTCTATTAAAATTTAATTAATCTTATGGAAAGATAATCAATTTCTCCATAACTTTATGTATCAACTTCACTTCCACTTAAACTGTAAGGTAAGATAACTTCCTTGACATTTGAATATGATGCCTTAAAAGAAATAAATTTTCTTTTTTGGTTCATCATATTCATTGTTCACTTTTAGTTTTTCTTCATACATCATCAGCTTGCCGATTATCTATTTTATTGGAAGTTTTCTAATTTTGCATGATTCTCAAATAGTGATTTAAGTTTCTCTCTGTTGATCTTGTGGACATCTCAATATCCATAATACTTATGCCTTTTCATCCATCTATTTTCCAAGTGTAATCAAAACATTTATGACCTCATTAAACCTATGATACTTTTTAGAGATAGATTCATCAAAATTTATCTTGAAATTGTCATACTTAATAGTTTATATATTTAATCTCATTTCCTTAACATTAGATATGCCTTTATGAGACATAAAAAGGGTATCCCAAATTTTATAAATAGTATCATAATAAACTATTCAATTATACTCATCCTATTCTAAAGCATGTAATAAAGAATTCATGGATATTTAATTAGAATCATAAGATTATTTAGTTGGTGCATCCCATTATTTTCTATTAATTTTTTGTTTTGAATATTTATCTCAAATTGATCCCTAGATTTAAAAACCCATGATCTCAAGAGGAATTTTCATTTTTATTTCCCCTGAGCATAATTTTTTTCATTAAAATAAGGTGGTAAATTTTTATTATATCCTTTGGACTTATCATCCATACTAATAAATTAAATAGCAAATATAAATTTAAAATATTTTGTTTATAACATGATCAAGGTAAAAGAAAACAAAAAGGAAAGAAATACCAGTTAACTCTGATAGAAAATTATAGTCCCAATGAATTACTCAAGATCGAGGATTAATTTAATATTAAATAATTTATGTTAAAAATATTTAACAAATTAAAAATTAAAATATACCAAAAATAATATAGCCCAGTTAACTAATAATGTAGGCATAAAAAATTTGATGTTTTGAAATAATTTGTCAAAGTTTTATAAATAATTAGTTAAATAGTTTAAAAAAATTTCTTTATAAATTATCCTAAACACATCAAAGATAATTATATCACAAGTAAAATAAAACTATTAGAGTATTTTAAAAAGAAGAATTATGTAATTAAGTAAAAGATAAAGAAAAATAAAATTTAAACACACAATGGATTTTAAAATAAATGGTTGTCTATTAAGACTAGACTTATTCCTCTTCACCTGAAAACATCCCACAGTCAAGTAGGTTTATCAAACTAAACTTAGTAATCCACAACCTAGATTAGGTGTACAAAAAAAACTTCACACCAAGCAGTCCAAGCTACAAAAAACCTCTACCACTGTTATCCATGGGAATAAAAATGTAAAAAAATTTAAGAGAGTCTCATATTACTCTCTAATTAAGTAAAAAAGACTATTATTAAATGATAAACAAGACAAGAAATCAAAACTAGAAAGTAAATAAAAACAGATAATAATAGAGAAATAATATGGATGTTTGTGAAGTTATGTTTCTCTAATCGAGCATGATATTATAAAAAAGATCCTATTATTTTATTAGTTTGTATTTAAATATACCCTTTACATGACATCGATCGATCTTCCTAGGTATTTTGAAAAGTCTTAGTTTTACATGAAAAATAGAGTGTCATAAAAAGCATAGGACAATCCAATTTTTCATTGTTCAACATGTTAACATAAAAAAAATAAGTTATCAAAGATAAAACTCCTTATACATGTGATATTCCCTAGAATTATATTTTTTATAAAAATACAATTATCTATTGTAGGAGATTAATAACTTAAATTCTCATACTGAGCTAGAAATATGGGAAAGGTCGTATTTGTATTTAATTCTCTAGAATAATAATTTAAGAATAATCATTCTTAAATCCCCATATTGAGAACTCAACGACTTGTATTAAATTTCATTAACTATATACTGTAATATGTTATTTGAATTTCATATCAAATAGGCATAGAATTAGAAACCTCAATAGAAGCATACATCAATAGAGGGAAATTGCACAATAAAATCATATCTGACCTCACAGTAGAGGATTATTCTTCACGATTGTAGATTATGATTCATGGTAGTGGATCCTCAAAATAGATGCATAACTCACTTGATGGGAGAAAACCTCAGCTGAAGGTAGAAAAATTCATTTGGTGGTAATAGAGTTCAACTGACAGAAGTAGAATTGGGATGATGATATAAGACATGGTTTGGCGGTATCAAAATTTTTCTAGTAGTGGTATACTTATTACAGTGATATAAAATTTGTTCTAGTGGTAGAAAATTTTTCATGGTAGTATTATAATTGTTTTTATAGTAGCTTACTTGTTCTGAAAGTAACAAAAATCTCTTAGCATAAGAATAGTATAACTGACGATATCATGATTCGTTTGATAATAGAAAATTGCAACACAAAGTAACAGCTTGTACATAGATAAATTTAATTATAAGTACAATAATAATGAATTTATATCATAAAATATATAAATGGTTAGTATTAAAGTAATCACGATTCTTTAAAATTAAAACAAGGTGTTGTTGGACTGATCCAAAACTTCTTATCAAACATTTCACAAGATTCAGTGTCTTATTCAATAATACTTCATTCTTATAAAGAAGAATAATACTATCTCAACCTTGATCTAATAATATTTTTAATATAAGAAACTAGTATGAAATAATTCATATCTTCACCATAATCCCCAATTTAGTTAAACCCAAATAATCAATAAAATCATGATCATATATTTTCCAACATCAACATAACCTTAATCATAAAATTATTGAACCTCAATAGTCAACAAAACATTTCTTATTATATTCCAAAAAAAAATATATTATTCTTTCTACAAAAAAACTTGAAACCCCATGATATAAAACCATAATAAAAATATATACTTCCCAAAATTATCTTAATATTCATTTAAAAAATAATATTGATCACATTGTTATAAAATTATATACTTACCAAAATTTACTACGTATACTTTAATCATATATGTTTCCAAAAATACAATAAAATTATTCTAAAATAAATTTAACCACCTTATCTGGAAATCAATTTACAATCTCAAAGTTTATTTATACTACCCAACTTATATTCTAAAAATAGATTAAACCTTTTTTCACAAATAACCATAATTAACACAATATAAAATCACACACCAATCCTAAGAGTTATCTTTGAATCAATCTTGTATTATTTTTTTAAAAAAATAATTGTCTTCAAAAATATAATTATTCACCTTAAAATATAATCACTTAGGACCTCAAAGGGATATCTATGACTTTGTATTTATGATAAATTTTAAACTTTTAACCCATGATGGTATTTATAACTCTTAAAATTTACTCAAATGTTAAAATCTATAACTCTAAAGTTATCTAAACATTTATTTGATTCTAGATGTAAAACCAAAAACATAATCATCCCTTAATTACATGAATTATAGAAAATATTGTATCACTTACATTACTCAGATCTTCTAGTTTTATTTTTATAGAGAATTAAGTAAATACTTACATATAAAAACCTACACACTCCACCAAAAGGACATTTTACCATTGAACAAGACAATTTAAATGGTATACCTAATTCATTCAACGATAAAACCACACAACCAAAGCTTGAATTTATAATCCTTTCTACTCACCATTAAGCACTAAAAAAAATCATTTGAAAATGTGGGATGTTAATAAAAATTTAAATAAAGGGTGTACAAATAATGAAAACTTGTTTGGACGTTAAAATACATAAAAAATTTAAGAAATGTATTTTCTTTCAGGGATGAACATTGAGATCATATAAAACATACCTTCAATCATGAAATAAATTTCATTGTGAGAAAAGTTAAATAAAAAATATAAAAAAAGTATAAATTTTTTCTTAGAAATCATGTTAGATTGTGAAAAAGGTAATTTCTTGAAATAAAAATTTTAACTCTTAAAATATTTTAAAATTTTATTCATTCATGAAATAAACTTCTTTCTTCATGAAATCCAAATATTTTTATTGAAGCTATAATATGTTTTTATGACCATAATCACTTAATGTGTTTCTAATATATTTTTGATTATTTTTTGGTTATAATATTTAAAATTTATCCTAAGGAATCAACGAACCTTGTTGATCCTTCAAAATGAGTCTGGAGGACCATTTTGAAAGTTATCACTACCAGGTTGCACTGACTACTCGGTCGGATGCCACCAGTCAACTGGTGGGGATGAACATAACCACCTTACCTCCAGGAGTACCACTAGATAACTAGTGAAATGACACTGGATACCCATAGGAATTATATAGAAGAATAATACTTCCAGATGTCCCTCCAGCTACATGGTGGAGGTCACTAGATAACCGATGGAATCTTCAGTAGCCTATGAAGCTACAAAAATTGCACCAACTAACCAGTGTATTTGATCTAAATTTGTAAAAGTTTATTAAATAATGGATTTAAATTGTTTAATCCTTTAATTAAATCTTTTTCCTAACCAAAGACACCACTAGCTCCAAAGAAGTTTATAAATAACCTTCTTAGGTTTCTTGAATCACAACTAATATGACCATCAATGAAAACTCTTATCACTGAATGATTCATGATAGATTTACAAAGTTCTTTCACAAGAGACCTCTAAGTGTACATCCAATTATCAAAATGAAAATTATTATTCAATTTCCTCAATCCAATTTATTTTACCTTTTCTATTTGATCCTTTTTACACTTTTTTTTAGTCCTTAATCACTATTCTTATTCCGCATTCTCTCTCTATCTATATTTTATATTCATTTATATATTTTGGAGAGATATAAATTCCCTCTAAAGGGTTTGTAATAAAAAAATCTATATTATTTATATTATTTTTTGTTTATCACCACTATTAAACTAAGGGCTCTTGGTTTCCATTAAAATAAAGGGTACTCTTTTGGTTCTTGTTTTCTGTTAAAACAAAGTGTTTCCTTCCCTATTTTAACTCATGTTTTTATTATCTAGGGAGAAATATAACCATATAAATCCTTCTTGAGGTGAGGATATATAGTTTCTCATTCTTAAGTTTTTAATTAAATCCTTTATCAAAGTGTGTCCTTTTAATTTCTATTATTTATTTTCCACTAATATCACTTTTACATTGATTTATTTACATATTTCAATTTATGGAATGATAATGAACTTCATTTTATAGCATCATTTTATAATTGTTTTTAAAAGAAATTCACTCCCAAACATTTTATTTTAGATATAACCTATATTTTTTTATCAAATTTATCTTTGAGTTTTTCTTAAAATACCCTAGTTTTTAAAAAATGGTTTTAGTTTTCAAAATATTTGTTGATAACATAGTTTGAGTTTTTTTAAATGGAATCTTATCCAAACACCCATGGTGATCCTTATGGGAAATCTATGGTTCGGGAACCATATTTTTATGGGTCAAATTATAGTTATTATAAGAAATATATGTCAACCTTTATTATATCTATTGGTTTTCATATATAGAAAATATTTTTTCATGGTTATATTCACACTACTAAAGAAAAGAAGATAAATAGACTCCTCATGATATTATTACTTTTGAATAAGATGGTAAAGATATGAAACCCTTACATTATAGATTAGATCAAATAGAATTTAAACATATTTACAAATTAAAAATGGATCATTAAATTTATAAACTATTAGAAGTTACTCATGAAGAATAAAATAAGTTAAAATACTAGTCTTAATATGTATAGACAAGATTTTTAAAGTTTTATAAAGAATCAAAATTAATCTATTACTGATATTTTTATGCACATTACTGATATATTAAATAGTATAAAGCCTTTTAGTGATAACATTTATTCATAAACATTAGTCAAGACAATTTTTTGGTTTCACTAAGAAAGTGGGCACCTAAATTGACGTAAGTCTAAAAATTAAAGGATGTAAATAACATTTTGGTCAAAGGAATAATTGGATTTATTATTATTTATGAGTTCACAATGAAGAAACAAAATGATAAATAATATATAAAGGTTAATCAGAAAAGTATGATTTATTTCAACGTAATAAATGATAACTCATACAATGATGATTGTAACAACCCGACCCATATCATTAGGTCTAAACTAGAATTCCACACGACCTCATGCACTTCTCCCCATACACAAAAGGCTACCTACTACTAGTGAGGGTCTGAGTCTATCAACGGGGATACTATACCCTCAATATCATCTCATAGGATCAATAATCAACAAGAAAAAATATAATAAATAATTAGAATAAACTTGTGAAAAATAAAGATGGCATACATGTAATACAAATTAAGCATATCTCGTAAGTGGAAAGATTTTATAGAGGAAATAAAGTAGAAAAAGTAAATAAATAAATATTATATCCCTTGGAGTCCATCCTGGCCTGCTATTGGATCCATACTCCTATGCTTAGTTATCCACCATAGGGCCTTTTCCCTTTATCGGACCCCTTATGAAATCTACAAGCACATCAAAATTCCCAAGAAGGGTGTGAGTAAAAAACTTATTAGGACACCACCAATGATTTCTAAACCTAATGTTCTCAAGTAAAAAAGTGTATGCCATAATAAAATAAATGTGTAACAAGCATAACAACACAAAATCCAAAATCAAGTGGCTATGCGCTAACCAACCCACCAGAAACCTCTAGTTGTACCTACTTTGGTTCCATGTCAGAAATGTACTATATGTAGATAATTATACAAAAATATCCATATGGCTATTGGAGAGTCACATGGAATCCAAAAGGCATCGAGTGAAACAACCTACCCCAAATCCATAAGGCATCAGGTAATACTCGGAATCCACTAGGCATCAAGTATCGATAACCAACCCAGAATCCACAAGGAATCAGGTAACACTTGGAATGTACAAGGCATAAAGTGTCGTCCATCTACTCGGAATCCACAAGGCATCGATTAGATGTAAGGTTACAAGGTTATCATATTGTTTCATCATCATCAATGCACATCATGTGTACACTCCATAAGGAGTAATCATACTTCAATGGCCACTGGTCAAGTAATACATATACCAATCCTCCAAATGAAACCATGACAATTCATAGAATGATAACTACCATAGAACACATAATGAGAAATATAACATCATAATATACGTCAACATGTGAATCAAACGTCGAACACGAACAATAAGCTACAAGGTACTCATGGAAACTTGTGTCACGTAATGTTCTTAGGGCTACAACCACACCCATATGTGATCATAATATAGCACGGTTATCAAATATGTCTACACATAAATCATATTAGGGAAACATATGTAACAAACCCCAACAAGGTAATGAACTTTATACCTCAAAATTCTTCGACGTCAAGGTAAGGATAAACCACCACGTGTGGTTCAATAGATGGAGTGGAAACCTCAATAGTAAGAAACACCTATGAATGACCTTATTATCATAAACATCGACACATCAAATCTCAAGGTTATTAAAGGGTTCCTATAACCAAAATGAGTTATTTTATTTCAAAATGAAATAAATCACCGCATCTGATGATACTTCCTATCTCCTGGATAATTTTCTAATTACCATTCTAGGCCAACACATACACTCACAATATTCTCTATATGAATAATTATATTTTTATAATTTCTCATACATTATATCTTTTTGATTATCTCTTGATAATTTAACAATTATTATCCTTTTATAATTATATTTTGACAATTTCTTATAAATTATCATTTTATAATTATTTCTTGATAATTTAACATTAATTACCCTTTTTATAATTATATTTTGATAATTTATTTAAATTACCCTTTTATAATTATACCATGACAATTTAACATAAATTATCATTTTATAATCAAGAAACTATATATTTAAAATTATAGTAATTTTCTTTGATAATATCAAAGTTATCATTTA
Source organism: Viscum album (assembly GCA_963277665.1). Classification (NCBI taxonomy): domain Eukaryota; kingdom Viridiplantae; phylum Streptophyta; class Magnoliopsida; order Santalales; family Viscaceae; genus Viscum; species Viscum album. The sequence continues at coordinate 1,571,261,852 of OY728133.1, read as the reverse complement.
ATAATTTTAATAATTAACCTTTAATAATCTGACAATTATTGTTTGATAATTTTAATAATTATCCTTTGATAATATATGTAATCATACTATAATAATTTTGATAATATTTGTCATGTGATAATTACCTTATAATTATCCTTTAATATTTTTTTATAATATTATCTTCGATAATCCCATGAAATTATTATTTGATAATTCATTATAATTATCAGTTGATAATTATTCATTATTATCACTTGATAATTCCTTATAAATACCATTTTATAATTTTAATTACTCATCCATTGATAATTTTATTCAAAATTATCATTTTATAATATCGTGTAATTATCATTGATAATTTGATGAAATTATCATTTTATAGTTAAAATAATCTATCCTTTGATAAATTGTATAATATTATCCTTGATATTAATTTTTTAAGGAATCTCATTTGATAATTCTACATAATTATCCTTGAATAATTCTTGTTAATTATTTTCGATGATTCACACAATTTTCCTTTGATAATTCAAAGAAATTATCTTTGATAAATTGGAACAATTATCTTTTGATAATTTAATGAAATTTCCATTTGACAATTATTAATTTTTTTATAAATCATTCATTGATAATTGGATGTAATTATCATTTTATCATTTTATAAATGATGTCTATATAATTCATGTTTATCACATTATAAAAAAATTCTTTTTATTTATTTATTTTCCTATAATTTTGAGAATCGAATGAGAAAATGAAAAAACAACTCACCATTTTCTCTTATATACATCATGTATAAGAAGGAAAATAGAGACCAAGGAACTGAATCAAGTCCATCGGGTTCACCAATTGCACACAATAGAGTCTTGGGGGCATTCAGACTCAGCATACTCGACCAACATTGAACTAAAAATGGTTCAACTATTTAAAAAACCACAAAATCTGTGGAATTAAAACCCCATATTTAAACATGCAATTTAATCTTTCATTTCTAAAAAATTTGATATCAGATTCATTAGTTTATCCCATTAATGTGTTTTTTACTTTTAAACAGTAAAAAAAGGTGATAAATGAAGGTTTTTAAAAGCTTATGGGTGATTTAATGGGGGTCTAGTTCATAGATAGTGGAGAGATGAAAAATACATGATTTTTAATTAAATTAATAATAATAATAATTTGATATAAATATTAAATAACAAAAATTAACAAGCGACCTGACCAAACGACCGACACATATAAAATTTATACCCTGTCTAAGGTAAAAACCCCATTCTATATCCAAAAGTAGTTTCTTATTTCTCATATGACACATCATTTTAGATAAATTAATTATTTTAAAAATGTATTAAATAATTAATTAAATATAAAAGGGTGTTTTTCGTGAGCGAGACATCCAAAAATCCGACGCTTACAAATGTTATACCCCACCTAGGATAAACATCGTGTCTCAGACCTAATAGTGGTCTCATATTTATTATATGACACACCATTTTAGAGGTATTAAATTATTTCAAAAAAAAATTAAATAAATCATTTTCTTGAGTGAGGTTTCCAAATGTCTAACACATACAGATGTTATACCCCGTATAGGGTAAAAACCATATCTCAGACCTAACAGTGGTCTTGAATATTTCATATGACACACAATTTTGTAGTTATTAAATTATTTTGAATAAATTACACACACATAATATAACGTATTTAATAATTTTGTTCCATATTTTCTGGGGATTTACATGCCTAAAAAATTGACACCAACATAGTGTCTGAATGCAAAAATATCTAGTTGAATATTACAAAGATCTAATTGGGATTTTACCTTTATGAAAAGTCTTTAACACATTCATTAAGTTATCTTTATTGATAAATTATTTTTTTTCCACATAAAACACTTATAATTTATCAAAAATTGGGTTTTATTATCTTTAAAAATTTAGGATATTACAATTCTCCCCCTCAATCGACTTCTCTTCCTCAAGAAAAATCTATAACATTCTTGCTCAAAAAACTGAGTCTATTGAGCTTAAACATCAAACTCACATTCTCACATATCTTCCTCGATCCATCCATGATTCCACCAAATCTGTACTAGTGGTACCGTCTTTCATCATAACACCTTCTTACTTAAATCTACGATCTATACAAAACGCTCCTCATAAGATGTGTTGGCCTTCAACTCATCATCCTCACAATCAATAACATGTGAAGGATCGAGTATCCACCACCGAAGCTATGACACATGGAACACATGGAACATACCTCGATAGTGAGAATGGATTTCTAGACAATACATTGTTTCCCCTATCTGCTCAGTGATATCAAAGTGTCCAACAAAATGAAGTATTAGCTTGTTCTGTTTCCTTAGACACCACCGCCCCAATTGGGGAGTCACTCAAAATAAAACCCGATCACCCAAAATTAACTCCAAGATTCTTCTACTATGGTTGAAATAAGATATATTTTTACTCAGAGTAGTGATTAAACTACTAACAATTAGATGCCCTCTCTTGGAGGCCTCCTGAACCAAAACTAGCACACAAATGCTACCTCACCTACTTCATACAAACAAGTGGTGATCAACATTGTCTATCATAAAGAGCATCACAAGGTGTCATCTAAATATAAGCATGATAACTATTATTGCATAAAAACTAAATCATTACTATGTGATCATCCCATGATCCATAGAAGTCTAGATTGAAATATTTATACATATACTCCAATATTTATATTTTTGACTCAGACTATCTGTAGGTTTGAGGTTGGTACACCGTGATCAATCTTAACTAATTCCCTAGGGATTTCTATAATCCATAAAAAAAATTGATTTAAAAAATAAATAAATAAATATATATATATGAAACAATTTCTAAAGGGATTCCATGAGGTGCAAAATCTATCGGGCATAGAGCCTCCCTAACTTCTCTACTGAGTGACTCTCTCTGATTGGTGAGAAGTGAGAAGACTTAATTACTCAGTCAATAATCATCCAGGCTACGTCAGGATTTGTTGGGGTCCTAGGTTACCCCATTACAGTTTCTATTGTGACATCCTCCTACTTCCAAATAGGTATCAAGAGTGGATGTAAAAAACCACCCATATGATGGTAATTGACCTTCACCCTATGACAGGTAAGGTATTAGGTGATAAAAACAGTAGAGTTCTAATGGAATATGGTGCATTAATTCTGTTATGATCACACCCAAGGGTTCAACAAGAGTAATTACTGGGAGGTCACTCATCATAATACTATTATATCCCAAGAAAATTTTTCTGTAGAGTTCAATAAAATATCAAAAAGGAAAGTTTGTAGATACTCAACCCAACTCCCTTACCTCAGATTTAGGTCCATCCATGTGAAGATATAGAGAAGGATTTTTTTGGTTCATGTAAAAAAATTTATATCTCTAAAGAGATAGTGTATCCAACATTTTAGAGTGTGGACCACTATTTATATATCCAAAAAATGTGTAAGGTAGTTCTTCTCATGGGTTTGTAGCTAGAGAGATCGATAAGAGACTACCTTCTCTCTTTTCATCAGTACTGCTCCTAGACCAATGCCCGATTCATCATAGTAAACTACATAACCAAACCCCAGGTTCAAGGAGTGTTAGTACTGGAGCTGTTTTCAACCATTTATTTATCTCAAAGAAAGCCTCTTTATAATGGTCTTACCAATTAAATTTTACTCCCTTATTTTTTGGGTTGTCATAGGTGTTGATAGTTGGGAGAAGTCACAGATAAACCTCCTATAATATACTACAAATCCCATAAATATCCTATTATCAAATAAATTTTAGGGATGTTTCCAAGACATGAATTACTCAACCTTATTTGGGTTTACTTATATACTAGTATTATACAACACATTTCCTAAAAACATCACCTCTTTAATCTATAATTCACATTTTTTAAAGCTTGACATAAAGATGGTGTGCTCGAACCGTACTAAGGAATATCTCTAGGTTCCTAGAATATTGCTCTGGCATTGGTGAGTAGATGAGGACATCATCAATGAACACTATGATGAAAGAGTCCATGTATGGATGAAATATATTGTTTATGAGGTCCATGAATTCCACTGGTACATTCTTAATCACAAAAAACATCACTGAAATACTCATACAATCCATATCTTCTCTGAAATGTTGTCTTCGGAAAGTTATCCTCCCTAACTCACAATTGGTGATTTCCTAATCAAAGATGAATCATGAAGAAATACCAAAATCATCATTTATGATAAAAAAGATCATCAATCTAGTGAAATATATATCTATTTCTCATAGTCACTTATTTTGGATTATATTAATCAACACATAGTCGAAGAATAATGTCTGTCTTGTTAGATAACAACATAGGTAAACCCCATGGTGAAGTAATTGGATTTATGAATCAATTTATGTAAAAGTTATCTAGATGAACCTTGAGCTCCTTTAGGCCATTTGGCACCATACTATAAAGGTATTGAAAAGGTTGTTCTCCCAACATGAGCTAAATCTCAGTTTAACATGTCATTCCTTCCGAATCTCTACTAAGTCAAAGATCCCATAAATATCACAACCCATTCTTCAACATCTTGAGAGCCTCTAATAATCTATAGAATGAATAATGTTGGATTTGAAAATCATTAAATATTCGACCATAGTTCTGAAATCCTATAAATAGGACATGGACTAAGAGAAATACTTCTTGTTGAAGTGGACCTGTTGCCTATACAACAAAGTGTGGGAGAAGACTCAACTACATTCTTCTACACATCCAGTGTTAATGATGAAACCTATTCTTTTGAAGACGTTTTTTTATCCTTCTTCCCCATTATTTCTATTAACTATTTCAAGGAAAAATATTCTATAGTGATAAGGAAAAAATTCAAAAAAAAAAGATAAAAATTCACTAGGATAATCCCTAATCAGTCTACGAGATCACACAAGGTTTTCCTAAAAGTCTACCATCAACACAAGGCATAACCCACTTCATACTAATCCTTGTATCCGTCCCTACACATTAGTCAGAGTATTAATATATATAATAACACCAAAACATGTTACATTCAACTAATTAATGATAATAAAGATATATCACATAGCATGACAACACATATATACCACACAAGATAAACAATCCCAAACAGATAGCACAAATCAAGGAATTTAATTAATGAGATACTATGCAGCACAACAACATGTATATATATATGGAATGTGAACCTACATTCTTATTCATTATTCATGAAGATAAACATAATCTTATAAATCACATATCAACATCATGTGCACCACCCAAGGTGAGTTTAATTAACAGTAATAAAAAAACATAATTACCCATTTATGGACACTCATATGTCCACTATGTAGTGCTAGCCAAGCACTAACATAGTTCCCCCGCCCAAGTCTAAACCATATGATCTCCTGTATAACTAGTCCCAACCCAAATAAATTTAATAACAAGTTAGTTAGTCGTGACCTCTGATACCATTTTGTAACAACCCTAACCGAATTACAAAATCAGAGACAGAATGCCACATGACTTCAAGTGAATCTCCACATACGTAAGAGGTTCTGACCAACAATGGGGCTATGAGTCCATCAGTGGGTATACTATAACCTCAATATCATGTCATATGATCAATATTAAATAATAAATAATATAATAAATAATTACAGTAAACATGCAAAAAAGTAAAGATGACTTACATGTAATATAAATAATGGAGCTCCCATAAGTTTCAAGCATGTCTAGAGGAAATAAAATAGATAATGTAAACAAATAAACAACAGATCATCTAGAGTCTGTCCTTATATACTACTATCTTCAAACTCCTCCACTTATAAATCCACCATTGGTCCCTTTCCCATCACCGAATCCCTTATGAGATCCACAAGTTCATTGAAATTCCCATGTAGGGTGTGGGAACAAGACTGAGTAGGACACTGCCAATGTGTCTTTAACTCGATTTTCTCAAGTATACATGTTTTTTCCATAATAAAATAATTGAGTAACAATCATAACAACACACAATCCTAAATTGAGTGGTTTTGCGCTAACCAATCCACCATAAACCCCCAATTGTACCTATTTCAGCTCCATGGAGGAAATGTAACATATGTTGATACGTATCCCAAACCATTGACAAGTTTGTTTGGTGAGTCACTCAGAATCCACAAGGAATCGAGTGAAACAACCTACTTATAATATACAATCATTGGGTAATACTCGAAATCCACACGACATTGAATATTTCTAACCTACCTAGAATCCACAAGGCATTGGTTAACACTCAGAATCCACAACGAATAAAGTGTTTTCTATCTACTAGGAATCCAAAAGGCATCGAGTAGACGTCTGTTTATAAGGTTATCATGTTGTTCTCTCATTTTTTTCACACATCATGCACGCACCCCACAAGGAGTAAACATACCACAATGGCCACCTTTCAAGTATACACATACAAATACTCCAAAAAAACATGACAAGTCATAGCATTATAACAACCATAATAGACATAATGAGAAATATAGCATCATCATATACATCAAAATGTGAATTAAAAATCGAACATGAATAATAAGCTACAAGATACTCATGGAAACAAGAGCCACATAATGATCTCAGGGCTACACCCACACCCACATATGATCATAATCTAACACGATCATAAATTATGTCTACGCATAAATCATATTAAATCAACATATGTAAAAAATCACAAAAAGGAAAGGAACTTACTACCTCAAAATCCATCGATGTCAATCTAAGGATAAGCCACCATGTGTGGTTTGATAGTTGGAGTGGAAACCTCAATAGTTTGGAAAACATCTATGCGGCCTTATTATCATAAACATCGATACATCAAATATCGAGGTTCATCAAGGGTTCCTATAACTAATACTAGTTATTTAACTTTACAAAGAAATAAAATATCATATGCGATGATAATTCCTCTCTCATGGATAATTTTCTAATTATTTTCCCTGGACAATGCATGCACTTTCAATATTCTCTATAAGAATATTTTTTCTAATTTCTCATAAATTATCCCTTTATAATTATCTCTTGAAAATTTAACATTAATTAAATTTTTTTATAATTATATTTTGAAAATTTATTATAAATTATCCTTCTATAATTATCTCTGTATAATTTAACTTTAATTATCCTTTTCAAAATTATATTTTGATCATTTATTTTAAATTATATTTTTATAGTTATCTCTTGATAATTTAACATAAATTATTCTTTTATAATCTATAAACTATTGATTGAAAATTTTAATAATTATCTTTGATAATCTCAAAATTATCATTTAATAATTTTAATAACTAACCTTCGATAATCTCTCAATTCTCATTCAATAGTTATAATAATTATCCTTTGATAATATATGTAATAAAATTGTGACAATTTCAAGAATATTTGTCATGTGATAATTAACTTATAATTATCCTTTAATAATTTGTATAATATTATCTTCGATAATATCAGGTAGTTATGCTTTGATAATTTGTTGTATTTATTGCTTGATAATTATTCATTATTATCCCTTAATAATTCTTTATAATTATATTTTGATAATTTTTATAACTAATACTTAGATAATTTTATTCAAAGTTATCATTTGATAATCTGGTGGAATTATCATTGATAATTTGATGAAATTATAATTTGATAGCTATAAGAATTTTTCCTTTGATAAATTGTATAATATTATCCTCGATAATAAATTTTTAAAGAATTTTATCTAATAATTTGATATAATTATCCTTGAATAATTTTTGTTAATTATTTTCGATAATATACACAATTGTTCTTTGATAATTCAATGCAATTATATTTGATAATTTGGCACAATTATCTTTTTAAAATTCAATGAAATTATCATTTGATAATTATTTATTTTTTATAAATCAACCATTGATAATTTTATGTAATTATCATTTGATGATTTTATAAATTATGTTGACATAATTTTCATTTATCACTTTATAAAAAACAAATTTTTAAATTATTTTTCCTATAATTTTGATAACATAATGAGAAAAATAAAAAAAATAAAAAAGGCTTGCCCTTTCCTCTTATGCACAACATGCATAGGTATGAGAATGGAGCCCGGGGAACTAAATCAAATTCCATGGGTTTACCAATCCTGCACAATAGTGTCTCAGGGTCATCCAAACTCAGTGGAATCAACCAAAATTGAACCTCAAATAGTTTGGCTATTTAGAAAACCCCCAAATTTGTGGAATTAAAACCCCAAATTTAAACAAACAATTTAATCTTATTTTTCTAATGAATTTTATGGGATAGTCATTAGTTTATCTCATTAACGTGTTTGATATTTTCAAACGGTCTAAATAAGTGATAAATGAAGTTTTTTCAAAGATTACGATTTATTTAATGGTGGTATGGTGCATAGATAGCAGATAAGATGAAAAATAAAACATTTTTAATTAAATTAATAATAATAATAATTTAATATAAAAGTTAAATAACTTAAATTAATGAGTAAACTGACCAAAAACTCAGCGTGTATACAAGTTATACCCTTCCTAGGGTAAAGCCCCCCATTTCGGACTAATCAGTTGTCTCATATTTCTAATATGATGCACCGTTTTAGAGATATTAATGAATTATTATTTAAAAAACAGATTAAATAATTAATTAAATATAAAAAGGGTTTTTTTGTGGGAAGACATCCAAACATCTGACACTTACAAATGTTATACCCTACTTAGGATAAACACCACGTACTTGACCTAACAATGGTATCATATTTTTCATATGATACACCCTTTTAGATATATTAAATTATTTTCAAAATATAATAAAATAAAAATATGAAATAAATTTTTTTATAAGTGAGATGTCCCAACATCCACCACTTACAAATTTTATACCACACCATGGGTAAACATAACATCCCAGACTTAACGGTGATCTCAATTTTTTCATACGACACATCATTTTGGAGTTATGAAATTATTTTGAATAAATTTCGTGCACTTAATATAATATATTTAATAATTTTTTCCATATTTGATGAGTCTTTAAAGGCCTTGAAAACTCACACCAATATAGAATCCGACTCCAAAAATATTTATTTGAATATTAAAAAGTGTTAATTAGGCTTCTACCATTACACAAAGCCTTTAACACATTTATTTAGTTATCATTATTGATATTTTTTTCAACATAATACACATATAATTTATAAAAAATAGGGTTTTATTATCTTTAAAAATTCAAGATATTAAAATTATGAAATGGATCATTGAGCCAAGAAGATGAAAAAGTTATTCAAATGAATAAATCCTACCAACATTCCTAAAAGGTGGATCAAAATATTGAACAAGAATTGACATAATATAGATGCAAAAATAAGGGTTTCATAAGGATGGAATAACCCTTGACTAAAAATAAAAAAAAGGATAAGAAGAACCAAAGTAGAAAATAACTCAATGTTTCAACCTGATGTACAAGTGATTATTCCATCTACTCAAGTGAGTCAAGAGACGAAATCTCCAAGTGTCTCATGTCTGAAGTCATGGTTAGTATTGAAGTAAACTCAAACTCATCTTCTTTATACACCTTAAATTCTCTATATTTCACTTATTCTTCCAGTAACCTAAGATATGAAGATCTAAAATATTCTCATGATTAACTTGAAGAAGGATTTTTTCAACTAACATCAATATAACTAATGCTTAAAGATAAATATAATCAATTACTTAAATAAGAGTATTAACTCATAATAAAATAGATGAGTTATCATCAAAATTAAATGATCAACCAAATATAAATGATTTAGAATCAAATATTTATTATCTTAGAAAATTTATTTTAAAATTCACCCAAAGTGAGTAAACATTAAATAAAATTTTGGGTTCTCAATAAAATAGAAAAAACATTTTGGTTTTGTTTTTTGGATAATGTCACTTCTTCGAAAAAGGTGACTTTTCTAAAAATATTTTCTCAAAATAAGTTTTTTAATAATTATCATAAAAACATAAATTTAATTCATGAATGTGATTCTAAAACTATCGATATAGTAGATAAATTTTTTCCATTATTTATCAAATATCTTTTCTAAAAAATTGTTTTCAAAACTAAATTGAGTACTAAAATTCCTATTAGCTAATAAATGTGGACCCAAATTTTGGGTACCAAAAATCATAATTTCTTAATTTTGTAGGAACCATATATAAAGAGTAAATACCAAAAATAAATATAGTACATAGATAATTGATGATCTCGACACATGTGTATTGACCTATCAGAATTTAACCAACTTGAAAATATCAATGGAGGATATGCGTCCTTTGGTGACAATTCATGAAGTAAGATAATTGATATAGGTACAATCAATTTTCTTAAATTGATTCTTATAAAATATGTTTTATTCATTTATGTATTAAAATACAATTTTCTAACAATTAACTAATTGTGAAATTATGATTTTAAAATATCATTTTAAAATGATTTTTTCAATGTTTTTAATCTCAAAGGAAAAATTGTGTTTACTACTTTTCATTTTAAAAATGTTTATATTATTAATTTAAAAAATTATTATTCGCAAAATTTTAAATGTTTTAGCATTCAAGATTGTGATTCTAGTATGTTTCAAAAATGACTTGGTCAATGTAGCACACACAAACTTGTTAATATCAAATGACATTATCTAGTACAAGATTTACCAAAATTAAATTTCAAAGATAATGTTGCTCGAAAACCATTAGAACATAGTGAGAAAAACAAAATATATTTTAAACCCAAAAAAGTATCAAACTCTAAATAAATTGATATTTTCTACCTTGATCTTTTTTATTCTAAATAAAGTCGAAATTATCGGGAGAAAATCATAATTTTTTAGATTATTGCTGATTATATAAGATTCACTTCGGTATTTTTATTGGAACACAAAAATGAGGCATGTAAATACCTTATAATATTTACCACTAATCTAAAAAATGAAAAAGGGAAAAAACTCATTTCCATTATAAGTGATCATAGGAGAGAGTTTTATAGCAAGGAGTTTAATTAACATTTTGATTTATAAGGTTATAATAATAATTGTTTCACTCCCAGAACACCTCAACAAAATTGGGTAGTCAAAAAATGGAATAAAATAATTAAAGAAATCTCAAAATTATTATTGAATGATTTCAAACTCCCTAAATAATTTTGGATTGAGGTGTTCAATACCTGGTTATTATATCATAAATCATGTTTTCATAATAAACTTCCAAAAAAACCCCCCTTACCAACTTTGATAAAATAAAATTATAAAGGTTATATTATTCAAATTGTTTGGGTGCATATGTTATATCTTTTACACTAAATAAATATGAGAGAAATTTGATTCAAATTATGATAAAGGAATTTTTCTTGGGTACCTAAAATAAAATAAATACTTCCAAGACTTTAATAAAACAACAAAAACTATTGAATAATCCATTCATATCAAATTTTATAAAAACATTCATAAACATTCACTCCAATTCCAAAATGTGTATTACCATGTAAATTTCAATTTTAATGACCCACCTTCTTATAAAATACTATTTAAGTTTAATTTCATTCTATTCCTTTACCTAAATCTATGAAAAAAATCTAAAGACCATCCATTGAATATTATTATCGGTAATTTTAAAGCTAGTACTCATACTATAAGTTCTATCTTATGTGATGTTATGATTCATTCTTTTATTTATTCTCTAGAGCCTAAAAACCATGATGATTATATTAATGTTGCAAATTGGGATTTTTCTATGCAATAAGATCTAAGCCAATTCCAATAGAATAATGTTTGATCTCTTTTTAAAAGACTTAATAATCATATTGTTATTGGTACAAAATGGTTTTTAGAAATAAATTAGATGAGAAAGGTAACATCACACCTAAAAAATCTTGACACATAAATAAAGTCTATAATCAATAAGAAGGCATTGATTATGGTTAAACATTCTCCCCCATTTATTGACTATAATCCATTAGAATATTATTGGAATTCACCACCCATATTAATTTCAAAAATTTTCAAATGAATGTCAAATGTTATTTTTAAATGGTTTCATTTATGAAAATATTTTTTTAAACAATAACCTGGTTTTAAAAATACAAAATATTAATATTCCATTTTCAAGTTAACTAAAGCTTTACATGGTTTCAAACAAGAGCCTTAGTCTTTTTTTTAAAATTTTAATGAGGTTTGTTTTATCAAATGATTTCAAAATGGGAAAAGTGGATTCAAAATTATTTTAAAAAATATATTTTAAATGATCTTTTAATTATTCAAATCTATGTCAACAAGGAAATTATCAGATCAATAATTGAAAATATTTTAATTAATATTAAAATATTATGAGAGAATAATTTTATATTATTTTTATGGGTGAGTTAAAATTATTTCTTTATTTTAAAATATCTAAAAATGAGGATGTAAATTTTATTTGAAAAAGAAAATACACTAGTAAACATTTAAAACATTTTGGAATGGATTATGCTAACGAAATTAATACAACTATGAGTATTTATTATAAGTTGAATTTTGATTAATTTGGAAATATAGTTGACAATAATATTTATAGACGTATGATTTAGAGTTTACTTTACCATACCATGACACAACCATAAATTATTTTTAGTGTTTGTCTTTTTTCTCATTTTCAATCCAATTGTCTTAACTGGGTTTTAATTTTTCCTTGGTCCCGGTCCGGGTCAAGTCTTGGTTGTTTTGCTCAGGAACTGAGTGTGATGGGTTTGAGGTTTTAGGATAAATTTTTCGAATTTTGGGTTTGGGTACCAGTTAAAATTTTTGATGTTTGGGAAATTGGTCTGTTTTAGGCCGGTGCTCGAATACTTCACGGTTAGCAGAAGTCATGTGGTCAACTCAGGTACCCATGCAGTCACTTCTTATAATAACCCCACTCTTTATTACACACCTAAACATGATTTATTATATAAAATATTCACTCGATACAACATATAATATCGATAGGTCTAGTGTCTTTGGGGCTTAGTAATATTATATAATGACTTAAAACAGGAAAGACAATATCTTTATTGAAAAATTCCTTTACATGACCACTACATTCTCTTGTACTTCGCATTGCATGGGATAACCTGAGAACATGCATAAGAAAATGGTGAGATATAAAGCCCATTAAGGGAGTAAATAAGAAATATCATGAAGAATAAAATACTTTTTAGTCCGTAGGCATATCAATTGAGCATAATAGAAACTTGAACATAAAGGCATGATATAACATGATTATCATAACATTGAAATGTGGAAACAACACTTAACATGGTATTATCATGAGATAAGTCTAATTGCACATGTATCATGAGTAAACCCTCATTTAACTTGAATTAGAATGAGTAAAACCTCATTTCACTTGACGTATCATGATACTATTCCTTACCCAATGCATTGGAGCGCTATCAGGGCGCACTATTCTTAAATGTTTCATTTCATGCATATGTGTGCCACATGGATCATAAAACATGGAATCATTAAATATAATAATTTATTACATGATAAAGGAATGTTGAATTAATAAATGAAACTATATAATCAGTAAGTAAATGTGGATAAAGGTAAATACCCTTGATAGAGAAATGGTGATGGTATTCCTGACACAATGACTTTGGATTGGAAAATCATAGTGCAATTTCGGCAGCATAACGGCGTGACATAAGAATTCATAAAAATGATTGATGAGAGATAAATGGATGTCTCATCATGTGTAAATGAAATGGATATTAATGGGGTCATATAGATATATGTACCAACATAATTAATGGAATTTTAGATTCATAACACAAAATAATTTCTTGAATGTAAATGAGGAGAGAGAAATTCCTTACGCAATTTCAGCATGGTAACAAGTGTACATGGGAGACATTAATGAGAGATAAGGAGGTATATCATCATTAAAACATAAAAAGGGAATTATGGGGAATGTGATAAATCATACCCCAATATTTTTAATTGAAAATAAAAGGGAATAACAACATAATGAAATTTGGACAAAAATGAGAAAGGAAGAAATCCCTTACATGAAAGTGTGATCCCAAAGGCTTGGGAGAGGCTTGAGAGAGGCTTATTGGGAGTTTAGGGATCCTTGTAAGGATTATAGAGAGATGATATAAGAGTTTGGTCGAGCTATGAGGGCTTTGAGTGAAGAGTAAGTGGGATCTTTGGTGGTTTTATATATGACAAGAGAGAGATTTCTTTATTATTTTGGTTTTGGACACCACACATTAAACTAATCAAAACCAAAAACTAACCCATGGTTTCTGCCCATGGGTTTTTCCAAAGGGGATTAGAAAAAAATATTTTATAAGGCCAATTGGCTAACTTCTTAAACATTTAGGCTTGTTTAGGTGGAGGTGAGTCACACTCTCAAGGAAATCAATTTTAAAAGTTAAAATGTTTTATAAGTCTTGGATGGTCCACTAAAGCTTTGTAAAATAATTAAAATAAACTTAAAATCACATTATTTTAATGGTAAAACATATATTTTCCGAAAATAATGTTTATAGTTTTTTATTACATCACTATTGGGTCATTATGATGTCATAAAACACATTATATATTTAAACGGTATTTAATTTTTACCCAAAAATTCAAATGTCTCAAAAAATTATGAAAAATTAACTATTGGGTAATTTTGATATCATGATTCCAAATATAATATTCATTTTATCTAAATAACTTTCTAAATATGTGAAATTTTACTTTTAACATAAAAACTGACATTTATCGAAAATTCATGGGTTTTGAAAAAAATAGCTTTTAAACCTTAAGAAAAATCACAATTGTATTCATAATAATTATATGGTCATTTATATTTAATAAAAAGAAATTTAGTGATAATATTTTATTAAAATATTATTTAATTCAAAAATTTATTAATCCATCAAAATATATTTCTTAATTAACTAAAAATGCTATTTTTTCTATAAAAACTTTTTACAAAGTAATAATAATAAAATGAATGTATATTCACTATACAATAATAATGTACATAATAATATTACTAGGGTATCATTACATAACCCCTTATAACACCCGCATAAGATCGAAGGGTAATGTGTGCGATGATGACTAACTCTGGAGGTGTCTCGGATAACATCGCTCGGGTGGTAATCTCTATCAACTTCCACTTCTCCCATAGGCGGTTCTGCTCAAGCTTAATGTGTTGAAGCTCAAATTGGGATTGTTTAAGAGTAAATCCCAATGATGCCACCTCCTTTCTGAGCTCTTAAAAATGGGCTTCGTATGGAGAAATTCTATTGGATGAGGCCATTGCTTC
The DNA here is from genome assembly GCA_963277665.1 of Viscum album. Taxonomy (NCBI): domain Eukaryota; kingdom Viridiplantae; phylum Streptophyta; class Magnoliopsida; order Santalales; family Viscaceae; genus Viscum; species Viscum album. The sequence continues at coordinate 1,571,246,553 of OY728133.1, read as the reverse complement.
CTTTGTCTGAGTAAATTGGATTTGTTAAAGCCCTATATTTATACTAATCATGTGATCACTGTTTAACAGACATATCAACAACGGTCAAAATTCTTAACAATATTTTAAAATCCAAAAACATAAAATCAAGGAAGTACATAAGTTTTATATATTCGTATTTAACTAGATCAAGGGAAATTTTCATTAATGAATGTTTTGGTCATTATAATCTTTCCCCCTTAAGAAATTGTACCCTCAAAATATAATTTTCCCACACTAAAAGAGATGTGGGTAACTCTACTTCATCACTTCCTCAATTTCCCACATTTCCTCTTCAAAATTGTGGTTTCTCCACAACACCTTGACAAGGGGAATTGTCTTATTTTGTAGAGCTTTTTCACTATGATCTATGATCTTCATCATCTTCTATTCATAGGAGAGGCCATTATCTAATGATAACACCTCTAGATTGAGAAAATGTGTTGGTTCAGGTATGTTCTTTCCAAAGAGTGATGCATGGAATACATCATGTACTTCAAATAGGTTCGGTGGGAGTACTAGTCGATAATCCACTGCTCCAATGCGACTAAGGATCTAAAATAGGAAGATGTACCTTGGACTAAGCTTTACCTTATTCCTAAATATCATAACTCTCTTCCATGGTGATATGAAGAGGAATACCACGTATCTAACATCAAACTCTAGGTCTATTTGATGATTATCAGAATATCTCTTTTGACAAATTTGAGCAGCTTTAATGTGCTGCTGGATGGTCTTAACCTTGTCCACTATTTCTTCAACCATTTCTGGACCTGGGAGTTTTCTCTCCCCAACTTCATCCCAACATACCAGTGTTCTTCACCTCTTCCCATACTGGGCTTCATAGCCTGAATGGCCCAAAGGCCTTCATTTTTATTGATTTTTCAATAACCCCCCTTTCAAGGGATGAGGGGGAACCCTTACAAGGCCCGTAGGCCCAAATATTACAAGGACCGTAGGCTTAAGAGATTACATGACCCGAAGGTCTTAGGGAATTCAACCAGACTATCTACAAGGAACTGCCCCTCCCCAGCATCTGTTTCATGATAGTAGCTCTCCACCTTTGCATGGCCATCTGGCTAGGCTTCCCATGCAAGTACAGTCTAGTCCCGATGGCATAGCCATACCCTCTCATTCTGACAAATCCATTTGGGTCTGCTCTAGTAAGTTCACCTGCTCTGAATCCTCTTCTGGGGCTGCTCCTTTTTTGAAGTGTGTATGGGAAAACTGCATGTGGGCCGAAGGCCTTGAGGTGTCCCGAGGGCCTTAAAGGTGGCCCGAAAGCCCTACTTACACGAAGGCCTGGGTGGTCTGAAATCTTTAAGGACTCCAAGTCCAAACCGGTGGCCAAAGATGAATAGTTTCAGCTGCTACAATACCGAACATTACCTGCTACAATGCCCGCTATAGTACCCGAAAAATGTACAGTTCTCAGTACCTGTACAGTGCCTGGAAATATGCCTCTACCTGGTTTTGAACCTGGGTCTTGTGGATGCACTTAAGGATACCTCACCAACTGGGCTGAGGCTTATGTGCCCATACTGGGCTTCATAAAGAGCCATTTGGATGCTTTAATGGAAACTATTATTGTAAGAGAACTCAACCATAAAAAGTTGTTTATCCCAAACTCATTTGAATCCCATTGAGGACGCTCTCAACATTTTCTCATGTGTTTGGATAATACACTTAGATTGGCCATAAGTTCGATGATGAAAAGATATAATGAAGTTCAACTCAGTATCCAGAGCATGTTGAAGACTCTTAAAAAACATATAGGTGAATCTTGGATCTCGATCAGATACAATTGATAGTGGTACACCATGCATCCTTACCACTTCTCTAATGTATATCTGTGCTAGTTGATCCATTGAGAAATCATCACGAATTTCAATGAAGTGTGAAATCTTTTTAAGATGATCCATAACAATCCAGATAGAATTGTTTCCTTTTGGATGTCTTCAGAAGTCCAGCGACAAAACCAATGGTGATGTTCTCCCATTTTCATGCTGGTATGGGTAATGGTTGCATCATCCCCTTAGACTTCTACCTCTCAGACTTCACTTGTTGACATACCAGGCACTTTGATGTATACTCAACGATCTCCTTCTTCATGTTATCCCACCAATAATTCTATCAGAGATATCGATACATCTTTGTGTTTCCTGGGTGAATGGAGAAATTTGAACTATGTGCATCATCCAAAAGTTCCTTCTTTAACTCCAAATTATACGGAACACATATTCTTGACCCAAATCTCACAATTCCTTCTTCATTGACATTGAACTCTAAGGATTTCCCTTTTCTGATAGTTTCCACCTTCTTCTAAATTTTCACATCATTATTTTGAGCATCCTTTAACCTTTAAAAAAGAGACGGTTAAGAAATAATTTGTGAAAGGGTTGATGATGTTCCCTTTTTTATGATCCCCATGTCAATAATCACCAAATATAAGAAGATTGGATCCTTTTAAATTCTCATTAATGATAGAATTTCCAAGACCTTTCTACTTAGAATGTCTTACACCTTGTTTGCTTTCCTAGGGTGGTAATGTATTGAGCAGTCATAGTCTTTAATCATCTCTAACCATATTCATTGGTTCATGTTTAACTCTTTTTGTGTGAATATATACTTGAGGCTTTTGTGATCTGTGTATATTTCACACTTCTCCCCAAAAAGGTAATGCCTCTAAATTTTGAAAGTGAAGATCATTACAGCCAACTACAGATCATGTGTTGGATATTTTTTCTCATGAACTTTCAATTTCCTTAAATCATAGGCAATGGATTTGTTATTTTTCATCAACACACAACCCAATCCCTTCTTTGAAGTATCACTGAATACCACAAAAAGTTATCCACTTGAGGGTAGTGTGAGCACGAGCATAGTGATAAGCCTCATTTTCAACTGCTTAAATATCTCTTTGAATTCATCACTCCAATCAAACTTTACTCCCTTCTGAGTTATCTTAGTAAAAGGGTTGGACAATCGTGATAAATTTCTCACAAATCGGTGATAATATCCAGTTAACCCCATGAATCTATGGATATCCGTTACTGATGTTTCCCTCGACCATCCCTCAATTGTATCTCTCTTGGAGTGATCCATAGATATCCCATTACTTGTGATGATATGACCCAAAAATGAGACTTCCTTCAACTAGAACTCACACTTGCTGTACTTTTCATAGAGCTTATCCTTTTTCAAGGTCTCCAGTACAGTTCTTAGATGCTTCTCATACTCCTCCTTGGTTTTTGAGTATATTAGAATATTATCTATAATGACTACCACAAATTTTTTGAGGTAATCTCCAAATACTCTATTCATCAAGTCCAAGAAGATTTCTGGAGTATTAGTCAATCTGAAAGGCATTACTATAAATTCATAGTGACTGTACCTTGTATGAAAAGCTGTCTTGGGGATTTCTGCCTTCTTCACCCTTACTTAGTAATATCCTAACTGCAAATCCACCTTGGAAAAGTATTGTGATCCACCTAGCTAGTCAAACAATTCATCAATTCATGGATGATGATACTTATTCTTTATCATGATTTTGTTGAGCTCATGATAATCAATGCAATGGAGCATTGACCTATCCCTATTCTTGATCAAAAGGACTAGTGCACCTCATGGTGAAGCACTTGGGTGTACAAACCCATTATACAGATTCTTCTGTAGTTATTTCTTCAGCTCCTCAAGCTCCAGAATATCCATTATATATAGAGTCTTGGATATTGGAAACTCCCCAGGTATAAAGTCAATTGATAATTCAACATCTCTTCTAGGAGGAAGACCAGACTATTCCTCAGGAAACACTTCAGCAAATTCCCTCACAATAGACATGTATTCAAGGATGGTTGCTTCCCTAGACTCAATCATCTGATCCAGATACACATGCTCATATGGAAGTAATATCCATGCTTGAGATGATGGTGCTAAATAAGATTCATCTTTCTCCTTGAACTTGTATAGAATCAGGGGTCGATTCTCCATATGGAGAGTGATTTCCCTCTCAAGACAAATTATGTTGGTTCTATATAAGGAAAGAAAATCTATTCCAAGAATTTAATAAAATTCCACAAGAGGGAGTATGACGAGGTTTTCTAGGAAGTTCAATATACAAATTAAGACAGGGGAGGAGTTATATTCGTGGGATGCAATGATTTCCCCATTTTCCATACTCACCGAAATCTTTACTTCCCTGATTTCTGGTGGGGTTGGAATTGTTCTACTAAACTTTTGGGATACAAAAGAATGTGTAGAAATAGAATCAAAAAGTAAGTTAGCTATTCTTGAATGAATAACTTGCATACCAGTCACCACATCATTTTCAGGGTTTACTTCGGCGGTAGTGATGTCAAAATCTCACCCTTATTTCCTTGGAGGTTGTTGGTTGCCTCTGAAAACCCTTGTCTTAGGGAACTAATTTTCAAGGTTCCCTGGTTCTTTGTAGTTTAAGAAATAAACAACAAGTTGAGGGTCGAACATATCTTTCCTCTCCTCTTTTACAACTGCTGGTTTTTCTTGTCGACAATTAACAGCTAGGTGCCCTTCTCTTCCACACCTAAAGCATTTCATCTTCCCCTTCAGGCAATTTCTGGGGTGCTTCTTTCTGTACCTTTGGAAAGTGGGTGTTGGATTTTCTTAGAACCATTGGATTTATCCATAAGACCATCAAAATTGATGTCCTACTTATGATTCTTATCCTTATGATATGCCTGGTATTTTCCTATCTCTATTTTGACTTTCAGGTCACATCGAACAATTTCCCCATAGCTATTAAAGTCACGGATTTCCAGGGCTTTCTGTAGGCTAGGTTTCATCCCAACAAAGAAGTGTTCAACCTTGTATTTTGGAATAATGACAAATCCAAAGGTGTATCATGAAATCCTTATGACGTTTTCCTTATATGGTCTGATGGATTTGTCTTCTTTTTTCTTGAGGGAAGGAAGTACCTTTCTATCTTAAGTCGGAGGGTGCGAGGAAAATATTTATCAAAAAATATTTTCCGTAAATGCTTCCATTCCAACGCCTCAATCTCCACCTTAGGAATTTAATTTTTGATCAATGTCCACCATCGATTGACTTCACCCTCTAAATTATATCTACCTAGAAGAACATTATCTTATTCCGAACATTAACGGATGGAGAAGATATTTTCAATGGAGTTGATCCATTGTTTGGAAATTGAGGGATCATATGATCCATTAAAAGTATGAGGCATTTTTCTCATGAATATCTCGATTGATAATTGTTGTTTATTAATGGGGTTGAACGTTCCTCTTGACCCATGTTTCTATTGAAATATTAAGTTAACTAGGAGAGTATCGTGACAAAGTTCATGATTCCCACTCCCATTGGATTGGGCATCCCATTAGAACTGTCATCACATTGATCTTCGCATCGGTTGTTTTCCCAAGTCCTCCTATTACTGTCTATTAACTGGAATAAAAAGAAAGTTAGGGGTAAGACATAAAGGGTAATCCAAGGACAAGAATAGATTACTTATAAATAACTTTTATTTCTTTAACTTATGAATCTATGGGATTCAATCTATATTATCCATGATCTACTTCCCAACATATATTCTTAGGGGAATTTTTTTATTCCATTTACAATGGTTCATAATAAGAGTACAAATTTACCAAAGAATATCCCTTAGGAGTGTCATAACCAAGAGTGCATCAAGACTCATTATCGTGTACCAGGATACCCCAGGTCAAGCCTGAAACTCCTTGTCAGAGTTTTTACTCCTAGGTACATTTGTGCTAGAGCTGCCTCTACCTACTCATATCCAGACATGGATATATTTTCTTGATAAGCCACTTACTCAATACTCACCAAAATTTTGGGATATTTTTATTATACTTAGTCTTATCCCTAAGGCTTTCACTAGGGATTTATAATCATAATCCTGAAAATAACTAACCTATCATGTGATACCAACTATAACAACCCTACTCTTTATTAAACACCTAAAAATGATTTATTACATAAAATATTCACTTGATACAACATATAATATTGATAGGTCTAGTGTAGTTGGAGCTTAGGAACATTACATAACGACCAAAAACACGAAACACAATATCTTTATTGATAACTTACTTTACATGACCACTACATTACCTTGTACTTAGCATTGCATGGTATGGCCTAAAGACATGAATAACAAAATGGTGAGAAATAAAGCCCATTAAGGGAGTAAAAAATAAATAACATGAAGAAAACAATACATGTTTGGAAAATAGGCATATCAATGGAGCATAAGATAAACATGAACATAAATTATTGATATGGCATGATTATCATAACATAAAAATGTGTAAACAACACTTAACATGGTATTAGCATGAGCCAAGGCTCATTGCACATGGAAAATGAGTAAACCCTCATTTCACTTTAATATCAAGAGTAAACCATCATTTCACCCGATGTATCATGATACTAATCTATAACCAATGCATTCGAGTTCTATCTGGGGCGTCCTTCTTAAACATTTCATTTCATGCATAAGTGTGCCACATGGATCATACAACATGGAATCATTAAAGATCATAATTTATTACATGATAAAGGAATGTGGAATTAATAATTAAACTCTATAATCAATAAGTAAACATGAATAAAGGTGAATACCCTTGATAGAGAAATGGGCATGGTATTCATGACACAATGACTTTGGCTTAGAAAATCGCAGTTCAATTTCGTCAGTCTAACGACGTGACATAAGAATTCATAAAAATGATAGATGAGATAGAAAAGGGTGTATAATCTTGTTTACATGAAATGGAAACTAAAGTTTTAATATAGATACATCTCCCAACATAATTAATGGAATTTTAGATTCATAATACAAAAGAATTTCTTGAATGTAAATGGGGAGAGAGAAATTCATTTCGAAATTTCGGCATGGTAACTGGTGTAAATGGGAGATATTAATGAGATATAAATGGGTCTCTTATCATTAGAAAATAGAGTTAATTATGGGGAAGATTCTAAATAATACCCCAAAAATTTTAATTGAAAATAAAAGGTCATAACAACATAATGAAATTTGGAAAAAAATGAGAAAGGAAGACATCCCTTACTTGGAAGTGTGATCCCAAAGGCATTGGGGGGGGGGAGATTTTTTAGAGAATGGGGAACCTTGGGAGGATTATATAGAGAGGAGGGTATAGGTTGGTCGAGCTTATAAGGATTTGATTGAAGAGTAAATTGGAGCTTGGGTGGGTTTATATAGAAAAAGAGAGGGAATTATTTATTATTTAGGTTTTGGCCACCACACATTAAACTAATCAAAAACCACAAACCAACCCATAGTTTTTGCCCATGGTTTTTTCAAAAGTGGATTAGAAAAAATTATTTTATAAGTCCAATGGCCTAAAATTTTAAAATATTAGGCTTTATTATGTGAAGGTGAGTCACACTCTCAATGAAATCAATTTAAAAAGGTAAAATGTTTTATAAGTATTTGAAGGTCCACTAAAGCTTTCTAAAATAAATAATAAAACCTAAAATTCCATTATTTTAATGGTAAAACATATATGTTCAAAACATAATGTTTATAGTATTTTATTACATCACTATTGGGTCTTTATGATGTCATAAAACACATTATATATTTAAGCAGTATTTAATTTTTACCCAAAAATTCAACTTTCTCAGAAAATCATGAAAAATTAACCATTGGATAATTTCGATATCTTGATTACAAAAATAATATTCATTTTATCTAAATAACTTTCTAAATATGTGAATTTTTACTTTTAACATAAAAACTAACATTTATAAAAAATTCATGGGTTTTGAAACAATAGCTTTCAAACCTTAATAAAAATCACAATTGTATTCATTATAATTATAAGGTCGTTTATATTTAATAAAAATAAATTCAGTGATAATATTGTATTAAAATATTATTTAATTCAAAAATCCATTAATTCATCAAAATATATTTCTTAATTAACTAAAAATGATATTTTTTCTTCAAAAACTATTTACAAAGTAACAATAATAAATTGATTGTATATTCTCTATAAGAAAATAATGTAAATAATCATAGTACTAAGGTCTTGTTACATAACCCCTTATAAAACCCTCATAAGACCTAAGGGTAAGGTGTGTTATGGTAATCAACTCTTGGGGTAGCTCGGATAACATCACTTGGGTGGTAATCTCTATCAAATTCCACTTCTCCCATAGGTGGTTCCGCTTGAGCTAAACATGTTGAAGCTCAGCTTGGGCTTGGTCAAGAGAGAAACCCAATTACGCCATCTTCTTTCTGATCTCCTAAAAATGGGCTTCGTAGGGAGAAATTATACTAGATGAGGCCATCACTTTCTTTGTCTGAGTAAATTGGATTTTTTAAAGCCCTATATTTAAACTAATCATGTGATCACTATTTAATGGCTATATCAGCAACAGTCATAATGATTAATGGTATTTTAAAATCCAAAAACATAAAATCAAGAAAGTACATAAGTTTTATATATCTATATTTAATTATATCAAGAGGAATTTTCATTAATGAATGTTTGGGTCATTACCCTTCTAGAATGGGAAGAAGCCACCATACAGTCTGTACACAATTGCTTGAGCCATGCAGGGTAACTGTGCAGTTTTCCATCATTAAGAATAATTAATGCATTAAAGGATTGATAAAATAAAATAAGGAAAATGAAATAAAACTAAAATAATTGTTTTTATAATAATAATATTATTATTTGAGATTATTATTATTATTATTATTATTATATTTTTTACTATGTTATTAGTAATAATAATAATAATATTATAATTATTGTTACAATTATTAAGTAGGTTTTAAATTTCTTTAGGGTTTCTTTCCCCCTCTTTCTATACTCCCCATCTTTTCACGCCTCCCTATTCCCCCCTATTTGTATCTCGCATCCCCCTATGCACCTCCTCTCTGTGCGCAGCCCACCTCTGGTGTCCCTCTATTCCCTACACACACCACCCTCCAACAAACACCTTCTCTCATGGATAGCCACCCGAGTCACTCGCTGCTCCCCCTCTCCCTCCGCCGATGGTGCGATCTACCTCTGGGTAATGTTTTCTTCATCTTTTTTAGGGTTTTGGTTTTTCCAATGGGCAGGGTTGCATTTTTTGGAAGGGTCCTTGATCTATTAGGTTCAATCTTGTTGATTAGGGTTCATTGTTGGTTACTTAAGGTGAGGATAGGGTGCAGTTGAGGTGCGAATGTATTTTACACCTTTTTTTCAGAAGATTCTTGGCTTGAGGTAGGTGATTCCATGCTTAAGAAATTTTTTAAAAATTAATTATACTTTCTTGTGTCTTTTTTCATGTTCTATAATTTATTTATGAGGTGCAAGAGTGGTTTCTAGAAAGAGTTGATGTACATTATGTTTGAAAATTATTTTTCCATGTGAAATTGAGCTTATGTTGTGTGTAAAGTTTTTTCTTATTTTGGGGATTTTTTATTTAAAATGTTCTTTAAATTGTTTAAATGGTGTGAATCATTTTTCTTCATGGATACGATGTGCAATTGATTTTAAAGTGGCATTTTGATATGAAATCGGGCATGTTTTTGGTGTAAACTTTTGTGGTGCTTATTTAAAGTGTTTCGTAAATCATTTTATTGATTTATTAAATTACATGTGTGGTGGGAAAGTGGTATTTGATACAATTACACATGTGTTTAATTTTAAAGTGGAACTTTTATGTGAAATTCGGTGTTTTTCATGTTGAAACCCTTGTTGTGTAACTTGATGTCGTTTTATAAATCATGCAACTGGTTTGTTAAATTATGTGTTAGATGGGAATTGAGTTTTGATATAGCATTTTTGAGCGGTTGATTTTTAAGGAGGGTTTTGGGTTCACTTTTGGTGTAAAAGAATTAGGGTATTTATTGAAGTTGTTTTATAAATTGTTATAATGGCTTATTAAGTTATTTAAAAAGGTGCGAAGCATATTTGGGAAAATTTTGGTATTCCTCTATTTTCCAAAATGAATTTTTGATGTGAAAGTGGTGGATTGTGATATGTGATACTTTGTTTGGTTGATGAATTGTGTAGGTGGTATTGTGTGATGTGTGAAACTTGATTGATCAAAAAAAGGGAAGCCCGTGTATTTAGGTGGGTGGACTAGGACTTCTGGTGATTTAAAAGTGGATGCGGTTCGGTTTCACCTATCAAGATTGATGATGAAAACAATAACTAAACTATGATGATGTTTGGAGAGAACTAGGCCATTTGGATGTCCCCTCCTAGTGTCCAATGCATGAGAAATCTATTGGTTGTGGTTTCTATACCAATTTTCACCAAGATGTGCAGTACATAGAGCGCTAATGTTAGCTAGTGCCTAGGAGTATTTCCTATGACTAGTGATCAATGATTAAATTTAACTTACCATCAATATATTGTATGTTGGGTTGGTAATTTTAAAATCAAGTGTGTTTTCTTTAAAGTTTCATTCCTTGAAACTACTTTCCATTTAAAGTTTCATTCATTCTATGTTGTTTTGATTCAAAGTTATGTTCTTTAAATTTTTATATCATTTATTTCATTATAAAACTTGAAAGTTTATTTGTCATTCAATGTTTAATTCATGGAATATTTTATCTGGGTGGCATCCTACTATGCTTTGTCCCACACCCTACAAACACCTTTGGCTATATACATACCCTATTTTTTATCTGTTTCAGGTTAAGGAAAGGTGTTTAGTGTTAGCATATTGGGTTTCTAGAGGCTCTTATTGTGGATCTTGGTGGTGGTGGATTGAGGATTTTTCTCCTCTTATTTCATGGAGGTTTGGGGAGATGTTCTACCTTTTCATTTTTATTGCATCCCTTTTTGATTTTATTTGTTTGTAAACTCAAATCTGGAAATTGTTAAGTGTACCCATGGTTTGGGTTTTTCAGATCTGTTTTATTAGTTTTTGTTGGTTATCTTAATATCATAAATTTGGGTAAATCATTTCCAAAATATTTTATTTGATACCTGAGAACTTGTTTCAGCCTGTAGGGATCGGGAGCGCCCCTCCGACCTTGTCATAGACCTTGTTGGGTGTTAAGTTTGATGGCATCCCGACATGGTTCATGAAAAATGGTATCAGAGGAGTTCATGCTCTTTTGAGTATTTTATGTTGGAGTAGATTCTGGGTAGACAGGTTCTAGGATTGTATGGAATTGAAGTTCTAGTTGCGAGTGGGGTTCCTAGCTAGCACACCTCATGATGGGACTTAAGTCAACAGGGGTAGTCAGGTTCCATCTGAGTTCTTTTGCCCTTGAGGTCGCTTGTTGTTTGGGAAATGAAATGGGAGTTGGGTAAATGATATCAGTGAGCTTATAGGGCCTGGAAAGCCATGTGGAGCCGAGGAATTTCTCCAAGAATACTCTCCATAATGGTAGAGTGATTGGAATGTGGCCGCCAACCATATATCCAAGTCACCCACCGACAATAGTTTCTCTTTTCATTATTTTATGTCTCATTATTTTGGAATGATTGAAATTCAATTTTTAAGTAAAAATGATGGGGTTTTGGGGAGATGGAAAGTGAATTTTTTGAATGTACCAAATGGATTTTTTGGAAATGTGAATCTATTTAAGATAATTTTTAGTAAAGGAGATGAGTTTATCGAGGGTGAATTTTGATGAATAATGTTTGTGGTTTATCAGAGATTATTTTTTTGGGAAAAATAGATTTTTGTTTTTGAAAAGGGGTTTTGGAAACTTGTTTGAAATGAGAATAGTTAGTTTTTAATTAAATGGTTGAGAATGAAGTGAGGTTTGTTGTGCAGTGGAAAATGTTTTGGAAATGAAGTTCTTTGAAAATGACATGTAAGGTTTTAAAAGTATGGTTTGAATTTTTTGGTTTTGAAAAGTGGAAATGTTTTGTTTTGGTATTTGGTGTTCTCATGGGTGAAAAATTACAAGGGAGCATATGAAAATGTGGATGGTCAATGTCATGAGTGGATGAGTGACTAGATGAACATGAGGCGGGTGCCTAGTCCAGCATGAAAACATGCATGTGTGAGGCCCATTGGTGATTGTGTAACCCACCAACCTTGTTTATTTTCAAAAATAATTTTTAAGGAAAATTTGGCTTTTTGATAACCGGTGATCATGTGGAATTTATTTTTGTATTTTAGGAGTATTGTTTGCAAGGATTTTTGAGCCGAGAATTCTTTCTTGTTGAATTATGTCTTGAGTTTGAGTTATTGTTGGTCAATTAGTGTAGAGAATGTTTGGTTAGTGGGTTCTTCTAAAAAACTTCTTCTGGAAGTCCATACGATGGATCCCTTTGTATGATTGGTATTTTCTTAGGGAAAGTCTTGGCCAATGAACTAGTTTGATTGGGTCCTTGGGTTTCTTTCTTTGCTAGCGCACACCCCCATAAATAATTAATGCATGTTTGAAGTCACCCACAAGTTATTCACTATTGGCAGACCCTCCAGTGGATCCATAGAAGGACTTTCCTCTTAAGGTTTGGAAATTGAGTAAGCCTCTTATAGTTTTTATTTAAGTGGATCCTCTTGTAGTGAGAGAGTGGTTGTGGAAGGTTGAAAGATGCCTTAGTTTCTTAAGTTTCTTAAGTCATCAATGGTGATGTTTAATGTCGTTGTGTTTGAATGTCCTATTTGAGAGTAGTGAAGGGAATTACAGTGTGCAAAGGTGCACTACTATAAATTGGAGCATTTTTGATGGGTCATTTGTGACGGGATCTAGTCGCAAATAACCCATTGCAGAAAACGGTGTCACAAAAAGAGTTTGTTTGCGATAATACATCGCAAAAAAGTAAATATTTGCAATGGGATCTGCACCTGTTGAAAATAGTTTTGTCGTGGTTTTTAAATACCTTATTGCGAAGAGACTCACCACAAATACTATTTGCACCAGTTCCTATTGCAAATAGATGCAAATACTATTTGGGATAGGCCCGTCACAAATAGTGTAAAAAATAAAAAAATAAAAAAATAAAAAAAAATAAAAAATAGTATTAATATTAATGAAATAATAATATTAATATTAGTAAATTAAATTAAGTTATAAAATAATAAATTAATATTAATATAATAATAAAAATAATAATATTGATAATATAATAATAATAATATTATTATTATTAATATTAATATTACTAAAATAATAAAAATTATAAAACAATGAAAACACAAATATTCACAAAAAATATAATAAAATAATTAAAATAAAATAATAAATAATAATAATTAATAAAATTATAAAAATACTAAAAATAAAATAATCAAAAATAAAATAATCAAAAATAAAATAATCAAAAATAAAATAATCAAAAATAAAATAATCAAAAATAAAATAATCAAAAATAATAATTAATAAAATAATAATTAATAAAATAATAAAAATAATAAAACATTTAAATAAAGTAATAAAATAATAAAAAATTAAATAAATAATAGAAAATGTAATATTCGAAGCAATATAAAACACACACAATATAAATATGTAAATAGTTAATATTACCAACAAAATTTACATTCAAATGTTTGATTATAAAAAATAAACAGATCACTAAGGCGGAAGGTCGTATGGAGGAGATGGTGGAGGGAACTCCATCCTTAGACCACGAGCCATATGTCACATGTACTAAAACTGCTCCTGCTCCTGTTGTTTCCACTATCAACACATCTGCTCCTGCATCTCCTACTACTACTATCAATGCTACTTTCGTAGGAACTCTTTTTGCTGCTGCTTCATCCAGTAACACATTTTCTCTTTCTCCCTATGCATACTCTATTTAAGATCACTCTTAACTCGTAGCTTCTCCTGAAACTGTACAACAGATGATGATTACACTCCATGAGATCCTCTTGAGTTGGATTCAAACATCACAACATTTCCATAATAATCCACATGCGTCAATCAAAAGATGATACCAACAACCCGACCTTTCTTAAAGGCATACTAGGTCGTATGCATCCATGTTGTCTCATCAAATCTATGTACACTGGTCTGAGCATCGGTATCTACCTGACTCTCATCCTATTTTTGAAAATTTGTGACCTCATATAACTCATTCATTTTCAATTTAAAAGTAAAATAGTTAAAATATTATTTCCAGTTAAATTTTAAACTCAAAAAGAAAATTTACTGACCACAATCTGACGCTAGCAAGAAACTCTTGTCTCTCTAGTGTTCAGATCACTATACACCCTCTTATAAATGTTGAAATTCGAAATATCAGGTTGTTCTACTTCCTATATGAATATTAAATAAACCATTTTCATTTAAATTTATATAAAATATTTAAAAAATACTTACAATCTTGTCTATATGCGTACTGAATATACGACTACCGGCTCGATGTGTCACCACCTATCTCCCCAGTTTTTGTCTCCCTACTGATGATCTCCTCTAAAAATGACCACCCAAATAGTGTAAAAATAATCCATCCCAAACCTAAGATGAAATGTAATCAGGTCAGTGGTTGCGACAAGACTCATAAAACCCTGTCACTTCTACTTTCTTCATTGCTTTCCTTCTCAAATTGTTCAAAAACAGATTGCAAAGCTGATGCATAGTACCATGCCATGCCTTCCAGATAGCTCCATTCATGCTCTCATCAATGGGATACCATAAAACCTACAAATAATTTATAATATCAAATTATTAATTAAATAAGTTTAAAAAATAAATATTATTTATTTACATACCATCCAATGATCGAACATATGGTATTGCACATCATTGGGAATCTGATCTAATGAGAGCCATGCTTCAGAAAATAATTGCGCAGTATAGCGCTCCCCTATCCAATAACTATATGGGTAAAGCTATGAAAAAAGAACAAATAATCAAAAAATTAGTATATAAATGAATTTTTGAAAACTAACTAAAATATACATGTAAACATACCTCTTCACGTGTGGATTGAAGCTAAGCTATGGATGTCTCTTGGGGATTTGGTAAGGAATCATCAACCATGCAAGTCCACACCCCCTTCGAGTCCCCCCCTAAACTACCAGTAGTATGAGGGTCAGATGACCCCACATCTTGATCTTCCAAAGGTATCTCAGCTTCTTGTAATAGACGATACAGATCCCCATCCATCTGAAACATGAAATGATTGTTTTTTACATACACTTGAAAACAACTCTTACGTATAAATATATATTATATATGATTATAATCAGTATTTAACTGTTTCAATGTTCATATTCATCCTCATCTTCATATCTGACGATGTCAGTGTCTTCATATTTCTCCTCAACATCATCAATTTCCATATGTATTTTAGTTTCATCATATCTTGTCATGTAAAATTCATTTATAACAACATTAACTTCATCATCACCATCGACCCTTAATTGTGGGGTGCCATCATCAATATATGGGTATCTTCATGAAAAAGATGGATTTGGAGAATTATCTTGAAAAATTTCAATTCTTTACACTTCAGCAGAACCATGTTCACTTTGGGTAAACTAATTTTCCCAAGATTTAATTTTTATTATGCTCCACCAATCACTCAACTCTCTTAAAGAAGCATAATATTTTGAATAATAAATTTTATGTGATTAATGAGCCAATAAAAATGGTTCATTAACTCCAATAATAAATTTACATTTAATATCAATGATTCCAAGGGTCAGATGAACATGAAAGCCTCTCTCAGTATCCAACCACTAACATTTAAACATCATTATGTAATACTGTCTCAGATAACATAGTTCAATAATTTCTTCCAGCATGCTGTAAAAGTAAACTTCAGTTTCTCTATAATGATATCCTATCAAGAAAACACTATTAGTCATTGTTTTTTTATTTCTCATATGCATGTGTATGAAATCAAAAACCATTCACCACATATACATTATAAGATTTAACCATTTTTGATGGTGGATTACTTAATACACACAATCGATTATTAATTTTATCTGTATGTTGAGCTACCTGAAAATTTGAAAAATAATTATCAATATAACAAATAATAAATTTATTTTATATGTTAAACCAAAAATAATTTATGTTTCCAATTTTTGAAACTAGTAGGAAAAGTTTTTTTTACTAATGTTCTTCAAGAACAGCTACTGTAATTTGGGGAATTTTTTTCTTGATATGATTATCATATGACCTATAAATAAAATAATATTAATTTATTGTAAAAAATATTATAGAATAAGTGATATGAGAATTCATTGTATAAATATTTTCATTTCCTCACATTTGAGTAGAACATATGTATGATCTCTCTAATGTTCACCATCTGAAATCCATCGTTTATGAACTCCACCAAAGCCAAGTTCGAGCTGATTGAAAACTGATAATTGATTGCCCATTTCATTATCAACAATTCCCTTATTATATCCCATACAGTTTTGATTTGAAGTATATTAAAATTGAAATTAATGAGATTTGAAAAAGGAAATTTCCTCTTGAAAATAATCTTTTGTAATTGAACCTTTAACCAATGATTTTTTATGTACTTTTTTCTTCAATTTATGCATGCATCTCTCGAATGGGTACATCCATTGGAACTGTACTGAACCTACACATTTTTCTTAATGTGAAAAATGAAATATCAAATGTTTCATTGAGTCAAACAAATCCAGTGGGAATATTTTTTCCAGTATACATAAAATTAAATCAAAATCTTCTTGCAGTCTTCTTAATGCATCGTAGTTGATTATTGCAGTAAAAATGTCTCAAAAAAGTATGATATGTCTATTAGTGCATCCCAAATCATATAATTCAACATACCTATTAATAAAATCTATAAAATTATTTCTATTATAACATGACAATCATGACTTTTTAATCCTATAATATGAGCATTTCTAACACATCTGCCCAAATTGGAAGCATAACCATCTGGAAGTCTCAAATCTAAAATGCACATAAAAAATAATAATCAAATATTTTTGGAGAGTGTATATACTAATTTTGGATTTATTAACTTATGTGATATAACATTTTCAAATAGTTCAAGTTCTAGTCAGCACAACTTTAGTCAAGATCTAATCATGCTTTTAAATTATCTTTGGTCTAACCAGTTGTATCCAAAACTATATGAAATAAGTTATTAAAATAGTTCTTCTCAATATGCATGACATCCAACATGTGACATGTAACGCCCCGACCCCAGCTACCCAGAGTCGGTGCATTATTACATAACATTGTCATGATCACAAGAAAGATCAAATCTCGAAAGACCGATTGGTTTAGTAGCCTTGGAAACACTAGATATATTCATAAGTTTTACATTACATCATAAAATGAAAAACTACTACAACAACATAATGTCTCCACAATCCACACTATTAACCCCTCATAAAATCCCTGCAGGTCATTCATAATTTACTTCTTCACTTCCTGGGAAAAATAAAACATATAAAAGGGGTGAGCTCAAATGCCCAGTAAGGATAACAAAATAGCAGAAACTTTCATAAATAAGAATAAACTTTTAAGGCAATGTATAACTAAAACAAAAGCCTTTCAAACATGAACTTTCAACATGGTATGGCATAAATAAAATGAAATAATTCCATTTACTTATTCACATGGATATTCTACTAATCGAATAATCACATGCAAAAATCAATAACCACTTTCATAATGTTGGAATGCATAATGCCAGACTATCATAACCACATAGCCAAGGCCTCGTGCCAAGACTACAAATAAGATTTTGTCAAGGCCTTGTGCCAAGACACTAGTTTGTCTCATGAGACCTACCGATGCATCGAGGAGCTATAGCGGGCTCCACCCGTCACTTATTAAGTCCAATGCATTCCCATATGAAAAGGTTTAAACATAACATAAACATTCGTATTAAAACTAGCATACGAAATGTCAATAATTTCACCATAAACTATGAATGGTATAAAAATAGCACATCCATAGTCAAACATATCACAAAACCTTCAATACAATATAGAAGTTTTGTATCATAATAAATCAACTTCAAATAATCTTAAAATCCATCAAAGGATGTTGACGTAGATGAAATCAAAATTCTTTTTAAAGAAGTATCTCCTTTTATTTTGAAATCATTTAAGATCCATATAAAATAAAACATTTTATTTGAAAATATTCTTATAAGCTTGTAAGGAAGGCTTTGAAGATTTTATAACGGCGTAAAATAACCGCACCCGCTGTATAAGTTAAAAAAAACATTCTTACCTCAATTCTGTCGAAAAGGTTAAAAAGGACCTTGTTTTGAAAACGACGGAAAGATTCCTTTATAAACCTCTTATAAAAAGTCAAACAAGGGTATAAATGACTTTAACCCATATTCTTGTAAATAGTAAAAATGTTTTGAAATACATTTTTAAGAAACATGGATGTGGATGATAAAGATATCCCAGTAGATTATTACGTATAAACAACCTCGGATAATGAAGAGATTGTGAAATAACCCTTACCTTGTACTTTTCCTTTGTTGGGGTAGGTTAACCTCCTGTATAATGGTGAAATAATTGTTATTAAATTATACAAGAATCATATATATTAATATGATATCATATATGATCTTTTAACATTGATTTGTTAATAATATCTTAGAATTATCGTCGTTTCGGGTGTTAACTTACTCATTTTATTTATATGTTTTGTTACATAAGCCATGGTTGTTGTATCTTATTCATATCCAGAATGATATCTAGTCCTTAAAAATCATTTTTAAATCATCAAATGATAATTATACTTGAATGGTTACGATGGAGAATGAATCTCATCGCGTTCGTGGAGACGGTAGTCCGTACGTACGCACGAGCGACAATATCATTCTTTTGATATTAAAATAATATATAAATGAATGGTATATCATATATACAGAATCATTAACATGTTATATTTATTATTTACATGAGTTACACATCATTATTATATCCATCCAAATAATATTATATTGAATAACAATTACACCACGACGTGGAGACGGTAAGCCGTACGTACGCACGTATGGTGACATGTTATTCAAAGGGTGGATAGAATACTGAATATGGTTGTACCATACTTATAATAACATCACAGTATATGTGAGATACTGGAGTTATTATTTTAGAATGGTAAGAACAAAGGAAGAAGAAGTGGAAGAAGAAATGAACTTAGAAAAGGGTGGTGAAATCATTACCTCTTCTTCGGGTTCTTCCTTTTGATTTGATCAAAAGGGCTCCTTAGGTTGGCTTTCTGATCAAACTAAGGCCTCTAGGTTGTAGTGAGGGATGTTGGGAGAGTATTTGGGCAGAGTTTGGTCGAACCAAAAGGCTTTAGAGGTGTGAAGAAATGAGGAGGAGTGCCCTTTTATAAGAGGGGTGAGGGGCACCTTTGGAAAAGCTAGAAATATTAATTTATAATAAATTCATATTCGGTTTTAATGGCTCCAAAGTTGATTATTTAAATGTTAAGGTGGGGATAGGTCGAAAAAAACTCAACCAATAGAAGTTATACAGGTTTGGGTACTTATATTAACCTTATCTTTAAGTATTAACTCTAAGTTAATTAGTTTCACTTTTACAATGTCTCTTTGTAGTTTTATATAATATGGTTAATAAACTTACTATATACATCCAAGCGACCCCCAAGTGGTCCATTAATGATTAACCTATCATGATATAAGTCTCTTGGCCGAACCTTAGATTTTTAGGAATTTAATATCAATTAATAATATAATATTTGTTTTAAGAACTCTTTTATGTCAATTTTGACACTATTCAATAGTTGATTTTTGTGAAACTCATAACGGATTGATTACTTCGAAAAACATCAATTAAATCAATCCTAATATATCATATTATCCTATAAAATTAGTTTAATTCATTAAAAGGTTCATATTATATTTATTTGGGTATTTATAATATCAATTATTTTAATTGTTCACTATTATAGTAATTACTGCATCATCATTGTGTCATAAATAAAATAAATTATTTAATGTCTAAAAATTATAAATAAAATATCATTATGTAGGAAATCGTTTTAGCTTTCTAATGAATATCTATAATCTAAAATCAAACTTATATAACCCTATGTAACAATTGCTTTGCTAAAAGATATATGCTTGTGTCATTTTTGTATTCATTTTGACTTAATTAAAATAAAGTGTCATTATCACTTACAAGTGGATCCATGGGGTCCCAAAATAGACCCAAAGATGCTCATGGTCGACCATGTATCAACCAATTGGTTTAAGACACGTTTTAGGGTAATTTAGTATTATTATAATATTATTTTTTTAACCCTTATTTACCGGATTTACCCTTAACCATGGTAAATAAAATATTTACCGCAGTAATTATTCAAAATGTCTAAAAATAAAAGTTACCTATTTACACAATTTGAACATCCTGATTCCAAATATGGAATCCATTTTCCTAAATTCAAAACACAGAAGTGGCAGAAATTAATTTAAAATTAATTCCCGCTGTCAAAACAAAAAGCGTGTTTTAAGAGATAATAACTATCAAAAGATTGACACTTGTTTATGTTCGGTTTAATTGTAAAATTATGTCCAATGACCAAAATTATATTAAATGGTAAAAATATATTCTAAATATACTTTTAAACCACTCAAATTCATAATTTATCACTATTAATTATTTTGATTAAAAAAGTTGTTTTTAATTAAAATTTAGTAATTTTCACTATTCATCAAAATATGAAAGTTATCCGAAAAGTACCAAAATTTCACCTTAGGCTAAATTCGATATTCCGAATCCAAAAATGAAGTCCATTTCAAAATATAAAATATATATAATTTCAAAATTTAGGTATTACTATTCATAACGGCTAGTTTGATCAGTTGTGGTGTGTGTTAAAACTCGAAGTTGCGTACAACACACGCTACTATTTTATTCAAAGGAAAGCGTACCGTGGAAGTTTGGGATGTTTCATTTTAAATTTTTTGATGTCTCCATTTAGTCAAAAAGTTTAAAATATTGTATTTAAAAAGGTTTCACTATCAAAAGTTGATAAAAGTGCAATACTGAAAATGAATCTGTTCTTGCATTATGACTAAGAAACTCATAATATGGATTCTAAAATTATAAGGATTATATAAAGTTTAAAATTTAGTTAATACTATTCATGACCTCTTTTAATGGTTTTTTTTGGTAAGTCATGGTGCAATTGAACTCGGTGTTGCGTGTAGTGCAAGTTATTGAATTATTTTGAAGAAATAACACACTATGAAATCTTGGGGTGTTACATTCTCCCCTCCTTCAATAAATTGCGTCCGCGCAATTTGAAATTGTTCTTTGAAAATAAAAGGTTGAAAATAGATAATATATTTGTGGGAAAACCCACATCGGAAATTGGGTTACTAAAACTTAGTCTTAATATGAGGAAAAGAGAAATGAAAGGGTCACCACCAAATTATGATCTTGATTAGGAGAACATTGGTAGCAATTAGAGACATATAATCGGAGGAAAAACGTAAATATTTATAGGTAGTGATTGAGGTCATCAATCACAAACAAGTGCATAATTGAGGTCCTTAAACTCATCAATCTATGATGATTTGAAGTACCATCGGTTCAACAAAATATAGGGTATTGGGATAACACATTTTTGACGTTTCAAAATATCTTAGTTGAAATCCCACATCGAAAAATGAATTAACGAGGCCTCTATTTAAAATAAAGAGTCGAAAGTATGAAGATTACCGAAAATAACACATACTAGGGTTCCATGTAGGAAAATATGGATATGGAAGAAAAATCTAACCATCAATTATCTGATGGAGAGTGGTAGAGAACATGGCTATGAAAAGGCCAACAATCCCAAAGCCATAAATTAGTGATGATTTAAGGTACCATCTAGGAAAACATTTTTGTTCTAAGTTGCTTTTCTTAATATTGATGAATTTATTTATGAGATTGGATAAGATCATAAGGAGATATACTTACTTTATAATTAGAGTTTTATCCATTAATAAATTTCTTCCACAAACTCATCTTTCACTCTAAAAGATAATAGAATGTAAAAAAAATTCTATTTACACTATTCGTATAGGGTTCCAAAATAAACGAATTTATAATTCATCTACAAGATCTTTTAATAAAAACTACATTATTTAATCCAGGACATCTCGTGGGCCAGTGGTAGGTGATACACCCTTGTCGCCCTTCGGTTGCGGGTTCAAGTCTTGCAGCCTTGCCGGACGCGACGGGTTGCCACCCGACCTCCGGGTTGTCCTTTTATGGCAATCCAAAATAATCCAAACTAGAACTATCCAATATACTTCTATCCAAACTCACAGTCCAACATTTATAAGTTAGGTAAACATAATATAGATCCTTTTTACCCCGTAATAGCATATTAATACCTTCATCATGTATTACCATATTCCTTATTGATTACATTCATGCTCCCTTATTCCATATAGAATGCTGGATATACTTCATTAATCCAAAAATGTTTTAAACCCCAACAATGATGGAATATCATTAATCAGTTCCAGGGTAGTCAAGAATATCCAATATAATTTATCCAAAACAATCACATATTATTCCAAAATCACTACCTCAGTATCAGAACTATATTATGATTTATCATTCTCTCAACCATATATTTTCCAAAAATTTATCCTGCTATTGAGTCACTTTTCTTTGTTCCACACAATCTCAAGTCCTTAATGAAATAGTACTGTAGTACAATCCTTATATACTCCATGATTATTGTAACAAGTACATTGTTGATACAACACTCAATTGACATAATCAACATAAGAACTCTAATCATTCCTCTTCATCTGTGGTAGTATCATAACTTGATTATTATCCAATAACATCATTTGCGGCATAGTCTGATGACTGGGACATAGGTTCGCGTAGTGTCCAAACTTCTTGCAAATGAAGCATTGTACATTTAAAACCATTTTCTTACCCTTGCAGTCATGTACTTTGTACCCTTTTCCTCCACACTTATAACAAACTCCCATTCCTTTCAGGCAAGTTCCAGGGTGTTTCTTTCCACAGTTACCACATATGGAAAATTTCTTCTTTTCCCTCTTCCCTTTATCCATCTTTTTTTCTTCTATCCTTTTCTTCTCTTGCTTCCCTTCAAAGCCATAGGACTCAGTAAACTCTTTACTTATCTTATCAATACATGATATTATTTCTTCATATGATGATAATACATGGGAGACTATTTCTCTTATAAATTCTAGATTAAGACCATGAAAGATATGATCCTTCCTTCTCTTTGGATCATGTGCATTTCTGGAGTTCTCATTCCTTCTACTGGGCGCCATTTCTAAACAATGGCATGCACTAGATCAGTTTATGAATCAATTTACATAACACTTAACATAAATTGAACTATTTATGGATATAATCCATAATCATAAGAATGTTTTCTTTGAGGAAGTATATACTCATAATCCCTTCAAAATGATTTGTAAAGAAAATGAGAGTTATCCTAAGCATATCCCCCGGGAGTGTCGTAACCAAGAGTGCAGCAAGGCCCGTTGTCGTGCACCAGTTCCCGTTCGAGTCTAGCTCAAAGTGGTGTTTTCGGGTTTTACCCCTAGGTACATCTGTGCCAGAGCCGCCTCTACCAGCTCGTATCCAGACAGGTATGTATTGCTCGGAAAACTCACAAAATCTCTACAATACCAAAATTCTAGGAAGTTCTTCTACACTAATCCTCAAAGTTCATCTTAGGTCTACGTGCTCTAATCAGAGTTTATCTAAATCTAGCTTCCAAGGTTTGTACTAAACTTCCTCTGATACCAACTGTAACACCCCGACCCCAGCTACCCAGAGTCGGTGCATTATTACATAACATTGGCATGATCACAAGAAAGATCAAATCTCGAAAGACCGATTGGTTTAGTAGCCTTGGAAACACTAGATATATTCATAAGTTTTACATTACATCATAAAATGAAAAACTACTACAACAACATAATGTCTCCACAATCCACACTATTAACCCCTCATAAAATCCCTGCAGGACATTCATAATTTACTTCTTCACTTCCTGGGAAAAATAAAACATATAAAAGGGGTGAGCTCAAATGCCCAGTAAGGATAACAAAATAGCGGAAACTTTCATAAATAAGAATAAACTTTTAAGGAAATGTATAACTAAAACAAAAGCCTTTCAAACATGAACTTTAAACATGGTATGGAATAAATAAAATGAAATAATGCCATTTACTTATTCACATGGATATTCTACTAATCGAATAATCACATGCAAAAATCAATAACCACTTTCATAATGTTGGAATGCATAATGCCAGACTATCATAACCACATAGCCAAGGCCTCGTGCCAAGACTACAAATAAGATTTTGTCAAGGCCTTGTGCCAAGACACTAGTTTGTCTCATGAGACCTACCGATGCATCGAGGAGCTATAGCGGGCTCCACCCGTCACTTATTAAGTCCAATGCATTCCCATATGAAAAGGTTTAAACATAACATAAACATTCGTATTAAAACTAGCATACGAAATGTCAATAATTTCACCATAAACTATGAATGGTATAAAAATAGCACATCCATAGTCAAACATTTCACAAAACCTTCAATATAATATAGAAGTTTTGTATCATAATAAATCAACTTCAAATAATCTTAAAATCCATCAAAGGATGTTGACGTAGATGAAATCAAAATTCTTTTTAAAGAAGTATCTCCTTTTATTTGGAAATCATTTAAGATCCATATAAAATAAAACATTTTCTTTGAAAATATTCTTATAAGCTTGTAAGGAAATCTTTGAAGATTTTATAACGGCGTAAAATAACCGCACCCGCCGTATAAGTTAAAAAAAACATTCTTACCTCAATTCTGTCGAAAAGGTTAAAAAGGACCTTGTTTTGAAAACGACGGAAAGATTCCTTTATAAACCTCTTATAAAAAGTCAAACAAGGGTATAAATGACTTTAACCCATATTCTTGTAAATAGTAAAAATGTTTTGAAATACATTTTTAAGAAACATGGATGTGGATGATAAAGATATCCCAGTAGATTATTACGTATAAACAACCTCGGATAATGAAGAGATTGTGAAATAACCCTTACCTTGTACTTTTCCTTTGTTGGGGTAGGTTAACCTCCTGTATAATGGTGAAATAATTGTTATTAAATTATACAAGAATCATATATATTAATATGATATCATATATGATCTTTTAACATTGATTTGTTAATAATATCTTAGAATTATCGTCATTTCGGGTGTTAACTTACTCATTTTATTTATATGTTTTGTTACATAAGCCATGGTTGTTGTATCTTATTCATATCCAGAATGATATCTAGTCCTTAAAAATCATTTTTAAATCATCAAATGATAATTATACTTGAATGGTTACGATGGAGAATGAATCTCATCGCGTTCGTGGAGACGGTAGTCCGTACGTACGCACGAGCGAAAATATCATTCTTTTGATATTAAAATAATATATAAATGAATGGTATATCATATATACAGAATCATTAACATGTTATATTTATTATTTACATGAGTTACACATCATTATTATACCCATCCAAATAATATTATATTGAATAACAATTACACCACGACGTGGAGACGGTAAGCCGTACGTACGCACGTATGGTGACATGTTATTCAAAGGGTGGATAGAATACTGAATATGGTTGTACCATACTTATAATAACATCACAGTATATGTGAGATACTGGAGTTATTATTTTAGAATGGTAAGAACAAAGGAAGAAGAAGTGGAAGAAGAAATTAACTTAGAAAAGGGTGGTGAAATCATTACCTCTTCTTCGGGTTCTTCCTTTTGATTTGATCAAAAGGGATCCTTAGGTTGGCTTTCTGATCAAACTAAGGCCTCTAGGTTGTAGTGAGGGATGTTGGGAGAGTATTTGGGCAGATTTTGGCCGAACCAAAAGGCTTTAGAGGTGTGAAGAAATGAGAAGGAGGAGTGCCCTTTTATAAGAGGGGTGAGGGGCACCTTTGGAAAAGCTAGAAATATTAATTTATAATAAATTCATATTCGGTTTCTAATGGCTCCAAAGTTGATTATTTAAATGTTAAGGTGGGGATAGGTCGAAAACAACTCAACCAATAGAATTTATACAGGTTTGGGTACTTATATTAACCTTATCTTTAAGTATTAACTCTAAGTTAATTAGTTTCACTTTTACAATGTCTCTTTGTAGTTTTATATAATATGGTTAATAAACTTACTATATACATCCAAGCGACCCCCAAGTGGTCCATTAATGATTAACCTATCATGATATAAGTCTCTTGGCCGAACCTTAGATTTTTAGGAATTTAATATCAATTAATAATATAATATTTGTTTTAAGAACTCTTTTATGTCAATTTTGACACTATTCAATAGTTGATTTTTGTGAAACTCATAACAGATTGATTACTTCGAAAAAAGTCAATTAAATAAATCCTAATATATCATATTATCCTAGAAAATTAGTTTAATTCATTAAAAGGTTCATATTATATTTATTTGGGTATTTATAATATCAATTATTTTAATTGTTCACTATTATAGTAATTACTACATCATCATTGTGTCATAAATAAAATAAATTATTTAATGTCTAAAAATTATAAATAAAATATAATTATGTAGGAAATCTTTTTATCTTTCTAATGAATATTTATAATCTAAAATCCAACTTATATAACCCTATGTAACAATTGCTTTGCTAAAAGATATATGCTTGTGTCATTTTTGTATTCATTTTGACTTAATTAAAATAAAGTGTCATTATCACTTACAAGTGGATCCATGGGGTCCCAAAATAGACCCAAAGATGCTCATGGTCGACCATGTATCAAACAATTGGTTTAAGACACGTTTTAGGGTAATTTAGTATTATTATAATATTATTTTTTTTAACCCTTATTTACCGGATTTACCCTTAACCATGGTAAATAAAATATTTACCGCAGTAATTATTCAAAATGTCTAAAAATAAAAGTTACCTATTTACACAATTTGAACATCCTGATTCCAAATATGGAATCCATTTTCCTAAATTCAAAACACATAAGTGGCAGAAATTAATTTAAAATTAATTCCCGCTGTCAAAACAAAAAGCGTGTTTTAAGAGATAATAACTATCAAAAGATTGACACTTGTTTATTTTCGGTTTAATTGTAAAATTATGTCCAATGACAAAAATTATATTAAATGGTAAAAATATATTCTAAATATACTTTAAAACCACTCAAATTCATAATTTATCACTATTAATTATTTTGATTAAAAAAGTTGTTTTTAATTAAAATTTAGTAATTTTCACTATTCATCAAAATATGAAAGTTATCCGAAAAGTACCAAAATTTCACCTTAGGCTAAATTCGATATTCCGAATCCAAAAATGAAGTCCATTTCAAAATATAAAATATATATAATTTCAAAATTTAGGTATTACTATTCATAACGGCTAGTTTGATCAGTTGTGGTGTGTGTTAAAACTCGAAGTTGCGTACAACACATGCTACTGTTTTATTCAAAGGAAAGCATACCGTGGAAGCTTGAGATGTTTCATTTTAAATTTTTCGATGTCTCCATTTAGTCAAAAAGTTTAAAATATTGTATTTAAAAAGGTTTCACTATCAAAAGTTGATAAAAGTGCAATACTGAAAATGAATCTGTTCTTGCATTATGACTAAGAAACTCATAATATGGATTCTAAAATTATAAGGATTATATAAAGTTTAAAATTTAGTTAATACTATTCATGAACTCTTTTAATGGCTTTTTTTTGGTAAGTCATGGTGCAATTGAACTCGGTGTTGCGTGTAGTGCAAGTTATTGAATTATTTTGAAGAAATAACACACTATGAAATCTTGGGGTGTTACATGACAGACCAGAAAATCAGACCAATATGGTAGATCCCAATAAAAATTCCGTTTTTTCCAATTGTGTTCTTTCCCAAAGACAACAATTTTTTATTGTTTTATTGTTGGTATAAATGTGATGGGAGGTAATGAAGAGACAATTGATTTCAATTTTTTACCTGTGATCATTTTTGTAGGTCCATCTATTTCAATTGCACCTTTTCTAAAATGATATTTGTTCCTCTGAAAAGGATAATTAGTTGGAAGGAATCTGTAATGACAGTAAAATAAACAAGGTGTTCTTCCATTGATGAGCATAAATTCTTTACTGTCTCTCATACAGTATGAACATGATTTTATACCATGTGTACACCAGCTAGATAATATGTCATATGCTTAGAAGTTTCTAATTTTCCACATCAATGAAGATTTTAACAAGAAATTTTGTTTTGCAGCAACATAAAATGTACTAACACCATTACTTAGAAATGAATTTAACTCATCAATCATTGGCTTCAAAAAAACATTAATATTCTTTGTCGGATGTCCTAGAATTAATAAGGTCAAAAAGATATATGGTTCCTTCATCAATATCCAAGGATGTAAATTGTACGGAGTTATAAAGACAGAACAACATGAATACTGACTACCGTAAGAACCAAATGGACATAAACCATTAGTAGAAAGACCCAATCAATAGTTTCGAGCATCTAAAGCACAGTATGGATGCACTTGGTCCAAATGTTTCAATGAATCACTATCAGAGGTATGATTTAAGGTTTTATCGGTTGGAATATTGGTTTTGTGCCATGACATAAATGCTATTGTGTTTTGAGACATAAATAAATACCACAATCTAGGTGTAAGTGGGTAATATATCAATTTTTTTATAGTAATAAATTCATACTTCCCTTATTTATCCTCTTTATACCTCAATTGTCCACATGTGGTTCAACTGTGCAACAAATCATTTTCACCATAATATAACATGCAATCATTTTAACATGCATGAATGTTCTAATAACCAAGACCCAAATTATAAACTAGCCTCTTTCTCTCATAGAAATTTATTGGAAACACATTTCCTTCAGGTATTAGTGTTTTTACCAAAGATTATATCTGACCAAAACAACTATTTAACATTCAATTATCTGATTTAATAGCCATAAATTTAGAAACTGCTTCAAATTTTATTATCTCGTAACTAGGATATTAGGCATCCTCATTGGACCTAAATAACTCATAAAAATGATATGTTTTCAACTCATGAGTTAAATTAATATCATCCTGAGTTTCATCTTGTTGAAAAGACAAACCTGCCACATCATGTACTAAATTTTTAAACCATACTAGATCTGAAACCAAATTATTAGTATCTTATCTGAAACTATATTCACCATGTTGATACCAAAAAATATAATCCGATTTAAAAACAAAAAATAATAAATGACCACCAATTTTGTGAAATGTGTCAAACCTCCTCAAAGTACATTTTTTACAAGGACACTTAATTGTCCCCTCTAAAAAAAACTCTGCTTTTGATGATGAAAATGATTATAAAGCTTCAACACCCTCAATATATACAAGATTTAAACCAGAACGGTTTGGATTCTTATACTGATTTATCCAAGTGTGATAATCTAATTATGATTGTTGTCAACTTGTTCTATATTTCTCTAAAAAATATAAAATAATTATATTTTTTTGTATAATTTGATATAAGAAAAACACTATCCTTAAAAGAGAAGACAATTAAATTCCATTTTCTATAAAATTATAATAGCTTCTACTATTTCATACCTATTTATAGTATTTTTATAAAATTTTATACAAATCTACATTAACTTATAATAATTTATATTAATTACCAGAAATTATTATTAATTACAACTAATTTGTACTAATAATTGTTAATTACTGGTGACACAAATTCCAACAGAATGGCGGTAACTCTTTTTCTCGACGACACATTTACACTGTATTCAACTCAAATTACTATGAAAAATCTACCTAGATGTATGAATATCAGTTTCTGTATGCATGAAGATGGAGATCAGCGTAGCGAGGCCTACGTTCTCTCCATCTTTGTGCATACAGAAATGAATATTCGTACGTCTGAGTTGAATTTTCATAGAGATTTTAGTCGGAGACAATGGAGATGAGTCATCTGAAAAAAGAGCCTCTTTCGCTCGATATCTCATCTCCTTGAAACTTTCTTCGACTTAAATCAGTATGAAAAATGTGTTCTGATATACTCATATCCATTTTCATATGAACGAGAATGGAGAGCTAAAAGGCCTCACCACGCTACTCTCCATTATCGTGCATACAATAATGAATATTCCTATGTGAGGATAGATTTTTTATTGTGATTTCTGGGGGATAAAATTGTAAGGTAATAAGGCATCGGGTAAAAGGGAGCCACCAATCTGCTAAAAATTATCCCAATTTATTACAATTTGTCTGAAATTAGTACAATTTCTTCCTAATTATTGCGAATTATTGGTATTTATTTCTAATTATTTCTAATTATTACTAATTATTATAATTTTTTACTAATTATTATAACTTGTTAGAATTTATTACTAATTGTTGCTAATTATTCGAAATTAATGCAATTTATTACTATTTGTTTGAAATTGTTTCTAATTATTCAAAATAATGGATAATTATTCTAATTTATTACTAATTGTTACTAATTATTACAAATTATTACTAATTACTAAAATTTATTACTAATTATTGGAATTTATTACTATTTATTAGAATTTATTAATAATTATTACTAATTTTTACTAATTATTTGAATTTATTAATAATTATTACTAATCATTCAAATTTATTACTAATTGTTCCAATTTATTATTAATTATTCAAATTTATTACTTATTATTCCAATTTATTACTAATTATTCGAATTTATTACTAATTATTACTATTTATTACTAATTATAACTAATTATCACAATTTATTACTAATTATATCTAATTATTTCAATTTATTACTAATTATTTCAATTTATTACTAATTATTAATAATTATTGAAATTTATTACTAATTATCACTAATTATAACAATTTATTACTAATTATTGTAATTTATTACTAATTATTAGTTATTATTTGAATTCATTACTAATTATTACTAATTATTACTAATTATTACTAATTATTACTAAATATTCCAATTTATTACTAATTATTCCAATTTATTACGAATTATACAAATTTATTACAAATTATTCCAATTTATGACAATTTATGACAATTTATTACAATATTTTACTATTTATTACTAATTATTGGAATTTATTACTAATTATTACTAATTATTATAATTCATTACTAATTATTGCAATTTACTACTAATTATTACTAATTATTGTAATTTATTACTAATTTATTACTAATTATTATAATTTATTACTAATTATTAATAATTATTACTAATTATTACTAATTGTTACAAAATATCACTAATTAATACTAATTATTAATAAATATTACTAATTATTACTAATTGTTTCTAATTATTGCAATTTATTACTAATTATTCCAATTTATTACAAATTATTCGAATTTATTACAAATTATTACTCATTATTCAAATTTATTACTAATTATTACTAATTATTGGAATTTATAACCAATTATTACTAATTATTACAATTTCTTACTAATTATTACTAATTATTGCAATTTATTACATTTTATTACTAATTATTACTAAATATTGCAATTTAAAACTAATTATTACAATTTAATACTAATTATTGTAATTTAATACTAATTATTTTAATTTAATACTAATTATTGCAATTTTATACTTATTATTTCAATTTCATACTAATTATTTCAATTTAATACTAATTATTACAATTTAATACTAATTATTACAATTTAATACTAATTATTACTAATTAATATAATAACTATTAATTAATACTAATTCATATGAGTCACACTTAATTATTTGTAAAAATAAATATAAACAGTGATAAATAAAAATATCTACTTCTAATTTAATTTAACCTAATCTAATTAAAAATAACTATAATTAAAATAAAATAAATTAACTAAAAAATAAAAAAAATAGATAAATACCTTAAAAGTGATAATTTTACAGGATATAAGCTGCGAAAAATGCCCCAAATTAAAACTCTTTGAATTTTTTTGAGAAAAAATCATTCACTAGAGATTGAGAGAAGAGTAGAGAATGGAATGGAATGAAGGAAAATCTGGGTTGGGGGTATATATAGGTTAGATTAGTTGTGATGAGTTCATTTGCGATGGTTTTCCCATCATAAATAGTAGAATTTGCGACGGGTCTTGTTGCAAATACCCTCTGATTACAAAACTCTTCTATGACGGCTTCCATCGTAAAATACCACCTGCCGACATACTATTTGTGACGAGATATACATCTCATCACAAATACTTGAAACGTCATCAGGTATTTGCGACGAGCTACTATAGCTCGTCCCAAGTACCATATGATTACAAAACTATTTTGCGATGGGCTCCATCGCAAAAGACCACCTACCAAGATACTATTTGCGATGAGATATACATACCGTCGCAAATACTTGAAACACCGTCGGGTATTTTCGACATGCTACTATAGCCCGTGGAAAATACTTTTTTCTTGCGTTTTGGAATGCACCACACGCCAAAGATTTTGCGATGGGAACCATCTTCCCATCGCAAAAGCCTTATTATTTTTGACGGGTAGGTTCTCCCACCGAAAAAACATTTTCCGAAGGACTATTTGCAACGGGCTACTGACCCATTGCAAATAACCTATCTCAATAGCCCGATGTTCCCGTAGCGGTGAAAGCGGTTTGGGTTGTTGGTGATGGCTTTGTCTAAAAGGTCCTTCGGGCCTCTCTTTGGGTTCATTTAAGAAAAGGTTTGTGTTAGGCCACCAATGTGGCAAATCTGGTCATATAAGGTTGTTATGATCCTTTGCAAGAATTGCGTGTTGTTCGAGACTTAATTTAATGTCCCTTACCTTGTAAGGGATCATAGGCTGCAATGGTCATGTTTGGGGGCATTTTGCAATGTCATGTTCTTGCCCAAATTAGAAGACTGGTGTTGTGGAACCAATAAAGACCATCTGTTTTTCCAGAAGCGTGTGTTCCATTTGAGGTATTCTGAGTATATCTGCTTCAGGTGAAATCACTTTTTGTGTGCCCTTCCTTCTGATGTTTCTCATTCAAAGTCAAAAGGGGTGATGCGTATACATCTTATAAGCCCCTGTCTTTTTGAAAGTGCCATGTGGGAATGAGCAGATTACGGGATATGTTGTGTTCTGTTGATACTGTTGGATCACAGTGTGGTTGTTTGCGACACCAGTAGGAAGAAGTTTCAATCAAGGGCTTTCAATGCCTGACTGCGAGATAGGACATGCTTCAATCATCAGAGCTCCATCCACAGGTCTCAAAGTGAAACTGGTGCATAGCTAGGAACCCTCGGGGTGGTAAGGGACCTCGGTCTAGTGTCTGTCTTCAGTTTGTGAAATAGAGACAATTTAAGTTTTCTGTGTAGTTTTTCCATTCTGAACGGACTAGTTGGATAGAGGGGCCATGAGGACCTTGTTTCTCGGTGGTGTATTAGGTTGTGTGAGAATCTACCAGGTTAGCTCGTGTCCAGCTTTCTATATTGGTCCATATAAGTCAATTAAGCTAGTTGGTGTTTATAGTGGGGAGACCCACCCTGGGTCTCGCTGAAATTCCTTGAAATTAAATCAATGTTAGCCTTTTTGTTACGGTTGGGAGTCTGTTCGGGCCTCCCCGTGCGTGTATCCCGATTCTGTCTTGGGTGTTAGTTGAATCTTATGGTGAGGATCCTACTCAGGCCTCCCCATGCCATCAATTTAGTTTCATCCCTAGTGTTGGTTTGGCAGTTAGTAGTCTCGTTCGGAGCTATCCAACCCCAGGACCCTTTCTTGAGTTTATCGTTTGTTTCTAGTAAAAAGCGTGAGCCTCTTTGGTAATGTTTTAGATGTTTTGTCTCAGGATATTGAATGGTGTGTTATCAGAGTTTCTATCTTTTGATTATCAAATGGTGGTTTCTTAACTTTTGTGGGTGAGCGTCACTTAGAGGGGATGTCATTTTGGGTCTCCTGAGTTTATTTTACAGGTCCTTTCTCTTATTTGATAGTGTTCTTGTTTCTCTCTTGTTTTTTGTTTTTCATGAAACTCTTTGAGATAAGAGGGTGTACCCGTTCTATTTTCTAAATAATCTTGGGATAGATTTATGAGGGAAGAAAGAATTATAGTGGGGATAATTGTTACACCTCAGTTTTAATTTATCCTTGGTCCTAGTCTAGGCGGGGTCTCAGTTGTTTTCCTTAGGAACCGGGTGTGATAGGTTTGAAGTTTCGGGATAAATTTGTTGATGTTTGGGTTTGCGTCCTATTTTAAATTTTTGAAGTTTGGAAACTTGGTGGGTTTTAGACTAGTACACAAACACTTCATTATTAGCGGAAGCCATGCGATCAGCAAGGGTACCCGTGTGGTCACTTCTGGAATGGGAAAAAGCCACTACACGGTCCGCCCATGGTTACTTGAGCCATTCAGGGTAACTAAGTGGTTCCCCAATGTTAAGAATAATTAATTCATTAAAGTGTTGATAAAATAAATTAAGTAAAATGAAATAAAACTCAAAGAATTGTTTTTATAACAATAATATTATTATTATTTGAGATTTTTATTATTATTATTGTTAGTGTTAAGAATATAATTTTTGTTAAGTTATTAGTATTATTATTATTATTAATATAATTATTATTACAATTATTAAGTGGGATTTTAATTTTTTTCAGGGTTTTTTTTCACCTTTTCTCTCCTCCCCCTATTTTCATGCCTTACTCTTCCCCCTCTCTATATCTCATGCGCCACCCCTTGTGCATCTCCTCTCTACATGCAACCCACCTCTAGTATCTTGCTCTTCCTGGAGCGCATCACCCTCTGATATCCTGATAGAGCGCTGTCGTGGGCACCCTCAAATGATTAGTGATTTTGGGGTACTTAGGTGCAGTAGAGTGGCTGACCAAGGTCGTCTCTCAAAGGAGGAAGTGAATTTAACAACTTATTAAAGGTATTCTAAAAAAAATAATATAGAATAGAATAAAAACACTACTTTAAAGGATTGGGGTTTGTTATATTTTATGAATCTAGACGAAGTTTGCTGGAAGAAGATTGTATATTTTTTTGTTTTTAGTTTTGAAATGAATTTCGATTAAAATGACACAACAAGAAGATGTTTTTTTAGAAATATATTTTAAAAGGCGTAATCGATCTAACTCTACCTCTTCATTCACTTATTAATAATTATCATTTAAATCAATATCCACTTAATTATGATCCTCTAATTTGTTATCCCTCAACCCCTACAAGAGTTAACTTAACCACAAAGATGAAATTACTTAAACCCTAGGCTAGCTTCGGAACACGCAATCGTAGCAACCTACTTTGATTGTTGTTCTAAGGATAGATTATGGTCAGTGGATAATTATAGAACATATCCATTATATAAATGAGGATGAATTATGTTTAGGGATTATATTTTAACTCTACAAATTTATCCCGTGTGGTCTTGTATTACCGATTAAGATCGCGCTCTCACAATTTACACAATTCCTGACCTCGCGTGTTTTGTGTTAATTGTTCAATTGCTTGATTAGTTTCTTACAATTTAAAAACACAATTAATGGATCATATTAAGTGAATTACAGTAGCTCAATGATTCAAAATAATTAAATGAAGAAGGATAGAGGTCGATCGATTACTAAAAAGAACTACTCTTCCATGGGCGGTGTAGTCATCGTGGAGACGTTTTGCTTAAGAAAAGGATTGAGAGTGTAGAACCCAATCTTGTCTCCACTCTTGATTCCAACCCAATTAATAAGATTAATATAAGAAGAAAATGAAATAACACAGAAGATTAATTGAAGAAAAATTCAAGAAACAAACATGAAATAAAAGAAATACAAAGAAGAGGTGGGAGAGGAGAGCCTTTTTGGAAGAGAAATTTGCACAAAGGCTTACTTCTTCCAAGAGTTGTGAGGGGATCCCAAGAGACACCCTTTCGGAAAAACCTTCTCAAAGCCTCGCCCAGCCCTCCCAAAGAGTTAAAACCTCATTTAAATAGAGTTTGTGAGGGATAGGGTTACATAACTTTTTAAGTGTGAAATGAAAAACTCGGCCAAATATTTTATTCCCAGTTGCACCACCTCGTTGACCTCCCAAACGCGTGCATTGACCGGCCTTCAAGAAGTATTATTTGTGCCAAATCATATCCCCGAGCTTTCCTCAACATTTGGGCTTAATCAAAGCTCGGATGAAGAAGGTATGACCCAAATACAGAACCCATGTCCATTCTGCCGAGTCCAGCCCACCATTGGATTAATGACACATTTACTCCATCCAAATGCACTCTTTAGCTCTAGTGTCATGAATAAAAGTTGTATAAAATTAAGTTATAAACACTTTTAAAAACTTTCAAATTCAAATAATAAGTATAAAAATATTTATCTTCAAAATACTACAGTGCACTATTAAGGGTAAAACTGGAATTTTCACCAAATTTTCAAATGAATGATCAAATCCCAAATATTTTATAAATAAACATATTTAACACAATGTGAGGAAATTATATCATTTATTATCAATAAAATATTCAACAAAATAGTGTTTTATCATATCCCCCTTCTCATCTGGTTTTCATCCTGGGCCACTCATTGCTCCCCCACTCCCTCCACCGTGGGTGAAATCTACATACAGGTAAGGTTTTGCTTCCTATTGTTTACGATTTTGTTTTCTCTAGTGGGTAGGGTTTCATTTTTTGGATGGGTTCTTGATCCTTTGGGTTTGATCTTGTTGATTAGGGTTTGTTATTGGTTTCTTGAGTTGTGGGTAGTGTGTGGTTGAGGTGTAGATGGATTTCACACTTTTTTTGGAAGCTTCATTGTTTGAGGTAGGTGATTCCATACCTAACCATTATTTGATTAATTAATTAGTCTTGTTTGTGTCTTTTTTAATGTTTTATAATTTATTTTTGATGTGTGGGATTGGTTTTTGGAAATAGTTGATGTGAATTAGGTTTGAAAATGATTTATCCATGTGAAATTGAGCATATTTTGTGTGTAAAGTTTTTTTTTTATTTTGGGAGTTCGTCATATTAATTATTTAAATGGTTCTTTAAATTTTTTA
Source organism: Viscum album (assembly GCA_963277665.1). NCBI lineage: Eukaryota > Viridiplantae > Streptophyta > Magnoliopsida > Santalales > Viscaceae > Viscum > Viscum album. The sequence goes on along the minus strand of OY728133.1, from coordinate 1,571,209,556 downwards.
AATGGTTTGAATCATGTTTTGTAATGGTTTTTATGTGAGGTTGGTTTTAAATTGGCGTTTTATATGAAATTGGGTGTGTTTTTGGACTAAACTTTTATGCTGATAATTTGAAGTATTTCATAAATTGTTTTATTGATTTACTAAATTACATGTGTGGTGATGAAGTGGTATTTGAAATTATTAAACATGCATTTAAATTTAAAGTGTCACTTTAATGTGAAATTGGGTTTTTTTTTTCATGTGGAAACCCTTGTTTTTTCACTTGATGTCATTTTATTAATCATGCAATTGGATTATTAAATTATGTGTGGGCTGTGAATTGTGTTTTGATATAGCATTAATGCGCAGATGATTTTGAAGGATGGTTTTGGGTGAAATTTTGGTGTAAAATAATTGGGGGTGTTTATATAAGTTGTTTTATAAATTGTTATAATGGCTTATTAAGTTATTTAAAAAGGTGAGAAGCATATTTGGGAAAATTTTGGCATGCGTATGTTTTCAAAAATGAGTTTTTGGTGTGAAAGTGGTGACTTGTGATATGTGATTCTTGGTTTTGTTGGTGAGTTGTGTAAGTGGTATTATGTGACGTGTGAAACTTGATTGATCAAAAAAGGAAAGATTGGTTATCTAGTTGGGCAGACTAGGACTAGTATACTAGTTATTTGGAAGTGGCTGTGGCCTGGTTTCACCTAGCGGGATTTATGATGACAACACTAACTAAACTATGATGATTTTTTGAGACCAATAGGCCATTGGTGTGTCCCATATTAGTGGATCATGCATGAGAAAACTATTGGTCATTGTTTCTATACAACTTTTCACCGAGATACGAGGTACCTGGGGACCCACTATCAGCTAGTGCCTAGGGGTATTTACCATGACTAGTGCTTAATGATTAAATTGAACTTACCATCGGTATATGGTATGTTGGGTTGGTAATTTTAAAATCATGTGCAATTTCATTAAAGTTTCATTCCTTGAAACTACTTTCCATTTAAATTTTCATTCATTCTAAGTTGTTTTTATTTAAAGTTATTTTCCATAAAATTGTTATAGCATTTATTTCATTATAAAACATGCAAGTTTATTTTTCATTTAATGTTTAGTGCATGGAATCTTTTATCCTGGTGGTATCCCACTGGGCTTTGGCTCGCACCCTGCATACACATTTTGGTGTATGTATAACCTATTTTCCAGTTTTTTTAGGTTAAGGAAAGGCATGTATATTGGAAGATTGGGTTTATAGTGGATCTTTTTGTGGATCTTGGTAGTGGCAGCTTAAGGATGTTGCTCCTCTTATTGAATAGAGGTTTGGGGAAATGTTTTAATTTCCCCTTTTTATTTTATTCCATTTGGGTTTTTTTTAGTTTGTAAACTTAAATCTTGGAAATTGTTAAGGGAACATTTTGTTTCGATTTTATAGAACTATTTTTTAGTTTTTTTGGTTATCTTGATATGGTAAATTCAGTTAAATATTTCCCAAAGTATTTTATTTGACACTTGAGCACTTTTACCAGCCCGTGGGGATTAGGAACACCCCTTGCACCTTAACACGAATCAGGTTTGGCACTAGGTTAGATGGATTCACAACATGGTTCATGACACCAATCCTAAACAATCACATTTAAAATCTCTTAAAAATATTTTAAAATTTTTATAAGGTTCTAAAAATCATGGTTAGTTTTTTCTTAAAGGAAACACTTTTAATCTTTCAATTTTTTCCAATGTTGATTTAATAAGATGTCAAACATATAATAAAATTTTAATTAGGGATTTTCACATTCTTGGAAATTGCATAATATCTTAGTGTAGTAAAAATCAAAACTCAATTTCTCTTTCAATAACCAAAATAAAATATATAACTGTAGGGAGTTGTTACTCCCAAATCATATGGATAAAACAAAATCTCTTATATTTTGTGATAAAATTTTTTCATATTCAAATTAAATGTGATAGTTCAAGTTCTATGAGAATCTATAGAAATAATGTTCCTCCTGCACGCACTAAGAACATTGATATTTGGTATCACTTTTTGAGATACTACTTTCAAAAAAGATAGATCACGTTTGAATACATTAGTAAAGATCTTAAATATATCTTCACAAAAAACCATATTTAGATCATTTTAATTTTATTAAAGGGAATTTAGAAATGGAATTATTGTAATTATTATTCTTTATCTCTCCTTGATTTTTTTTCTAAATCTTGATTATTATTTTTGAAAATAATTTTCTTATTTAAAAAATCATGTTATTCAAAATTTCAAAATGATGTTTTTTGATCACATTTGTTATATCTTATTTTATCATTATCTATCTAACAGTTTTGGTTTATAAGTATTTTTACTATTCACATAGTGGTAGAACTATTTAATGTTTATGAGGGAGAAAGATCTAATGTATATGGGTAAGATCTATATTTTTTTTTGAAGAGAATGAACTTTTTTCAAGGGGGGGGGGGACATGAATTGTATTTCTAAATTTTTTTTGTTTCTGACTTCTTATTTTTTATTTATTTGTGACCTCCTTGTTATAGTTTATTATTTTATTTTTTAATCTTAAATGAGTGTCTATGATCATCAAAAAGGGTGAGATTTTTGAACATATAGTGTGTTTTCATGATCAAAATCACTTAAGGTGTTTTTAACCATTATTTTGAGTGTTTATTTTTTATATTATTTAAGATTTATCATAATGAATAAATAGACCAACAGAAGGATTTAATAGGATATTTTTGGACCATTTTTAAGTCTCTCACTTCTTGGCTACACCAGTTATTTGATTGGAGGTCGCTGACTAGTTGGCGGTGATGGATATAATCACCTTACCTCTAAGATTACCACCAGATACTCAGTGGAATTAGATAGAATTATAATACTTATAGTTGTCCCACCAACTACCTAGTATATATCATCATCTTTCTGATGGAATATACAACATCCCCAGAAGCAAAAACAATGGAACTGACAAACTGGTGGCGTCAAACCAGCTACCTGATTGATTTGATCTAGATTAGTCAAAGTGAATTAAATAATGGATTTAAATTGTTCACTCTACTAATTAAATCCTTGTATCTACCCATGAAACTGATAATCTCTTATGAAGGCTATAAATATACATCTTAGGTGTCTTAGAACCCAAATACTATGAACATATATGAAAAATATTTCCACCAAATGATTATCGATCGATCCATGTTGTTATTTTATAAGTGATCTCAAAAAATACTTCTAATTTTTAAAAGGAAAAAATGGATTCAATGGATTCAATCCAATTTATTTTATCCTTTTATATTGGATCCATTTTTATCCCTTGTTGTAATCCTTAAAGTATATTCTTCTTCTAACTTATATATTTCTCCCTTCCTCTATATTTCATATTCTTATAAATATTCTAGAGAGTTTTGAGATAATTTTAAAGGGTTTTTAAAAACAAACCTATGTCTTATTAATATTCTTTTTTAGGTTCTCACTACCATTAATGTAAGGGTTCTTAGTTTTTAGTTTCCATTAAAACCAAGGTTCTAATTTTATTTCTTGGTTTCCATTAAAACTAAGGGTTCCCTTCTTTATTTTGGATATTGGTTTCTATTAAAACCAAATGATAAATATAACCCTCTCAAGAATTATTTAGGGGAGGATATGTAAGGGATCATTCATCATTTATTACTGAACTCCTTTATCAAAGAGCACCCGTTTAATTTTCTTAATTTATTTTTCAGTATGCTCTCTTTTACTTTGAATTTTTTTTAACTAAATCAATTGATTTCAAGATAATCAATTTTACTTTAAAGCATCATTTTAATTTTTTTAAAGAAAATTCACCCCTCATTCAATTTTATCTCCAACATATAATTTATTTTTAAACTCATTACAATAATAGAAAAACCATGTAGGAATCTCAAAAAATCAAATCCATTATCACCCTTTAAAATCAACCAGGAAATATAACAACTCAACTAGTTATTTCCAAAAACTAATAATAGAATAACTTCAACAGTTAATTCCAAAATCACTATGGAATAACTTCACCAATTAATTACAATATAATTTCACTAGAGAATAAATAATTACCCAATACATTGGTGTGGTATATCCTGGTCCCAACCATAATCATATATAATTTCTAAGTACCATAACAAGAATAAAACGTATAGGATATTTAATTTCCACTTAGTATGAATAAAATCCATAAAAAAAGTCAATTTAAAAGAATAAAATAAACATTGGTAAAATTCATATAGTAGTAAAAATCTTATAAACTCTTTGAGAAGGAGTTAAGAGAAATAATTTAAGATATATAAATAGAAATTTTGAAGAAAAAACCCTTACGTTGAGTTCCATAGTATAATTGAATCATAATTAAGGATCACCTTGGTGAAGAAACCAAAATAATTCTTTATTATGATTAAAATCCAAAAAATAAGTACAATTTCTCCAGGATAAGAGAAATAAGAAGAATATATATGGAAAACAAAACTCTAGATGTTTTGAAATATAAAGAGGTAGTTCCATTTTTGGACATACTTTAATGGAACATATGTAATTAAATGTGTGATGATATTTTAAAATTACCATGTTTCATATAGGTATATGATCAAACATCTCTATCAAGTCATAAAGATCAAGATATTGTGAAGATCTCAGTTGGTGGGAATTGTATATTTTTCCTATAAAATATTCCGCAAAATTTCAAAATTATGAATTTATTCATAGATGAAAGGTATAATTAGGTTCATAAATCCCATATATTCTTATATTTTGGTTTTAATGTTTTCCCAAAACATACAAATTCATTTAAGGTGATTTCTAGTATATAAATGTTTAACTTCCATTCTAATTTGTAATATTATGCAGGGATTATCTTATCATTTTTTAAAGTACTATTTAATTTAACTATATCATATTAACATTTGAAACCATACTTAACTCCACTTATTTTAAAAGATCTTCGGCATTTTATATAAATATTTATTCAAACGTAAAACTTAGTTAATGAGTTCGAGTGGTGGAAGTTAAATATAGTATAACTGATAATACTGGAGAAGATTTTTGGATTTACAACTTTCCCACAGAGTACTAGAGTATGAAAAATTTTAGAATTGATACATAAAACTTTTCCTCACTAAAGATATTAATGAAATATAGCATTGGAAATAACCTTACATTGATATATAATAAATGTGAACATGAAAGATATTTTATAAAGTTAAAATAAAAACACGGAAAAGGAAAAAAACATACAATATTATTAAGTGTAAAAAAATATTACATTACAGTAACTAGATGGAAAAATATGATATTGTTAGAAATAATAAGTTACAATACCCCCATATATTAAGGGGTGATCAATTTAAACATGTTATTACCCAAAGAGAAAAATTGAAAAAGGAAACATATTCCCTATATATGTAAAATAAACTTATATATCTAGGTGAATAGATAATTTTAAGACCGCAAGATTTTGAAAATAAATTTAATATTGAATTCATGAAACACTGAGTATCTAAAAAACACCACATTTTTATAATCTCGCTAGTAAACATAATTTTACCACCCCAATGATTTGAATTTTGAAAATTTGACATACACAGTTGCGATCAGTAAGTTATTTTGAGTCTGATATGTCCAACTTAATTTTTCGTGAATATTAGCTTACCTTTATGTATAGTAATTTCATCTTTATTAATAGAGACATACCCTTATGAATAATAAACCCACCTATGATATTATATATATAGGATTTTAGTAAAAGTATCATGTACCTATGTTTTGGAATAAGTAAATAAATGTTTTAAAAAATGTATTTTTCAAGTAAATTAGGATTTTAATTAAAAATTAAATTAATCATATTAAGAAAATTATTTTGAAAAAATGGACTTCATTTTTGGATTTTACACGTTGAAAAATTGTTAGGGTGAATTTTTGAGATTTTTCTGAAATACATGATTTTTTGGTGAATAGTAAAATATGATAATTTACAATAAGTGATAAATAATTGATTTATTGAGTAATTTATGATGTTATAATGATTTAAGAACAAATATTTCAAATTTACATGTACTTAATACTATTTTTTTCATAAAATAATCACTATTTCTTGTATTATGAAAAATAATAAACTAATGATTAAAATATTAAGAAACCCCTCCTCCCCTCCACTATAAATACCACCTCTTCCACCATCTTCTCTTAACTCCTATCATGCCTTTTTTACTTATCTAAATTATACCAAAATCACCTCCCAATACCCACCCACGACAGGAATCCCTTGTTCTCATAAAAAGACAAAATCCTCTTCCCTTAGGAGGCTCTCATGGAAGGTTAATTCAACAGGTAAAATTCGTCTTTTATTTTCTTTCATTTTAATCCTCCTTTGTTCTATTTTCTTTAATAACCTCTCCTCATCCAAATGGTATGAAAATTATGGTACCATACATGTACTTTAATTTTGTTATTCTAATGGGATACTTCATTTTCATCTCTCCTTTCCCCCTTATTTATGCTAAAAATGAAACATCGCCTGTGATGTGTTAATTTATCACATTCAAGGACGATGATGCTTTCAATTTAATATACCTTCTCCAACTCTAGTCATGGAAACATTTTTATGCTCGAACTAGATTATTATATATTTATTTTATCTTATTTAATATTATTGAATCATTACCCACTCATGATGAAAAACAAAAATAATACAAAACATGGTAATTATGAGAAAATCATGAAAATAATCGAAGTGTTTATCATTAATATTTTATACAATGAGTCACCTTCACTTTAAATAACCAAATGAATTTTATAACAGTGAAATATTGTAAATTTTCATTAATAACATATAAAATTAATTCTTTACTTCAACTCCCATCGTACATGAACTACCATACACTTTTATAAGTGAGCCGATCATGAATATTATGAAAACGAGAACTCACAAACAATGAAATTGAATCCCTTAACCCATATAAAAGGCCATGAATGAACTTAATAAAGTCATAATAAACCAAATAAATGTATAAAGGGTTTTTTAATTGTTAATTAATGAACCTAATTTTGTTATTCTGGTCATTGAGATCAAGTGAAGAAAACCCTCAGATCTAAGGTAAGGGATCCTCTCTCTCACTTTTATACAAGAATCCCACCTGTGTTGTGTCCTTTTATTTTTAATTACTAATGATGAGATATGTTTTCAAACCTCCCCATACTTACCTTATGATATATAAATGATTGTATACCCCTTTACCTCTTGTTAAGCCCTCACAAGAACACATGTTACTATGCTAAAATATTTGTAAGGGGTTTCTTAATCTCACTTCCATTTTTGTAAGATATCCCATATTCACTACTATTACTTCTGTGTGGTGTATGTATACTACCCATTGAAGTTTCGTATCATGAATATATTTATTTTAATTATATTAAATTTTTCATTTTAGGATTATTAATTTTGGGGCATACAATTTAATTGATTATAAAGTTGTAGGTATTTTCCATCTGAACCTCTATTTTCATTCGGGTTGCTCTTATTATCTATTAACCTCAATAAAATTATTATTTATTATTATTTAAACTTCTTAAATTCTATTTTAATTTTATATATATGTTTATCAATCAAGAAAAATCTTTTTTATGGGGAGTTATATGTTTTAAAATATTTTTAAAAAATTATTCCGAAATGCAAGCCCGATTTAAGGAGCTTATTGAATTATTACCTACTTTGAAGTTCAATCTATAATCTATTTTATGCCATATTTATCTTTATTAAATCACAAATTTTAACATGAAAAATATATTTTTTATTTCTAGTTTTATAAAATAAAACATGCCTTTGACCTTTAAAATCTCTTTAATGTATTTCTTAAACAACACTAAAATGTTTTAATTCTAAAGCTTCTTTAAAAACACTTTTTACAGGATTTAACTTCCGTGGAACGTCATTTATGCCTCAAATTTAATCTCAATGTAATTAAATTTTATTTTCTAGAATATAAATGTTTAAAACCAGATTTATGATAAATAAAAATTATTTTCTAAAATAAATCTTCTTTCCGAAGTAAAATAGATTTCTCTCACCTCACTTTAACTTTTATGAGATATTTGCCTTGTTCACCACTTGTTCCTTACATATGGTGTATTAACTGATCCTTGGTATATCATATCAAGAGTTTCCTTATTCTTATGATATTATAATGTATTATGATTTGAATATTTCATGGTGGTATGGGAAACTTTGGAATGTTTAATTATTGTTCTTAAATAATATCTCAATTGTATCATTTAAAAGTATCTTTTTTTATGTCAAAATCCATTGATGAATCTTGTATTTCATAGAGGTTTATATATTATGATATCATCTACATTATGTTGTTGAAGGGTTTCTCATTAGTTTGAATGTGTATGTACTATATTTATACCATTCACCAATTTACTTCAAATGGTTAGTGTTTGTGTTTAATGTATGAGGAATGTTATTTAAATTTTATATGTTAGTTTCAATATGAATGTATATGTTGTTTATGTTTATCCCCATTCATAAGAGGAATGAATTGGACAGAGTATTTTTTGGGTGGGGCCCTATATAGCTCCTCGGTGCATCAGTAGGTATCATGAGACAAACTATGGTATTGGCACAAGGCCTTGACAAAATGGATATTTATAGTCTTAACACGAGGCCTTGATGGTATGGTTTTGATGTCCTACATTATGCATTACGTCATTATGAAACATGTAATTGAAAGTTCATGAGGTTATTTGACTAATAGAATACCCATGTTTATGCTTTAGTATGATATTATTTATTCATGTCTTATTCCTACCATAATGTGTTCAAATTTATTTTTAAAGGCATTTTCTTTTAGTTATTCACCATGCCTAATGTTAAGGTTTATGAAATCTTCTACTGTATTACTTACCCTTACTGAGAATTTGATCTCACCAATTTCTTATGTTTTATCCTTCTAGGTTATGAGGATGATTATACAATTAATGAATTTCATCATTAATCTAAGATATTTTGGGTTTTTTCCTTTGAAGTTTTTATGTTGTTTTTGTTTCGAGTTGTAATTTTGAAATCTTGTATGTATCATGTTTCCAAAACTACTAAATTAATCGGTCCTTCGAGATGCATCTTCCTTGTATCTATACCAATGTAATAAACTAAGTCACTAAATTTAAGCTTCTGGGTTCCAAGTATTACAATTGGTATCAAAAGAAGTTTAGTAGAAAACATGGAAACTAGATATAGAAAAAATATATTAGTGAACAAAACCCTAAGATAGACTTTAGGGATAAGAATACAAGGACATCCTAGAATTTTAATAAGGAATATATTATTTTTTTTATCAAAAAAATACATCCCTGTCTGGATACGAACAAGTAGAGGTGTCTCTAGCACATATATATCTAGGGGTAAAACAAAAAAACACCACTCTGAGCTAGAATCAAACGAGAACTGGTGCATGAAAATGTGCCTTGTTTCACTCTTGGTTTGACACTCCCGGGGGATATTCTTTGGTAAATTTTTAAGCTTATTACTAACCATTATGAAGGATTTATGACCCAAAAGTAACCAAATTATATGGTTCTAGTATTTACAATACATAACTTTATGTTATGTGTTATACCATGTTTAGAAATATAGAGAGTTCATAATTTTTATGAGCTAATATATTATAGAATTTATTATAAATAGTGCCTAGTAGAGAAAATGATAACTTCACCAATGAACATGATGACAAGAGTAAGAAGGGTCATATCTTAAATGGTATTAAGCCATCGTTTCAAAGGAATATAGTCTCCCAAGTATCCTCATTATATGAAGAAATAATATCATGTGTTAATAAGGTATTTAAATACTTCTCTGAGTCCTATCGAATTGAAGGGAAGAAAAAAAAGAAGAGGTAGGTAGAGAAAAATATGGATAAATGGATGAAGGGAAAGAAGAGTTTTCCAACATGTGATAACTATGTAAAGAATCAACCTGGTAAATTATTGAAGGGAATGAGAGTTTTCTATAAGTGTGGAGAAAAAGGACACCAATTTCATGATTGTATAGACAATAAAAAGGTATCCAATGTACAATGCTTCAACTATAAGGAGATGTGACACTATGCGAATCAATGTCCCAAGAATCAAAGGAATATGCCCCGAATGATGTTACTGGATAATGATCAAGTCATGATACTATCGCAGATGAAGTGGGATGATTAATATGCCTCTTCAATAATCATTTCATTTGAATATTTTATTAGCAATGCACTGGTTATAAGAATTATGGAATATATGAGTATTGTACTGCAATACTTTTTCTTTAAGGATTTGTGGTCGTATGATTAATGGTACTAAGGAAAATTGACTCAGTAGCAGGTCAAAATTTTGGAAAATATATGGCCCAGGGATAGACAACCCTTATTATATTAAAAATAATGAGATTTCAATTTTGGAATAGAGAGATGATATACAAGGATAAACTAAATTTGATAGTAATAAATACTTTGGGAATGATTCTAAAGTCTTGGATCTTGATCTTTTGGAATGTTATACGATTTATGAAATGGTTTAAATTGATCATTGTATGAGGTTTTATAGGTCAATGAAACCACATGATGAAACTTATATTAAGAGATGAATTATATGTAGTTCAACGAATAATCAATGGATAAGATCATTTTTATAAAATATAAATTTATATTTATACACTTATAGTGTAGAATAATCCCTCAACTCTAATAAAAGAGTCTTAAATTTTGTTCTGTTATCATAATATTTGATAATGTTAATGAAATTTTTCATAACTTTATTTTATGGTTTTGTGGTAATATAATTTCATCTAAACATGTTTTCTATCAATAGAAATTCATAGTTTGTTTTTTTTCTATGCCCAGGTTTTCAATTCCAATCAATGTCACTCTCTTCGAAAGGATAATTTATTCATTTATTTATTTATTATTGTTATTATTATTTTTTGAACACCTATTTTCCCTTAACCTATTTAAGGAGGATGTTATATTAAATATATTTCTGATATGGTTTTTTCACAATGAAATTTTCAAGTAACAACCAATAACATTCAATGTGAAATATCAAATTTCGAGGACAAAATTTTTATAAGGAGGGGATAATGTAACACCCCAAGATTTTTTAAATAAATTCAATATTGAATGCATGAAACACTTATTCTCTACAAAACAAAACTTTTTTATAACCTAGCCAGTGAACAAAATTTTACCACCCCTATGATTTGAATTTTGAAAATCTGACATACACGGTTGCGATCAGTAAGTTATTTAGAGTATTATATGACCAAATTAATTTTTGTTGAATAGTAACATACAATTATGAATAGTAATGTTACCCTTATGAATAGTGAAATACCCTTATGAATAGTAACTATACCTATGATAGTATATATATAGTATTTAAGTGAAGGTATGATGTACTTATGTTTTGGAATAAGTAAATAAATGTTATAAAAACTGTATTTTTCAAGTAAATTATGATTTTACATAAAAATTAAATTAATAATATTTAGAAAATTATTTTTGTAAAATGGACTTCATTTTTGGATTCTACACATCAAAAAATGGAAAGGGTTATTTTTAGGGTTTTTTCTGAAATACTTGATTTTTTGGTGAATAGTAAAATATGATAATTTACAATAAATGATAAATAATTGATTTATGGAGTCATTGATTATGTTCTGCTGATTTAAGTACCAATGCTTCAAAATCACATGCATATATTACTATTTTTGGTCATGGAATCATCAATATTTATTGTCTTATGGAAAAATAATAAACTAATGATTAAAATAATAAAAAAACTCTCCTCCCCTCCATTATAAATACCACCTCTTCCACCCTCTTCTCTTCACTACTCTAAAGCCATGTGCCTTCTCCAAATTTGGACCAAATCTCTTCCCAATATCCTCCCCTATGACCATAATCCCTTATTCTCATAAAATACCAAATCCACACCCCTTAAGAGGCTCTCAAGGAAGGTTAATTCAAGAGGTAAAATTCCTCTTTCTTTTCTTTCATTTTCATGTTCCTTTGTTCTCTTTTCCTTCCAAACCTCTACTCATCAAAATGGTATGAACATTAAAATACCATACTTGTACTAGAATTTTGTTATGATAATGGGGTAATTCATCTTCATCTCTCTTTTCCCCATCATTTATTCTAAAAATGAAACATCGTTTGAGATGTGTTGATTTATCACATTCAAGGACGATGATGATTTCAATTTGATTTACCTTCTTAAAATCTAGTCATGATTCCATTTTTATGTGTGAACTAGACTATTATATATGTATTTTATATTATTTAATGTTCTATAATCCTTATGCACTAATGATGCAAAAAAATAATAGAAAACAAGATAATTGTGAGAAAAAATGCCAAATTAATCCAAGTGTTTATCATTATTGTTTTATATAATGATTCTCCTTCACTCCTGTAACACCCCAAGCTTTCACGATATGATTTTCTTTCAATAATGAAATAGCTTGCATTGTACGCAACCTCGAGTTCTAACACACCACAACCAATAAAAGTAGCCATTATGAATAGTAATACCCACTTTTTGAAATTATATAAATTTTATATTTCAAAATGGAATTGATTTTTGTATTCGGAATATCAAAATTATCCTAAGTTGAATTTTTGGTATTTTTCTGAGAACTTCCAATTTTTTATGAATAGTGAAAAATACTTAAAAACAACTTTTTTAATAAAAACACTTTATAGTGATAAATTATACTATTGAGTGGTTTAAAAGTTTAATTATAATATATTTTTACCATTTTATACAATGGTGTTCATTATAATTAATTTCACTTCGAAATTGGACATAAACAATTGTCAATCTTTTGATATATATTGTTTCTTAAAAACACGCTATTTGTTGTGACAATGGGAATTAATTATAAAATTAATTAATGAAACTTATATGTTTGGAATTTCTTAAAATAAACATCATTTTTGAATTCGGAATATCAATTATAGCTTAGGGTGAAATTGTGGCATTGTTCTGAAAAACTTCAATTTTTGATAAATAGTGAAACCACTAAGTGGTAGTTAAAAAACTATTTTTTCGTTTAAATGAAACATTAAAACTTCTGTGATTTGATTTTAAAAAATCCAACATACATGGTTGTCATTATTATGTAAAATGTGGTTCAATGGGATTAAAATAATTTTTTGGTGAATAATAACTTTTAAGTTTTATTAATCGCGATTAAAGGTAATTAGTGAAATTTAAGGTAAAAATGATATTATAAAAATATGAAAATACACTTACACTTGACCTACACTTATTGGAAGAGTCATGGACGACAAAGAAAATCCATGGGTCAACTTGGGGACCCCATGGATCCACTTGGGTAAGAAAATGACATTAATAACTTTTTATTTAAAGTAAGAATAAAATTGTCATAAACATGAGTTGTTTTACTAAAACAATAATTACATGGGGCTATATAAGGTAAAGTTTTTACTATAAGTGTTCATTGGAAATATAGAAATATTTTCTACATCATGATATTTTTTTTATAATTTTTATACCTTAAAAAAATTAAATTATTTATGACACCATGATGATGCAGCGATTACCTCATTAATTAACGATTTAAATAAAATGAAAAGATAATGTAAAATATAAGGATTAAACTTGTCAAAAACCTATTGGATGAGTATATTTTGAACCCTTATCACCTTATCCTCTAAATATATTATTTTGGGACCTTTATAATCCGAAAGACATTTCATAATAAAGTAACATTTCAATCTTTCCAAAAGTGCCACTCCTCTCCTCTTATAAAAGGCCCCCACCTCTACCACCTTATTCACACCATAAAAGACATTTGGATTGGCCAAACTATGCCCAAATACTCTCTAAACTTCCCTATCTTACACCTAGAAGCCTCACTTTGGGCAGAAGTCTTCCCAAGGAAGCCTTTGGCTCAAATCAAAAAGAGTTACCCGATTTTAAGGTAATGTCTTCTCTAATGTTGTTTTGTTTTATTTCGCTTCTCCAACCCCCTAAACTCTTTTTATTATTTTATTTTGTAACAAAAAAAGTATCATAAATATACTAAGATTTTTTTATGATAAGTATTTGATTTACACTTACACACTCCTTTGTCTAATGGTTAAAGAACATTCTGTTTCTGTGGGTGGTGAAATACTGCCTCACGAAACGATGATTGTTCAATATTCTTTTAAAACCACTAATGGTGGAAATTTTGATGACAATATTTTTATATATGATATATATATTATGTTTATGTTTTACTTATTCTTATTTATTTCTCATTTATGGCATACTTTATTATTTCCATTATGGGTAAATGCGATAATTTCATTTTAGGAAGTGCGGACTACCGCCCCCTCAAAGTGATTTGAATCGTTAATTCCATATATGGAACGTATAAAGGATGGAGTAAATGATATTATATATGATATTATACTGTAATTATAATATACCTTTATATCATTGTGATTTCATTCCATTAAATACTAAATATAAATGAAAGTAGTGTTCATGCGTACGTACGGCTTACCGTCTCCATGAACGGTGCATTTCATTTCTTACATCTAAATGTTATGTAATATTATAAATGAATGTATATACTGTATATATATGATATATATGATATCTACATCATGAATATAATTCTGGATATAATGGATATTTTACCACATGAACAACGTGTAATTTTAAGAAGTTTATTTTTGACTCAAGTACCTAAGATCGACAAAACGACCGTTGTTAGCTTAAATAATTACATAATGTTCATAACTTGGTAATAAGTGATATAAAAGGAATAATGAACTTGAAAAAGGTTCTTAAGAAAGTAGAAATTAACTCTAGTTTATTATTCAGGAGGTTAAAGAACGATCGAGTCAAGTCGGACATGAGGTAAGGGAACTTTTTAACACAATTTTCGTTCTTTGGGTTAATCTCCTACTTTCAAATTATGTCATGATATTATTATGTTCTATCTTATATTTGTAAATTATTTTTGTTTACTTATAGTGAATACACATAATAGTTCTATTTTATTTTAAAAAAATTATCTTTTTAAGAGAACTTCTTAACCCAATTTCTATTCTTCGGGTTAATCTCCTACTTTCAAATTATGTCAAGATATTATTATGTCCTATCTTGTTTTTGTAATTTCTTTATGTGTACTTATAGTGAATACACACAATAGATCTATTTTATTTAAAAAATTATCTTTGTAAGGACTTTGTCTCAATCTTCTTTCATTGAGGCATATTTTGTTTTATACACAAATTTCTTTTATACGGTGTATACACCCCTTTGACTTTTATGTTTATTCAAAAGGAATATTTTTATACGAAGCATTTTACTAAATGACAAAAAGGAATGTTTTCTTGTCGTACTTATGTGGAGACAACGACTTCTCCACCACCGTGACCATTATTTGAGTTTCGGCTTCCTCTACAAGACATAACTTTTTTTAGATGAAAAATAAATACCAAGTTTTAATTTTCTTTTATTTTGGTATTGAAAATGGTTTTGATAAAGTTTTTATTATATAAATGTGTTGTATTGATATCTTGTGATTGAAATGTGGAATTGTTATGTTTCCTTTATGCATGTTTTATGTGATACGATTATGTTATGGTTTATGATATGTTTAAACCTGTTCATATGAGGAATGCATTGGACTTAATAAGTGACGGGTGGAGCCCTCTATAGATCCTCGATGCATCGGCAGGTCTCATGGGACAAACTAGTGTCTTGGCACGAGGTCTTGAAAAAATATTATTTGTAGTTTTGGCACGAGGCCTGGCTACGTGGTTATGATAGTCTGGCATTATCATTCCATCATTATGAAAGTGGTTATTCATATTTCATGTGATTATTCAACCAGTAGAATATCCATGTGAATAAGTAAATGGCATTATCTCATTTACTTTTTCCATATTATGTTGAAGTTCAAGTTTAAAAGGCTTTTTTTAGTCATACATTACCTTAAATGTTTATGTTTATTTTTGAAAGCTTCCGCTATATTTTTATCCTTACTTAGCATCTGAGCTCACCGCTTTCAATGTTTTATTTTTCCCAGGATGTTAAGAAATATTTTATGACTGACCTACAGGGATAGTCTGAAGGGGATAGAAGTGTGGACTATAGAGACTATGTTATTGTGATTTTTCACTTTATGATGTAATTTAAATTTTTTGAATGTATCTAGTGTTTCCAAGGCTACTAAACTAATCAGTCTTTCGAGACTTGATCTTTTGTGATCATGCCAATGTTACACAATAATGCAACGAATCTAGGTAACTGGGGTTGGGGCGTTAAAGTTGGTATCAGAGGCAGTTTAGTACTAACCTTGGAAGCTAGATTTAGATAAACTCTGATTAGAGCAAATAGCCCTAAGATAGACTTTGAGGATTAGTATAGAAGAACTTCCTAGAATTTTGGTATTATAGAGATTTTATGAGTTTTCTGAGAAATACATCCCTGTCTGGATACGAGTAGGTAGAGGCAGCTCGGGCACAGATGTACCTATGGGTAAAACCCGAAAACACCGCTTTGAGCAAGACTTGAATGGAAACTAGTGCACGACAATGGGCCTTGCTGCACTCTTGGTTACGATACTCCCGATGGATATTCTTAGGATAATTCTCATTTTTTTACAAACCATTATGAAGGGTTTATGAGTATATACTTCCTAAAAAAACATTTTTTATGATTATGGATTATATCCATAAACCGTTCAATTTACATTAATTATTTTACAAGTTTGGAATTATTCATTGCAATTCATAAACTAACCTAGTTTATGCCATTGTATAGAAGTGGCGCCCAGTAGAAGGAATGTGAACTCCATCAATACGTATGATACAAAGAGTAAGAAGGATAATATCTTTCGTAGTATTAAGAAAACATTTATAAGGGAAATAGTCTCCCATGTGTTCTCAACATATGAAGAAATAGTTTCATGTGTTAATAAGATAAGTAAATAATTCTATGAGTCTTATGGATTTGAAGGGAATAAAGAGAAGAAAAGGATGGAAGAGAGAATTATGGATAAAGGGACAATGGAAAAGAATAATTTTCCAATATGTGATAACTATGGGAAGAAACACCTTGGAACTTGCCTGATGGGAATGTGAGTTTGTTTTAAGTGTGGAGAAAAAGGACACCAAGTGCGTGACTGCAAGGGTAAGAAAAAGGTTTCAAATGTACAATGCTTCATCTGCAAGGAGTGGGGACACAATGCAAACCAATGTAAAAATCATCAAAGTATGCCCCAAATGATGTTATTGGATAATAATCAAGTTATGATACTACCACAGATGAGGAGGAATGATTAGAGTTCTTATGTTGTTATTAAATAATTTTGTCATTTGAGTGTTGTATCAATGATGTACTGGTTATAATAATTATGGAGTATATAAGGATTTTACTGCAGTACTATTTCATCAAGGACTTGATATTGTGTGGAACCAAGAAAAGTGACTCCACAGCAGGTTAAATTTTTGGAAAATATATGATTGAGAGAAAGATAAACCATAATATGGTTATGATACCGAGATAGTGATTTTGGAATAATACATGATTGATTTGGATAAATTATATTGGATATTCTTAACTTCCTTGAAACTGATTAATGCTTTGTATACATTTTTGGATAGAAGGAGTATATTTAGTATTCTATAAGGAATAAGGGATCAGGAATGTAATCAATAAGGATTTATGGTAATTTAGGATGTTGCAGTGTTTTGAAAGAATACATGATGAAGGTGTTCACAGGTTGTTACGCGAAAAAAAGGATCTTCATTATGTTTACCTTCCTTATAAAATTTGAACAGTGAGTTGGATAGAAGTATTTTGGATAACTATAAAGGTTGGAATGGATTAAGTTGAACTTTGGATAGTATTATTTAAGGTTAAAACATTTCTGAAGATTACTTTTGGAATATTATAATACTATAGTTTTAGGAAAAGGACAACCTGCAGGTCGAGGGATAACTCGTCGCGTTGGACAAAGCTTCAGGAATCGAACCCACAACCATAGTGAAACATGCCTTTATTAAATAACACTATCCTACAGGAAGTCCCTGGTTATTAAAAAATATTTTTCTTCATGGTATGTGTTAATATTTGGAACCTTATATGATTAGGATAAATATAATATTTTTTAGTTCTATTATCTTTTTGAGTGAAAGATGAGTTTGTGGTATAAATTATTTGAAGGATGAATTTATACTGGTTAATTATATATATATATATATATATATATATTATTTTATGAAGAAATTAATTTATAAACTTTTGAGAATGGATATAAAAAAAATGTGTTATCCTAATACCTTATGTTTTGTTGAACTGATGATATTTTAAATCACCAAAGATTAAAGGCTTTGAGGCCCTCAATTTTATACTTGTTTGTGATTGATGACCTCAATAAATCCCTATAAATATTTACGTTTTCCCTCCAATTATGTGTCTTTAATTTCCACCAATGTTCTCCTAATCGAGATTATAATTTGGTGATGACTCTTTCATTTTCCTTTCCCTTTTATTAAGACTAAATTTTATTAACCTTATTTTCGATGTGGGTTTTCCACAAAGGTATTTTCTACATTGATCCTTTTATTTTCGAAGAAAATTTTCAAATTGAGAGGACTCAATTTATTGTAGGGGAGAATGTAACACCCTAAGCTTTCACGATACGCTTTTCTTTCAATAATGCAATAGCTTGCATTGTACGCAACCTCGAGTTCTAACACACCGCGACCAATAAAAGTATCTGTTATGAATTGTAATACCCACTTTTTGAAATTATATAAATTTTATATTTCAAAATGGAATTCATTTTTGTATTCGGAATATCGAAATTATCTTAAGTTGAATTTTTGGTATTTTTCTGAGAACTTCCAATTTTTTATGAATAGTGAAAAATACTTAAAAACAACTTTTTTAATAAAAATAATTTATAGTGATAGATTATACTATTGAGTGGTTTTAAAGTTAAATTAGAATATATTTTTACCATTTTATCTAATGGTGTTCATTAGAATTAATTTCACTTCGAAATTGGGCATAAACAATTGTCAATCTTTTGATATATATTGTTTCTTAAAAACACGCTATTTGTTGTGACAGCGGGAATTAATTATAAAATTAATTAATGAAAATTATATGTTTGGAATTTTGTAAAATAGACATAATTTTTGAATTCGGAATATCAATTATAGCTTAGGGTGAAATTTTGGCAGTGTTCTGAAAAACTTCAATTTTTGATGAATAGTGAAACCACTAAGTGGTAGTTAAAAAACTGATTTTTCGTTTAAATGAAATATTACCACTTCTGTGATTTGATTTTCAAAAATCAGACAGACATGGTTGTCATTATTATGTAAAATGTGGTTCAATCGGATTAAAATAATTTTTTGGTAAATACTAACTTTTAAGTTTTATTAATCGCGATTAAAGGTAATTAGTGAAATTTACGGTAAAATGGTATTATAAAAATATGAAAATACCCTTAAACTTGTCCTACACTGATTGGATGAGTAATTGCCGACCAAGAGAATCCATGGGTCAACTTGGGGACCCCATGGAGCCACTTGGGTAAGAAAATGACATTAATAACTTTTTATTTAAAGTAAGAATAAAATTGTCACAAACATGAGTTGTTTTACTAAAACAATCATTACATGGGGTTATATAAGGTAACTTTTTGACTATAAATATTCATTGGAAAGATAAAAATATTTCCTACATCATTATAGTTTTTTATAATTTTTATACATTAAAGAAATTAAATTATTTATGAAACCATGATAATGCGGCGATTACCTCATTAATTAACGATTTAAATAAAATGAAAAGATAATGTAAAATATAAGGCTTACACATGTCAAAAACCTATTGTATGAGCATATTTATAACTCTTATCACCTTATACTAGAAATATTTCATTTTGGGATCTTTTGAATCTGGAAAACATTTCATAATAAAGTAACATTTCAATCTTTCCAAAAGTGCCCCTCCTCTCCTCTTATAAAAGGCCCCCACCTCTACCACATTATTCACACCATCAAAGCCATTTGGCTCGGCCAAAATCTGCCCAAATACTCTATAAACTTTCCTCTATTACTCCTAGAAGCCTCAATTTGGTCATAAGTCTTCCCAAGGAAGCCTTTGGCTCAAATCAAAAAGAGTTACCCGATTTTAAGGTAATGTCTTCTCTAATGTTGTTTTGTTTCATTTCGCTTATCCAACCCCCTAAACTCTTTTTATTATTTTCTTTTGTAACAAAAACTGTATCCTAAATATACTAGTATGTTTTTATGATAAGTATTTTATTTACACTTACACACACCTTCGTCTAATGGTTAAAGAACATACTGTTTCTGTGGGTGACGAAATACTGCCTCACAAAACGATGATTGTTCAATATTATTTTAACACCTCTAATGGTGTCCATTTTGATGACACTATTTTCATATATGATATATATATTATTTTTATGTTTTCCTTATTATTATGTATTTCTCATTTATGGCATAATTTATTATTTCCATTATGGGTAAACGTGATAATTTCATTTTAGGAAGTGCAGACTACCGCCCCCTCAAAGTGATTTGAATCGTTAATGCCATATGTGAGACGTATAAAGGATGAAGTAAATGATATTATATATGATATTATACTGGAATTATAATATACCTTTATATCATTGTGATTTCATTCCATTAAATACGAAATAGAAATGAAAGTAGCGTTCATGCATACGTACGACTTACTGTCTCCATGAACGGTGCATTTCATTTCTTACCTCTAAATGTTATGTAATATTATAAATGAATGTATATACTAGATATATATGATATATAAATCATGAATATAATTATGGATATAATGGATATTTTACCACATGAACAACGTGTAATTTTAAGAAGTTTATTTTTGGCTCAAGTACCTAAGATCGACAAAACGACCGTTATTAACTTAAATAATTACATAATGTTCATAACATGGTAATAAGTGATATAAAAGGAATAATGAACTTGAAGAAGGTTCTTAATCAAGTAGAAATTAAATCTAGTTTATTATTCAGGAGGTTAAAGAACGATCAAGTCAAGTCGGACATGAGGTAAGGGAACTTCTTAACCCAATTTTCGTTCTTTTGGTTAATCTCCTACTTTCAAATTATGTCATGATATTATTATGTTATATCTTATATTTGTACATTATTTTTGTGTAATTATATTGAATACACATAATAGTTCTATTTTATTTTTAAAAAATTATCTTTGTAAGAGAACTTCTTAACCCAATTTCCGTTCTTCGGGTTAATCTCCTACTTTAAAATTATGTCAAGATATTATTATGTCCTATCTTGTTTTTGTACTTTCTTTATGTGTAATTATATTAAATACACATAATAGATATATTTTATTTAAATATTATCTTTTTAAGGACTTTGTCTCAATCTTCTTTCATTGAGGCATATTTTGTTTTATACACAAATATTTTTATACGGTGTATAAACCCCTTTGACTTTTACGTTTATTCAAAAGGAATCTTTTTATACGAAGCATTTTAATAAACGACAAAAAGGAATGTTTTCTTGTCGTACGTATGTGGAGACAATGAATTCTCCACCTCCGTGACCATTATTTGAGTTTCAGCTTCCTCTACAAGCCATAATTTTTTTTAAATGAAAAATAAATACCAAGTTTTAATTTTCTTTTATTTTGGTATTGAAAATGGTTTTGATAAAGTTTTTATTATATCAATGTGCTGTATTGATATCTTGTGATTTAAATGTGGAAATGTTATGTTTCCTTTATGCATGTTTTATGTGATACGATTATGTTATGGTTTATGATATGTTTAAACATGTTCATATGAGGAATGAATTTGACTTAATTAGTGACGGGTGGAGCCCACTATTGCTCCTCGATGCATCGACAGGTATCATGAGACAAACAAGTGTCTTGGAACGAGGCCTTGACAAAATCTTATTTGTAGTATTGACACGAGGCCTTGGATACGTGGTTATGATAGTCTGGAATTATGCATTCCATCATTATGAAAGTGGTTATTGATATTGCATGTGATTATTCGACCAGTAGAATATCCATGTGAATAAGTAAATGGAATTATCTCATTTTACTTTTTCCATATTATGTTGAACTTCAAGTTTAAAAGGATTTTTTTTAGTCATACATTGCCTTAAATGTTTATGTTTATTTATGAAATCTTCTGCTATATTGTTATCCTTACTGAGCATCTGAGCTCACCCCTTTCAATGTTTTATTTTTCCCAGGATGTTAAGAAATATTTTATCACTGACCTACAGTGATAGTATAAAGGGGATTGAAGTGTGGAATATGGATACTATGTTATTGTGATTTTTAACTTTATGATGTAATGTAACATTTATGTATGTATCTAGTGTTTTCAAGGATAATAAACTAATCAGTATTTTGAGACTTGATCTTTTGTGATCATGCCAATGTTACACAATAATGCACCAACTCTGGGTAACTGGGGTCGGGGCGTTACAACTCCAAATAAACAAATGAATTTTATAAAAATTTAATCTTATGAATTTTCATTAATAACATATAAAATAAATTATGGACTTCAACTCCCATCTTACATGAACTAACATACACTTGTACAAGTGAGCCGATCATGAATATTATGAAAATGAGAAATCACACAAAATGAAGTTTAATCCCTTAACCCATCTAAAAGGCCATGAATGAACATAATAAAGTCATAATAAACCAAATAAATTTATAAATTATTTTATAATTTTTAATTAATGAACCTAATCTGGTTATTCAAGTCATTAAGATCAAGCAAAGAACACCCTTGAATTTAAGGTAAGAGATCATCTCCCTCACTTTTATTCAAGAATCCCACCTATGTTGTGTACTTTTATTTTTAATTCCTAATGATGGGATATATTTTTTCACCTCCACCATACTGATATTATGATATATAAATTATGGGATACCCATTTACCTCTCATTAAACCCTCACAAAAACACCTGTTACTATGCTGAAATATTTGTAAGGGGTTTCTTCATCTCACTTCCATTTTTTTGAGATATTCTGTATTCACTAATATTAATTGTGTATGGTGTATGTATAATACCCATTTATATTTCATATAATTAATATATTTATTTAAATTATATTAAATTTTTCATTTTATAATTATTAATTTTGGGGCATACGATTTAATTGATTACAAAGTCGTAAGTATTTTCTATCTGAACCTCCATTTTCATTCGGGTTTCTCTTATTCTCCATTCACCTCAAATAAATTCTTATTTATTCTTATTTAATACTCATAAATTATATGTGAATGTTCTATATATTTTTAACAATCATAATCCTTCTTTAGTTTATGGGGATTTATATTTTTTAAATGAATCTTTCAAAAATTCTTTCGAAATACAAGCCCAATTCAAGGAGCTTATCAAATTCTTCCCTATTTTTAACTTCACTATATAATATATTTTATGCCATATTTAACTTTATAAAATAATAACATTTAACATGAAAAATATATTTTGGTTCATTTTTGGTGTTATGAAAGTAAACATGCCTCTGTGCTATAAAACCTCTTTAATGAATTCCTTAAACTGCACTAAAATGTTTTAATTCTAAAGCTTTTTTAAAAACAATTTTTACATGATTTAACTTCAGTGGGATATCATTAATGCCTCAAATTTCATCTCAATATACTTCCCTTTTCTTTTATTAGATATACATGTTTAAAACTACATTTATGATAAAAAATGATTTTCCAAAATAACTCTTCTTTCTAAAGTAAAATAGATTTCTCTCACCTCAATTAAACATTTATGAGATATATGCATTGTTCACAACTTATTACTTGCATGTGGTGTATAAACTTCCCCTTGGAATATCATATCATGAGCCTCCTTATTCTCATGATATTATAAGGGATTATTATTTTAATTTTTCAAGGTGGAATGGAACTCTTCGTAATGTTTAAGGATTATTTCCTAAAGAATTTCTCAATGGTATCATTTAAAAATATATTTATTTATGTAAACATACTTTTATGAATCTTGTATTTAATAGAGGTTTATAACCTATGATATCATCTAAAATATTTTTGTGAATATTTTCTGATTAGTTTGAATGTGGATGTTTTGTCTTGATACCATTCACCAATTTATTTCGAATGATTAGTGTTTATGTTTAATGTATGGGGAAAGTTATTTACATTTCACCTGCTAGTTTCAATATGAATGTATATGTTGTTTATGTTTATCCCTGTTTATAAGTGGAATGCATTGGAAATAATAAGTGTCAGGTGGGCCCTCTATAGACCCTCGGTGCATCGGTATGTCTCATAAGACAAACTATGGTCTTGGCATGAGGCTCTGACAAAATGGATATTTATGGTATCAGCATGAGGCTGAGACAGTATGGTTATGATGTCCCGTATTATGAATTCCCTCATTATGAAACTATTAATTAAAGGTTCGTGAGGTTATTAGACAAGTATAATTTCCTTGTTTATGCTTTAATATGACATTATTTATTCAACTCTTATTCTTACCATAATGTGTTCAAGTTTATTTTTAAAGGCATGTGTTTTTAGTTATTCAACATGCCTAACGTTTATGTTTATGATACATTACACTGTATTTATTACCATTATCGAGAATTTGAGATCACCCATTTCTTATGTTTTATCCTTCTAGGTTACGAGGATCATTATACTAGGAATGAATTGAAGGGTTAATCTAACAGATTATGGGATTTTCTGTTGAAGTTGTTATGTTGTTTTTATTTTCAAGTTGTAATATTGAACTCTTGTATGTATCTGGTTTCCAAAACTACTAAACTAATCATTCCTTCAAGATTCATCTTCCTTGTATCTATTCCAATATAATAAAATAAGGCACCGACTTTGAGCTTCTGGGGTTGGGGTGTTACAATAATGGCAATACATAAAGGTTACTCAGACATGGAAGACAAAAAATTGTTAACGTCTCAAGTAACTCTATGATATGTAAGGGTTAGATATTCAACATGTTAAGGTTATCATAGTTTCAAAATAATATAGAAAGGTATTCAAGTGGATGAGAATTAAAAAAAAATATTTGAGCCCCACTAAGATATGTATGAGTGAAACTAAGTGTTATAGAAAATGTAAGGGTTCAAGACTAAGGAAATATTTCCAACCATCCAATAAAAAATGGTTTCTTCATCTTCCAAGGCATATGTAAGGGTTAACTCTATTAAAATTTCAATACAAAAGGTCTTCTATTATGATTTCGTATTTCTTTAACATAAAATATAAGGAAACTCAGAATATAAATTTCAAAAAAATATATACATGTACTAGATTTAAAATCATGTATATTTATAATTTTTTTTATTAAAATCAATCTATAATTTAACGACTATATTTTTATATAAAACCCGTAACTTCCATACTAAATTTATTCATAAAATTATCATAATAATAAATAATGATATAAATATATAGAATTATCCATTAATAAAATATGTAATAATATGTTTATATAATAAAACATTATTTAATCATAAAGCAACATAATAATTTTACACAATGAATATATAATATTTTAATATAAAAAATATTTGTTGAATAAAATGTGATATAAATAAATATATATAAATAGTAAAATAAATATTTCTTGAATAAATATAAATTCTTTACATGGATATTATTTCAAACATAAAACTCATATTTTATTTAAAAATACCTTGGTTGTGACACATATCATCATTTTTTATTAAAAATGCACAGTGATCATAATCTCTAAAGCACTATCAATTATATTTTATTATTGATAACACTATTAATGTCCATCATAACCCATTATAAGCATTTAAATTAGATAAATATAGTGTTCCTTTATATTGAAACCTGTTATATAAGGCATGCTCAATATTTACCATTTGTGAAAATATTTTTTGTATGACTAACCAAATGTATTCTAGACTTGTGTAAGTTTAAACCAAATACACAATAGCATATATCAGAGTAACTATGAATTAGTTTATGAAGTGGTTCATGTAATATTAATCCGTCATATGAGGACCTATGCACAAAAAAACAAAGTGGTTTTAGATATTGTAAGCTATGACTAGATACTGAGTCATAATAATTAAAAACATCTCATACAAATGGTATTCATAACCTAGGATATCACATTACGTAGTAAATATATAATAAGGTTTTGTATTTTATGACTAGTATTAGTATCACTAATGTGATATGATATTCTATTTTTCTTCCCACGGATCTCCACCATCACAAGAAATGAAAACTTATATCTTATTCTATAATCTAAAGAACCTAAAGAAATTGAACTATTCTATCTATTATGATATCAAATATCATATAAGAAAAAAAATTCGTAGTCTTTGATATTTCATATCATAAATATTTCCCTTGTTCAAATTTATAATTATATTTTACAACTTCAAATATGACATGTAATAAAACTTCATATTTCTCCATTTTAAGCATTATTTTGAGAATTGAAGAACAAGAAAATTATTTGATGTAAATAATAGTGTATCACTACATTTTTGGGTATATAAAGGTCTTATAACGTTTTTTTAAGTTAGGGAATGTTTGGGTATGACATGGGGAAGGTACTGGTTAGTTTTGAAAGGATTTAAAGGTGATATTGGGGGTACATGGTTTGAGAATGGTTAGATAAAACCATGTTGATTTCCCAAGTAACCACATGAGGGGAAAATAGGTCCTTTATGCAGGAACATAGTTGGAGCATGGTTTGGAAATACCATCCAGTGTCCATGTTACTTTGGTTTTTTTAAGGAAATGATAATTATCACAATTAGAACAATGTTTTCCAAATAGTGTGCCCCAAACAAGTGAAAAAATTAATTTACTCCAAAAATATTATTTTTAACCTGAAATAGTATCTAAGACCATCATTCCTCATTTTATGGCCTAGGATATCAAACCCTAGGATTCTTCTAGGATTTTTAGGGATTTTTAATCATCTGGAGGCTGATTCTAATGAATCAAAGAGTGTTGGATCTAAGAAATTAAAGTTAAGAGTTTATTTATTCCTCCCATTCTATATGTCCTTATTTTATATTAATAGAAACCATTATCTAGGGATTCCATGATAAGATGTAGTTCATAGGGTATATTTTGATTGGGATCTTATGATAGATTATCATAGAGGGTTTCTAGATCCCGAATATATGAATATGTGATTTGATTTAATCTTGGAAACTTGGTTTGAGGTAGGTGGATTCTCACTTGATCTACTTGGCCTAAAACATGAAGGATTTGACTTTCAAAATAATATACTTATATCTCTGGATAAAAACCTATAATTTTTTGATTTGTTTTGTTGTATTTGAAACCATAGGTTGTTGCCATCACCATCAATGTGTTTGATAAAATGTTTGCTTAAGAATTTGGTATTTTAAATGATGATTTTATAACTGTAGAGACCTGTTTTTAACCTTTTAATAATAGGAAATATTTATATATATATTTCTAGAGTTAAGCATATAGATGACGTGAAATTCCGAGGCCTGGTGTGCCTAAAATTAATTTTATTAAAATAATAAGTATATTTTATAATATGAACACAATAGAAATGGGATATCTCTTAAATTGTAACTCAGATAAAAAATCTCAGGCCACAATTGTGTCCAAAATGCAGTGTTTACCCTAGGTAGGGTATAACTTTTTCCCGCATGGAACTTTTGTGGAAAACTCCACCTAGGGGAAACATTGTAAAAAAAATTTAACTTAATTGTTTTACCCTGATGCCAAAGTAAATGAATTTCAAAAAGGGGCTTGGATTGGAAATCAGAGACCACTTTTGAGTTTGGAATGGGATGTATTTCCTAGTCATGACATAAAATAAGGACGTGCGACGCGTTCAGATTCAACACCTAATTGTGGTTCAGTTTTACTAAAACCCTAAAAAATTATGTTTTACTATAAATAAATTTTTAAGGGAATTAAATTAGGTTTATACCTAATATCTTATCAAATTAATAAGAATATATATCCCTTTTAGAATTTGTGATAGGTCCTCGAAGGACCGAAAATGGATCAATCCAAGGACGATGGCCAATGCCAAATCGATCCTTTCTCGAGGAGGGTTTCCTGTTGTTTTTTGCACCCCAAATTTTAATTCTTGATTTATTATTGTTTTAGTTATTTAATAATTTGTTTTTAATGTCCATGATATGGAAAAATGAACATAACCATAGCACGATCTCTGTTTGAATCCCCGAATGTGTTGCATTCTTCACTTTTCTTCGCCTAAATTTTCTCGCTACGTCAAAACACCACAGAATAATCGAGTGAAGGATGGTGATGTGAAGCCTTAGACCCAAGGATCCGAAAAATATCTCATTATGAATTTATGAACACTAGAGTGGTAAAGGTGGGATGTGGAGGGAGAAGGCGGTGCGATTCTAGTAAGGGTGATGGCCAGTGAGCAGAGTAGGCTGGACGACGACAGGGTGCTGAGGTGGCGCCAACGTTTGGTAGAGGTCCAACGCGACAATGGACCATGAAATATGGTCAGAAGTTGTGGATGAAGGCTATATTAGGGATTAGAAAGAGTAGTTTAGGGTGTGGTTGGATGGACGACGGAGCCGCATGTCGTGGCAGGCCAACGTTGGAGGGCACCGACAAAGCGTGATCAGGCGTGGGCTTCGAGGCGGCGACCGAGGGATGAGGACCCGCGCAATGCGGTCCAACCACTTTGACATAGGGGAGGGGAGGCAAATAGGATGGGATGCTCTACTAGTTGGTGTCTGTAGGTGGTTCGGGATACGCGACTGGGTCACGGGCCGACCAGACCAGGCTGATCCAACCTGTTTTGGGCTTAGCCACTTTAAATGCCCGTATCTTTTTATGAGGGCATCAGATTCGCGTACTGTTTTCTGAAACATGATCCTTGATTCAAGATGTACCATTTGAGGCGTTTTTAATAATTTTTAAATTCAATCCTTAAGGCGGGTGTCACAAAATTCTCTCTTTATAAATAGTAATTTTAATTATTATTATTCACAGTTCCTTCTTTCGGACGTAGATCCTGTATATGAATTCCAATTGATGCAACTTTATAGGCGATGTAACCCTGTAGTTTAGGAGTAAATTTTAAGGATAATTTAGAGTATTTAAAATAAATTCAAGGTGTTTTCCATACAACACTTGGTTCGCATGCTTTGTGGTGAAATACAACCTTTTCAACGGGTATCCATTTTGGATGATCAATTAGTCAATCCTATGTGTTTTTCCAAGAGGATTGAAATTTTTTGATCCATATTTTTACTTTATGGAATGAGTCATGGGACCCATGAGATTCCTTTTAACCAAAGTGTGGTATTACACAACTTTTCTAGTGGATGTTCGATTTGGGTGAGTGAATAGTATACCTTACAAGTTTTTCTGTAAGATCACAATGGTGAGATCCGTTTGGATGTGAAAAGCCTTATTAGGGATATCATTAATAGTAGAAGTGTGAATGGAACATTGGTGGAAGATCCTTTTTATGTGTACTATAGTGGAATCCCCCTAACACATCAGGGTGTGGGTAGCCTCTAAGACTCCTATAAGAGGGGAATCCCCCTGACGCATCAGGGCGTGGGTAGCCTCTAAAACTTCTATCAAAGTGGAATCACCCTAACACATTTGGGCATGGGTATCCTCTTATTTGGTTTTACACCCCGGTTTTTTGGATCAGTGGTGATACACACTTTGATTTTACCTTGGAATCAAAAGTAAGGGGGCACTTTCCCCACCGAGACGCATCCCTTTAATGTGACCTAAACTATGCGGGTGAGCCAGTGCCACCCATAGTGGATAGTTTCAAGGTGTGGTGATTTTAGATCATTTGACTTGTAGTTCTGGTCAGACATGAGGGATAATAGGTATTGATGGTGGCTACTTCTAGAATGTTGGAGACTCTTTATATAGGCTGAGCTGTGAGATGGAGATCCCCTTACTCTCTCTTTTGGGTTTCTTTGACTAAGAATATATGTTTCTTTACATGCTATTTTAGTACCAACTCCTTGGGTTTTGGTTACTCTCCTTCCAGGAGAGGAAAATATGCACGGGGTATGCCATGTGATTTCTGTTTCTAGATTCTCGTGATTGGATGAGTATACTATACTATCATAGTTAGCAATGACTTGATGATAAGTTAACCTTCCCACTATTGTTATATCCTTGTGTTTAGTTTATATTACTTCACTCTCTTGTTGGGTTGAGCTGCACCCGATTATTGTACTTTGTTTTATCATCTGTACTTCCTTTCCTCTTATATTGTAACGACCCAAACATTTTGCGTAGTATATTAACTTACTCTTAATGACTTAATAGAGATGTTAATAGTTAATGAAAAAAGAGGAGTCGATGGCTTCATCCAGTAGAATCGAATCTTATTAAGCCCACTTATCAGAGCTTGGGATGAAGGTGGCATCTTTGGGCTTCGCTTTGGACCAATCCCAAGCCAAACTCTAGCATGTCAAGCTTGAACGGAAACGCCTACGGGAGAAGTTCAAGTTAGTAGAGATTACTACTAGGGAAATGTTATCTGAGCCTCCCTTAGATTCTCTCACCATAGCACACCTTACACTTAGGTTATATGCTGGTGTTATAAGGGGCTATGTGACGAGACCCTAGCTTCTTTGTGTAATCCTTTGGGATGAATAAATTGAGATTTCTTCCTTTAGCGAAGTTTGTGAAATTTCAAATGTACGGATAATTTTAGGATGTATTTATTGATGAATTTTTTGAAAAAAAGGATATTTTAAAATATTTATGTAAACCATAAATAATTAATGATGTGTAATGATTTTCAAAAAAAGGTCTTCTACAAAAGTGTTCAGTAAGGAACTGGGAGTCTAATAAGATCAACTTAATTTTTGATGAATAGTAAATTATGAATAGTGATTTTACGCTTAGGATTAGTAATGTGACCAAATGGATTAGTAATTTCACTCAAAGAAAGTTTTAATATCATTTAGACACCTAGATTAAGTAATGTGATTCAATAAAATGGGTAAATAACAGTTTCATAAATTATTAGTCAAGTATTAGTTTTTTGGGGTGAATAGTGTTTTTTAATTAAAAATTAAATTAAAAATATATAGAAAAGTATTTTTATAAAATGGAATTTATTTTTGAACTCAGATCACCGATATTATGTTATGGTAATTTTTGGGGTTTTTTATGAAAAAACGATTTTTCAGTGAATAGTGAAAATACAGTTTTTAAGTTACGAGTGTTTAAGGACATCATTAAATGATGTATTAAGTATGTAATAAATATGGCCGACTTATTAATAGTAAGATAATGTATGAGGTGTCCCAAGTGGGAAATACCATGGGAAAATACCATGGGCAAGCCCATGGTTTTTCCAAAACCACCAATGAGGTGTCCCTTGGCCATTAATGCCTTATCCCCTCACTTTCCCTATAAATACCAAGCCATTATCTCATCCTTTGGACTCCAAAATCATTATCAACGAAGTTATGGTCTCCTTACCTCCCAAGGAGTCCTCCCAAGGTTCCCTCAAGCCTCTCAAGGTCCCAACCTTTGAGTTTTAAGAGTTACGTTTAACGTAAGGGATCCGACCTCTCTCTTTCTTTTCAAGTAATCTCTTTTATGTCATTACTTTTATGCTCCATATTCTTATCTGAGAGGATGTTCTTTTATATTCCCCATACTACCCTTTTCATATTCATATGACGAGAGATCCCCTCTTACACTCATCATTTTGTTTTATGAATGTTTAAGTGGCGCCGTTAGGCTGCTGAATTTTTAAGGGATTCTTTCACCCTTCTCATTTTTCAAGTTCTATTTTCATGTCAAGTCTTTCAAGTTCCTTTTTATTATATTGTGGTATGATCTCTATATCTATCATACTGACATTTTATTATCATATGATGAGAGACCCTATTTTATCTTTTCAATTCATTTTTATTGAAGTTTAAGTGACGTCGTTAGGATGCCAAATTTTTATAAGAGAAATCTTATTTTTGTCTTAATTCCATGTTTTTCATTTCAAATGTAATGTCCTTAGAATTTCATTACCATGATTCATATACTTTATATTCCGTCCCTATACTATTTTTATAGATCATTTATGAGTGGGTGACCCATGTCCCCTCTCTTTTCAACGTTTTCTAAAACCCTGTAATGTAGCCATTATGCTACATAATTTTCGTCTCAAAATGCCTCTCTCTTTTTCTCAAAATTATTTTATGTTGTTATGTGAATACTCAAAGCTCTTATTTCTACACAGGTATTCACATATATATCAAAATGTTCTATTTTAAATTCTGGGATTTACATACATGAAATCCGCTTTCCCTTTCCATGGGTTTAAAGTGACATAAAGATCATGTCTTTAAAGTAGTTTTAAAAAGTTATGATTATGAAATGAAACCCATTTCTTTTATGATATATGGGTTGTTTATGGAATTGTTGATGATTATATATGTGGCTCACATGATAATAAAGACATTTCAAGGGTGCACCCAGATAGCGCTCCAATGCATTGGGTAAAGACTTAATCTCTAGAGATGACAATTTAGACTGATACCTTGGTGAACAACCTTGGTAATTTTTAATGACACCTTAGGGATGGACCTTGGTGAAACTAAATGATTTTAAATATTAAATGTTGCAGCCACATCTTCAAGTTATGAAAAATTTTATTTTTATTATGATATATCTCATGATTTCTTTCTCATGCCTTAAAGTTCTTTTCATGACCTTATTGAAGTATCTCAAGTTCACTTATAAAATGTTCCTCTTGTTTCCCTTACTGGGCCTTCTGCTCACACTTCCTTTTGATGTATGTCCCCAGGTTATGAGATGCAGTAATGAACCTAGGATGAACTTAAGGAGAATCATTTCAAGTGTTTAAGAAGAATGTTTTTTGTTGTTTTCATGTTTTATGTTCCTAGTTCCCAAGACACTAAACCTTAAAGATCCTCAGTTCTGTATAATGTAATGAAAGTTTATGTTATAAAAAGATGGGATGTTATATATATCCCTTACTTATCCCCTTCATTTCCGGGGCATCTTACTTATTATGTTTCATACTCACCCATGTATGGGATTTTCCTGAACATATCATTATTTCTACAGATGATGGTATGGTTTGATCGGGACATCAGGAATCCAAGGATTGCTGGTACCTAGGTCGCGTGTAGTGGTCACAGTTTGGATTCATGGAGTAGGGATACCATAGTAGATTTACTTTCATTTTTCTATTAGGTTGGGACACTGTATTGTTTGGGAGTGTATTTTCACCTTTTTCATTTTTGTTTACATTTCTGTACTCATACTGTTTTAGTGGTCCATTCATGCATGGGTTTACATTTATAACAGATTGCATCTTTTACTTTTCTCCCTCTGCACTTTGCATCGAGTTGGCTGTGTGTTTGTGTGTATAGGTACTGAGGCAAAAGAATCCCTATCTTTTCATTCCTTTGGTTCTAGTATCCATCCCCTGTCCTATGGAGGAGGGCTTGGGGTAGTCATGGCTCGAGCCCCGATACAGGTTGGTTCATGACAAAGTGGTATCAAAAGAAGTTCAACCCTTGGGACATTGTTCAGTCGTTTCCCTAAAAAGGTCTTGGTTGGGTTTAACAAAATAGTTTCAACATGTCTTGAGACCGGATCTCAGGCTAGGGAGTCCAATGATGGCGTAGCAACTGTCATAGCCATTCACCGGGACCCTGATTACCCATTTGTCGAATCGACATGCCAAGACACTTGTTACAGGGATCAATGGTACATGCATCATATAGGATCGAGTCTTTGACTATCCTTGTTGATTTATCTCCCCTTTTTATTGTTATTAAAATATATATAAGTATATATATATATATAATTATATATTTTCATCTAACTATGGTACTCCTTGATAAATTTTTAGGATGCCTCCTTATAGAAAACGAGCCATGTTACCCACTCCGACTCATGACCGCGACATTGCGAACGATGATGCCTTAGTTCAGAAGCTATTATATATTATCCTTCATCTTGGGTTGGCCAGCGGTGACACCTCCACCCATGGAGTAACATTTAGTACCAGTAGGACATGCTAAGGAGGAGCATAGGCTGATCATGCTTTGTGATTTTTAGTGCCAGCGGCTGTTGAGGTTTTGTGGTTATCCAGACCCTCAGGTGGAAGAGGATTGGATGGAGTCAATGGTCTAGCTTTTCAGGATGGTGTGAACACTGACAGAATATATTGTGGTTTTGGAAGCCGGCCTTTTTTCTCAAGTTGGTTAGGCGCTGGTGGGGATTAGTTTCCTAGATGCATGATGAGACGACTCTCTCGTGGGATGAGTTTCAACTATTGTTTCATGAGAAGTACTTTCCCTCATTTTTTTGATCCATCAAGATTTAGAAGATTCTAGAGATAAAGTATGGAGCCATTATAGTGGTTGCATACACATCTAGGTTTATTGAACTTACATACTACTCCCTAGATATGATCCTAGATAGTCACTTTTAGGTGTGGAAGTTTGACTAGGGTCTTCGCTGGGAGATTTGTGCTAGTGTGGTACCCCTGTACATCCCCACTTATGATGGGATACTAGAGTTGGAACTTCTTACTGAGAGTTTTCTAGAAGAGGGGCACCAATTACCTAGACTTATAAGTGGCCACTTTAGAGTTGATATGTCCATGGAGGATGGCAGAAATCATGTAGTAGGGCCACAATGTAGAAGGCTTCCCCATGACCAGGCACGAGCACGTGATCAAGCGACACCTAGGCCGCACTGAGCATCAGGTCAACCTAGGGAGGGGTGATGTTTTACGTGTTATGGGAGAGGTCACATGGCCAGGGACTACCTAACTCGATGAGTTGAGTATATCAGGTAGGCAACAGGTGGACAACCACAGTAGAGGCAACACCATGATTAGGGTGGCCCTAGGGAGGTAGTGTAGGCAGAGGAGTAGGAGGAGTAGGATGTGGGGAACATCATTACGAGTCCCACCCCCACCGGGTGGCCCATATCAGGCTCTGGGAGCAGGCAGCTAGATCCGAGAGCATCTTTAAGCTATGGATGTCTGTGATCCTCCAACACACGAGATGATCCGAGGTGAACTCTATGTTTATTCTACTATTGCATCAGTATTGGTAGACACATGAGCGAGTCATTGTTTGATCTCCTTACTCCTAGCATGGGAGTTAGAGCTCCTAGTATAGGCTCTATAACAATGGATTTGTCCTGATATTCATATGGGAAGAACCTCTTTTGTATCTTTTATATTCTAGTAGTGTGATCATTCATTTAGAGGAGAAATGTTCACGTGGTACCTACTAGTCATCATGATGGAACCTTACGACATCATCTTGGGCATGGTTTGGATTTCCATGGTTTGATTCCATATTGACTATTTCTATAGGCAAGTCAAATTCCTGCACATGGATGGGGCGTGGTTCACTTTCATTGGTGAATGAGGCCTTATAGTAGGGAGAGCGAGTGCAGTGAGAAAGAGACCACAAAATTTCTCCCATCATTTGGAAAGCATGATCCTTGGTGTAGTGGAATCCTTAGGCACCTGGGTTCCTTCAGTTTTGTAGGACTACATGGAAGTCTTCCCTGGAGATTTCCCATGACTAACTCCAAGGATACATATAGATTTTTGCATTGATTTTCATTCAGGGACTGCCCTGATATCTTCTACGGCATATCAGATGGAACCCAATGAGATCTAAGAGCTATGATTGTAGTTGGATAACCTTTGAGAGAAAGGTTTTATAAGACCCAATGTGTCCCCCTAGTTAGCTCCAATTCGATTTTTGAAGAAGGAAGATGCAAGTTTGAGGCTTTGTGTGGATTATCATCACCTGAATCAGGCCACGATAAAGAACAAGAAACCCTTACTGAGGATTGATGTCCTCTTCGACCAGTTGCGATGCACGAGGTGGTTCTCCAAGATCAATATGAGATCCATCTTCTGACAGATACTGGTTCATGAGACTGATATTATAAATCTGTCCTTTCATTATCGCTATGGGTATTATGAGTTCCTAGTGATGCCCTTTGGTGTGAAAAACACACCCACCATTTTCATGGCTTTGATGAACTAGGTATTCAAGTCGTACTTGGAATATTTTTTTGTGGTCTTCATTGAAGACATAGTCGTCTACTCTACATCATAGGAGGAGCACACAGATCACTTGAGGATGGTCCTTGATTTTCTTTGAGAGACCCATCTTTATGGAAAGCTCTAGAAGTGTCAGTTTTGGATAAACAAGGTTCTCTTTATGGGGAATGTTATTTATGAAGATGGATTACCCATGGATCCTATGAATATTGAGATAGTGCTTTCTTGGGAGCCACCCAAGAATCCGTTATAGGTGTAAGGTTTCCTTGGTTTTGTTGGGTACTACCAAATATTTTTGGTAGACTTCTCCAGTATTACATCCCCTTTGACTACTCTGACATAGAAGGGACACCCATTTACTTGGTTTGAGCAGTGTCAGAGAGACTTCAATGAGTTGAGGTAGAGGCTGAGGAGTGCTCCAGTTTTGAGACTACTAGAGGAGGGTGTTGAGTTTGTAGTGTACTATGATGCCTCAAGATCTAGGCTTGGTTGCGTCTTTATGCAACAACGGGCAGTCATCGCATATGGGTTTAGGTATTTGGGATCGCATGAATAGAATTATGTGACTCATGACTTGGAGCTCACAGTGGAAGTTTTCACCCAGAGGATGTGGAGACACTATATCCTAGGATATCGCTTTGTGGTTTACTCAAACCACCAGAGCCTCAAGTATATCTTTACCTAGATTGATATGAATATGAGGCAGTGAAACTGGTTGGAGTTCTTGTAATACTACGAATTTGAGATCATATATACTATAGGGAATCACAATATTGTAGAAAATTCCATTAGTATGAAGTCCCAAGATCACCTAATGTGTGAAGCTTCAGAGAAGTTGTCTTCTCTATAGCTGACCCTGGTGGAGTAGAAGGGTACAACATTTCTATAGGTGATGGTGCTGACACCTTATCTCGTTGAGTGTGTGAGAGAGTCCCAGCTGGGAGACATTGAAAATGAAGTTCAATATGAGAATATATCTATAGGCGACGCAACTTATGGGTATTCTAATGGAGGGAATCAAGAGATATTATTTTATGGGAAAATGTTGATTCTAGTCGTGATGCAGGAGGAGGTGATGCAGTTGTTCCATACTTGTCTCTTAGCTGTACATCCTAGTTTGGGGAAGATGTACAAGTATCTTTAGCAGATGTTTTTTTGGTTTGACATGAGTGGAATCATATTTGAGTTTTTCTCGTGATGCCTTACCTGTCAGTAGATAAAGGCTGAGCATCTGGTTATGGAAGGGCTGTTAGAACCCCTTGAGATCCCGGAGTAGCAGTGGGATGACATATCCATATACTTATTCATAACACTTCCTTGCACAATGAAGCACCATTATTCCATCTAGGTGATAGTGGACTAAATTACATGGTCAGTTCACTTCATTTCCTTCAGGGAGTAGAGTTTGATTGAGAGTCTAGGGCAACTATACATTTGGGAGATTTTCTACCTTCACGGGGTACCCTTGATGATTTTCTCTGACCATGACGCCTGGTTTACATCATGGTTATGGAGAGGCCTCCAAGAGGCATTCGGGACCCAGTTGTGGATGAATACATCTTTTAATCCCTAGACCAATGGGTAGATTTAGCAAACTATCTAGGTGTTGGAGGATATTCTTAGGGAACGTGTTCTAGATTTCAGCCAGAGTTGGGAGGATCACCTGCCTTTGGTAGAGTTGTCATACAACAACAACTACCACTTTACCATCAGGATGACACCATATGATTCTCTGTATGGGAGATATGGTAGGTTACCTTTGTGCTGGATAGAGGTTGGATAATCATCCCTCATGGGCCCTAAGTTGGGGCAAGCCATGAAAAAGAAGGTTCAGGCCATTCATGAATGGATGAAGATGGCCAAGAGTAGACGAAAATCATACACAGACCGTCGTTGTAGGACCTTGGAGTTCAATCATGGAGACCACATCTTCGTTAGAGTCTCCTCATGGCATGCAATGTAGAGGTTTTACCAGGGAGTCAAGTTATCCTTGAGGTTCATTGGGCCGTATGAGATTTTGAAGAGGGTTGGTGAGGTTGCCTACTGCCTTTCCTTACCCCACAACTGGAGAAGGTGCATGAAGTCTTCCACGTGTCATAGCTGAGGTGATAAGTGCATGATCCTACGCACATCATCGACTAGGGTGATATGGATATCGAGGATGGAGCTACCTTTATAGAGCACCTGGTAGCATCTGATGATCGACATGAGTGAATCTTCCATGGACATTCCACCCCCATAGTTAGCATACTGTGGAAGAAGAAAAACGTGTAAGAGATTTCTTAGGAGTGGGATAGCCATATGTGGGCTTAGTACCCTGAGTAGTTTTCCATGTTTTTTCTCTAAGGGGATGAAGATCTTGAAGGAGGTAATGATGTAGAGACTTAGTTTTCATGTTTTAAAATGTTGAAATATTTATATATATATTTTCAGAGTCAGACATTCATACATCATGCAATTCTGAGGCCCGATGTGCCTGAAATTAATTTTTAAAAATATTAATTATATTTTATACTATGAACCAAATGGAAATGGGATATCTCTTAAACCGTAGCTTAGATCACAAGCCATATGCCATAGTTGTGTCTGAAATGCGATGATTACCTTAGGAGGGGCCTAACTTTTGCCTGTGCAGGACTTCTGTGGAAAACGCCAACCATGTGAAAATTGTAATTAAAAATAATTAACTTAATTATTTTACCCTAACACTAAAGAAAATAACATTCAAACGAGGGATCAGATTTGAAATCTTAGATAGACATTGAGTTTGGAATGGGATGTTTTTCTTAGATGTGATATAAAATAAGAAGGAACGAGACATTTGGATTCCTAACCCGTTGGTGGGTTAGTTTAACTGATACCCTAAAACCATATGTTTTCCTATAAACAAATGGTTAAGAGATTTAAATTAGTGTTAGACCTAATTGCTTCTCCAATGAAGAAGAATCTCTCTCCCTTGGTGAATTTGGGACACATCCTTGAAGGACCGCAACGAGATCAATCCAAGGACAATCGCCAACACCAAATTGATCCTTTCTAGAGGTTGGATTCTTGTTGTTTTTCACACACAAAAGATTAATTCTTGGTTTATTCATGTTTTTGTTCTTGAATCCATTGTTTTGAATGTCCTGGAAATTGCCAAACGAACGTGACCATAACCCGATCCCCATTTGAATCCTAGAATGTGTTGCGTTAGTCACCGTTCTTCGCATAAACTTTCTCACTAATAAAAACACCGCCAAATAATTGAGTGGAGGATGTAACTATGACTCCTTCAACCCAAGGATCCCAAAACCATCCTCATAGTGAATATCTGATCACCGGAGCGGTCACAGTGGCCTGCGGAGGGAGACAGTAGCGCAACTTTGGAAAGGAAAACGACCGGTGAGCGGAGAAGGGACGACATAAGAAGGGTGATGAGGTGGTAGGGATGTTAGGTGGAGGTCCAAGTTGGAAGTGGGAAGTGGGAGTTGGGGTCTAGATCTAGGAGTGGCAGGCAGAGCGGGTGGCGTGAGTGGCTGGATGACGAAGCCGTATGCGGTGACAGGATGGCAGGCCAATGATGGAGGGCGCCGACGGAGCACAATCAGGAGGGGGATCTGAGGAGGTGACTAGGGGATGAGGACCAACTTGACATGGGTATACCATGTGAATGTGGGGGTCTAGGTTAGGAGGACCTACTACTCGTCTGTTTGGTGTTGGCAGGCAGGTCGGGTCGGTCCGGTCCATCCTGTTTTGGGCCTTAGTACTTTAAATGCCCATATCTTTTCATGTGGGCATCTGATTCGTGTTTAGTTTGTGGAAACATGATCCTTGAGTCTATATGAACCACTTGATGTGGTTTTGAGAATTTTAAATTTTAATTCTAAAGGTCGGTGGTGAGAAATTATCTCTTTTTTATAATAATATTAATTATCATTAT
The DNA here is from genome assembly GCA_963277665.1 of Viscum album. NCBI lineage: Eukaryota > Viridiplantae > Streptophyta > Magnoliopsida > Santalales > Viscaceae > Viscum > Viscum album. Next base: position 1,571,169,463 of record OY728133.1, on the reverse strand, counting down.
TCATAATTCCTTCTTTCGGATGTATCATCTGCATCCAAAGTCTGATAAATGTGTCGTTAGAGGCATTGCGACCATAAATTTTAGTCAGAATATTTAAGACTACTTTTGGTTGTTTAAACTAAAGTTGAGGTGCAATCCTTATAGGGCCTAGTTAGCACACTTTATGGCGAAATACAACGTTTTCATGGGTGTCTGTTTTGGATGATCAAATAGTCAACCTCATGTATTTTTACAAGAATATTAAAATTGTGAAATCCACATATTTACATTATAGACCAAGGAGTGGTCCCCACAAGATACTTTTCAGTTATAGTGTAGCGTTACACAACTTTTCCATTGGATGTCTGATTGGGGTTAGTGAATATTCTACTTCGTGTGTTTTTCTACAATGTTCACAATGGTGTGATCTGTTTGGATAAGAGACACATTATTTTTGATCTCATTAATAGTGTAATCATGAAAGGTACATTGGTGTAATATCATTTTGATGTGTAATAGAGTAGAATCCCCCTAACGCATCATGGTATGGGTAGCCTCTATGACTCCTACTAGAGTGGAATACCCCTGAGGCTTCAGGGTGTGAGTAGCTTCTATGATTTATATTAGAGTGGAATCGCCATTAAGAAATAGGTTATGATATCCTCTAATTTGGGTTTACACCCTAGCTTTTCGGATCAATGGTGAGACACACTTTGATGCTACCTTGGACTCGCGAGTAAGAGGGGCACTTTCCACAATGAGATGTGTCCTTGTGATGCAACCTAAAACTGTGTGGGTGTGTCAGTGTCTCCCAAAGTGGATAGTATCAATGTGTGGTGATATGAGATCCATTGACTCGTATTTTAGGGTAGATTTGAGGGATACTGGGTATTAATGGTTCATATTTTTGGACTATTGGTGACTCTTTACATAGGTTGAGCTGTTAGATGGAGATCCCCTTACTATCTCATTGGGGTTTCTTTGACTGATCATATATGTACCTTTACAACCTATTGTAGTACCCACTCCTTGGGTTCTAATTACTCTTTTTCCAGGAGAGGCGAATATGTGTGGGGTATTCCATGTGCTTTTTGTGTCTAGGTTCTCGTTATTGGAACATTCTACTCTCCTACTATAGGTAGAAATGAATCAATGAAAAGTTCACCATCTTACCATTTCTAGCTCCTTGTGTTTGGATGAGATTACTTCAATCTCTTTTTGGGTTGAGTTTCACTCATCTAATGTACTTTGTTCTATATCATATACTTCCTTTCCATTTGTATCTCTTACTACCCCCTCATTTCTAGGGCATATTACTAAGTATGTTTAATACTCACCCCTACATCGGGTTTTCCCACATGTATCGTGATTTATGAAGATGATAGATAGGTTTTATCAGGATATCAGGGAGCTCATGATTGTAGGTACCTGGACTGCGTGTGGTGGTCATAGTTTTTATTCTCAAAGAAGGGCTTCCTCAGTAGCTTTACTTTCAATTTTCTATCAGGTTGGTACACTTTACTGGTTGGATGTTTATTTTCCCCATTTTCATTTCTATTTAAATTTTTATACTCATACCGTTTTAGAGGTCCATTCATGTTTAGGTTTACTTTTAAAACATGTTACATATTTTAATTTTCTCCCCCTATACTTTGCATCGAGTTGGATGTGTGTGTGTACAGGTACATAGGCAAAGGCCTCCCCATATTGTTGTTCCTTCGACGCTAGTCTCCACCCCTAGCCTATGGAGGCGGGCTTGGGGTAGTTGCAGATCGGGCCCCGGTATAGGTCATGTCGTGATAAGAATTTTATGAACTTGGTTTGGATTTGAATTCATGAATTCATTTGGAAGGTTCTTAGTTGATACAAACTTGGTTTTTGTCCTATTTTGGGGGAACTATAGGGTTCCATGAGGTGACATGCATCTATTATGCATTGTATGAGGACTTTTTGAGTTTATAAATAGCTTATGGTTCTGAATATAAGAGGAAAATGAAATTATTATACTTCCAAGAGATGAATTGGTTCTAGAGGGATGGTCACCACTTGAAAGTATAGGTTTTTATTGGTCTTAAATTCACATGGTATGCATGCATGGGTGTTTTCATTGCATGGATTTTTACATTTCATGAGGGTTCATGTTTATAGAATTTGTGTGTGAATAATTTTGTGGAACACATATTTAAAAGGAAAAATTAATTTTGGTGTGAGTAACTAATATTATATTCTACGTATTATTCATTATATTATTTTTCTCTCATGTTTTATACAAAATTTTGGGTAGTTTTTTCTTATTATAGTGGTATTTTTGGGAATATTCTGTTGGATTTCATATTGGGTTTGTATACCCACCCCCTGCATATATACGTTGGTGTGTATGCAGTCATTACTCAACATGCCATAGATAAAAGGAGATATCCCACTTTTCAATTGGATAATGGAGATGATATGGTCCTTGGTGATGGAGCTAAGATCTCGATGGTCATTTTACTATGGAGCTTGGGGTTATTTCTATTTTAGGAACTTTGTATTTATTTTTGGGTCCTTAGTCTTGTATTATTTTTAGTAAACAAAGTTTTCAACTGAAAATTTGATAGTTATTTTTAGTTATTTATATTATATTTTATTATGTATTTTTATCATGAATCATATTATGTCTCTTGATTATGGTCCACTTTTAGGTTGGTTGTTTATGGGAAATTTTCCCCATGATTTAGTAAAGCCCAAGACTTATTATCCGTTTGTTCCCTAGAGACGCCATGTAAGGTTAGTTCCATTTTGGTGCTTCTTAAGAAAATGGATCGGATCAAGATATTACAAATGGGGCGGGAACACCATCTATCATATAAAAAAATCCAACATGACATCTATATAAACCTATCAAAGCACTCTATTATCCAACATCTTAGGATATGAAAATATTTACATCAAAAATGATAGACCTAAGCAGAGAGCCTCACTTCACTACCGTTCATGCGTAGAGTTTCTAGGATTCACTTAACACTTTAACCATTTATTTTCTACCAATAATAGGTTTCTATGGATAGATTTATTCTTAATGAACATAGTGTAAATTGTGATAAATTATAAATATATAGAACATAATGAATTTGAAACAAAAAGCAATGCCTAAATACTCTTAAATGAAGAAATAATAATTTAAATTACCCCAAAGTATGTTTTTAACATTTTATTCCACTACTATGCGAATCAAAGTTGCTTTTCCGACTAGATCTGCCATGAAAGACTCCATTTTTTGGTCCTTCTCGGTGGTTTGGAATGTGTTGGGGTTTGCGGTCACAATTCGCTATTGGGGCTTTCCTAGTTATTCTATTCTTATATTCACTTCTGGAATTTTCCTAGTATTTTTATTTTATTCATCCTTAATATCAAATGATTTAACTTATGATGGGGTTTATGCTTGCTGGTTCCTTTCATTTCAGATGTTTTGTTTTTTGGTTCAGTCTCCCAGAAAAACGCGACCATCTGTTATTCCCTTCATCCGCTCAACTTTTTCCTGGATTCTAAATCTAACACTCTTTTCCAAGTTTTCCTAGTGCGTTGGTTTTGATGGATCTTTGGTAGGTGTTGTTTGAGTGGTTGATGACATCTCAGGAGGTGATCTATTATGGGGTTTTTTGCACTTATCTGGTGATGTTCATCTCACAGTGGATTTGTAATTATGGTAAGGTTGATTTTTTATTGGTTTTTTCTTTAAGTTGTGTATTTTTATGATGAAGATGATGGTTCTCAATGTCATTTATTTGGATTCCAGTGGTTTATGGTGGTCGTCGAAGATGATTGTGTTTTATAGTGGTGTGGTTCTCTAGAAACTGGTTGATACCATTGAATGTTTCCAGTTACCTTCTCCGGTGGTGAGGATGATGATGATGATGGTACTGATGATGGTGGAAAACAACGACATGACCAGCCTCTTGGTTTGAGGTCTCCTCGTGATGGTGGATGATTTGTGGATTGTGGTGGGTTATCTCATGGCTTGAGATGAATTATGGTGGTTTTCTGAATTTTTCTTTTTGAAATTATAATGTTGAAATTTCAGATGTTGAATGTGGTGTGTACTAGTTGGTATCTGGGAACAGGTGGATCTTTTTGTATGGTTCCCACCTACCCAAAAAGCGGCTATTTGAAAAATACAAAAATGGTTTGTGGTTGTATATATGTTATATATTAATTTATGAAATATATTGTGGGTAATATTTTGAATATACTGCCTTTGAATATTTATACATATCAATTCATTATGATATCAATATATCGTAAGTCATAAAAAAAGAAATGCAATTAGTATTATGATAGTATATATCATAATTAATAATATATATATATATCTCACAACACAATACAGACAAAATTTATCATATTAGTTTATGGCCTTAGGGAATATCTCCTTTAACGTGATTACCAATTTTTTATTATTGGAGGAGGCGATACAAAGTGTGATAAAGACATATTTTAGGTTTACTAATCTACACAACACAAGTAAGAAATGGTAACTCATGTACCGTGGGACGATTTATCAAATTAATTCTAAATAATTAAAATGGATACTCAAGAAACCCATTAATTTAAACCTAAGAAACACTTATTTTATAATAATTATTAAATTTCATTCCATTTATATTATTTTAAATACATTCATGAATTCAACACAAAAAACCTCATATATTTTTTATTATTTTAATATAAATAAAAACACCAAAAACATAAAAAGTGATAATAATAGAGGGTGATCCAAAACATTATCCTTGAGAGACAGGCCTAGTTAGCCATTTTTCTGTACTAAGAACAATATAAATTTGATTTGTCATGCCCCGTGACATGCATTTTAAAATTTTTATATTATTGTTATAGAATCAAGATAATAATTAATTATTTATTTAATATTTTATAAATATATACTTGATTTCATAAAAAACTTAAAAAATAGTTTGTAATTCTAGGATTAATTTCCAAGAAGAATAATATTATGCAAGGACTAACTACTTGTAGGTGTAAGAAGAAGAATTTCATGAATCCAGGAAGGCCTAGTTGCAATAAATTAGAGAAGAAATGTGGGAGCCAAAGAAACAAATGAAATTGATAAATGAGTACCTATAAGAATCCAATGAATATAAGTTGGGGTATTGAAAACAAGAATAAGTCGAGGAAGATCTTTCCCCACTATATGAAAAAAATAAATTCTACGGCGGTTTTTAAAACTTTTGCTAAATGTGTATATTTTTTATTATTTATTTATAATAGTGGTTTTTTATTTATTATTTATTATTAGGGGAATTTTATAAAAAGAAACACAAATAAGTGATGGTTTTTAAAAAAACATTTTGAATTAATGAGAAAAATATTAAATATAAAATATTTAATTAAGATTTATAATTAATAATTAATAATTAATATTGATAATCATTTATTTTTTATTATTTAAAATATTAATTACATATTATATATTAAATATTTATTAATTATAATTATTAGTTAGTAATTATTTGAAACTTAAATTAATTTTAGGATAAGGTATAAATCAAACTTCAGCATAAAATTACCATAATGTTTGATCTGAGCGTCTGTTTTGGATCCACGTTCAATCAAATTGAAGTTTATGAAATGGACTAAAATGTCATTATATAATAAATTTTTAATTATTATTAAATAAAATTTAGTATTATTTTAAGAGAAGTTAAACATCAAACTTCAACTTCAAATGACCATAACTTTTGGACTGGATAATCACTTGGCACGGTGAGATTTCAAATATAATCCTATAAAGAGATTTACACCATACAAATTAGATGCCACCTAATTAACTATTTTTTCATGATAAAAAAGGCCTAGAATGCCTTAAAAACGAGTTATTTGTTTGGATACTATGATCTATAAACATTCAATGCGATTTCACCTCCAATTAAGAGTTTCTTCAAATTATCATTAGGCCAGCCAAAATTTTATTCCATGGATTTACATTCCTATGGAATTTATGGTGTTGGAATCATTGTGGTTTTAACTATTTTGTTGATTTATTAACTATTTTATATATTTTTATGTATTTTTAAACATTTATGTATATTTATTTATAATTTATATATAAATTTTTCAATATTTATTTAAAATTGTATATAATTATCCCTATTCATAGATATTTATATGTATTTATGAATATTTTTTTTATATATATATATTTACATTTATAAATATTTATATGAATTTATATTTACTTTTGTTTATCTATATATATTTATATTAATATATGAATATATATATGTGTGTGTGTGTGCGTGTGTGTGTGTTTATATATATTTATGTAATATGAATGTGTGTTTATAAATATTTATGTAAATTACATTATATTTATATATATATATAGATAATTATATCCATTTATGTATATCAATATACATTAATGTATATTTATAAATAGGATGTTCGTATATATATTTATATGTATTCTATTGGTTGGTGTGTGTACATCTCAATGACTATATTTATATACATTTATGTTAATTTATTTGTATTTATATATTTTTATATGATATATATAACTGTATTTAGATAAATTTATATGTAATTATATATTTATTATTTATCATTTATCATTTATAATCTATTCACATATTATTTCTTATTAATTTATTACTTATTTATTATATATTGATTTATTATTTATCAATAAATTATTATTTATTCATTTATTTATTTAATTTTTAATTATTATTTATTCATTTAATATTTATTTATTACTTATTATTTATCATTTATTATTTACTATTCAATACAATATAATTTATTTATTATTTATTAATCATTTATTTCTCACTTATTTGGTATATCTTATTTTTTTTATTTTTTTTGTTTTTTATTTAATATTATTATTTATGTAAATTTATTTATATGTATGTATATGTATAAATATATGAATATTAAATTTTGTTTAATCACCACATGAAGAGCTTACTGGAGTGGTAAAGTCCTTAGAAAATAACCATGTATGACATGCACGATATATGCATGCATGGTATAAATAATAATAATGAAAATTATACTTAACTAATAAATAAATAAATAATAATTAAATATGTAATTTTCTTAAAAAAATAAAAAATAAAAAAACCATAGCTAATTAATTAGCGACACACAATTTAGTGGTGGTTTGGGGAAATCATCACCAAACGATTTAGCGAAAGTTTAAACTATTGCTAAATGCATGGCATAGTTCCCTCGTCACATTCAATGTTGAAGAACTTGAGGAGGACAAAAAGGAACAAGATATGAATTTACTACCAAATCTCCCAATACCATTACCAGAAGTGATCACTAAAAAAGACTTCTTTATGGATACACATGTGGGATATCAATAAATTTTTGATGTATTTTGGAGACACTTTATAGAAAGTAACTTTAAAAATGATTCTCTCATATCCAACAGTGAATAATTAGCACCAACATACCTTTATCTAGCTTTTTCAAAAAAAGATTATGCACCTTTCTTGGAACATATAGATCTACCTAAATAGATTGAATATTTGAAAGAGGGACTGCATGATGTTAGAAATATTCCTTAAATCCTATATTATATGTGATGATATAAGTATGTCATATAGCATGATATTTAGGTTTAATGGCCATATAACTTTATAAGATATATAGATGTTTTATTAATGTTTCTTGGGATAAAGCGGTCTATCATGACTTAGGTTTTACCTTATGGTTTATCAAGTAAACAATTGATAATTTTTATCATTTTAGTAGATCTTATATATACACAATTATTGAACTAAATGATTTATAATATGAAGCATTGGGAGATTTTATGTCTAAAAGATAAAAAGTGTTTGTTATCATTAGCATTAACTCATATATTTAATAACATATGAGTTAATGCATGAATTATTAGGAATTTCCTAAGGGCCTATATAATAAAGTCAAAGGCCATGTATTTGTGATGTGTGATACTCTGACATACAACTATAAAACATTCCCTGTCATTAATTCCCTCTTACTTCTTCAATGTTTTACACTTAATATACTGACATATAATTAGAATAGGGGTGATCCCACCTGAACAATGGGGGATTCAATTATAACTCATCGATACATCATACAATATGAAGTCCTCTAGTTACCTCTAATGGAATTTCATCAAACAATGGTTATAATGATAGTATTTGTGGTGATATTTGATAAAAGGTATATAGTTTTTTATCCATTTATGTTTACATTGTTTCAGGTTTCATGCATGGTGATCTAGGGTTTATATATTTCTAAATCATTCTTCTATATTGATAATGTGTTAATCAATAGTAAGAAACCCATCCATGGTATCTAAGCTTTTCTATCACTAATTATTTTTTAGATCATGCTAAAAATTAAGAAATATAGTATATCGTATTAGTGACATATTATCTATAATTAAAAATGATAGATATTTGGTTATATAGATGGTTTTGTGATATAAGATATCATATGATATGATTTAGTTAGGAAATATAATATAGGATATCATAGGTAGTGACTCATTAAAAATCCTTCAGTTTATGAAATATCATAGTGTATGATATATCTTATCGTAGTTTATGGTGGTGTTGAAGGGATACTGAAAAACAAAGCATCGTACAATTATTGAGATTTCATGTGTATCGTAAAACATTATAGATGGGTTACCAAGAACTGGTTACTCATACACATGGGAAATATCATATGTTTTGATCATCACTGGGAACCAAGTTACTCTTACATAGACTGTTGCACATTGTATTTAATGTTACAAAGACCCCCTATTATAACCTATGATTTCCATTGTGCTTATATTTTAACTTATGCTTTCCAACATAGTAAATTTTAAGTGGTGACAAGAATTCTCAGTCATAAAATATGACTAATAGTGTTAAATTGGTTGAACATCATGGGATTTATCAACAATATTGTACAATATTACCATATCATTAAATGTGATATGTAATAAAAATTTATCTCACTTAAATTTCCTTTATGAATTGAACTCTTTAATTTATAAAATCTTTATAAATTATATAAAAATATATTTTGGAATATTTATTTAATTTATAAATTGGTTTATAAATAAATTAATGATACATTTTTTATTATTATATAGTTAAATATTTATATAACACTTATTAAAAAATATCAATAATATTAAAAGTTAATATTGAAATATATTTCCCATATTATATGACATGACTTATAATTTTGGCGTAAATGGTCATTATAAAAATTATAAGTATAATTTATAAAATTTTTATAAATTAAAAAATTTGGAAAAATATAAATGAGTTTATATTCAAAATTATGTTTTTTCATAATAAAATTGAAATGTAATTTTTTTTCATAATATAATTGTAATGTTAAATGTTTGTATGTTATATAATATCACTTGTGTAATGTAAATTCCATATAATAAATAAAGGAATTAGTTCATATTGGAAATAAATATATCGTGTTTATGTTTATTTAATTATAAAATGTATATAATGAATAGTTAAATTATAAAGTGTTTATAATTATCTTATTTTTGAATTGTTTGTTAATGGTTTATCTCATGTTTAAATATATAACTTTATTTATTTATTTAATTTATTGTTATTTTTATTATTACGAGTTATAATTATTATATTATGAATATATCTATATGTTCTTTAGTTTATTTCATTAAACTACTTTTAAGTTATTATACATGCATATAAAGAGTTACATGCTAGGTATGATAATGATTTAGTTTTATTCTACCTTAACTTTTTCTTATTCAAGGTAATGCGCTTGAATTGAACATTTAATTATAGTCTATACATATTATTATTTGGAGTTATGATGGAATTGAGATCTCTCTTAAGTAATGTATCCTTGGGTAAATGGATTTTGGGTCAGACATCACACTAACTTAGAGGCTTATTCCTTATATATTAAATTGGGTGTTGGATATATGTCACTCAAAGCATACTCATGTGGGGATATTTAATTTAATATTATTTTAATACTATGTGTGAAAGAGTTTCATGTACCTTATGAATAAGATGAATTTGTATATGTATGAATATAGTTTTATTTAAATTTGGGTTTATGGCATAATCAATGAGTTGTGTAAAGTGTTACACATCAATAGGATTGAATCATATTGATTTGGTTGAAGGAGTAATATTAACAAATAAATCATTGGAAGAATGCATGCATAAAGGGAATACAAGAGATAAGATGGTGAAATTAAATCCCATTAAAAAATATCAAGTGTCAAATTCCTTCTAAAAAGAACACTCTTCAATACCTCAATCATTTGGGTAGGTTATACTATAGTTTGGTTCCCCTGGATTATCTTGTGTATAGTAATAAATTAATAAGTGGCCCCAATATAATTAGGCACTTGTTATTTACATTTGATTGGGGTTACACTTTTCCATGAGACGCTAATATGGTTAAGTTATAAGAGTAATGATGTTGAAATTATCTATATTATAGATAGGTAAAATAGTTTTCTACCCAACTATCCAAGTTTCATATATGATATGATCAGGATAGTTCCATACCTAAATAAATAAGTGATGATAGAAACACTATAACAAAATCATTACATATTGAAACATAGATCCTGGACCATTAATTGATATGATGTTATTCTAAATGGGTCATCATTTTACTGAGAGAACATTGATAAACCATCAGATTTGATGGTGATATTGTAATTGTTGTCAACCAATAGTTGTGACATTAATTTTTATGATTTTTGAGATGTTATTTAATGTCAAATACTTGTCTCAATGATTACACATAATTTACACCATGATAAAGAAGAAGATGAGTGGATGATGAATTGAATATGAAGAGGAAAAATTAAATAAGGCCATGTAAAATATATTTATATTATTTCATGAATATTATTTGAAGAAATATTTTGATGAAGTCCATGAAATATTCTATTATTACATGAGGATTTTTATTTTAAGACCATGAAAAATACTATTTTGAAAGATGGTTGGCTGAGAAGATGATATTGAGAAGGCCATGGAAGAGAATATTTGGATGAATAGTTTTTGAGATGGAATTAGATTTGGTTTTAGATCTCACTAACACTTTTCATGATATTTTAGTAAAGAAAAAAGGCCAGCAACAACCACCCAAGGATATCATACTTAACTACATATGGAATCAAGTTAAAACATGTGGGAAAAAACCCATGAATGGGAAGATATGATGGTAGGATACCTACATGTATGCAGACATAACATTCTCATAATGCACATAGGATCTGGTGGAACCACCATGGGGGGGGGGGCATAATGGTGGAAGGGTGCCGACACGGGTTTATGCCAACAAAATCTAAGACCAGACCCTGTTACCCATGCCTGATCGCTGAAGGAAGTGATGAGTCTTATTAATTATTGGGAGGCCTCTTTAGAGATCGATATGAGATGAGCATTTTATGGACACTTTATATCTTCATTAAATGAAACCTATATAACAACTTCCATTCAATCTAATCAATCTGATCCGTTTGATATTCACTAGAGATATTCTTCATCCTCTCGATGTTTGAAGCCTTTGCGATACAAGGTTTTCATGTCGAGCGACTGCATACGGATAAAAATCCATGTGAAATAAAACTTATATAGAAGGGAATTTGGAAATAATCTGAGTATGTATTTTAAAAAACTATAATTTTTTTTTATGAAGGATAGTTTTCTAATAGTGATATATGCTATAAAATTAAAGAATATAGTTCATGGAATATTCCATGTTATGTGATGAGGGTTACCTTTTGTGAATGTAAAATGTTTTCGAGTCCAAAATTCCATGTGAATTATATTTTTAGTCCATGAATAAGAATTTCATGTGGTTTTTTGTTGGTTTGATATGGGGTATGAAGCATGTGATAATAGAAAATTTCTTTCAATAATTTTAAGCGATGCATGAAGATTTTGGGCAATGCAATATATGATGTACATTGAGGTTTTATTTTGGGGCTCATGAAAAAATACTACGTGAATGGAAATATATTTATAGATAGTGGAGAAATATTTTTTTTGGGTAACATATAGTTTAGTATCTTACCATATTTTATGGGATTATCATGTGTTAAAATAATTTTTTGGCTCCTAAAAATACCCCGTTAAATCTCGCAAATATGCATTGAAGAATATTTTTGGAGAATTAATAAAAAGGAGTGGAAGCTTGTATTTTATCCAAGTTGAGATCAAAAAAGAAACTGTATCACTACACTAAGAATTAGGTTTGAGAAATTAGTTCCTTTGAAAAGAATTAGATCTATATGAATTGCATGGTGTATTTCATTGGCATGCGAGTGAAGTCCTATATGATGCTTAATTAATAAGAATTAAATCCTTCAAATTTAATAGTGAAGAAACAGTATACAAAGAATCAAATTACTAAACCTGTAGTACATGGTATGACACATAAGCTATGCATGGATCATATGATGTGCATGATAATAATTTCACATACTATATGAGCATTATATAGTTGATAGGATAAGAACATATGGACATTAAGTAAGAGATAGTTCTATGATATTCTTTAGATAATGAGAGAGAAAGACATTATATCTTGTCAATAATCTTAAAGAAGTGAGTACATGTTACTCAATTTATCTTGGAGGCTAAAAAAAGATGTTTATCAACTTTTATAAGTGAAACCATCATTCTGAAGCGATCATTATTCTTTTTTTGAAATATTTTTGTACCAATAAGTGTAAATATTTTGTTCCATTATAATTCTAGAAATCATAGTGTTACTTTATGCTATTGAATATTATATGGTGTAACTATTTTTTATTATAGTCGATAATGTGTGATTGGGTTGTCCAACCAATCACAATAAGAGTAGTATCACATTGAGACCAAATCAAGGAAAAATATTATTTCCCTCTACTATTTATTTTTAATACATTTGAGTATAGTTTTTTATTCATAAGAGAGTATGAGATACTAATAGGACAACATGGTTAAATTAATTTTTTTAAATCTTCAATGATTCACCCCCCTTCAGTGATGCAACACCTCCCTTGGATATTCAACTAGTATCATAAAAAAATGTTCCATTTTCAAGATACATTATTTTCAAAGAGATAGATAATCTAAATTATGTTAACATTAAGGGAATATTTACATTTGCTGGAAAGAACTATCACAGTTAGAATAATATGATGTTTCCCTATCTCTAATCTCTTGGCCTTGAAGTTGAAGATGCAACAACTATAAGATTTCCACATATTTTTTTGGATGATCCTATAGAATTTGATGACAAGATACATATAAAAGTTGATGGAAAATATTAAAATTAAATTTTGAAGCCTCTTTCAAAAATTGTTTAAAAAAAGGTTATTGGATTAAAAATAATAAAAAAATTTGGGAAAATTGGAAAGATGTTATGGATGTAATTTGAAAGTAAAGAAGGCTAAACTAAAAATTTTGAGTAGAAAATATGAAGATATCAAGATGGCTGAAGAATAAAACATTAGTGACTACATCAAAAGATTCAATAAAATTTTTAACAATATTCATGGTATTAGATAAAACATGGATGATTTAACTATTTTAAAAAATCTAATGATATTCTTTCCTTATACGATTGATCCAACAATTTTAGCTTTGGAAGATAGAGAATATTTTACTGTAGATGAGTTATATAATGTTCTCATTTCTTATCAAATGTGAAAGATTATAGATTTAATGTATAAGGTCAAATTTTAGATAGATTTTGAGGCCATGAGAATGCTTAAAATAAAAAATAACGAAACTCCAAAATCTAGTGAATTTGATGTTGAAGATAAAGCTGAAAATTATAATAGAATCATTACACTCATATCAAAGAGATTCAAAAAGATAAATATTATGTGTAAAGGAAAACTACCACCATGGTGTTACAATTCTAATGACATTAGAAACTTTTTAATAACTTTTCCTCGGAATAAGTCTTCCAAAACTGAGATAAATGATGAGAAACTTCAAAAAAAGAAATGGGTAGAAGGCTCAAAGTATTCAATCATATATAGTGTAGGAAATAAGAAGTTATTTAAGTAAAAGAATAATCTTTATGGGGAAAGAAGAATAAGTTGACTCCGCATCACTCAACCAATTGTAAGATTAAACTAATTTCATGGATCATGTGGAAAAAAGGTTTGATACATCTAGACATCATGATGATGAAAGTGAATGAAAAAAATAAAGCATATTTTTATGAATTAATTAGAATATTTCCTTGATAAAAACACAAAAATCATAAAGGATATGATAATTATGTAAAAATAAACATTAAAGGTAGCTTAAGGAAAGTATTAATGTGTAAAGAATGTAATTTTTTACATAAATGAGAACAATATATACAAATTTAAAGTGTATGCAATAAAGAAAATGGTAAAATACATTAAAGAAAAACTTTATCTTACAAAAGAATAATATAGTAAGAAATAATCATAATTTCTTAAAGATCATAATGGTTTGAATAATATTATATATGATTTTTTTAAGTATGTTAAGATCAAGGATAAATCCTCTCAAAATTGTGAAAAGAGGGGTATGATGGAGGAGGTTAATTTATCTACCTTTTAATATCAAAATAAACATCTTATATAAAATAATACAAGGTCTAAAATCAATTTGAGACCTATCTAGAACATGAATAATTGCGTGAAACCTTCTTTCAAATTAAAAATATAGATGTATTCTTTAAGAAGATCATTTTACCCAAAGCATATACACCCATAATATATGTAAAGACAACATTAAATTTTTGTGGACATAACTATTATCATCATGGATTATCTGGTTCAAATGATACTACTGGTGTTGTGGTGTGTTTGGTAACAAAAGGTACTCATACTGGTATAACATGTACTGCTAGAAATGAGACATAAACCAAGGGAAATTTATTATAATAAAAAGATAACATAATTTAAAAATAATTATGTTGTCATCATAAATTCACATTATCCATTAACACATAAAAAATATGACTACTTAGAATAATTATGTATCCAATGTGATCAAAATATTCATATTGTTGAATATTTTAAGTCTAGTCTCCATGAAAAAAATAAAAAGTGATGATAAAGGAAAGGGAATTTTGGAGATGAAGGATGAAAAATAATGTTTTTATAAATTTTATTTGAAGGAAGGAATGAAAACCAAGTTAGGATACTCTATAGTGGTTATTCCTCACACATTATTGTTGATTTTGTTGAGATACATTGAGAATCATTAAGGGGTAGAAGTGACATTTTACAACGATTTTTCCTTAAAAATTAAAGGAGTTTTTTAATAGATATTAAATCCAAAAATCTGAAGTCTATTGATATATTATTTGTTAAATAAAAGTAACATGATTTTATTAGTGTTATTTAAATTTTTTATGATGGAAATGAGGTGGCATTGAAGAAATATACATGTTTCATCAAAAACCCAAAGGATGGAAGGATCATTACACAAAGGTGAATAACCAAGGATAATCTATTCCAAATTGGAGATCTTACCAATTTTTATTAAGTAAGTGAAAAATAATAAATAAAAACTTGTGGTATATAAGGTATAATAATATTATCCAAAGGAGTTTGAGTAAGATTTTTAAGCATGATATTGTGAGGGATCTTTCCAAGATGAAGATAGATAGGGAAAAAATCTATGAATCCCATCAAAAAGGGAAAATGAATCAAGCTTCACATAAAGGATTAGATATTTTTTCTACTAGACTACTTGAGATTATGAATTTTTTTTGATAAATGTCTAGAAAAGGTGTTATATATTTCATTACATTCATTGATGATTATACTAGGTTGACTAATTCTATATTTATTATACACAAGTTAGATGAAATTGAAACATTCAAAAATTTTAAAAGACAAGTTGAGAAGGATTTTGGTCTCTATATAAATAAGCTAAGGTTGAATAATTGAAATAAGTTTATATGTGATGTTTTTTAAATCTCTCTTTCAAAATATAGAAACTAGCATTATTAAAGAACATTATATTCTCCATAAAAAAATAGTAAAGATAAAAGGAAGAATATAAGCATAGTTTAGATGGGTATGAATATATTAGCTAAAATAAACATCTCAAAGTATTTTTAGAGATAAGAACAAGATAAATATAACAGTTAAATATTTTAGATTTTTTTGTAATTCCATGCATTATAAAATCAAGAATATAAGTAAGACAAAATATGAAGATAGAGACCAGGGAGGTATTTTCATGGGATTATTATTTAATAATAGTGACTATAGATATTAGAACACATGGATTCACAATATAGATGATTGTAGTGAAGTTAAAATTATTGAAATTTAGAATAAACCAAATACAATAGTTGATTTAGATTTAGAATATTCAGAATAAAATGGCATGTTGGTGTTAGAAAAAAATGATGAAATTTATGACAAGGAGCCAATTACTATTGATATTGATTCTTAACAAACCAGTGAAGAATATGAAGTTAACAAAAATGAGAGAAAATGATAAAACTGATTAAATAATCACGTTGAAGATTGATATTTTATGATCAAACTATACTTATTTTCTAAATTGATCCTTATACAACGGTAGAAGTAAGTGAGCATGAAGAGTGGATAAAAATATTTGTTGAAGAACAAGATCATATCGACAATAACTCCACTTGGTATCTTATAGGAAGACTTAAAAATAAAAATGTAATTTGATCTGAGTGAGTTTTCAAAAATAAGTTGAATAATAATGGTGAGGAATTAAGGTAAAAATATAGGTCGATGTGAAAAGGTTATTATCAAATAAAAGAAATTGACTTTATGAAGACTTTTTCACCAGTATCAAGACTGGGGAATATTAGAATATTCTAGGAATTGGTAGCATAGAACCATTACAATGTTTAAAAAATGGATATTAAATCCTCATTTATTAATGGTTATCTTAAGTAAGAATTATATACTGAATAACCTAAGGGTTTTATCATAGAAAACGATAGAATTGTGGTATACGGATTGATGAAAGCTGTGTTTAGTTTGAAAAAAGACTGTAGATCCATTTAATATAAACTAGATAGTTGCTTAAGGGATATGAAGTTTACAAAAGGTAATGTTGATAGTAACCTTTATTTTAAATAGATGACTAAAGTAAATCTCATTGTAATTGTTTATGTTTATGATGCCATATTTTTGGTGATAATGAGTGTCTCCATGAATTTTTTTCTAAGAAATGAAAAATAATTTTGAGACGTCCATGTTTGGTGAGATAACATAATTTTTTGGATTTCATGTTGAGAAAAAATTAATTGTCTATTTTTGTCTCAAGAGAATTATTATATAGAATGGTTGAAAAATTTTGGATTGGAAAATTCAAAATAAGTTTTAACTCCCATTTTAGTTTGAAACGAATTATTCAAGGATAAAGTTAAAATTAGTGTTAACTATAATGAATTTAGAAGAGTCATTTTAAGCCTAATTTATCTAACAACATCATTGATGGATATAAATTATGTAGTGAATCTATGTGAAAAGTTTTAGAGTGATCCAAAATAGTTTCAATTGTTGTATGATAATATAATCTTGTAATATATTGAATGAATTTTAAACTAAAGGTCCTCTATATAGACACAATGCATATTTTTATTTTCTTGGTTGTATATATGTAGTCTGGGAAGATGATTATACTCATGGAAGATGAAATTTAGGTCGACCATTATTTATTAAAGAGGGTCATATTTGTTCATATAATAAGAAGAAAAATTTAGTGACCCTAATCATAATTGAGGTAGAATATATAGATTCTATACATGCTTGTACATAGATGATATGGATGAAAATTCAACCAGGATATTTGAAGATTGAGATTGATAGACTGATGATAATTTCCTATGATAATAAAAGTTCTAGAGGGTTGTTTAAAAACATAGTGTAACATTAAATATCTAAATATATAGATATGAGATTTAATTTCATTAATAAAAAGGCACCATGGGGAGATATCAAGTTGGAATACATTTCTAAAAAACAACAAGTTTCATATATTTTCACTAGTAATATGACAATAGTTTGGTTTGTGTAATTAAGGATGAAACTTCATATTCAACCTTCTCCTCTCACTTTAAGGACTTATGGGTAAATCCCCCACTTATCCTTGGATTTTGTTATCAAATGGAGAGAAAAGGTGTACTGTTTTTTATCTAAGGGGAGTGGTTCTTTTTTTTTTTGAATATAAAGTTGTGGTTATTTTAAAAAGGGTAGCATAGTTAATAAGAATTAATGGGGGTGGGGTATCTATGTCACCTAGACAAAAATTTCATTTAACCAAGAGATAATATTATTTAAAAAAATTACCTTATCCATTAGTGTGGTGTTAAGGCATTTATCTTTGAGAAAATGTTTTCTTTGAAGACTCGTGATGTTTTTTTATTGAAATTTAAGTATTGGTTGATAAAAAATAAAAATGGGATACTGAATTACCATTATGTTTATTGATTTAATTGTGTTTTTTTCATCCAATAGTTAAAATAGTAAGTGTGATGATTATTGAGTTTTTATTTGATGTTTAATACTTGTATCAATGATGAAAAATAGTTTACAACATTAAGAATAAACAGATTTGTGAATGATGAATTGAAGATGTAGAATAAGAACTAAAAAAGTCCATACAAAACTAAGTTATATTATTTCATGAAGATTATTTTAAGAAATATCTTTATAAAGGCCACGAAATATTCTATTATTGTAAGAGGGGTTTAAATGAAAACCATGAAAAATATATTTTTGCATGTGTATTGGTTGAGAAGATGATGTTGAGAAGGCCATAGAGGATAATATTTTCATGAATAATTTTCATATTTTATTATCAGTAGTTTGATATATTTCTAACAATTTTTATGGGAGTTTAGTAAAAAATATTCTAGAAATATCCACCAAAATAGTGCTAACTAAACCAAATATAGGACAAATCTCAACCATGTAGGATCTAACCCATGCGTGGGTGGTCATAATAGTATGAGGCCTTTGGGAAGGTAGGAATAGCATGTTCATAGAGAATACGAGATGTGGTGGCACCACCGTGAGAGTTTGAACAATAATGGAGTGGTTTCGACATAAGTTAGTTCCTGTGAAAACTACGATTAGGCCCCATAAATCATAACTGATAGCCAAAGGAAGTAACATGAATTATTTTGTGGAGGTAATCCTATTTGGATGTCAATGTGGGATGAAATCTATGATGAAACTATATCCACAACACAAATGATATGCATATAACAACCCCCACCTTATCTAATTAATCAGAACTATTTAATCATCTCTAAAGATCTCTATCCTCCTCCCAATATATGAAGCTTCGCAACATAGTGTTTTTCTACCAAGTGACTTCATACAAATCAAACACTATGTGAGATCAACCAATTCTTGAAGGTATTTTTTAAATCAACTATGTATGGATATTCACAAACCAAAAAAAATAGCTTTCAAAGGTGATTTTTCTAATTAAAATAGATGATATTTTATTGAAGAAAATAATTTATAGAATATTCCATGCTATGTGATGTGGGTTACAATTTTTTAATGTATTATGATTTACGAACCAAAATTCCATGTGAATGACAGTTGTAGTATGTGAATAAGAATGATGTACGATGTTGGTTGGTTTGTGAAAGAGAATGTAGTATATGATAATAGATAATACATTTAAATAATTATATGAGGTACATGCAGAATATTATCCATGTAGTATGTGATTCAAAATGAGAGTGTTGTTTTTTTTTGTGAAAAAATACCATGTGGAGGGAAATATATTTATATAGAGAAAATACATACTTTTTAAAGTCACATACATTTGAGTGGATTTTCATATTTTGGGGACTATCTATTGTTAGCCATTTGTTTTTTTCATATAAATACCTAGTTAAATCTTAATAATTCGTGTTGAAGGGTTTTTTGGAGAAGTTATTAATTATATTGGAAGTTCATATTTTCTCCAATATGTGATTTGAAAAGAAATTTAATAAATACAGAATACCTATGAGAAGGCCTCAGAGTGGATTCTCTCTTCTCGTCTATGGCGGCTAGGGTTTCCGTACGTTTTAATTTCCTTCCCCCTTCGGCCTAGCCCAAACTCGACGTTGGACTCTCCTGGATCGGCTCTTCCTCGGCGTGGCTTGGTGTCAGTGTGACACTGTGGGTCTCCGGCGTGGTTGACATTGTCTCCAGTTCATATCGGTGCGGTGTGGCTCTGCCCCTCGGTGTCACTGCGGCTTCCCATGGCTCCATTCTCAACTCAACTTGAGTGGCTCAGTCATGCCTTCATGCTTTCGATGTTTCTTGGTTTGGCTTCGCAGTTGTGTCCGGTGTGGATTGATGCATCTTGGTTGTGACAACGTGCTCAGAGTGGATCTAGAAGTTCGGTCCAGCGTGTTCAGGTGATGCCTACGACATGCTTCTAGTGTGGTTCGATGATGGATCTGGAGTGTTTCAGAGTGGGGAGGTCCGGGGATTCAGTTTTCTGTGTGTTATTTTTATTTTATTTCAGCGCTTATTTGGGAGAAAAAGCGCCTTGTTATCTAATGGTGGAACTAGTTTCAGAGTACCTTTTTATTAGAGTTCAGCTTCGTCTACATCAAAAACTATCTTGTTGTTCGATGCAAAATGTGGATCTGCATTTAAAATTTGGAGCTTGTTTGATTCCTACATTTTAAGAGTTATGTCCATCCATGATTTTATCAGTGATCTAATAGAGGCTTGATTCACATTCAATTGTTCAAAGGGATCGACTTTGGGGAACCTAGATAGTCTACAAAGAATTTCTTTAGATGAGGATAGAGTTGGTCGTCTTCACCGTCCATGACTCTTCAGATTTAGAAGATTGAGAGGGTATGGCATCGCCATCAGTACTGGTCCCATTAATTTTTTCACGGGACATATTGCTGAGTATCCATTCTCGGGTGTAGGCGTTCCTTAATGATGTTGATGCTGGGAGGAGGGACTTCTTCTTAGTCTTATTCTGGGTTGTAACCCTCTTGTTTTTAGAATTTTCGATAATGTCTTGATGTCCTTGAAGTCTTGGTTTTCTCATTATTTACCCTTAAAAGGGGGATTATCCAAAATCAATAAAATATTGGCCTTCATCATGTTCAGTCATTCAAAAGAAATTGAATCACTATGCAAGGAATTTAATTTGGGAAATTATTTTATTTCACAAAAAATTATATCCATGGGATGTGCATGATACTTGTAATTGATATGTGAGTGAAGTAATATGAGATGTATCATTAAGGATAATTAAATTATTTGTATATATTTGTGAATAAATAGTTTAAAAAGTATCAAAATATTGAACCACAAATATAAAATTGGACATATATGCTATGCGTTGATCATATGATGGACATTATGATAATTTAACATACTATATGAGTAGTATGTGTTAGAGAATTTAATAATTTCTAGACTTTGAGAAAAAACTATTTCAGTGATATTATTTATATAGTGATAAATAAAGACATTACCACTTGTTAGAAATCCTGAATAAGTGAGGACAATATACTTAGTTCATTTTGGAGGCTCAAAAATAAAGATCTTTATTAACTATTGTAGGTTAAACAACCATTCTAAAGTGATATTTCCAATTTTATTTGAAATATTTTTCTATTAGGTTGTGTGAAGCTATTGTTCCAGTGGGATTCTGGAAAGCATAGCATGACTCTATACTAGTGAAGATTTTATGGTGTACCTTATTATGATTATAGTAGTGAACATGTTATTGGGGGCATCAAACCAATCATAGAAAAGATTAACCTCACATTGATATAGAACCTTGTAAAAAAATTATGTCATATTATATTTATTTATACTAAATTCAGGTAACGTAGATTATTCATATGACTGAATCATATACTATCAATTCAACATAGGTTAATTTTAAAATAAATATTTTTTTAAAAAAGTTCCTCTAATTCACCACACCCCATATCGGTGGTGCAACACATCCTTGGGATCTTCAAAAATTTAACAAATTCCCCATTTAATGTATGTATAACATGGTACTAATTTGATACAATTTTTTTGTAGATAAATGGAATAATCATAAAAAAGCCTAAATTTTAGATTAATCTTTATAAAGGATAATATTATTGAAAATAACTTCTTAGACTAGTGAAAAACAATTTTTTTTTTCTTAAGTGAGTTAGAGAAATTCCATGTGTTAAAGAAAAACATTCATGAGTAACCAAATTTTGAAATTTATCAACAAAATGAGTCTATATTCTCATTAGATACACAAAATAATTCACTAATTTTTTCCTTTAAGGGTTTTTTGGTTAAGAAAATGATTCTATTGTAAATAATGGAAATGTTATGATACTGAGAATGAATTTAAGTAATCTTTACCATGTTTTCTCAAAGTGTTGACAGTTAGTGAATCAGTACTGTGATGTCTAGATTCTATTATTGTCTCAATAACATATGTGGGAAAAAATTTAAACCATAAAAAGAAAAGGTAATTTTAAATCCCATAAATGTTTCTTCTAATAGCTAGTCAAGGTCATTATGGCCTAAAGATATCAATAATGATTCTTGTAATGGAATTGTTTATGATACATGAAGGGGAAATACAATAATTAGTATATTTAATGTAAGTTCTTCAAACCAACCATAAAAACCATGTTTTTAGAGGTGTTTTTCCAAAAAAACACTGTTAAATATCTACAAAAAAATCTCCATCCTCCCTTCCTGAGCACTGTGCACCCTCCCCTAGATCCATTTTCCCACTGTCCCTCCTCGAGCATGCCCACCCTTCCGGATCCCTTCTTTACCTTCATAATCCACACCTTTCCATTTCCCCATTAACCTAATTTCAATATGATTTTTTTTCACCAATGCAAGGTAATATATCTATATCTTCATTCATTATGATTCCTATTAGATTTCCTAAACTATCCCTAAATATTTAATAATACTGGTAAAGTTACTCATGATATCCTATTTATTAAAATAGTTATGAAATTTTTTATTTTTTCATTAGATTCTATTTCTCTATATTTTAATTCAGAGGAATTAATTATTGACCACTTGTTTATATACTACAAATTTTAAATATCTATGTGGTAGTTTATCTATGAACATTTTGAAATTTATATTATCATTACTATCATGTATTAACTATGTTTTCACTTATATATAGAGAGAGCCCCCAATTTCCAAATTCATTTGATAATAGGGGATTTGACTAAAAAAATTGGAAACATATTTTTTTATTTTCATAATTATTTATATGATAAATAATATATGGATAAATTTGAAACACCTATACTCTAATTTTTATAGTTTATTTTAGTATAGGCATTAGAATATTATGCGATTAGGTTTTCATTTATTTATTTTATTACTAATATTATTAGGTAATCTCTGTAAGAACCTGGTTCTTATTCTTGAGGTATAGGTTTCTTTTTTTCCTTTTTTCCTTAAGTGTTTTCGAGAAAATAACGAAAATGGGGAAAAATCCCAAAATCTGTTGGTATACGCCATGTACTTTTCCACACGTCGTGTACTTTGGCCGTGTAAGATGACTATAAAGGGCGTGTAGGCTTGTCAGCGATAAAGGGTGTAAAAACTGACTACCCACCGGGTACTTAGTATATACACGCCGTGTAATCAGTCAGCAGGTGAACAGTAAGGCGGTGGGAGTACCCTCCAGCAGAGAGACAGTACACGGCGTGTACATAGAAATACACGCTGTGTAATCATGTCGATAGATGAACAATGTGGCAGTGAAAAGTAGTAACCAGAGGAACAGTTAAAAAATGAAAAGTAAACGCTGTGTACTTGAGATTACATGCCGTGTAGTTTGATTTTTTCTCTTAAAAAGAGTAGTATCCTCTTCATTCGGCAGAGGAGGCAGTGGATGCATTTAGAGCACTAGGTGATAAGGCCAAATCTTGGAAGAGCTCCCGACTGCACATCTGGAATCATATTCTTCATCCATCGATCATGTTGGAACTGTGTGGGTGAGTTCTTCCCTCTACGTGAGTCTTTCCTTCCAGTTATTCCTCTAAGGTAAGTTATTTATATTTGAACGGGAAATATTTTATCCTAGATCTACACCATTCTTGGTCGTTTTGGAAGGCACCATTCGTGTATATTGATTAGAGGAGATCAAGGTAGGTGGTCTGATGTTTAATTCCAATTGTTGAGTGTTTCTATGTACTGTTGTGCTACGTGCCCATGTTTGGGGTGTCGTATGGCTGATTCCTTGACTAATTAAATACATATAATTTCATAGGTAATTTGGTAAATATGTATAAACTACTATTTGGGATCATTTCTTGGATCCAGGGCCACCCCGTGGGTGCGTTTCCCTTATTTAGCCGTTCATCCAGAATACCTGAGGGTATACTGTGATTTTAGCATGATTTGAATTTACTTGAGAGGAATTGTATATAAATTGATTGCTTATGTGTTGGGATCATCCCAGTTACTTTCTTAGACTAAGGGAAGTGTTTCATTTAGCCTATGGGAAACTTTTCTCATGCATATGGGCAGTAGTTTCTGTGCCTGTGGGCGACACATCATAGACCTACGGGCAATATTCGTTATGCCTGTGGGCAGTCACCTACGAGTTTTGATTCTGATTACCTGAGGGTAAGGATTTTCATGTCTACAGACAACGTTTAATTTGTATATTCACTATGGTGATTTATTATATTGTACCTTCCATGATAAAACACAAGCTTGGGATTGATAAATAATTAATAAAATGGAAATGTAATTGGTAGAGATAGTTACATTTGTGTAATGCCTAGTTTACTGTATTTTATTACTGCACTCTATTGTCTCACATTTTTACTGATAGTTGGGCATGGGCCTTTGGTGGTTGCCTACTGGGATTTATTTCTCACACCCTGTTTGGGTCATGTGTTGGGCCTAAAAAGATTATATTTCTACAGGTGTAGATAAGGGAAAGAGTCCCTATATAGGTACTTGATTATTGTAGAGGAGTAAGAGAGCATGAGACCAAGCTTAGGATTACGATGCCGCTGAGTTCCTATTGCGCTGCTTTATTTTGCTTTGCTGTATTTTTCCCTTGTATTTTATTGTTTTATATTGTAATGTATCCTGTTTTGGATGATTTATTAGACTTAGGTACATATTGCATCATTATATATGACGGCTGGTCTTTACTTTATTTTCATACTGTGTCTATTTCTGCATTGGTATTGTTTACTAATTCCGCATTTTGTATGTTTATATCTATTTCCACTATTCTACACTTTGAAAAATGAGGGCATAGTTTCCCCACTATCAGACCTAGGACCTCACTACTAGTTGGAAACCTCTGGCATTTGGGAAAATGTGCTTGAGGTCATGGGACCAACCGGGTTCGGGGCACCCGTTGTGTGGTGCCCGGATTCAGGACGTTACAAAGTGGTATAAAAGGGTTCTTTTCTCTTGACTTACTATTTGGTGCCTATATCCTGGGATGATATGAAATAGGTACTTGGTAATAAGTTGTGCCTGAGAGTAGCTAACCCGTGTACAGGGAAAATCCCATTTACATCGTGTTACAATTTTTCTGATTTTTCAATTTTACAGTTGATTTGAATTTCACCGTTGGGTGATGCACTTGTGGTGTGCTGTTATATTTTTATATGTGGTTTCTATTTAGTTGAAACCTAATGAGATGAGGGTATTCCATCACATGCATCATTTAGGATCATGTTAGAATCACATGCCATGCCTAGTTTCCATGCCCTATAGGTGCATTAGAAATTGCATGTTGTTGTGATAGACGTTGTGCTAGTAAAATCATGATGTTGTGATAGATGCCTTGATAAAATAACTACTATTGATAGGGTATTGTTATGTAAGGTTTTGTAGAATCAACGCAAAACTTTGGTTCTTGAAGATTATGAGCCCTCATTGACCGGAATTTGGTGGGTCATTGATTGTTTACTTTTTTTATAACTTGTATAAGATGCCAATCTTTGATTCTTGGGGAGTATGGGCCCTCACAGATCCGAATTTGGCACTTAGGTGTTGTTTCTAGTGTTTTCTGGGCTTCATAGTAATTTATAAGGCTTACTATCTGGAAAATACTAGAATACACACCGTGTAGTTTTGACTACATGCCATGTATTCTTCTGTTTGGGAAGAAATGAAAAACATTTAAGTACACGCCATGTACCATATGTAAACGCCATATAGTTTCTACCGGTGTCACATGCCGTGTAGGAAGAAACACGAGATAGTGAAACTTTGAGGGCACACGCCGTGTACTGATTGTACATGCTGTGTTGTGTTGACCTTGTGTCTGCTGTGTAACTAACAACACGGATGGAAATATCTGACCATATACACGTCGTGGCAATGACGTAGACACCGTGTAGTTTGACATGGGGACCCAACCATGTATCTAATAAACATGGGTCAATGTTACCTCTTCTTCAACATGCCGTGTACCTGAGGGACACACAATGTAGTCTTGACCGGTGAGAGACCATGTGGACTCAGACGTGTGGCTGGGGAAACAAGGTGGTGTACACACTGCATTCTGGTTTAACACGCCGTGTAGTGTCACCCGAGTAGTTGGCCGTGTCACTAAAAACACGGGCAATTGGAATCTAATCCGTACATGCCGTGTCTATCTGGAACACGCCGTATAGTGTGAGCTGTGTACCTGGTTGTGTAACGGACAACATGGGTCCTTGAAGCTCATCTAGTACATGTTGTGTAGACCTCATACACGCTGTGTAGTATCATTCATAATAGAGCTGTGTGGCTAAGCCGTGCAGAAGGACTCAGACAGGGGAAGAAAATTCAAGTACACGCCATGTGTGTGGGAAACACACCGTGTGTTTGGGGTGTTACACGACCAGGTTTGGCAGAGGTACACGCCCATGTGAAAGTATTATGGGAACATGCCGTGTAGTTATTATACACTCCATGTATTCTTGTTTTGTCAAACTTGAATGTTTTCTTTCTCCTATCCCCTTCTTACGTTTCCAGTTCTTGGTCCTTGATAATCTTAATCTAAGGCGTGTGTGTGAATTTGTAGAGTCATGTTGCCGAGATGACCACGAGATGTTCTCCAAGATAGTGACAATGAGTATACTCTAGAGATGGTAGATAATGGGCTACCGATGGATCCTTTAGCTGAGACAGATACTGCGCCAGCCGTTATACCGGGCATAGGCGCTGATGCACAGTTCCATGAAGGCTTCATGCGGTTCATGCAGACCTTCCAGGTAGCACCCCCGGTTGCCACATCTATGGAAAATATGACTCGTATATTCTATTAGCATCATCCGCCTATGTTTTTAGGGGATGGTGGACCATAGGTTACGGAGTCTTGGCTGGGTTCTATGAAGACTATTTTCGAGCATCTGGAGATTCCTCTAAGGAGGAGGGTCAAGCTCGCTACTTACATGCTACGGGATTTCTCCAAGAGATGGTGGGATGTTACCACCCAGACTGAGCATCATAGAGACATGGAGTAGGAAAAGTTTTAGGTGGTCTTCTATAAATTTTTCTTTTCGGAGATGCTGAGGGAAGATAGAGCTCGAGAGTTCATGAATCTACAGTAGAGTACCATGTCGGTGATGGACTATTCTTCCCACTTCACCGAGCTACAGTGCTTTGTACCTATTCTGGTGGGTGATGAGGAATTGAGGGATTGACACATTGAGGATGGTCTTCGATATGAAATCCGTGAATTGGTGAACATTTTTAGGTTGCCTACAGTGCATGCTATTGTGAACCTGACACTGATTACTGAGCGGAACCTACGAAAAGCAAGTGGTGCAGGTCAGGGCGGTTCGGCACCAGTTTCTGGTACTATTTCTACCGGTAAGAGGAAGAGACAGATGGATTTCTCTCACAGTGGCATTACTATCCAGAATATTTCTTCAGGTGGCCAGGTTATGTGCTACTAGTGTGTTAGAGAGGGGCACAAGAGACCTCAGTGTCCACATGACCCAGTGGACTGTCGGGCTTGTGGAAGGATGAGTCATCTCTAGAGTTTTTCTAGGGAGTTTCTACCAGTGGCTAGTGAGAGGGGTTCTATGCAGACTCTGCGTGTGGGAGCAGGTCCAACATATTCTTACTAGTGAGGGAATTTGGGATACATCGTGACTTTCTGGCTGAGGTGGTGGTCATGACCGTGGTAGCCAGACACCAGGATCTCAGAGACAGCAGGGCAAGTCAGCTCAGGGTAGCCAGGCTGTGTTGCAGGCCCCCGACATTGGGTAGGCATATTCAATGCAACAGATCCAATAGAAGCAGGATCCTGGACCTTCAAATATCATAGGTACTATTCTAGTAGCTTCTGTTCTATCTTCAGTACTTTTCAATACTGGTGCTACACATATCTTTATATCTATGCTCGTTGTGGAGAACCTTGGGCTACATGTTTCTTCTTCTTCTTCTGACATCATGATTCTATACACTCCATTCGGATCTAGAGCGGCAGGTGTGCATCAGTGTAGGGAGTTCCCCTAGAGGTTGGTGGTTGTCACTTTCTATGGGACCTCTATGTATTAGAGATGAAGAGCTATGGCGTCATTCTCAGGATGGACTGGTTGGTACCCTTTAATGCCTTGGTGGATTTCTATTGTTGCAGGGTGAGTTTGACGTCACCAGAGGGTGAAGAGTTTCTATACAAGGGTGACTGAGATGTCCAGGAGAGCCGAGCTGGACCCGAGCATCGTGGGCGAGGTGGTGTGACAACCCAGATTGTGAGTTTATATCTGGATGACCAGGGAACTTGTCAGAAGTATTTCCCACCAGTGGTTTATCGTTTCAGGGATGTATTCCCGAACGACTTTTCAGGTCTTCCTCTAGAGAGACAGGTTGATTTTTCTATTGAGCTTGTGCCAAGAGCAGCACCAGTGTCCATTACTCTTTATAGTATGGCTACACCAGAGTTGCAGGAAGTCAAGAGGTAGTTAGAGGAGATGCAGGAAAATGGTTTCATCCAACCCAGTACTTCTCCTTGGGGTTCTCTTGTCCTGTTTGCAAAGAAGGCAGACGATACCCTCAGACTTTGTGTGGATTATCTGAAGTTGAACCAGTTGACGGTCAAGATCTGATATCCCTTTCCAAGGATTTATGATCTTTTTGATCAACTTTGAGGGGCATGAGTGTTCTCAAAGATTGAATTGAGATCCAGATATCATCAGTTACGTGTTAGACCATCATACATACCTCTTATAGCTTTTCAGAGCAGATATAGTCTATAAAAGTACTTGGTTATGCTATTCGGACTCCTGAACGCACTAGCAGTTTTCATGGATTTGATGAATCATGTGTTCCACCCATATCTGGATTATTTTGTGGTAGTCTTCGTGGATGATATCTTGGTGTACTCTCACAATCAACACGACTGTGATACATATCTTGAGATTGTATTGAGTACACTAAGAGAGCATAATCTATATGCTAATATCTCAAAGTGCCACTTTTGGATAGACCAGATACACTTCCAGGGTCATATCATCTTAGAGGCAGGTGTTGTAGTAGTCCCAGAGAGAGTGAGACTAGTAGTTTCCTAAGGGAAGCCTAAGAACGTGATTGAGATATAGAGTTTCTTGGGTCTGGATGGTTACTACAAGATCTTTATAAAATACTTATCCCGCTTAGCAGCACCGTTGATGGGTTTGAATAAGAAGGGTATGAAGTTCATTTGGTCAGAAGCTTGTGACACATCCTTTCAGGAGCTGAAGGGAAGGTTGACATCAGAACCGGTCCAGAAACTTCTAGATCAAGGGAATATCTATAAAATTTACTGTGATGCATCAGGTATTGGGCTGGGAGCAGCGTTGATGCAAGGCGATCGAGTAGTTGCGTATGGGTCTCGGCAGTTGAGGCCACATGAGAGGAATTACCCAACGCATGATCTCGAGTTGGCCGCAGTTGTTCATGCGTTATGTTGTTGGAGACATTATCTCTTAGGAGAGAATTTTTTGGTGTTTACGGACAAAAAAAGTCTGAAATATATATTTACCCAGCGTGACTTGAACTTGAGACAGTGAAGGTGGGTTGAATACTTTCAGTCCTTCAACTTTGAGCTTGCCTATACACCTGGTATGGGTAATGCAGTTGCTGATGCACTGAGTAGGAGGACTCAGTTACAGGCAGTACAGGAGGCCAGTGGTGAGTGGAAGCTCATGGCTTTGTTCTCTGAGATGCATTTGGAGGTGCATGATAGTCAGGGGAAAACCTATATTTCTTCCTTAGTTATGACTTCTACCTTCCTTGATAGAGTGAGGATGAGACAACTATTAGATTCAGAAGGCCTAGTTCTACGAGATTCAGTGCCAAGTGAGTACCCTCCTCTTGTTTGGACAATAGGCGATGATGAGGTACTGTATATCCATGAATGAGTGTGGGTTCCAGGGGATATACGTGAGGAGCTGATGCAGGAGTTTCATGCTTTAGCTTGGGCAGTGCATCCCAGAGTTTCCAAAATGTACTGTGACTTGAGACATCGGTATTGGTGGCCGAGTATGAAACAGAAGGTAGCTAGTTTTGTTATGAGATGTTCCACTTGTCAGTGGGTGACGACAGAGCATCAGAGGCCAGCTCGACTGTTACAACAGTTACCCATTCCAGAGTGGAAATGGGATGATGTCGTGATGGACTTCGTGGCTGGGTTGCCGAGGTCACCTCGAGGCAATGATGCCATGTGGGTTATTGTAGACAGACTTACGAAGGTAGCTCACTTTTTTTTGATCAAGGATACCTTCGGTGTTGATGAGCTTGGGAATTTGTATTTCTGAGAGGCAGTACGTCTTCAGGGGTTCTCTCGTTCTATCGTTCCAGATAGGGAAACATTTTTTACATCTCATTTCTGGCAGAGTTTTCAGAGGGAACTGGGTACACAGGTGCTTCTAAGCACAACTTACCACCCTCAGACCTATGGCCAGTCAGAGCGTACGATACAGGTGCTTGAGCACATGTTGCGCGCATGCGTCCTAGACTTTGGGGGCTCTTGGTAGAAGCAAATACCCCTAGTCATGTTTGATGATAATAATAGTTTTTAGGAAACTATTGAAATGAAACATTATGAGGATTTATATGGTAGGCCATGCTGATCACCCTTGTGCTTGTTAGAGGTAGGTGAGGCAGCTTTAATGGGACTACGTCTCATGCAGGAGACTTCTGAATAGGTCCAGTTGATTCAGAAACAGATGGATACTACACAGTCACATCAGAAATCTTATGCTGATCGCCGTAGATGACCATTTGAGTTCATGGTCGTGGAATAGGTTTTCTTGTGTGTTTGAAAGAGGTTGGGTCACAGGAAGATCCGGAGATAGGGTAAACTTTCACCGGGGTATGTGGGGACATTTGAGATTCTGGAGAGAGTCAGGCCAGTTGACTATCGATTGCAGTTACCACAGAGGTATCGGGCCATGCACGACGTCTTCCACATATCCCAACTATTCCGTTATCACTCAGACCCATTTCACATTTTTCCGCCTAAGGAGGTTGAACTTCAGGTAGATACATCCTTTGAGGAGAATCTGATTCGTATTGTTGATAGGAGCACGGAAGTTCTCCGAGGCCAGTCAGTTCCTCTCATATGGGTGCTATTGGAGCATGGCCAAGTGCATGAAGAAACCTGAGAGTGGGAGACCGACGTACGTGTTTAGTGTCCAGAGTTGTTCTCGGCCCCATCTTCACCACCCTTGGAGGGGTAATTCGGGGATGAATTTCTTTAAGGGGGAAGTTTGTAAGAAACCTGTTCTTATTCTTGAGGTACGAGTTTCATTTTTTCCTTTTTCCTTATGTGTTTTGGAGAAAATAAAGAAATTGGGAAAAAATCCCAAAATTTGTGGGTACAAGCTGTGTACTTTTCCACACGTTATGTACTTTGGCCGTGTATAATGAGTATACATGGCGTGTAGGCCTGTCGGTGATGAAGGGTGTAAAAAATGACTACACGCCATGTACTTAGTATATACACGCCGTGTAATCAGTCAGCAGGTGAATAGTAAGGCAGTGGGAGTATCCTCCAGTGGAGCGACAATATACAACATGTACATAGAAATACACGCCGTGAAGTCATGTCGATAGATGAACAGTGTGGCGGTGAAAAGTAGCCGCCAAAGGAATAGTTAAAAAATGAAAAGTACACGCGGTGTACTTGAGAGTACACACCGTGTAGTTTGTTTTTTTCTCTTAAAACGAGTAGTATCCTCCTCATTTGGCAGAAGAGATAGTGGATTCATTTGGTGCACTAAGAGAGAAGGTCGAAGCTTGGAAGAGCTTCCGACATCACACCGGGATCAGATTCTTCTGCCATCAATCACGTTGGAACTGTGCGGTTGAGTTCTTCCCTCTCCATGAGTATTTCCTACCAATTCTTCCCCTAAGGGAAGTTATTTACGTTTGACCAGGAAATATTTTATCCCAAATCTATGCCATTCTTGGTCATTTAGGGAGGCGTCGTTCACATATATTGATCATAAGAGATCAAGGTAGGTGGTCTGATGTTTAATTCCAACTGTTGAGTGTTTCTATGTACCATTGTGATATGAACCCATGTTTGGGATGTCATATGGCCGAGTCCTTGACTAATTAAATACCTATAATTTCATAGGTAATTTGGTGAATATGTATAAACTGCTATTTGGGATCATTGCTTGGATCCAGGGCCTCCCCGTGTTTGCATTTCCCTTGTTTCGCCATTTGGACAGGATACCCGAGGGTATACTGTGATTTTAGAATGCTTTGAATTGCCTTGAGAGTAATTATATATAAATTTCATTCTTATGTGTTGGGATCGGCCCAGTTACTTGCTTAGCCTGAGGGCAATGTTTCATTTAGCCGGCAGGAAACTTTTCTCATGCCTGTGGGCAGTAGTTTCCGTGCCTATGGGAAACACCTCGCACGCCTATGAAAAATATTCATTATGCCTATGGGCAGTCACCTGTGGGTTTCGATTATGATTACTTGAGGGTAAGGATTTGCATGTATGCGGACAATGTTTACTTTGTATATTCACTGTGGTGATTAATTATTTTGTTCCTACCAAGCTAAAACACAAGCATGGGATTGATAAATAATTAATAAAATGGCAATGTAATTGGTAGATATAGTTACTTTTGAGTACTACCTAGTTTACTGCTTTTTATTACTGCATACTACCATTGCACATTTTTACTGACAGTTGGGCATGGGCCTTTGGTGGTTGCCTACTAGGATTTATTTCTCACACCCTGTTTGGGTCATGTCTTGGGAACAAACATATTATATTTCTGCAGGCGTAGATAAGGGAAAAAGTCCTTATATAGGTACTTGATTGTTGCAGAGGAGTGGGAGAGCATGGGACCGAATTTAGGCTTGCGATGCTGCTGAGTTCCTGTTGCGCTGCTTTATTTCGCTTTGCCGTATTTGTCCCTTGTATTGTATTGTTTCAGATTGTAGTGTATCATGTTTTGGTTGCTTTCTTAGACTTAGGGACATATTGCAACATTATATATGACTACTGGTCTTTTCTTTATTTTCTTACTGTGTCCATTTCAGAATTGATATTGTTTACTGCTTCCACATTTTGTATGTTTATATCTATTTCCGCTGCGCTACACTTTGACAAATGAGGGCATAGTTTCCACACTATCAGACTTAGGCCCTCACTGCTAGTCGGCAGCCTCTAGCGTTTGGGGAAATGCGCTTGAGGTCATGTGACCAACCGGGTTCAGGGAACCCATTGTGTGGCACTCGGATCTGGGACGTTACAATCTCAAAGGTGATTTGATTGTTGTGAGGGATAATAATTTGAGATATTTTAAATGATATAAAAATTAATGAAAATTAATGAGAATTTGGAAAATTAAGATATTATGGGAGATATATGATCGTATATACATGCATGCATTAAATATTTATGTAATTTAAGTGGTGATGCATGCTCATAATTTTCTATATATCCAACACCTGTGATATGAGAGATATATTCCCTTATCAATTATCTAGGCTTTATAATATTTATTTTTAGTATTGCACATATATTATCATATTTAAATTTATTTTTTAGGAATTAAGTGTTCAATTTTTAAAAGTAAAACATTGTACTTGTTTTTGAAATATATGTTTTGAATTTTTTGAATTTTTTTAATGAAAGAAATACCGAGGAAAAAAAATTTAGTGATAATAGTCACTCAATGAAATACGATCCACCTGCCATCTAGACATCATCAAATTTTATAGAATATGCCTCACATTCTCTATCTGGAAAGTCCTCTAACTATATCCCAATGGAATTTGGAACAGCCTATTCTACCTAATTGTATATGGAACACATCTTAATTATACATCTACCACGAGAGTGGTTTTATAAAAAGTTATTTTGTACAAACATTTTTCATTCATTGAGAGAGTTGGGGGCTATTGCAGTTACCCAATGATGATATTGGAGTGTCATGATTATAATTATAAATTTTAATGTAAAAAAAATATTCCATTTTTATACTAGTAGAATTTTTTTCCAATCATACGAAGACAATAATATTAAATAGAAAAATACTAATTGTTTATATGTGTGGAAGTTGAATGATATTAAGATAGTGGTTCCATTTTCTTGTTTGGGGT
Organism: Viscum album; assembly: GCA_963277665.1. Taxonomy (NCBI): domain Eukaryota; kingdom Viridiplantae; phylum Streptophyta; class Magnoliopsida; order Santalales; family Viscaceae; genus Viscum; species Viscum album. The sequence goes on along the minus strand of OY728133.1, from coordinate 1,571,134,923 downwards.
TCTGATAGAGGATTCTAGGGGAACAATAAGTCAGGTATTAGTCTAACTAGATTACGATCCATCAACCCTTCCCATTACTTAGATTGGATACACATATAGTTTCCTTTAAAGAATGAGGTATTTGATTCAAATATGTAGGTAATTTTAATAAATTAATCACCACTAATGAAATTGAATTATATTAGGTAATAGAATTCTAATAATTTTGATAAATTATTTTTTATTTTAGTTATTTAATTCTATAGTTCCTGACGCTATCATGCATTAATGGCTGATAGAAAATTTGAGTAATATATAGAAGTATTTTAAAATGGTACTATGTAATTAGTTTGATTATACATCAATAACTCTTTCACATATATTTTATAAGGTGCCTCGAAGTGTACAATGGGAGTAGTGGAAAGTTTTTTGTTCATAGTCATCTCTATGAGAAGAATATGGTATTGAATAATCAATTATTATCTTAATATCATTTTATTAATAAGTAAAAATATTTTATTAAATTAATTTTAATTTATTAGAAGATGTCTTTAAGAAACATTAATCAAGTTATGTGAAAAAATCACCCCTTACACATATTTTTCGAAGAGTTTTTTTGAGAAAAAGGTTTTCCATGGTAATATTTTCATGAATTAAAAAATTTATATGTTAAATATTATTTGTTTCCCATATTAAAATATTTATCTTTATTTTTTTAACATAGAAAAGGCTCTAGTTTGATAAATTTCCCGGTTGGATGTTTTTTTAGATTTTTATACCAAACCCAATAATAGATATGTTGTTGAGCCCACCAAAGACACTAAGGTACACAATTTTATATTTTATATTTTTTAATATTTTTTATTTTAATTTCAATTGAAAATATATTTGATTAGAAGGTAAAAGTAGGATATTTTTTGGATTCCAACCCCACAGACTTATACTAGGTCTCCTAAGATGTTCTCCTTGTTTATATTATTAGGTTGGATCATCCCAGTCATGTGCGTAGTATGGGTTTTAGACCATCCCCATCCCATGTATTTGGTAGTTTGTCTAGGTCATTTTATATATGCATATATTTTCTAGGTTGAAGTTATCCTATCCATCCAAAAACTCATAGGGAATTAATTATTATGAAAGACACAATTTAAGAGTAGTGGAACATAATTCCGGAATGGGATAATCATATAAAAAATCAGGATGTGGAATTAATCACTCAAAAAAATTAATTTATTGAATTATATAAAAATTAAACTAGAAATATCCCAGTTGAGATCACCACAATGGTTGGAAAATGTTACCATGTAAATTTTAAAATTTCTTAACCATATAGAATACTAATTTTTATTATATTAAGTTAGTGTTTGTGTGTGTGTATAAGTTTGTCTCAATTTTAATAAAATTATATTGCAGATGTTGAAAATATGGAGTGGATTTAGGGTGGTTATCACTAATTAGTATATAATTATAACGAGTATTGATTTTTAAATCCATATTGGTGACATTGAATAAAGAAAAATAGTACATATAAATTATAGGTGATGTTTTTATAATTTATTTTCTTCTTTGGATTATTATTTGGGTTTATGATGTTGTTGTAAATTATTCAGTGATAAATTATTCTATGGTTTGATTTCATTTCAAGTTAATTAATCAATTCAATTTTTTTTTCAATTTATTCTTATTTGGTTCAGTTTGTTATGATTTATTTTTTTCATTAATTAATTTTTTTTGGAGATTATTTTATCTCTTGTAAGTGATTTTTTACTTGTTATAGAATTAATGTTCAGGATATTATTTTTACTCAAATAATTTTTTTAATTAGAAAAAAATCAATATTTTGGTGATTTTATTTATTTGTTTAAGTGATTTTTTTTTTCAGTTGAGGTCAATAGGTTTTTTATGTGATTATTTTTTATTTGTTTTGAAATTTTTTTTACATACTTTATGCTAAGTGTCTAATTTTTTTACTTTTTTCAGTATATATTACATTAAATATATGTTTTGAAATTTATTTTCTAAAATTTTATAAATTTTTATACGAGTTTATTTGTTTTTACTTTCTATTGATTTATATTAGTTTCATTCATTTAAGCCAGTTATATTGAGTTTTATTTATGTATATCTGGTCAGGTATTATCTGGTGGGTTAGTTTCATTTAGATTAATTTAGTCCAGACCAATATTATTAAAGAAAACTTAATTTAGGTTATCTTTAGTCAATTCGGTTTAGTTTTTCTCTATTATTTAATTTTGTTGAAGTTTGGTCAGGTCAACTCCTTTAGTTCAATTTTTTATCTGAAATATATTCTCTCAAATAATTTAGGTGAAATTCACTTCATAAAATTTGATTGGGGTTTCTTATTGTTCAATTATGTTATTTTTTATTCACTTTGTTTCAAATCAGTTTAGTTTGGTTTGTCTCAATTTGGTAAAATTCAGTTCTGTCAAATTTAAAGATGTCTAGTTAAGTTTAATTTGGTGTGCTTCAGTTCGATGTAGCTTGGTTTAGTTTAATAATAGTCAATTCAGATTAATTCTTTTAGGTTTAGTGTCATTTCATTTAGTTAGTATTGTTATAATTTTATTTAGTGTCATTTATTATGGATCATGTTAGGTCTGATCATGTCTGGCCGGTATTGTTCCATTTCATTTGATCTGATTTAGTTTAATGAATTTAATTTGATTTGACTTGAATTACATTTCATTATATCTGGTTGGTTTGTTTAGGTTTTGATTATGTTTTAATTGGTTTAATTCATTTTGGGTTGAATCATTTCAAATCCATTCATTTTAATTCAATAAATTTTATTTCTATTTGATCCAAGTACACTCTAGTTCAGGTAAGATAATATTTTTTTTCATTGGTTTGGTTCATGTTATTTCTATTGAATTATTCTTAGTTTATTATAGATTTATTTATTCAATTAGGATTGATTATTTTTATTTGTTTAGGTCTAAATTAGTTTATTTTACATTTTCAAACCCTATTTTAATGTGATTTATTTTATTTGGTTTAGTTCATTTCAGTGTTGGTTGAGTCAGATATGTTTTATCAATTTTTTCTAGTGTAAAATTTAATTGAAATTTAAAACACTTGTATATATTCCTATCATTTATAGGTAGTTTAATCCGTTACTTAATAGTTTTTTTATATATAGTGTAAGTTTAAACCTCTATATGAATCTATAAAAAATAAAAAATAAAACAATTGTTAGATATGTAAAAAACATAATTGATTTTTTGTGACACTTCCATTAAACTTCCATGAAATTAATAAAACCAATTAAAATATATCTTGATGAATTATTCCATAACGGTTAACATAAACCATCATGAAATAATTTCATTGTGTTTTAAACATACGGGAAACCCAAAAATAACAATCGCTAATGACACTATTCTTATAGTGGGATTTTTGATATTCCATGGAGTGTACAAGTTAGGTATAAGTGTTATATAAATTAATTTTTAAGTTTTAAAAATTAAATGATAAACAAGTATAATTTTTAAGTAGAAATAATGTCTCTAAAATTATGTTTTTAACATCGGTTTCTGAGAATTTGACCTTAATAGTGATTTGGTGAAATTTTAAGATTATTTTTTTTATAAAATCAACACTAAAAGGTCTTGTGAATAACCTTTAACATAAGTTTTATATATAACTAATATCAAAAATTATCCAAAAGATATTTTAATGTATATTTTATAAATAACTAACATTAAAAATTATAAAAAAATATTTAACGCCGTTTAAAAAAAATGGATATTAAAATTAACAAAAACAATTAACATTAGTTTTTTTAAAATCAATATTAAAAGTGTTTAAATAAAATATAAAGACCTTTAATCCCTCATTTATTTTTCTTTGAAGCCCTATTCTTCTTGAAAAACTTTGTCACCGATGACACCTGATGACCTTCAGCTATGATCGATATCATTTTTCAACCTATTTTAATCATCATTTCATGATCATTTGTCCTCAATATTTAATATTTTATCTTTATTTTATGATAAAAAAATATTATTTAGTTCCTGGAATCCCTAAAACCATTAACCAACAACCGTAGTTTGATATTTTTGTTGGAAATTGTTTCTAGTTTGTTTTTGGATTTGTTATTCAATATTGTAGCGTTTGACCTATTCCCACTGACTTTTAGGGAGTATATCAAAATTAAGGATCTATTTTGAATTATCAACCTCCAAATTTTGAAATTTATTTTATTTATATTTGAAGATGATATAATTATCTATTAGGTATAAATTTAATTATTTCATTTGTTTGTATGAATTTTATTTTCAGTTATAATTGTTTTTGTTAAAAAAAATTTAATGGTATAAATTTTTAGCTATTATAAATTATTTTTCACTATCATTTTTTATTTTCTGGAAATATTTATATTTAAAATTTTTTTATTTATAAATTTTTTATCGTTATAATTTTTTTTGTTTGAAATAGTTTCTTTAATTCATTTTTGTATTTATAAATTGTTTTTAAGAAAAAATATTTTTTAAAAATTTATATATGTTTAAATTAGCAGTTTTTAAATAATATTAATAACTTGTATTTAAAATTTTCAATGATATGTTTTCATAATTATGTATAATTTGTTTATGATAAAATATTTATCAATAATTGATTGTTTTTATTATATGTTATTTTACTTTAAAAGTTATGTATTTATATGTATATTTTTAAAATTTTATATGTTTTAATATATTCACTTTTTATATTGTTCTATTAGGTAATTAGTGGATCATAATTGGATAAATTTATGAATTACCTCTGATGAATATGAGAAAGGTGTTGATGATTTCATGGAATTTTCTAAAAAAATATTCAAAATAAAGAATTAATTTTATTTCCATGCATGAAGTGTTTTAAAATGAGAAATATAAATTCCCTAGAAATCAAAAATCATCTATTTTCTATGGTTTTATACATAATTATAGAAATTTGATCTAACATGGTGAATTATATGAAAATTAAACATCTAATATTGATGAAAATATTCAACACTAGACAGAGGATTATATAGATGAATTAATTTATGATGTAGGCATGGAATCCATCTAAAAAATTGAAACTATTAATTGATTGTATGGAGATTATGATGAACCATCATTCTCAAATTACCCTAAATTAATATTTTTATCAATAGTTCTAATATTAGGTAACTTGAAAGTAATATATGGGTGTAGTGATAAAAGTTTCTTTGAATTGCTTGAACTTTTAAAAGAGCTACTTCTAGAAGGAAACAATATTTAAAATTCAAAATACGTTGTAAATAAATTATTATTCTCAATGGGATTATGGTATGAAGATATACATTCATTCCCCAACTATTGTGTACTTTATAATAATAAATATGATTCTTTATTAAAATATCCCAAATTAAGGACATCACAATATAATATGGATGAAAAATTTAACTTTGATCCATTCTCAGGTTTCGACATCAAACCTATTTTTTAATCAATTTCATACCATCCAATAATTTCTTGTTTGAAGAATCTATTTAATAATAAAAAAGATATAAAAATTTTAACATAAAATATAGATGAGAACATCTATGATAGAAACTTATTCCACCCTGATCATTCACCAAAGTGGAATATATTTAATAAAAAATTTACTGATTTTGTAAGTGAAGCTAGTATCAGAATGTGAGTATGCATAGATGGAATGAATCTATATCAGAGCCTTAGTAGCCGACATTTTTCATGACTAGTTTTTTTGTTACTTTACAAAATTTCTCCATAGATATGTACGACTAAAAATTACATTATGGTGATCTTGATTATTTATCAACTAATATTGTCAAGAAACAATATTGATTTATATATTTCACTATTTATTGATGATTTGAAATCTCTGTGGAAGATAGTTGTTACAATTTTTGATGCCTAGAATAAAAAGTATTCTCTTTTAAGTGCTATGATAATGTTCACTATAAACAACTTTCCTAAATATGGAAACATTCTTGGATATAGTGTTGAGGGGCATAAATTATTTCTAATTCTTGAAGATGATACTTAATATTATCAATTTTAGAATGGAAGAAATAAAGTTCACATGATACATCAAATATTTTTTCCGAATTTATCATAGATCGAAAAAATAATTTAATGGTTTACAGGAATATAATCCCCCCACAATCGTTGTTAGTTGAAGAATATTTCAGCAATGTTAAAAATATTGATTTCACATTTATAAATAAAGGAAGTTCTAGTAATTATAAAAATATAAATAAGGAACAATCTATCTTATTTGAACTACCTTATTCGATGTTTTTATAGATAAAACATAACATTGATGTTATGATTGTTTAGAAAAACATATGCGATAGTTTTATTGGGACACTAAAAAAATGAAAAATAAAAGATGAATTACATGATAGATTGGACCTGATATCCATGGGAATAAATTTGAAGTTATCTCCAACTATGAAAAGAAATAGAACATATTTACCTCCATATTTTCACATATGAATCAAGTGTGAGAAGATGATTTTTTTCAGTGTCGACATGGTATTAATGTAAAGACTCTGACCCCAGTTTCTCAGAGCCGGTGCCTTATATTAATACATTTGTATAAAAGAAAATAAATTAGTATCCTGAAGGACCTAATAGTTTAGTATTTTTGGAAAAAAATACAAATATAATATTTACATTAAAACATTAAAGGAAATTCAATATTGAAATTCCATTGGAAACATCCATAACTCTTAGATTATCCCTAAATATCATTCATAATATTCATATTCATATCCTAGGGAAAAATAAAACATAAAAAATGAGTGATATTATATGCTCATTAAGGGTATGTAATACCTTATAAGTTATCATAAATATAAACATTAGGCATGGTCAATAACTAAAAACACATGCCTTTAAAAATAAAATTGAATATAATATGGAAGGAATGAAAGATGAGAAAATAAATCCATATAACTAATCATAAGAGAATGAACCTTAGTCATGTATATTCTAATAGTAAAATATCACATGGTTTCTCAATTAATAAAATCATAATGAGGGAATTCATAATTCTAGACATCTGAAACATATCGTTAAGGCCTCAACCAAGATGTCTGAAAATACTAGGGTAAAGCCTCAACCAAAACCCAATTCTGTTTTGTCTCATGAAACCTACCGATGAATAGAGGGGCTATATAAGGACACACCCATCAATTTATAAGTCTAATTAATTCCTCATAAGAATGTATATAAACATAAACAACATGAACATATGAAGTTTAAATAACCATCCCCAATCTGTAATTATCATCACTAACCAATCTGAGCAGTATGATGAATGGTAACAAGATAGAACATACACAATCAAACTAGTCATAAAACATTTAATAACATATGGTTAATGAAAATAATAATATATCAAAATCAATAAATCATAAAATTCAAAATATATTTTTAAATAGATGAAAATACACTAATAAAATCATCGAGGAATTCTTGAGAGAAATACCCCATTTACTTTTCTTAGAAGAGTTATTTCAGAAAAATCATTTTTATTTTTCATAATTGTTTGTATAAAACCAGTATTGAACACATATATTTTTTCATGAATAAATTAGTTATATTAGAAAAATAATGGTGTATTAAAATAGATTATGTATGGTACTTGAAAATGGAGTAAGTAATCGAGACATTCCCTTTAATCGGGCTTGCGAATCGGGAAGAATTGAAAAGGGAACCTTAAAAAAACATATATTTGTTGTAAAAAAAGGATAAAATATTATGGAAACATGATTTTGGAATTTATAAACCTGATTTATAATAATTATAGAAAAATAATGAATAATTACATTGGTTTATAGAGGAAAATATAATAACCCGAATGAAAATGGAGGTCCAGGAAGAAAACCTTACCTTATATTTGAATGTGTTCTGCAATTGACCATAACATCATGAATAATCAAATTAAATACATAAATTAATTAATTAATAACCTTATCTAAATTTATTTTATTTATTATAATTTTATTATGTTTATTTATGGATTTTTTGTTTATTTATAAGATACAATTTTATTGCTCGATAGCGTTTGTTTTATTGGTTTTTATGATCGATATGCTTGTATATGAGTATGGAAGTTTATGTAGAATGTGTATAATTATCAATAATTTAATTTATATGGTATTAATGAACATATTTAAGTTTAAATGGTTATATATATCATTTGGTTACATGGTATGAGGTTGAATCAATAGATAATACATTTAGTGATAATCGTTTACATTATTACAGCAATTATTTATCATAACAAACTCATTTTGTTTTATCATTTAGTATTTTGTAAATATGTTACTTCTAGAACATAATAAAGGTTTTAATACATATATTATATTCTTTTTTAACCATAAAAGTGGTTTTATTACTATCCTCGAAGGAGAAATTGATGAATGAAAATCTGTCATCCATGAAGGTTGTAAATCGACACCTCACGGATGATGATTTCATTTTTAAAATAAAACAGAATAATAAAGGAGTTTGATGATGGATTATTACATTAGCATAACAAAATTACACTATATGTATGGTAATGGAGTTATCCTGCTATTTTTATGAGGGTAGGTGTGGAGAGAATAATAAAAGAAAAGAACTTGGAAAGAAACTAAAAGGAAAAGGAAAAGGATTTTACCTCTAGAATACTCTTCCTTGAGAACACACACATATGGGTTTGTTGGAAGAATCACATTTTGGTGGAGATGGTTGGACTCACATCACAGTACATAAATCTTAAAATATGTAGAAATGGTATTGTGATGGTGTTTTCATTTTTTTATGCGAGAACTAACGCGCATGAGAGTGTGTTCTAATGGAAACACTTGGAGTCCCTTAAATAGAATGGCCTCCTGTGGTTTGTGGGGGGGGGGGGGTGGTGATTTCAATGCGATAGAGGATATCTCAGTGAATAAGGGTGTTTTATAAATTTCTAATGAGGGTTTGTAAGATATTCATAATTTCATGACTAATGTAGGATTGATTGATATGGGGTTTGTTGGAACTAAGTATACTTGGTGCAATAATAGAAGGGGAAACAATAGGGTTTGGAGCTGTCTGGACCGATAGCTAGTCAATATCCCAGGGTTGTATTTATTCTCCAAGATGGTGGCGAATCACATCCATCGGGCTCTTTCAGATCACACCATGATTCTTTTGGACGTTAAACAAGAGGACCAGAATAAGTGAGATTTTCAATATAATATCAACTGGCACTAGGATGAGAGCTTTAGGGCCATTCTGAAACGTTCATTTGTTAGTAAAGGGGTTGGGAGGTCTTGGAACGGATTGAACTTCTGGTTGAAACTTCTTAACGAGGATATTTATAGTTGGATAGAAAATAGAAATAAGGACAGTTATGGAGTGGAGAGACTATAATATGATATTAATATATTTGATGTGGATCTTTAAGATATGTGGGTTGATAATGACTTAATTTTTCTTTTTGATAAACACGTGTTGCTCCCAAATAAACTATTAGAGGTTGCGATGGATTTTAAACAATGGTCCCTGGTAAAGTGTCTTAAGGAGGGGGGCTATAATAGTGTATTCTTTCACGCATGCTTGAAGGAGAGGAGCTATATAAAAGTCAACCTCAATATGGAAAATGGTGTTTTCACGTCTGATGTTGATGTTGCGGGTTTTTTGGTGTTGGATCATTTCAAAGTATTTATTGCTGAGGAAGTTCCAGTGAGGAATGAGGAAACTCAGGGAACCAATACCGAGGATGAATTTTTGGGTAGTTTGTCTCCACTGATGAATGATTTAGATAATATTTCCTTGGATGTGTTGCCTACAGAGGAAGAAATCAAGGAGACAGTCTTTAGAATTCCCTAGGATAGTGCCCTAGTTCTGAATGGATTTCCAAGGGTATTCTTTGTTGCTTCTTGGAGGTGGTTGGTCTATAGGTGGTTGAGTACGTTCATGATTATTTTAGTGGGGGTTTGTTGATCATGGAAGTATGTGCTTCTCACATTGTTCTTATTCCAAAGATCAGAGACCCAATGAGTATTTGGTAATATAGACCCATATGCCTTTGAAATTTTTCCAATAATATCTTGTCTTCTCTGATTTCAACAAGGATGAGTAGAGTCCTTCCACGTTTATTATCAAGAGAGAAGCATGGATTCATTAGAGTACGTAGTATCTATTGGGCCAATGGGATCTCGAACGAATTTGTGAATGATCTCAACAAGCGGTCAATGGGAGCAAATGTCATCCTACAGGTGGACATGGACAAAGCATTTGATTGAATGGGTTAGAGATTTCTAATAAGTGTAATGAGAAGGTGTGGGTTTAAATATTATTTCTTCAATATTTTCTTCAAGTGCTTCTCCTCTCCTTGGATTACTACATCTATCTTGGGGAAATGCTTTGGTTTCTTTAAATCATTTTGTCAGGTGTGAAAAGGGTACCCTATTTCCCCAAGCTTGTTCATTTTAGTTCTAGATATTCTTTCTCGCAACTTATGAAAGGTAATGGAGGAGGGCAGGCTGTCTCCTTATCATGGTAGAAGCAGAATGGAAATTATATCATGCTTAATGTTTGCAGATGAAATTTTAATTTTCTGTAATGGGAGATGAAGATATTTAATGAATCTTATGGAGAGTTTGATCACCCATGGGAATTTGAGTGGGAAGGTGATTAATTATTTGAAAATATTTTCTTTCATTTACAAAAGGTGTCCCCAATGGTTCTGTAGAAGTATCCTCAACATTCTTGGATTCCAACAGTGATAGATGCCTATACACTACTTGGGCGTACCCATATCCCATGGTTGCATTAAGCAACCTCACTTCGAAGACATCATTACTTAGATGCTGGGAAGGATTCGGAGATAGAAGAACTAATTTTTATACTTAAATGGGAGGATGTCATTGGTTAACAACGTGTTGATATCTATACCAATGCATGTGTTCTTGGTGCTTCAGCCATCCAAAGGGGTCGTTAAGAGGATTGAAAATATTCCAAGTTCATTCGTGTGGTATTCCAATCAGATGGGATGTACCCATTGGGCATCCTAGGCTTATATGTCTAGAATAATTTAGGAGGGTGGAGTGGGTCTTCGCAATGTAAATGAAGCCATGCATGGTATGCAGTGAAGGAAGGATTGAGATATTATTAAGGGCGAGTCACCGTGGGCTTTGTTATTCAGGGAGCAGAATGGAGATCATTGGAATATGTTGGTTGTCGGGTCATGGTTTTCATGCTTGGTATGATGCATGGTTTATCATATTGAGGTCCATTAAGATTTGGCAATGTGGATTATCAGCCAATGGGATATTAGTTTCTTGAAGGCCAGTTGGGAGGGGGAGAAGCTGGAGGTTCCAGGTTGTCCACATCTGGACATTTCATTCAAGGAGGCTAGTGCTCAGCCTGAAATTTTTCTTACTATACTCAGCTCTGATCATATGAAGATTCATGAAGTTATCATTTTTAATGTTGAACCAGATAAATGATGCTTCACAGGGTTAACTTCGGGAAGGTTTTTCTCCAAGCACTATAGGAGATTGATTAATTTGAAAGCCCCCCCATGATGCCGAATCTATAAAAGTGTGGTTCTAGGAGATACCTTCAAAGATGAATTTTCTCATATGGAGTATCCGGAATAAATCACTCTCAATGAATGAGAACATCAAATGGAAGGGGGTCTTTTTGGCGTCTCGGTGTTTCTACTGTGAGCACCCACAACCTAGAATGATTACTAAACTCTTTTTTCAGAGTAGATGGGTGCATTATCTATGTTTACTATTATCTCCAAAACCATTTATCGATGGGTAGAATTCATATATACATGGATAAATCAATTCTTGGTTTCATGGAGTTGGAGGACGGGCTGGAATTTGTAAGGTTCTGGAACTCATCCTTGCTTCAGTTTGCAAGACAATTTGGGAGGTACACAATTAGGTTAGAGTAAGTTCCAGGTGGTCGCCTTTGTTCTTACAGATGTCGTTGAGGTTGCTCATACATTATCTATTATCACTTCTTCTAGGTAATCATATTATGGTTCCATTATGCGGACTTATTCACAGGCCTTGCAGACTCAACAGAAAGAAGGGTATTTGGATCAGGTGGATACCTCCTCTAAGAGGATTGAAGTTGAATGTTGATGGATCTTGTCTTGGGGGAACTGATGAGAGAAGGAGGGGTGCTTTGGGATCACTAAGGTTAAGTTATTTTGGGGTTCAGTTCTTACTATGGTATGGGTAAATCTTTAGGGGCGGAGGTGCCATCCCTTTTAACTGGCAATGAGATTTGTAGGGAGCTTGATCTTCAGGTGGCAGAGATAAAGTCCAACTCTAAAGTCTTGGTGACATCTATCCATAACTGGCATGACGTTACTTAGAACCCGATATATCTGATCTGGAGGTTCATCTCATATTTCAATCTTGGATAGAATGTTTTTCATATTTTTAGGGAAAGCAATTTTGCGGCCGACTTGCTTTCTCGCTTGGAGAACCCTACCGATGTTCTTGTCATTTATGACATCTTAGGATCTCTTATTATTGAGTGTATGGTGGTGATCCAAGGGGATTCCCTTGGCCTGCACCACTTCCGACATCCTTTAGGATGTTCTCAGTTGTTTCCTTCTACAAAGTCAATAAAAATTAATTTTCAGTCAAATATGAGAAATTTAATTTTTAATTAAAAGCATCATTAACTCTAAAAATACAGTTTTTAAAATTATAACTGATGTTATAACATTATAAAAAATTAAATAAGGTCTTATTAAATTATAATAAAATAATAAGATAACAAAATATTGATTTGTGAATACATATTATGAAAATGAATTTTATTTTAAATCATTTTATTAATTATAAAATTGTAATTAAATATTTATGTCTCACAAAAATACCAACACTTAATTATTAACTTTTAAAATATTAATTTACATATACCATGATATAATTATATGATAATATCATTAATAAGATGCCTAAATTGTATTTATACAGACATGGGTGAGGTTATTATTCATTCAAATGATTTACTATTCATAAGGTCCATATTACTATTCCTTAGGTCAATTTACTATTTCATCAGTATAGGTTCCTTAACTTATAGAGATACCTCTTATTTCATTCATTATTCATTTATGATGTTTTTATTGTGTTCAATAAGTGATTATATGTGATATATACTATATAAAAATAAGAAATAAAATTTCATTGATAGAGTTCTAGGTCGTTACATTCTCCCCTCCTATAAAAATTCCATCCTTAAAATTTCTAGATTATCACCCCACAAAATGATTTGGGTAGTTCTTTATTATAAGCTCCTCTAGCTCCCACATCACATATTAAATTTTATGAATTTTCTAAAGTACCTTTACAATCTGAGTTGTCTAATTCCTCAACACCTATTCTTTAGTGTAGAAAATCCAAATAGGCTCTTTATAGTAAGATAAGTTAGGTTCCAATTATATTCCTCTAGAAGTTAGTCCATGTTTTGTGTATGAAATGTAATTACTTAACAAGGATATGTGGAACACATTTTGTACCTTAAAAAGGATAGGGAAATTTCCAAATGATAATCCACAGTTCCAATTCTCTCAATAATTTCAAATGGACTAATGTAACTAGGGCTCAGTTTCCCTTTCTTCCAAAATCTTATAACACCATTCCATTGAGATACTTTCAAGAAAACAAGATCACCCACTTGAAAATCCAAATCCTTCTTTATATTATCACCATAGATATTTTTCCTACTTTGTGCTACTTTGATATCAATTTGAATTTTCTTTCCCTTTACTATTGTTTCCTCTACAAGCTTTGGGCCTACAAGCTTCCTTTCACCAACTTCATCCCAACATGTTGGTGTACGAAATCTCTTTACATACAGTGCCTCATATGGCACAATTTTAATACTTTAATAGAAACTATTATTGTAGAAAAAATATAAAAAAGGAAAATATTGATAAAAAATACCTTAAAATTCGAAGGAGCCTAACCTCAACATGTCTTATAATGTTTGAATAGTCCTTTTAGACTCCCTGTCAGTTTCAGGGAGATAAATAGTACTCAAACAAAGCTCTGTATCCAAATATTTATGAAGAATTTTCAAAATTTTTGATGTAAATAGTGGATTATGATCCAACACAATAGAAAGAGGTTCTCCATGAAGTATTGTAACTTCATTAATATAGAGTCATGAAAGGATCTCTAGTGAAAAATCCTCCCTTATAACAAGAAAATGTGTATATTTGGTAAGTCAATCAAGAATCACCCATATTGCATCATTCATTCTTAGAATTTTTATAAATCTAATGAAAATATCTAGAGTGATGTCACCCCATTTCCCTGCAGGAATAAGCAAGGGTTTCATGAAACCTATAGGATGTTTTCTTTCATCCCTCACCTATTGATAGACTTAACATCTTGATACATAATCAAAGATTTCCCACTTCATATTATCTCACCCAACATGTTCCTCTAGATCTCTATATATCTTACTTCAACCAGGTTGTATAGAGAAATTCGAGCTATAGGAATAATCCAATAACTCCCGTTTTAGCTCAGGTATAGATGGAACACATAGCATCCTCCCAATTTTCAGAATTCCATCCTCACACACAAAGTCTATAAACTTCCCATCATTCACAGATTTAATTTTCTTTTGATGATTATTACTATCACACTGATAACTTTTAATTATTTTCAATAAATATAGTTGGTAAACAAGTTGAAAGAGTAATGATGTTTCACCTTCCCTAATAATTCCCAAATCCATCTTTGTTTGGTCCATGTACATAGGGTCGTTTTCAATCTTAATTTTGTTCATAACTTCATGATCTTTCCTACTCAATGTATATGCTACCTTATTCGCCTTCCCAGGGTGCTAGTGCATTGAAGAATCATAATCCTTGATTAGTTTGAGCCATCACCTTTGCCTCATGTTGAGTTCTTTTTGTGATAAGATATATTTTAAACTCTTTTGATCTGTATATATCTCTCATCGTTCACCAAAGAGATACTATCTCCATATTTTAAGAGCCATGATTACAACCGCTAACTCAAGATCATGAGTTGCATAATTGTGTTTATGAATTCTTATCTATCTTGATGCATAGGAAATAACTCCATCATTCTACACAAGGACACACCTGAGTCCTTTATTTTATGCATCAATATAAATCACAAACCCACTATTTCATTATAGTAGAGTCAAGATTGGGTAATTCACTAATCTCCTCTTCAATTCTTTACAATATTCTTCACATTCTTTTTTCCATTGGAACTTAACCCCTTTATGAGTAAGATTTATTAATGTGTTACCTAATCAGGCAAATTTTTTATAACGAAACACCAATAATAACTTTCTAAACGAATAAAACTATGTACCTCAGTTATGTTCATTGGTGTAGGCCTTTGTTGAAACACCTCTTCCTTCGAAGTATCAAATGAGATTCCATCCATTGAGATAATATGGCCTAGAAAAGAAACTAATTGATGCCAAAATTTACACTTTTTAAACATCCCATATAATTCATTTATTATAAGAGTATTTAGAAAGATACATAAGTGATTATCATGGTATTATTAGATTTTGGATTATACCAAGATATCATCTATAAATACCACAAAAAGTCATCAAGATATTCCTTGAAAAAACTATTCATTATGGAAACATTGGGTGCATTATCCAGTCAAAATAGAATTATTGTAAACTTGTAATGTCCATACCTCATTCAAAATTTTGTCTTTGGAATATCTTCTTTATTCACACACAATTATTGATATCCAAATCAAAGATAGATCTTTGAAAAATATTTGGATCTTTGTAGTTGATAAAATAAATCATCAATTTGACACAGTTAATACCTTTTCTTTATCATAATAGCACTGATTGTCCTATATTAAATGAACAGTCTCATAGATCCATATTTTTTCTTAACAAAAATAATAGGATCTCCCAATGGAGAAACACTAGGGAGAATAAACCCCTTACTACTAAACTCCTCTTTATTTTTCTTCAGCTCCACTAATTCCACTATGGCCATTCTAAAAAGAGTATTTGATATAGGCTTTGCACCAGGAATTAAATCAATAGAGAGCTCGACTTCCCGATGGGGAGGATGTCTAGTTAAATCCTTTGGAAATATATATATATATTCTTGCATAATAGGTACATATTCAATTTGAATATTTCTTTCCTTATTCATAGCTAAAGTTTTCTCTTCCTCCCTAAGGATTTCATTCAGTAGAGCTACTAGGGGCGGGTCTGGATAAGAGTTAGCTGATGAGGTTTCTACTCTAAAAATAAGGGATTATATATCATTCTAGAAAATTGTAACTTCCTTCTTCTTGAAATAGATTTTCACATCATAATTTAAAATATAATTCATATAGAGTAGTATATAAAAATAAATAATGGTTATGATGATAAGGTCAGAAACTAAATCATGTTTATGTGTCATAAAGGGGACATATTAACACATCTGTTTTACAATGATACTTCCCTTAAGAGTTCTTATATAAAAATTGTTTATTCAATCAAAAGGGCAATGTATAATTTTCATGGAAAACTAGAAAGATATAAAAGAATTAAATGATCCATAACCAAACAAATAATTTCCTAAGTTTGAGTAAATGATTAAAGTACCTTCTATCACATCATTAGGAACTTCAACCTCATTAGTTGTGATTGCATAAGATTGGCCTTGCTCCCTTGGACTTTTCTGGGGAATGTTTTCTAAACACATACGACAATAATTTTCATAATTTACCATCTCTTTACAATTATAGAATTAAACATTGGTATATCCTTTATTTCACTTGGAATCATGGGTCTGGGGGCCTTTTTCTAAACACTTGTGACAAAATCCTCTTCCTTTTAAGAAGGCTCTGAGTTGTTTCCTTCCGAAAGTATCACATGTTGGAAAAATCTATTTTTTATTCTTCCCTTTATCCATTCTTTCTTCCACCACCATCTTATTCTCTTTCTTTTTATTAAATAAATAAGACCTGTAGAATTACTTTTCTATCTTGAAAGCACATGAGACAATATCATTGTATGATTAGAAAATTTGGGAGACTAGTGCCGTTCTGGAGAATGGTTTTAAACTATCTAATAATCGATCAATCTTTCTTCTTGGAATACATATGTAGTCTATGACATGCCTTACTAACATTATAAAGTAATATTCATAGTTGGAAACATTCTCATCCTTCTTTTACCTCATAATATAGATTTTTATTTTCACATACGCTAATTATTCGTGAGGAAAATATTTTTTAAGAAAATTTCATAAAAATCCCTCCATTTAATATTTGTAATTTATTCCTCATCCTTTTTGTTTTGTATTAGTTACCACTATTGATCTGCATCTCTTGATAGATGATAAAATTCCATGATAACCTTCTCTATTTTATTACTTCCCAAAGTAAAAAATATCTTCTCAAAGAAACTTGTCCACTGCTCAGATACAAATGGGTTTGTAGTCCCATTAAATGATGGAGGTTGTTTTCACATAAAGTGGTCTAATATTTCTCTTTCACATTGTGGATCAGAATGATCCATATGGGTAAGGTTATTATTCATAACGTGATTGAGCTATCCCAATATAGTTATAAGTTACTCAACACCATTCGTATATCCAATAACGATATCTTTATCTTGCATAGGAGGGAAATCCCTACACAGGATATGTGCGCTGAAATAGTTTCCATTACTTATAATAGGCTCCATTTCTAAAAAATGGAATACACTTGATTTGGTTATAAATCGTAATGTATGATCTCAAACTAGAAAAAAACTTAACATAAATTGAAGTTTTATTCCTTGGTAATCTCATAATTATAAACATGGTTTCTTCAGGGACATATTTTGTTTTTAATGCTTAATAATAGTTTATAAAGAAAATGTGGCCTATCCTAAGCATATACCCCGCGATTATCAAACCAGGTATGTAGTAAGGCCCATTTTCCTGCACCAAGTTACCTCGAGTTATGCTCGGGAATCATTTTCAGAGTTGATCCCCCTATGTATATTTTTTCCAGAACCACGTCTACTTGTAGTATCTAGATAGAGATGTATTTCTAGTAAGTTCTAAATTATCTATAACTTACAAAAATTACAAGATGTTATTATGTTATTATCCTCAAAGTCTATCTTAGGGTTATTTTATCTAATCTATGTTTTCTAAATCTAGTTTCCAAGGTTTCGAATAAACTTCATCTGATACCAATTGTAATGACCCCAACCCCAGTTTCATAGAGACAAATCATTATATTTATATATTGGTATAAAAATACAAGAAATATATATACCAAATGATATAATAGTTTAGTAGTTTTGTAAAACTAGATACAAACATAATTTTTACATTACTATTTGATAGGATATACCGTATATCAATTCCATTAGAAACATCCATAACTCCTAGATTATTCTTGTAAGTCATTTATAATACTCATATTCACGTCCCGAGGAAAAAAATATAAGAAAGGAGTGAGCTCAGATGATCTATAAGTGTATTTAATATTATGAAATATATCAAAATCTTAAACATTAGGCATTTTGAATAAATAAAAACACATTAATTTAAAAAAATATAACACGACAAGAATGAAATTCGAGTAAATAAATCCATATAATTGATCATAATAGAATGAAACTTAATCATGGATATTATACTAGTCAAATATTACATGGTTTATTAATTAGTGACATAATAATGATTGAATTCATAATAAAATACATCTAAATCAAATAATCAAGTCCTTGACAATGGGGCTTGAAAATACTAGGGTAAGGACTCAACCAAAACCCAATTCTGTTTTGTATCATGAGACCTACCGTTGCATCGAGGGGATATAGCAAGACCAAACCATCACTTTCTAATTAAAATTCATTTTTCATATAAATGGGGCTAAACATAAAAAAAATTAATATATGAAATTTAGATTGCTTTCCCCAATCTGTAATCATAATCACTAACCAATCTGAGTAACATGGTAAATGGTATCAATATTGAACATCTATAGTCAAACCAGTCATAAGCCATTTAATAATATATGGTATATGAAAATAATAATATATAAATCTCAATAAGGAATAAAATTCAATAGATGTGTTGAAATAGATGAAAATATACTAATAAAATAATCAAGTAATTCTGGAGAGAAATACCCCTTTTACTTTGGAAAGAAGAGTTATTTTTTAAAAATCATTTTTATTTGTCATAATTGTTTTAATTATCCATTAATTAACAAATATATTTTTTAATGAGAAAATTAGTGATTTTAGAAAAATAATGGTGTATTAAAATATATTATGGATGATAGTTTAAAATGGGTAATAAATAAAGATGTTCCCTTTTATCGGACTTGCGTATCAGGAAGAATTGAATGGGGAACCATGAAAAAAACATGTATTTCTCATAAACAAAAGATAAAATTATCTGGAAACATGAGTTTGGAATGTATAAAAATAATTCATAATAATTATATAAAAATAATTAAAAAACAAATTTGTTTATTGGGGAAGACAACATAACCCGAATGAAAATGGAGGTTCGGGAAGAAAACCATTAACTTATGTCTAAATGTATTCGACACTTGACCTTAACATCCAAGATAATCAAATTAAATTAATTAATTAATTAATTTATAACCTTATATACAAGTATTTTATTTAGTATAATTTTATTAATTTCATTTATGGCCTTTTTGATGAGTTATAGTATACAATTTTATTTCTCAGGAGGGTTCGCTTCCTTGGATTTCACAATTGGTATACTTGTATATGAGTATGGAAGTTTATGTGGAATGAGTATAATTATCCCAAATTTAATTTATATGAAATTAATGAAAATACATAATTTTAAATGGTTATATATATCATTTGGTTATATTGTATGAGGATAAATCATTAGATAAGACATTTTGGCATAATTGTTAACATTATTACGACGAGTTTTGATCATAACGAACTCATTTTGTTTTATTGTTTAGTATTATGTAAATATGTCAATTATAGAACATAAGAATGGTTAAAATACATATATTATCATATAGTTTATCTATAAAAATGGGTTCATTACCATCCTTGAAGGAGAAATTTAAGAACGAAAATCCATCATCTATAAAGGTAGTAAATCGACACCTCACAGATGATGATTTCATTTTTAAAATAAAAGAGAGTGAGAAACGTGTTTGACAATGGATTATTCCATTAGAATAACAAAATTACAGTACAAGTAAGGTAATAGAGTTATCATTCTATTTGTATTAGGGGATGTGAGTGGATAATAATAAAATAAAAGAACTTGGAAAGAAACTAAAAGGAAAAGGAGGCAGATTTTACCACTTGAATACACCCACTTGAGAACCTCTTTAAAGGGATTGGTTTTGGTCTTTTTTCAATACCAAGAGATTCTGGACATGGGGGAGGGGATTGGGGAGATAATTGGGCATTAATTTGGTAAGTCTAAATGCTTGGAAGGTGTGAGGATAAAGAGTGGTATTTATAGTGGAGGAGAGGGGTGATTTTTCATTATTTTATTATTTTGTTCAAGAAAAGCAATATTGTAGATTATTGTGACTAAATACAGAAATAAGTTCATGTGAGTTCAAAACAAGGGTTCATACATCATCCAAATATAACTTATGACTCAATAAATAATGTATTTATCATTTATAATAAATAATCGAATTTTACTGTTCACCAAAAATTCATGTATTGTAGAAAATTCAAAAAAACTCACCCTAAACATTTTATAAGGTGTAAAATTAAAAAATGACCTCTATTTTATGAAAATAAAATTCTAAATATCATAAATTTATTTTTTTAAAGTAAAACCATCATTTACTCTAAAAATACAGTTTTTAAAATTATAACATATTTTATAATATTCTAAAAAATTAACTAAGGTATTTTTAAATTATCCTAAAATCACAAGACAAAAAATTATTTATTTATAAATAATTTTATTAAAATTAATTTTATTTTAAATAATTATATTAATTATAAAATTGTAATTAAATATTTATGACTCATAAAATACAAACACTTAATTAATAACATTTAAAATATTCATTTACCGATATTGAGATATAATTATATCATACTTTAATTTATCATATGCCTAAATTTTATTTATGAGAACATGAGAGAGGTTACTATTCATTTTCCCAATTTACTATTCATAAGGTTCATATTACTATTTCTAAGGTCATGTTACTATTTCATCAGTATAGGTTCCTTAATTTATAGAAATAGATTTTATTTCACCTATTATTCTTTTATGATGTTTCTATTTTTTTCTATAAGTGATTTTATGTGATCTATACTATATAAACATAAGAAGGAAAATTTCATTAATAGAGTTCTGGGTCATTATAATTAAAGTACCATGTGGATATTTTTATATGTGAAGAATTCAGTTCCATTGATGTATTTTAAATTAATATGTATGAAATCTCAGGACTTTCATGTATTGATGCAACAACTTATACCAATCTTATTGAGTGGTATATTATTAATACCTATTAGAAAGTCTATTATCATGTTTTTTTATTTTATCAAATCCATTTGTAGTAAATTCATTGATAAAACTTTTTTAGATGTGTTTGAGAATGAAGCTACCTTTATAATTTTGCAAATAGAAATGTACTTACGATTTTTTTTTTTTAATATAAAGGTCCACTTGGGGATTCATTTAGTGCATGAGATAAGAATATATGAGCCAATTTGTTCATGTTGGATGTATCCTTTTGAAAGATATTTGAAAATTATAAATGGATATGTTAAAAAAACACATTGAATGAAGGAATATACTGTTCAAAATATATATATAAAGAGGTTATTTAGTTTTGTATTGATTATTTGTAGAAGGTATAGAATATTGGTATCCCTATATCTCAATATTTGGTAGTTGATTTTGAAGGTATAGGTATCCATTCCTAAAAGGTAAAGTTTAATCTATGTGATGAAGTGATGAAAGCATAATTATACATTTTTTAACAACATAGATGAGCTTTAGCCACATATATTATTACATTTTTATGGATTAAAGGTGACATATCCAAAAATAAATGAAATATGGTTGAAAATTGAGCATAAAAATACATTTTTTTCAAGGTTTAAAAAAAAATTCATCACAAAGTTTTCTGCATCATAAATATTGAAATGGTTGATAGGTAAACATTCTCTTAATGTGATCACATGGTCTGGTTTTGATATTAATAGTTACTAATTTTACACACAAAAAATAGGATGAAAAAATTACTATTGAAAATAGTTTGGAAATGGTCTTCACTGAAGCATTTCATTTTTTGAGTGAAAAAGATAAAAATAAAATTTCTGAATAAACAACATATTTGGAGTACTTGAGGATATATGGGAAATTTATTATACTAAATTTTGAGTAACAGTGTTTTAGTGAAACTAGGTTGATAATAACATTGGTGTGAAACATGATTATTTTGGATTTACAATTATTGATTTGAAAACATTTAGTTTGAAATAGGAATCATTTATCATGGTGAAAAATGAAAAGAAAATATTTTATGTTATTGATCCATTGAATTATCAGTGGTATATTATTTTATAATGGAAAAGAAGTCATTTGGGTGATGAGGAAGATGGCGATAGTGTTATGGATTTAGGTGATGTTTCTTCATCTTTTAAGGTATTTCAAGATGATAACAATAACAATAATGTAGACATAGCTCATGTTGTATGAAATGTTCATGAAAAAGAGATATGAGAAAGCACTAAATTACTCTTTTAATTATTCAACTAAATGTTTATATTTTATTTATTTTTTGAAATTTATATGTGTAAGGAATTTTTTTTAATTTTTATATTTAATTATATATGTATTTATTATTTCTTTGATTATTTATTTTAAATTTTATATACAGTAGTTTGGGTTAATAATTTTTTAATTTAAAAACCCAACGTAAATGATTATTTTTTGGTTAAATAAACACATATAAAAACACTTTTTTGTAATTGTGAAATTTAAATTTATAAATACTGATGATTTATATCCTTTTAGAATTAATTTTTATATTTAATATTTTAAGTTTCATATTTTTTGGTTATTAACCATTACATAATTATGTTTTTTGAAACTTGCACATGTGTGACACTATTTTTTTTTACTTACGTATTTTTATAATCAATGTTTTTAAAAATTCAATTTTTTAATAATATGTAGGTATAAAAAATATAATTACATTCACATATTTCAATGATAGACAAAGAGGAAGAGTATCATTTATTGAGGTATATGTATGTTTTTTTAATATTATTTAATATTTAATAAAAATTTATTTAAAAAAAGTAAAATTTTAATTTAAAAAAATTGTAGGACTACTACTATGACTACAATAGCAAAGTACTCTTCTCACCCAAATAAAACAATTCATAGAGTTGGTATAAATAGTATTACACATTTATTAAAACTTTCACTTGATGAAGGAGAGAAGAGGATTCATATTAATTTTGATGAAAATAATAACAAAACTGGCCCAAATGCAATGCAATTTATGAGTTATATCACCTTACAGTGTTGTTTCCTGATTATCATTTTATATCCTAATTGGAAGCCCTTAAAAATGATGAATGATAGTCTATGGTAGTATGTAATGCTAAAATATGTCAATTGACATATTTTTATCTCATTATTAAAATATTAAATATTTATATGACTCATATTTACTGTATTCAATAATAGATGACATTTAACTTTTATGAAATGAAAAAAATTAAGAAAAGATGTGTATCTTTAGTGGAAATTTTATGGGGATGTAAGAACCTGGACCTTTGTTTTAGGTATGTTTTTCCTTTTTCTGGAGTTTTTGAGAAAAGAGGAGTTTCTTGAAAATTTTAAAGTACACGTCATGTACTTTATTATTACACGCCGTGTACTTCGATGCCGCGCAAGGCTGTGTGTTGGCCATGTCTAGGCCACACACATGGTCATGTGGGGTGATGTGTAGGCCGCTTAAAGCAGGGTATGGAAAATCATAATACACGCCATGTACTCCAAAACTACACAATGTGAACTTTCTTTTTTTTCATTAAACGGACTGGGGTCGCGTCTAATTTCCAGAACATGCTTCTTCTCCAGCTTCTTCAACTGAGAGCATCTCGTACGACCACGAATCTCCTCGAAGTCCCTGAGCCTCCGTCCATTTTTTGAATCAACCATCGTCGATTGCGTTAGAACCGCAACGATAAGCTCTTCCTTCTTCTAGAGCATCATTTTCCAATTCCTCCTCATTTTCAAGTTATATTAGATTGAACATTTTGTGTGTTTTTGTAGATCTACAACATTATAAGGAGATTCAAGCTTTGAGGTTCAAGTATATCGATCTCCTAGCATCATGGTAGGTGGTTTGTGACTTTCTGTTTGAAGTCTTTGAGTTTTATGTGCAATTTCCACCAATACCCTTGAATGGGGTATTGAGTGTTTATTGTTTTTCCCCTATTGTTTTCCTTCCTTTATTGTATGATTTTGTAGAGGTACTTTGGTTATGTATGAGGATAATTGCTATTCTTGGATGTTTTCCCATGCCTTGTTCTCTTTACAACCTTTTGGTCTTATTCAACCTTTTTCCGTTATAGCAGTTTTCCATGCCTTGTGATTATAGGATGGAGTGATGTTCTCTGACATGCTTGTTATGCTGTAGACTGGTTATCCAAGTAGCTCTGCAGGTTTACTTTGGCCTTATAGCATTATTGTGCACTGACTGGCTCGAGGCCATGAGAACCTGGTGCTATAGACTATAAGGGGATATACCGAGTGAGCTTCCTCAGAGAGTCTTGGACATGATAAGCTATATGGGATAGACCGAGTGAGCTTGACAGAGAATCTTGGATATTATAGACTACATGAGGATAGACAAAGTGATATTCCTCAGAGAGTATTGATATTTATAGAATATACAGGGGTAGACCAAGGGAGCTTCCTTGGAGAGTCTTTGTCTTGTTTGAATTTCCTTAAACCATTCCAGGCTATAGGAGGAATTGACAGAGTGAGCTTCCTCAGAGAGTATGTGATCGACCTAAGGCTATAAGAGGGATTGAACAAGTGAGATTCCTCAGAGAGTCTCCAGACCTTGGGGATATAAGGGGATTTGACCGTGTGATCTTCCTCAGAGAGTCCCTGACAACCTTAGACTATAAGGGGAATTGACTGAGCGTGCTTCCTCAGAGAGTCTTATAATTTTCGTATGACCAAACCAGAGGGGTTATGTTGAGTGTACTGCCCAGAGGGTTATTGGTACTTCTTGGATAGGAATAGAGGGGATGGCTGTGAGTACTCCCCAGAGGGATTCCTGTCTGTGGTTAGCTGTTGCTTCACTGCTGGTTGTTGATCTATGGTTTGTTTACTATTGTGTATCATCCTGTTTATTGGTTACTATTTACTTCTTACTGTACTATTACCTGCCATATGCTCACTAAATATTAGGCAAAGATCTTCGGGTGGTTTCCTACTAGGATTTAGTCTCACACCTTGTTTGGGTCATACTTTTGGGCCCAAACAGATTATATTGATGCAGGTATAGACAAGGGAAAGCGCCCTTCGACTTCAGGTACTTGACTTGGATTGGAGTACGAGAGCATAGAACCAAGCCGAGGCTTGCGATGCTGAAGAGTTTCTTATCTGTTTTCTTTTGTACTTTGGATTAGTATTGTATTCATCATTGTGACTTGTTTGGATTATTTCCTAGACATATGTATCATGCATCATTTCATATATATGTGTGTTCTCCAGTAGTTTATTGTTTAGTTTTCCACTGTTTCCTATTGTTGGATATTTAGTGCTTCCGCTATTGTATGTGTTGTTTACTTCCATTGTGTACTCTACCAATGAGGGCATAGTTTTCCCACTATCTCACCCAAGGCCATCGCTGCTAGTCGGCAGGCTTTGGCGTTTGGAGAAATGCGCTTGAGGCCATGTGACCAACCAGGTATGGGGCGCCTCTGTGTGGATTCTAGAACCGGAGCGTTACAAAGTGGTATCAGAGGAATTATTTTCTCTTGACTTACTGTTTGGAGACTATAGTCAGGGATAGGACAGAATAGGTACTTGGTAATAAGTTTTTCCTGAAAGTAGCTAACCCGTGTATAGGGAAAAACCATATTATTTCATTTATTACAGTTTTACTGGTTTTCACTTTTACAGTTGAGTTGATTTTACCGTTGGGTGATTCACATTTTTTGCGTTGTTACCGTTGTTGATATTGAGGTTCTATTTCTGTCGCAACCCAATGATATAAGGGTATGACATATCATGTATCATATAAGCACTTGTTAGAAATTACATTCCATTCATTCTTTCCATGCCATCTAGGATGAATTAGAGATTGCATGTTGTTGTGATAGACGTTTTTTAGATTATGCATGCTATTGTGATAGATGCTTTGATAGAATCTCTACTATTTGATAGAGATTTGGTTTTATAGTACTTTGCTACGATGGAAACAAAAATTTGGTTCTTGAGGTGTTATGGGCCCTCATGGACTGGAATTTGGTGGATCATTGCCTGGTTTCCTTGTTATAACTTGTATAAGATTCCAAGCCTTGATTCGTAGGGAGTATGGGCCCTCACAGATCTGAATTTGGCACCTTAACTCTTGTTTTAAATGTTTTTTGGGATTCGGAGCAGTTTCTGAGATACTGCCCAGAAAAACCCAGAATACATGGAATGTACTTTATTAATACATGCCGTGTAGTTTTTAAACCATGTCACAGACTGTGTGGGAATAAACACGAGGTTGTGAAAAATCTTCAGGAACACGCCGTGTACGGTAAGAACACACCATGTTATAGTGACCGTGTGTCTACCCGTTTGGATAACGACACAGATGGATGAAACCTTGACTCTACATGCCATGTCCTGTTATCACACGCCGTGCCATGTAACCTAAGTACCCGGCCATGTCACAAAAAAAAAACGGGTCAGGAAGAACCTTCAAGTACACACCGTGTTCTCATGGAGCATGCCGTGTAGAGTGAACCGTGTAGCCGGCCATGTAACTAACAACATGGGTCATTTAAACCTTATCTAGTACATTCCGTGTCCTTTATGAACACGCCATGTAGTATGGGATTAAGAGGACCATGTGGGTTAGTCATGTAAGGAGACTCGGGCAGTGGAATAGAGTTCAAGTACACACTGTGTGTGGGGACAACACATTGTGTGGTTGGGGCATTACACGACCAGTTGTGGAAGAAGTACACGCCCATGTGAATGGCTTAAAAGAACATGCCATGTAGTTTTTATACACACCATGTAGTCATGTTTTGTAAAGATTGAATTTTTCTTTCTCTTGTTCCCATCTTGTACTCTTGTGTTCTTGGTCTTTGATAATCCTGATCTAAGTGGTGCTTTTTACCTTTCAGAGATATGCCACCGAGACGTCCTCCGATTGTACATCAGCTGCCAGATGGTGATCAGACACCGGATATGGCCGATCAGGGACCTCCTTCATATCCTCCTGCTGTGCCAGCCTTTGCACCAGCAGTTATACTAGTTGCCGGTGCCGATCCATAGTTTAGGGAAGACTTTCTGAGGATGATGCATACCTTCTAGGGAGCGCCGACTCCTGCCCTATTGATGGAATAGTTGATGCGGGTTTTCTAGCAGCAACCTCCTTCTACTTTCTCAGGGGACAGAGGACCTCAGGCTGCAGAGTTGTGGAAAGAGGCCACACAGACAATTTTCGAGCATCTGGAGATACCTCCAGGGAAGTGGGTAAAGCTCACTACCTATATGCTACAAGACTCTGTCAAGAGGTGGTGGGAGGCGATCTCATAGTCAGGACGCCAGTAGAGTATGACATGGGATGAGTTTCGGTGCATATTCTACGATTACTTCTACCCGGAGACCTTGAGGGCCGATCGAGCCTGGGTGTTTTTGAGTCTGGAGCAGGGTACTCTTTCGGTTATGGAGTACTCGTCTTGCTTTACTGAGCTACAAAATTTCATGCCTATTCCGGGAGGAGATGAGTTGTTACTTGTGCGAAAGTTCAAGGATGGTCTGAGGCACGACATCCGCTCATAGCTAAACATCTTCAGGTTGAATTTGATATCCTCTATTGTAAAATAGGTGCGGATCACTTAGCGCAATCTGCGGGATTCTAGAGCAGTGAGCCAGGGTGGTTCGACATCCAGAGTCAGTGTTCCTCTTAATGATAGTAGGAAACGCCACAAGGAGTCTGCTCGAGGAGATCAGAGTAGGCGGAATTTATCTTCGAGCAGCTAGGTAGTATGCTACCAATGTGGGAGGAGTGGGAATACTAGGCCTCAGTTCCAGAGAGACCCGATGGAGTGCCGATATTGCAGCAAGATGGGTCATCTTCAATGTTTTTGTTAGATCTTCTCACCTATCACTGGTGGTAGGGGTTCTTCTACGACCCCGCGTTCAGAGGATGCATTGCCAATTTATCAACAGTCTGGGAACTGGAGTTCTTCCGGCCATTCGGGCCGAGTTGGAGGTCGCGGCCAGGGTGGTTAGTCACCTGGTTACTAGCGACAGTAGAGTGGATCAACTCAGAGTGGTCAGCCAGGGTCGCAGGGCTGCGATACAGGCCAGACTTTTTCAGTGGAGCAGACCCATCAGGAGTAGGATCCCATACCTTCTACAGTTCAAGGTACGATCTTAGTAGCCTTAGTTTTATCTATAGATCTTTTTGATATTGGTGTTACTTATAGCTTTATCTCTGATGTTGTTGTGAAGAGCCTTGGACTCTGCATCTTTTCATCTGCCGATACTTTGACTCTAGACACACTGTTGGGGACTAGAGTGGTTAGCGTACGTCAGTGCAGAGAGTTCCCTCTTGAGGTTGCAGGGTGTCACTTCTTATAGGACCTCTATATCCTAGAGATGACGAGCTATGATGTCATTCTCAGAATGTACTGGTTAGTACCCTTCCAGGTAGTCGTCGATTTCTATCGTCGTAGGATGAGTTTCACATCACCAGAGGGTGGATCCTTTCATCATAGAGGTTAGTGGGATGTCCAGGCGAGTCGAGCATGACCCGAGCATCCTGGGCTAGGAGGAGTTACAACCCAGATTGCTAGTCTATATCTGGATGACTAGGGGACTTCACAGTTAGACTTTCCTCCAGTGGCGGATCATTCCAAAGATGTCTTTCCAAAGGACTTTTCAGGTTTGCCTCCAGAGTGTGATGTAGAATTTTCTATTGAGCACGTTCTAGGAGTGGCACCGGTGTCCATTACTCCTTCTAGGATGGCTACACCTCAGTTTCAGGAGCTCAAGAAGCATTTGGAGGAGTTGAAGGAAAAGGGTTTCATCCGAACCAGTAATTCTCCTTGGGGTTCTCTTGTCCTATTTGTGAAGAAGGCAGATGGAACCCTCAGGCTTAGTGTGGATTATCAGAAGCTAAACCAGTTGATGGTCAAGAACAGATATCCCTTGCCGAGGATCAATGATCTCTTTGATCAGCTTCGAGGAGGCCTAATGTTCTCTAAGATTGACTTGAGATTCGATTATCATCAGTTGCGCGTTAGACCATCTGATATAACTCTTACATCTTTTCGTAGCATGTATGGTTTGTACGAGTATATGGTTATGTCGTTCAGTCTCACGAACGTGCCTGCAGTTTTCATGGCAAAGATGAACCAATTGTTCCATCCATACTTGGATTCCTTCATGGTGGTTTTCATGGATGACATCTTGGTGTACCCTCACACTCGACACGACCATGCTACCCATCTTGAGATCATTATTAGTACACTGAGAGAGCATCAATTATATGCTAAGCTCTTGAAATGCCACTTTTGGATGGATCAAATTCACTTCTTGGGTCATGTTATCTCAGAGACAGGAGTATCAGTAGACCCAGAGAAAGTGAGAGTTGTAGTTTCCTGGGAGCAATTGAAGAATGTTTTTGAGGTGCAGAGTTTTCTAGGGCTAGCTGGATACTACATGCATTTAATACAGGACTTTTCATGCCTAGCCGCACCACTGACAGGTTTGACCAAGAAAGGGGTAAAGTTCTTATATTCAGATTCCAATGAGTCAGAATTTCAGGAGTTGAAAGGTAGGTTGACATCATCACCGATACTAGTCTTTCCAGAGCCGGGAAAGATCTATACGGTCCAATGTGATGCTTTAGGTATCAGGCTGGGAGCTGTTCTTATGCAGGGATATGGAGTCGTTGCGTATAGGTCTCGACAGCTGAGGCCACATGAGAGGAATTACCCGACACACGATGTAGAGTTGGTAGTTTTTGTTCATGCCTTACGCTGTTGGAGACATTATCTTCTGGAAGAGCACTTTGTGGTGTTTACCGACCACAAGAGTCTCAAGTACATCTTCACTCAGCATGATCTGAATTTGAGACAACACAAGTGAGTCAAGTATCTTTAGTCCTTCGACTTTGAGCTTTCCTATAGGCCGGTAAAGGGAAACATAGTGGATAATGCATTGAGTAGGAGAACTCAGATACAGGCAGTTCAGGAGGCCAACAGTGAGTGGAAGCTTATGGATCTGTTCTCTGAGATGCATTTGGAAGTGCACGAAAGACAGGGGTAGACCCTTCTATCTTCTGTAGCTGTTACCTCTACATTTCTTGATCGGGTACGGATGAGGCAGCAATCAGACTCAGAAGACCTAGTCCTGTGGGAGAGTGTGTCAAGAGAGGACCCTCTTCCTGGATGGACAGTGGGTGAGGGTGAGATCTTGCATTTCTAGGGATGTGTATGGGTGTCAGCAGACATACGCGAGGAGCTGATGCAGGATTTTCATTCCTCAGTTTGAGTAGTTCATCCTGGCATCACCAAGATGTATCGTGATCTACACCACCAGTATTGGTGGCCAGGTATGAAGAGAGATGTTGCTGGGTTTTTCATGAGGTGTTCCACTTGTCAGCAGGTGAAAGTGGAGAATCAGCGAATAATAGTTCTTTTGTAGTAGTTACCCATTCCGAAGTAGAAGTGGAATGATGTCACGATGGACTTCGTGACCGGGCTACTGATGTCACCTCGAGGGAGTGATTTTGTTTGGGTTGTCATCGACAGACTCACAAAGGTTTCTCACTTCTTGCTAATCAAGGAGACCTTTAGTGTTGATAATTTAGGGCAGTTGTACATCCGAGATATTTTACATATACATGGAGTTCCAAACTCCATTGTTTCAGACATGGATGTACGTTTTACTTCTCTGTTCTAGCAGGGGCTTCAGATGGCTTTGGGTACACAGGTATATTTGATTACAACATACAATCCCCAGATAGATGGCCAGTCTGAACATACGATTCAGGTGCTTGAGGATATGCTCCGAGCTTCCATCCTAGACATTGTAGGTTCTTGGGAGTAGCATATACCTCTTTTGGAGTTCACCTACAACAACAGTTTTCAGGAAACTATTCAGATGGAACCTTACGAGGCTTTGTACGGTAGGCCATGCTGATCACCTTTATGTTAGCTGGAGGTAGGAGAGAAAGATTTACTGGGACCTCATCTTGTTCAGGAGACCTTAGAGCAAATAGAGTTGATTCAGAAGAGGATGGCTACGACACAGTCTTGACAGAATTCTTATGCTGATCAGCGGAGAAGACCTCTAGAGTTCGAGGTCGGGGATCAATTTTTCCTTCGTGTCACACCTAGGTTGGGACATAAGAGGATTCAGAGACAGGGAAAGCTTTCACCATGGTACGTCGGGCCATTTGAGGTGTTGGAGAGAGTTGGTCCGATTGCCTATCGATTGAAGTTACCTCAGAGGTACTGGGCTATGCACGACGTCTTCCACGTTTCTCAGATCTGACTTTACTTTTGAGACCCATCTCATGTCTCTCAACCAGAGGAGGTTGAGCTCGAAGCGGATGCATAATATGAGGAGCATCCTATCCAGATTTTCAATCGCAGTACAAAGGTTATCTGTGGCCGGTTTGTTCCTTTGGTACGAGTGCTATGGCAGCACAGGCAAGTACAGAATGATACTTGGGAGAGGGAGGTCGATGTAGGATCGGAGCGACCAGATATTTTCAGGGTTTCTTCTTCCATGCCTTACTAGGGAAATTTGGGGATGAATTTCTTTAAGGAGGAAGTTTTTAAGAACCCGAACCTTCATTTCAGTTATGTTTTTCCTTTTTTTCGATTTTTTTAGAAAAAAGGAGTTTCAGGAAATTTTTGAAGTATACGCTATGTACTTTATTAGTACACGTCGTGTACTTTGATGCTGTGCGAGGCCTTGTGCTGGCTGTGTCTGGGCCACACACACGGTTGTGTGGGGTGATGTGGAGGCCGCATAAATCGGGGTACAAAAAATCCTAGTACACGCCGTGTACTCCAAAAGTACACGCAGTGCACTTTTTTTCATTAAATGGACCGGGGTCACGTCTAATCGCCAGAACAAGCTTCTTCTCCAACTTATTTGATCGAGAGCATCCCGTAGGGCCACAAATCTCCTCCGAGACTCTGAGCCTCCATCCATTCTCTGAATCAACTGCCATCAATTGCGTTGGAACCACACTGGTAAGCTCTTCCTTCTTCTAGAGCATCATTTTCCAATTCCTCCTCTTTTTCAAGTTATCCTGGGTTGAATGTTTTGTGAATTTTCATAGATCTACTACATTATAAGGAGAATCAAGATTCAAGGTTCAAGTATATTGATCTTCTAGCATCAAGGTATGTGGTTTGCGCCTTTCTGTTCAATGTCTTTGAGTTTTATATGCAATTTCCACCAATATCCTTGAATGGGGTATTGGGTGTTTAATGTTTTGACCATGTTTTTTTCCTGACTTTCTTGTATTCTTGTGTAGAGGTAATTTGGTTATTTAGGAGGATAATTTCTATGATTGGATGTTTTTCCCATTCCTTGTTCTGTTTATGACCTTTTGGTCTTATTCATCCTTTGGCAGTTATACCTGTTTTCCATGACTTGTGACCATAAGATGGAGTGTTATTCTCTAACATGCTTGTTGTACTATAGACTGGTTATCCAAGTATCTCTATAGGTTTACTTTGTCCTTATAACATTATTATGCATTGGCTGGATCGGGGCCGTGATAACCTGGTGCTATAGACTATAAGGGGATAGACTGAGTGAGCTTCATCACAGAGTCTTGGACATCATAGACTATAGGGGATAGATCGAGTGAGCTTCCCAGAGAGTCTTGGATATTATAGACTACAAGAGGATAGACTGATTGAGCTTCCTCAGAGAGTCTTGAGCTTTATAGAGTATATGGGGGTAGACCGAGTGAGCTTCCTCGGAGAGTCTTTGTCTTGTTTGAATTTCCTTAAACCATTCCAGGCTATAGGAGGAGTTGACCGAGTGAGCTTCCTCAGAGAGTCTGTGATCGACCGGAGGCTATAAGAGGAATTGACCGAGTGAGCTTCCTCAGAGAGTCTCTAGGACTTGGGGCTATAAAGGGATTTTACCACATGGTCTTCCTCAGAGAGTCCCTGACTACCTTAGACTATAAGGGGAATTGGCTGAACGTTATTCCTCAGAGAGTCTTATAATTTTCGTATGACCAAACCAGAGGGGTTATGCTGAGTGTACTACCCAGAGGGTTGTCGGTACATCTGGGATATGACCAGAGGGGATGGCTGTGAGTACTCCCCAGAGGGATTCTTGTTTGTGGTTAGCTATTGCTTCGTTGCTACTTGTTGATATGTGGTTTGTTTACTATTGTGTATCATCCTGTTTACAGGTTACTATTTACTGGTTAGTGTACCATTACCTTCCATATGCTCACTAACTGTTAGGCATAGATCTTCGGGTGGTTGCCTACTGGGATTTAGTCTCACACCCTGTTTGGGTCATGCTTTTAGGCCCAAACAGATTATATTGCTGCAGGTATAGACAAGGGAAAGCACCCTTCGACTTCAGGTACTTGACCTGCATTGGAGTAGGAGAGCATCAATGCTGAGGAGTTGCTTATCATTTTTCTTTTTTTACTTTGGCTCAGTTTTGTATTCAGCATTGTGACTTGTTTGGATTCTTTCCTAGACATATGTATCATGCATCATTTCATATATATATATATATATATATATATATGTGCTCCAGTTGTTTATTGTTTAGTTTTCCACTGTTTATTGTTATTATATATTTAGTGCTTCCACTGTGTACTCTGCTAATGAGGGCTCAGTTTCCCCACTATCACACCCAAGGCCCTCGCTGCTAGTTGGCAGCCTCTGGCATTTGGGGAAATGTTCTTGAGTCTATGTGACCAACCGGGTACGGGGATCCTCTGGGTGGCTTCTGGAACTGGGGTGTTACAGAAGATATTTTAAAAAAATTGACAAAAAGTTATGTTATTTGGAATATATATAATGAAAACCCATGCCTCAAGTATGAGGTTTTAGAAGCAGATTCATGTTCTAAATTTGTCTTTAGCTGACATAATGAATCATTTAAGGTATGATAATTTTGTATCTTATAAAATTTCTTATATATTACATGATTAAGTAGCAAAATATTTTTATGTAATTTGCCTCCATGAGATCTCACCAATAGATCCAGTTGAATAATTTATACCACCATACTTTATAACATGGAGGGTATCATTTAATAGAGAATAAAGTGATTTCCTAAAAAGTTTGTTTCATTAAGAGATAAATCTATTAGTGGCTTGGAATAGGTCAAGTTTGATCCTCCATATCCCCCCTTTCAATGAAAATGGAAAAGGATGAGATGTAAAAAAATGAGAAGTATCTTTCAAAACAATCTAAGGAATTATTTGATAGAATTATAAGAAATTAATTTTTAGTTTCCTTGATATATGTATTTTTTAAATTAATAACACAAATATACAATTTTAATTTATCATTTCAGGATTGAATTAAGGAGAAATAGATTTAGGGGACATTTATCCCTGAGGGTAGGATGTACATTCTAGCTACTACTTTAGGAAATCCATAACACAATGATCATGTTAGAGGATATGAGTTGAGTGTAAACATTTGGAAACTTTTTGGTCATCAAAGTAAGAAATCGAGGGACATAGAAATAGATTTATTAGAATATGAGATAAAATACCTAAAAGTGTCCATTAGTGATAAAATTAAATCATTTGTGAATGATATATTTGAAAAAATGATGAGATAATCACAACCTACATAGCTTACCTACTTAGATCTTACAACTCCTCATTCGGAACCAATCTTATAATGTGAGTTTTATACTAGAGATCCCCATGTATGTATTATAGCATATAGAGTCATAAATATTTTGGGGGATCTTTTATGTCACAAGCCTATGAATTTGAGTCAAGTAAGAGTATTAGTACAATATATTATTGATCCGAATGTTCTACTGCCATTTTCTACAGAAGAGGTTATAAGAGTTGGAGACTGGGTGGGTCATTTTTTACTTTAACCGGCTAGCCTCCATCGTCATCTGACATACAAGTTATGTATTGTTTTTTAAATATTAAAAAAAAATTTGTTGAAAATAATATATAATGGTTTATTATATATAATTTATAAAAAATCAAAATAATGAAAAAAATAAACAAAAATTTCAAGAACTAATAAATTCAGATACGTCTTAGATTTATATTGGCCTAAAATGATTATCCCAGATTTATTATTCAATGGATT
The DNA here is from genome assembly GCA_963277665.1 of Viscum album. Taxonomy (NCBI): domain Eukaryota; kingdom Viridiplantae; phylum Streptophyta; class Magnoliopsida; order Santalales; family Viscaceae; genus Viscum; species Viscum album. Next base: position 1,571,099,377 of record OY728133.1, on the reverse strand, counting down.
ATATTTATAAGTTTTAAATAACATATTATATATGTGGAAGAGACTATCCAATGATAATATTCAAAAAATATATCATTTATCTTGTGATTTTTGGTGAGCTCAGTGTATATTTGTTATAGTTGTTATCTAGGTAAGTGAATTTATGTTTTAGTTTTTATTTCATTAAATGAAGATGAGTTCCAATAAATTACTATATTACTTATTTAATTTTTTATATACAGACACTTTTCATTAAAAATGACATCTCTACTATTTATAGTCTTATATATCTATAATAAATTTTAATTATTGTGAAATATTTGAATAATTATGATAGAGTTACATAAATATGAGACAGATTAGAAAATATGGAAATTGAGTGTTGGTGTTTCCATTCCTTGATTGGTAAAAAGACTAAGATAAATATGAAATAATATTTATTATAATGTCATGTTAACTTTTATATTATAGTGTTCATTGGATTTTAGGTGTATTCTACCCACATCAATTCACATTATATTGGTTTTTCTCTTTATTATCCATAGATTGTAAATATTTTTTTAAAGAAGTATGTTTTTTATAAGTTATTTATTATAAATTATTATTTTTTATACCTGTTTTGATAGTTGATATATGAAAATATAGTTTATAGAAATTTTTTAACAGTGATCACTTGTAGATAAAAAATCCAAATAAAACGAACTATTTGAAATTAATGGTAAATATATTTTATATTGGATAATATTTATATTCTCTTATATATTTGTGTGTTTTGGTTTTTATTTTCAAGTTAATGTTTTATAACCATAATGTCATCATCAAAAAGGAATGGCATAATCTAGTTATTATGTTTTAAGATTCATGTTTGAGATAATAAAAATTAAGATAACGAATGAACATGATAAGTTGAGTTATATTAATTATTTTATTTTTTATATAAAAATATTCAATTTTTAATCTTATAACATTCATTGTTTTTATATATTTTCAATTATATTGAGTCTTATACAAATAAAAACTTACCCATCTTTAATTTTTTTTACAAAATAATTTTTATGTATAGTTAAATGTTAAATTATTAGTTATGTATCTTTTAATTAAATTTTAAAAAATGATTAATTATAATATAATTTTATCCTTTAAGGTGGTATTTTATTTTTGTTCTTATTGGGTTTTAGATGTTTTAGGTATGTCTCTTTTAATTAATTTTTAAAACTTGAATTATTATTCAATCAATTTCTGCTTTTAAGTTGGTATATTCTGTTTGTTTTTATAAAGTTTAAGATGTTTTAAGATTGTCTCTTGTAATTAATATTCAAAAAATCAGTATTTATAAAAAAATTATTCATTAATTTAGTATATTTTTCTTGTTTTTATAGGTTTTTTATTTGATTTAGGTAGGTATATTATGTTTCTTTTTACAGGGTTTTAGATGTTTTTAGAGCATGTAATTTAATAATTTTTTTAAAAGTATATATTTCCACATCAGTTTGTCTATAAAATGACATTGAATAAAAATTATAGTACTTTTAACATTGGTTTTTGGTAAAAAAACAACATCCAAATACACTTTCCACATTAGTTTTTTAAGAAACAACATCAAAATATCTAAGGGAATTTTTATAGAATCAAAATAATAAGACTTTTGATATCATTTTTTGGTAAAATCAAACGTCTAAAGGTACTTTCAATGAGGAAAGACTCTTTCAAAATAATTTTAAAAAAATTAAACATTGTAACATCAGTTAATTATGGGTTTATTTGAGGTTTTGACATTGGGTTTGAAAAACCCCAAATCAAAACTCTTATTTTTATCATTACATAGATCAATGTTGGTTAAAAACCAATATTAAAAAATAAAAAACTGATGTTAAAATGTTATTTTCCATTAGTATTTATAAATTTTGTGATTATAAAGAAGTTCAAAATCATGGAAAGATCTAATAGGGTTGGTAGTTTGTATTCAAATGATAAATAAAATGGTGTGTAAATTAATGAACTTAATGGAAATAAATATATCAAACTCAGATAGATCTTAATAAAGGATGTGTAAAGTCATTTTTTTATTATATGATAACATAATTTTTTTATTAACAAATATTTTTTTATAAAAAATATGAGATGTTACACATGTTTAATGATTCATTGGAATCTAAAAAATACTTTAGAGGAAGATAAGGATAAAAATATTTTATATTTGATAAAGAGTTTGTCTAATACATTTGTTAAAATATGAGAGATATTATCACCCTAAAAAAACTGGAATATTATAAAGAATTAAATCTTCTTTTAAAAAGAAATATCAATCACATAGAATACCATATAATATTTGTATGTAATAGTTTATTTTTTTTAAATATTACTACTAAGAGGAAATCTGTATTATTTCCTAACACATAATAGTTTTTGTATCTTAGCATGATATTCTAAATGGGGTATAGCATCTAAGATATTGCCGCAAGTATTTTGGACTTAAGAAGTTTAAAGTTTAAAAAAAGTTCAAGTTAGTTACAATTAAAATTTAATGTCACTTAATATACTAAAAGATTTTAGGATGTTTGGTTAAATTAATAATGCATATACTTACATTATTTACCAAAAATATTTCAAGGAAAAAGTTTGATGGAGTGGGCATAGAGAATGATGATGATGGTGAACTAATAAATAATTCTTAATATACAATAGAAGATATTCACATCACTACATTTGATGTTGTGATGTTAAGGAGTTTGAATACTTTTTTAAGAAATTAAACATTTGGAATATAATTTATAATTCTCTAAATTATTCAAATAAGATTACAGAATATATGTTACTTGCTAAAGAGTTTAGTGGGAGAGTTTTATATGATAAACACATAGAGATTTATTAGGAATTATATTGTGATATAAGGAGTTTAAAAAATCACTTAAATGTGTAGAAAATACAAGGATGATAAGTAAGTCTATCATATATGATATGTTAGATAGTAAAATATGTATGTATTTTTTTAAAATTAATAATGGGGTTTAATAATGTAAATGTATTATGTTATGAAAAATGAAATATCAACTTTATCATTCTTTCATATTGGTTTCGCACACACACACACACACATATATATCATGAAGTGAAATAATAATTGACCTATCAAAGTATGACATTGAACTATCTAAAATTGATGTTTTTATGGAGTATTATAGGTTGTGACCAAATTTTAAGGTTGAAAAGAGTGGGATTCCTATATTAATATACAAAAAATTCCTGTGAAGTAAAAAAAGTTTGGTTCATGGGATAAATATTGAAGTACACCACATCTAATGTTTTATGATATATCTTTAGAATACTGGGAGTTCATGGTTTATATTTGGATCTCCAATACCCAATGTTTGTGAGTTACCTAGAAAGATAAAATTCATACTTTTATACATTTCTTTCACAAGCCTCAAGAATTAGCTAATCAGGGGCAGTTGGGTATGTTATTGATCATTTCATCAGTTGGATCATAACCAAGATATTATTTTTCCTCTTATATGAAGAGTATAAAATATGGCCCCTCTATTAGGATAGATTTTATATGTGTATGATCTTATATACATAATATATATGATGTGATTATATATTGGGTGAGGATCATGGGATGTGCTCATCCATAAAGGTGAATGAAATGCGATTTAATTCATTGACCTGGTCAGTCTATACTCATAGAATAATTAATTTTTGAGTTTTATATATGGAATTTATACACTTTGTGTCCCATAGTCACTCTATATCATGTGAAAAGGGATCATAAAAAAATTATTATAGAATATGATATAGCTAGCTGACACATAGCAATTTTTGGATCACTTATTATTCATCTAAATTGTATAACAACCATAGAATTATTAAAATTCATATAACTTTCAATTTAACTATAAAACTCAATTTAATTCCCATTTAATCCCAAAATTAATAACATTTTCAGATATGTTATAAAAATGATAAGAAATTTCAATTTTCGTAGAAAATTTTTTATAACTAAAAATTATTTGAAAAATAAAAATTAATTAAAAACAACAGTTTTAACATTTAGAGGAATCTTGATAATAAAAAAGAATTTGACAGTAGGAAAAGGTTTTCATGTGGTAATTATTAAAAAAAATTTCTTTTTCACTTTGGTAAAAAGTGTCAAAAGTGTCGCGTAAGCAAAATGGTTAAAAGATTCCTTTTTTAAATCCTTTATAAAAATTCAAGTATAGTGGAAAATGATTATTAAAAATATTTTAAAAATAAATAATAACATTATTGGAATCTTTTAAAGAGAATTTATATGAAGTGGAAAGTGTTTAAAACATTTAAAACAATGTTTTAATTAAAAATCCCTTACCTCATCTATTGAATCATCAGATATGTTTTTACTTCCATGAATAATAAAATTATTTCAATCTTATAATTTATTAATAAATTTTTTCTAAATTATTATCTTATAATTATTTGTTTTTTCATTTATTACCATGTATCATTAAATTACTAAGTCATTTAAGTTCAAGTTGTATCTTTTTGAGGTCGTTCAGTTCATGATTTTTAAAAAAATATATTTTTTAGGTTGAACAAGGTCAAATGAGTTATGGTTACATACTCTATAGAGTCATAAAAATGTTATAATTATCATTTTTATACATTAAATATATTTTTATAACCACCTATATATTATGGTCATGAAAAATGAAAAGAATCATTTCCTGGAGGTGGTAGTCCACAAGTACACATGAGTGACATTTATTTTTTTCTAATGGGTAAAAAATATATAAAGTAGATAATATTTTACTTTTATAGAATCTTAATTATGTTAATAATGTAAAGTTTATTCAGTAGTTCTGTCCTTATGACCAATCATGTGTGGTAGTAATTAAAAATGATCAAATCGTTTCGTGGAGGTGGTAGTCCACACGTATGCATGAGCGACGTTATCATTTTCAGATTGATGGGTGGGTAAAAATGTAGGTAATATATTATATTCCTAAAATAAAAATTATATCATAAATATCATATATATTCATTTAATAAATTATTATTACCATCCATAAGAGGTGTTTATGAAGAATAAAAATGCATCGATTCGTAGAGACGGTATTCTATACATATACACGAGCGATGTTTCATTTTTTTAGGATGAAAAAAGAGATTAATAAGGATTGTTCCATAAACATTATAAAATTTTAGTATATTTAAGATACTAATGTTATTATATGATAGTTTTTATATAATATTTTAATGTGGAATAATATATAAACATGAAAACACTCATTTATGAGTTATACCCATTCTTTAAGAAACTTATTTTATATTACATGTTATGCCTTCTAGATTAGAATTTTGTTGAGAAAAGAATACCTAGTATGGGGGAGGAAGTATGGGAAGGTATTTAGGTAGAGATTCATTAATCTAAATGTCCCAATATTTATGATAAATAGAGGATAGAATATTCCCTTTTATAAGTGAGGTGTATTGAAATCTTGTAAATACATGAAATATTAATATACAATATGTTTATAACACATTTAAAATGTCTCTAAAGTTACATATCAAAAAATATAATGAAGTTAATGGTGAAATAACTTCAAAAAATAAAATTTAGACAAATTTAAGTGGCATTTTGAACCTTATAATTTAGTTTAACTCACCCATTAACCCTTTTAACCTTAACCATTATAACAAAATTTTCAATTTTAAGGATAAATAAAGTAATTAAAAAAATTAAAAGTGAAAAATAATTGAACAATTCATTATATCCTAAAACGTTTCACATAAACATGAGTTAATATAGTATTTTTATAATTATATAATTATTTGAAAACAATTTTTAAACATTAAATACCATTCAACATCATTTTTGAGACTAATCAAAAAAATTTGACATTAAATACATAAAGACAACAATATAATTATAAAATAAATAGTTTGTCCAAAAATTATCCCTTATTATTATCCATGAAATTATTTTAATACCATAATTCATCTAAATCATATTACTTTTAATGTATTTTATAACAATTTAATTGTTTTTTTCCATTCGTCACACAAGAGCAATCTCGGTGTTGCGTAAGCGATCAAGGTCATTATACTATCAATAAAAATTAAAAATAATTTTTTTTTTAAAAATATCAATATTCAAAATATAAATTTATAAGTGTTCATAAATTATTTTTGTATCCATAAAAACATAATACAAATATTAAAAGAAATAGAGTTACATTTTGTAATAATCCTTTACTTAATATAATATAAAGGTTATACTAAAAGAAAAGTGACACCAAAATGTTGTATTTTCGAATATTGGATGATTATGGTTGAAATAAACTCATACAATTTAATGAATAAATGTTTTGGATTTATTTTTAGACCTTATCCCATATTTTTAATCCTATTTCACCCACTTTACCTTTTACCGTTGGGATAAACTTTTACCATGATTACTATTCATTATACCTAAAAATAAAATTGTACTTATTATGTAACTTGAATATACAGATTTGAAATATAGAATGCATTTTATATGATTTAATTTATATAAGTTGTAAAATTTAATTTTGATATAGGTGCATGAAATGGAATGAAAAATAGTTTTTATAAAAATATATGTTTTAAGCATAAAAAATATTTAATACCAAAATCATCTATAATGTTGATTTCTATTGAATTAATTAGATTATTTTTAATAAATGGAAACCAATTTTACTCTAAATCTAATCCAAAATATTATTTTAAATTTTAAACACTTTAAAATAAATGATAGTTTTTATAAAAATCAGAATTATTCACTATTCACACAAAAATAAACATTTTCAAAAAAATAAAAAAAATTACCATAATATATATTTGATATTATTATATAAAAAATAATTTCTATTTATCAAATAAAATTTCAAAATTAATAAATTTATCTTAAAAACTAAAATAAAAAATATAAGGAAATCCTAATTTTATAGAAAAATAACTCTATTATATTTTTAAGGGTTTGAATCCTTATTTGGTTTAACAATTTTTATTAAAAATTGAGCCCTAATATTTTAAGAACCAATCAATAAATTTGAAAAAGTAAAACATTTACACATATATATCATAATTTTATTATTATTATCCATACTCATAAAACCAACGTCTAGGTTATAGTGGTCATATTTAAATAAAAATATTTTTATATTATATCACAGTGCTGTGTGTGGGACATGATATTAGACATAATATTCTTTTTAAAATAATATAAACTAAAATCATAGGGTGTTACATCTAAAATTAAACTATTTTTTATATGATGAATCTTTAGGAGTGTTAATGAATAAAGTTTACAAAGTGTATATAACCATTGGAATTAACTTGTATGTTTCATAATATACAAGTTCATTCATGAATAATTTGGAATTTCTGAGGGACTATATAAGGTTGTTATATTCCATGGATTTTTTGTGTGTGATACTCTTGCAAGAAGCCATCTAAAACTCTCTCTTATTAATTCTCTATTACTTCTTCACTCTTTGTCACTCTGGTGACTAGAATATTATGGGTATATGGGTTTTTAATTTGTTCTGCTATATTGATTTAGTGTTAATATATCCCAACAAATCTTTCACATGGAGGAGGATAATACCCAGTGGACCTGCCTAAAGAGATGATGCACCAATATGAAATTATTAAATGGGATGATTCTAATATAAATTCAACTTTATTTAATTTCATTCAATTTTAATTATTTATTGATTACCTATATGATGACACTTTCAATGCAACACTAATGAAGCATGCCCTAGATTTTAATAAAGAATCCAAATAAATAGTGGTGGATAAATTAGACCATTACCTTCTTCCACCCTAAAACCCAAGTTATCTTTCATTTATAAGGGAGTGGAAACTAGTACACTTCTCCAGGGTACATAAAATAGAAGAAAAAGATGAAAGTATAGGTATCCACAAGGATATAATGGTTCATATTAAATAAAACCATCCTCCTTTGAATTAGTGATAATCACAAGATGACCTAGATGAAGGCAATATATTCACAAACACTCTTAGGGGACTACCCCAAGTTTATATTTACTTTTTTAAACATAATACTTTCCAAAAAATTTAAATAATTAATAACTAATTTAGTTTCTTTATGGGATGAAAAATGTGGGTTTTAAGATTGTCACTCAATCCACCAGCTGAAAAATAAAAATCTAGTCTTATTTATCCAACTTACTATATTTACTACCAAAATTATTCAATTTTCACTCCATATATGGGTAATAATAATTAAATGTTGGGGACTTTTAACTTATTGTTAGTAGTTTTTTTATTTTAATTTTGATTTTATTTTTAGAAAATTTGATATTAAATAAACATCCATTATCATTTTTCTATATTGAGTTGATTTTAAGTATTATTATTTATTTCTTGAAGAAATATATTTTCAAATGATTATTGATATGGAAATTGTTCCTTGAATTTGATTTTAATTTTTTTTATGAGTTTTGATAATTTTTAAAATCTAGGTTTATAAACACTTACCAAATTATTTTTACCTTCCTAAGATGTATTCTAAACAATTTTGACATATTCTTCCTAATACTGAGAGAAATATTAAACTTGTGTGAGAATTAGAACATCTGATTATATTTTTTCAATGCTTTTTAATTCATGATATGTTTTTAATATTATTGAAACACTTCTTTGTATTGTCACATTTTTAACTTGAGACATATCTTTTACATCTATCCTTATTTAGACATTTGAATTTATGTAATTTCCTTATAGGATTAAGACACATTATAAACAGATTTTACCTTACCAGAATTCACTCTTAATATATTTTCATGAATATTTCAAGTATGAGAGTGGGGGAGGGTATTTTGGGAGGTAGTACATCATTTATTAATGTGAGATGTGTGTAAAATATTTATCGGCATTTGATAGAGATAAATGGTCCTAGGTTATTATCAACTATTTTACTTTCTTATTCACATTATATTCTCCTAAAAGATAGAAAAATAATGAAAAATATAAATATAGGATTTAATTAGTCATTATGATACTTGTGTAACACAAAAAATGAACAATAATAAAAGTTAATGAATTTTAATTCATTTATTTCACTCTTTATTCATCTCATACTCTTTAGGTAAGAAAGAAAAGAAAATAATTAAAGTAAAAAAGATGAGAATAAGGATGAAGTCATTTATCATTATTCATATTCATGAATCGTTCCCTGATCATATAGGAAAAGGGAGTATTATGCCACAAATTTTATGGGTTATTGAGTAAGAAATTATCCATAATTTCATTTGAATATCCATGCATTGTATTTTTGAGTTTGGCCTCCTTTTTCTACCCTTAAATTTTAAGATTTTAACCACTAACTCTTATCCATCAAAATCAGCTTAAACATTTATATGGATTAAATATATTTTAATTGTCACACAATGGGAAGAATTAATATTTTTGTAAGATTTTGGTAATACATGAATTTTTAATGTATGATCATAATTCCATGTTAAATTTTGAATTTCTTAGTTTTGGTTGGATCACTGGGGGTGAATCAATGATATCTTTTTACAAATTATTCCTTTAAAATTAAATATATAAGATTGGTTAAAGTCTTCATTCTATAATATTTTTACCTCTCTACCTTACCTAGATAATGTAGTTAATAAAGACACAAGACATAAATATTTACAGCATTCATCCTTGAGAGCCTACTCATAATAATGATTGGTTAGATGCCCTAATAATGTATTCTTCCATTGTTAATGAAACTAGTTACATAGTATAGTCTCCCATAATGATTAAATTACATCTTATCATGTGATCTAGTATCCCACATTAGGGTCTTTATAGTACATCTCATAGTACTTGAATCCCTCTTGTTCTCTTACTGTCTCCCACAGCTCTGTTCTCATGAATAGTTCTGAAAACCTCACACAGTCCTAGAATGGATCATTCTTTGAACATGTTAGTATGACTTCGATTTATTTTCCTTCTTGGTGTGGAACACATCCACATTTATATTCCTTCAAACTACTTAATTAGTTCTGAATATCACGTTATTTGATACAATTTTGTCATATTTTCCCTCCTCATCCTCTTAATCCCTTTAATACAAGGATAAATTTATAATCACAATAGGATCAAGGTCTCTCTCTTCTTTGAGTGAATGTGTTCCTTTGGGTAATATTAATGTTGAAGCATATCATAATTTTCCATTAATTCTATTTTTATATTCCTAAGTTTGTGAATATGTTTCCATATTTAATTTTATAAATTTCTCAATCTTTGGAAAACGAAGATATTATTTCTTTAAGATGTAAGATATTTTCTAGTTTAAATTCTATTAGAAAAATATCATTTAAACTTTTGATAAATTATAATTTTAAATTATCCTTAATAAAAATTTTGTTTCCTTCATGAGATATTTGAATATTCAAATATTCTATAGAAAAATCCACAGCTTTTAATTCCTTTGAAATCTATATCCATTTGTATATGGATTCATCCAGTTGGGATGTGAAAGTGTGGGTTGTTGCATTGAACTCTTATTAACTATGTATATTGAATAAAAATACTCTTTAGATCTCCATGATGTTGAATCCTTGAATAATAACTCACAAATCGTCCTTTAAAATTATTCTTTTTCTTCAGAAATCAATTCTAGAAATCTAAAAAACACTATAATTTTTCTATTTATAAATTATTTCATATCACTAAGGCACTTACACATTCTTCATCAATGTTTTACATTGGTATGCAAGAAGTAATATTTTCTATTTTTCTACTTCATCTTATCTGAGTACATCTTATATATCATCAATATTCTTATGTATCTCTAATATTATTTCAGAGGCATGTAATAAGTTGAATTTTTTATTCTCATATTATCTAGAACATATTATGTAATCAATGAACATTATCTTATATGTTCATGTAAGAAGATGAACTTTTATTTTTTTCAAATATTATATATTTTATTATATAAAACATATCTGATGAAGAAAAATCTTACAAAATATTACCTTACAAAGTTATATCTTTCATGGGCCTACTTTCTTATGAGATTATGTGTAATGCCCTGACCCCAGTTACTGAGAGTCGATGCATTATTACATAACATTGGAATGATAAAAAGAGATCAAAATCCCGAAATACCGATCAGTTTAGTAGCCTTGTAAGTACTAGATACATTCATAAGTTTTACATTACAATATGAAATAAAAAACAACAACAATATTGTCACATTTGAACACACTTATTTCCCTTACCCTATCCCTTCAGGTCAGTCATAATATACTTCTTCACATCCTGGGAAAAATAAAACGTATAAAGGTGTGAGCTCAAATGCTCAGTAAGGATAACAATATTGTAGAAACATTCATAAATAATCATAAACATTTAAGGAATTGAATAAGACTAAAACAGAATCCTTTTAAACATAAAATTATGCATAATATATCTAATATAAATCAAATAATGAGATTTACTTATTCACATGGATATTCTGCTAGTTTAATAATCATATACAATATTAATATCCAATTTCATAATGATGTAATGCATAATGCCGGACATCATAACCACATAGTCAAGGCCTTATTCCAAGACTACAAATAATATTATGTGAAGGACTTAAGCTAAGACACTATTTTCTCTCATGATACCTACTGATGCATCGAGGAGCTATAGCAGGCTCCACCCATCACTTAATAAGTCCAATGCATTACTTATATAAAAAGGTTTAAACATAACATAAACATTCGTATTAAAACTAGCATACCAAATGTCAAAACTTTATCCATAAACCATGAATGGTATAAAAATAACACATCCATAGTCAAACATATCACAAAACCTTAAATACAATATGGAAGATTTTTATCATATGAATCAATTTAAACAAGTGTAAAATACATCAAAGGATGTTGACATAGATAAAATCAAAACTATTTGAGATAAATATCTCTTTATTTTTTTTAAATCATTTAAAAGTCACATAATTATAAAATAGAACATTTATTTTGAAAGTATTCTTATAAGCTTGTAAGGGGATCTTCTATGATGTTATAATGGTGAAAAATAGCTGCACCCACCGTATATGTTAAAAAAAGACATTCTTTCCTTAATTTTGTCGAAAATGTCATAAAGTATCTTGTTTGGAAAATGAAGGAAAGATTCCTTTCAAAACATATAAAGTAAAATAAGGATATAAGTGAATTTAACCCATAGACTAGTAAATAGTACAAATGTTTTGAAATATATTTTTAAGAAAACACCGATGTTGATGATAATGAGGTCCTAGTATATACTTACGTATTAACAACCTCAGATAAGTAATGAGATTATAGAATTAACCCATACCTTGTACTTTTCCTTGGTCGAGGGTAAGTTAAACTTCTTTATAACAGTTAAATCACTATTATTAAATTGTACAAGAATCATATACATAAATATGACATCACATATGATCTTCTAATATTGCTTTGATAATAATATTTTAGTAGTATCATCGTTTCGAGTGTTAACTGATTCATTTTAATTCATATGATTGGTTACGTAAGCCACGTTTTTTATGGATAGGATGTATTTGATTCAGATACAGAATTATATTTTGTTCATAAACTTATTTTTAATCCTAAAATGAAAATTATTCTTGAATGATTATGATGGGGAATGAATCTCATCGCGTTCGTGGAGACGGTAATCCGTACGTACGCACGAGCGACAATGTCATTATATTGATGGTAAAATAATATGTAATTGGATGGTATATCATATATATATAATCATTAAAATGTTATATTTATTATTTACATTAGTTATACTCATTATTATACCCATCCAAATAATGAAGTGTTTGAATAACAACCTACACCACGACGTGGAGACGGTAAGTCGTACGTACGCACGTATGGTGACTTTGTTATTTATAGGATGGATAGAATAAAAAATATAGTTGTTACATATTTATAATAACATAATAGTATATATAAGGTTCTGGATTTATTATTTTGGTTTGGAAACAACAAAGAAATAGGAAGTGGAAGAAGAAAGGAACATGAAAGAGGGTGGGGAAATTATTACCTCTTCTTCGAGTGTTTCCTTTTGAGTTGATCAAAAGGGATCCTTAGGTTGGATTTATGATCAAAGTAAGAACTCTAGGTTTAAGTGAGGGAATTTGGGAAGTTATTTTGGTAGGGTTTGACTGATCCAAATGGCTTTGGAGGTGTGAAATTAAGAGAAGGGGAAGTACCCTTTCATAAGAGAGCTGAGGGTCACTTTACGAAATGGTTGAAATATTATTTTATAATAAAATCATTTTTAGTTTATAATGGCTAAAAAATGATTTATTTAGAGGATAATGTTGTTATGGGTCGAAAAAATCTCAATAAAAAGGTTTTAGATAGGTTTAGGTCACCATATTAACCTTATCTTTCAGATTTAACTCTTAGTTAAATAGTTTGACATATACCACGTCTCTTTGTATTTTTATATTATATGGTTAATAAACATACTATAACAAGCCAAAAGAAACCCAAGTGGTTAATTATTAATATATATAAGCTAATATAAGTCCTTTTTCCAAACCTTATATTTTTAAGAATATTATATAAATTAATAATACAGTATTTGTTTTAAAAACTCAATTATGTCAATTTTGACACTATTTAGTATTTGATTTTTTTTGAAATCCGTAAAAACATTATCACTTAGAATAAAATTTATTTAATCAACCCTATAATGTCATATTAACCTATAAAATTAGTTTAATTATCATAAGTCTCAATTTACATTTATTTGAATATTTATAATACCAATTAATTTAAACATTCATTAATAAGGTAATTACTGCATCATCATTGGGTCATAAATAAATTTAATTATTTAATGTCTAAAAATTATAAAGAAGATAACATTATGTATGAAATATTTTTATCTTTATAATGAAAATTTATAGTCTAATTTTTCTTATGTATAACCCTATATTGAAATTAGTTTAGTTATTAAACTTTGAATTTAACACATTTAACTCTTCTTTAAATAAAATAATAATAAACATCCCAATTTAATCCATGTTGACCAAAGGGGATCATATTTTATTCATAAGGTTGTTTTTGGACTAATTACACTTATCCAATAGAATTAGGACATGTTTTAGGGTAATTATAATATCATTTTCACCCTTAATTACCCTATTTACTTTTAACTATGGTAAATAAAAGTAAAAACTTACTATTCACCAAAAATTATTTTCATCTTATTGAACCACATTTTACTTACTGATTTCAACCATGTATCTCGGATTTTGGAAGTTCAACTCATAGAAGTGGTAAAATTATGTTTTATGTAAATTTTCAAATGCTCCTAAAAGGTGGGTAAAAGGCCGTAAAAAGTTAGATAAAATTTTATATATCTAAACTTATTTTAAAATGACTCCAATGAATTATGTTGAACATATATATGTATTATGTATCTATTTTGACCTAAAATAAATTAAAATAAAATAACTAATTATTTTAAAAAAAGTCGGTTTTAAACAATAATGCAGTGTTTTTCACTATTCATAAAAAATTAAAAGTTTTCAGAAAAATACCAAAAAGTCACCCTAAGATAATTTTGATATTCCGAATCCAAAAATGAAGTCCAATTTAAAAAATAAAATTTATAAAATTTCAAAAAGTGGGTATTAAAATTTATAACGGTTATTTTGATTGGTCATGGTGTGTTAAAACTTCAAGTTGTGTACAACACAAGCTACTAAATTATTCAAATAGAAACATTCCATGGAAGCTTGGGGTGTTACATTAGGTATCATACGAAAACACCAAAGTCATATCCTATGAAATCAGACACATCTTACAAAATCAGTCAAAAGTATCATCATTGTATTAGATATATCAAAAAGTTATTGATCCTTAATAATTTGGATATCCTTAATAAGCCCTTAAATTCATCTTTTTGTGGTTTTTGGACCATTCTTGGGAACTCAAAAGGATGATCCTTTAGAAGATGGAATTTTATGAAGTTCCATGAACCTCAAGAAGATGATATAAAACCTTGTAAGGTCTAAAACAATATAAATTCCATAACCATATGATTATCCCAATGAACTTAATAAATTTCAACACATGTCTTGTGACATCACCAAATTTTTATACTTTTTCTTAGTGATGAACCTTAAAATGATACATGAACCTCACAAAGTGCATAGGGTTTATTCGTTCATTAGTTCTCTTACTTTATCACAACCATTACCAATTTAATCCACCTCAACTAAAACAAACTAAATGATTTCTTTAACACCTCAAATACACTCAAAATATTTATCCAAAACTTCTAAATCATCATCTAAATATTTTCCACTCTTAGATGGAATTTAAAAACTTCTGATACTATCAACTACCCTTTTTTTATTCCTTTATATTTATTCTTCAAACTCCCCACTAGTTGGATTCTTCTAAAAAAAATTTGAAATTTTTTTAATAGTGTTCCTTCATATTTACTTGTCTTATAATTTAAGAACAAATCATAAATAATCACATGTATAGATTTTTTCCTCAATTTTTCTATCCAATTTCTTTAAGAAGAAATATCATAAATCCCTTTTACATTTGTAATGGAAATATCATCGCTATCTCTGAAGCACATATTAACACCTTATCCTTAAAATATTATCATAAACTATTAAAAAAACCCTCACTTAGGATCTTCAATTTTTCCCTTGGATTAATTTTCAATAATTTTAAACCTATTCATTAATATATTCACTTCAATTGACCAATTTCTTCTTCATTTATTGAAAATAAATTAAAAGGTGATAATAAATGGAAATGGATTACCATACTATATTTATGATTCTTCAAAACTTCTTCTCACCCATTTTTTCTAAGTACTACCTCAATCATTTGAGAATTGTGGAACCATATACTTCTTATAAATGAGTCTTTAGTCAATCAAATTTATGCATATTTGGTTTAACATGGTGTAGAAATTAAGAGGGATTAACCAAGAAAAAAAATTTCCATAAAATTTGTTAGTATATGATACATTAATAGATTTCTATTTTTAAGGGATTTTAACTGTATTTATACTAAAACACATAAACTACACTTGTCTCAACGAACACATCAGTAAGTTTAAGTGAAAGCTAGTTTACTCCCCCCTTTAACTGATATTTTCCATTAACCATTACCCCTTAAAGAACCAATTAAAATGAAAATTCCAAGGGTTGAAAGTGATATTAATATACATTATTTTCAATTATATCATTACTTCAAGATTATTTGTGAATAATAAGTTTCTTATAGTTTAAATATATTGGATCTACTTAAAGGGATGCACTCCTTCCAACTCATCATAATAACTAAATTTACTCCATGATGAACTTACGCTTTGTGTTATATAGTATTTAAATCCTAATTTAGCTTCCCTATATAAAATCTCCTTCAATTCACTACATGTTATAATAATAAAATATATATATTTGGGAATAAGTAGGATCATTTCAATAAAATTTATAATAGGAGTATCGGGGTTGAGACTAATATCTTAACAAAGACCCTTTTTATTAGTTTCTCCACTTTGATGGGGGTTCTCCATGATTTTCTCTATTATTTAGCTTATAATTATATTAATATTTTGGTATAATTTTTATCTTTTTTTTACTTTATATTTTCCCTTATATGTAAATGTATTCTTTAACATATTCATTAAGTAAAATGCATGATTTGAAACTTACATCATCTCTCTTAGTAATTCCTATTAAACTTCTAGTAAAATCATAAAATCGTCCTTACCTTATAAAACTTATTGACATATTACTCATATAACTTCTTGAATCTTTAGGTTATCACTTTTATAAAATATCTCATTAAATTCATGTTACCTTACATTTGAAATCACTTGTTTCAATTTAGCATTTGTATAAGCCTATGTTTTCTTTGGGGTTTTCACGTGGTTACTCCTCAACATTTGTGTTACCATTCTTCAAAAAATCCTTCCAAATTTTACTTTTTGGTATTATTTTTCCCTTATAATAATATTTTTACCTAATTGTAACATACAAAAATACTTCATAGTTTTGAATAATTGCATTGCAGCTGCCAAATAAATTCCCAAGATGGTAAAACCTATTATTAGTGACTAAATTTTTCTTTTCTTGTGAACATTGTTTTTATTTAGTATTAATTCTCATATTTTTAAATATAATCCCCCTAAACTGTGGCATTTTACGAACTTCAGGAATTGGAACATTATACTTGTAATTAATATACTTATACCCTAACTTCCAAAAGTACTAATATTATATGATAAATATCAGTTTCATCTCCTTTTTTTCTCATTTATAAAGATTCTTCTCTATATGATCTCAAGATCCTATTCCACCAAAAGGATCCCTTTGGATCCCTAACTATCAACAAAAACATGTGTGACCAAATATCTCTGTTCAACTATTTGTGAAGTTACAAATTTCTTTGTTTTTACATTTTTTTATTTTTTACTTATAGTTTAAGTCACTTCATGTAAAAGGGGTTCCACTCATCCTCAGTTGATCTCAAACATTCTTCTCAATTTTCTCTATATTCTTTAATTTTTCTTCACATATGTTTCTACTTTCTTGTATCTAATTTTTAATGTTCTTAATATGCTTGGATTTAATATCCACCATAAATCATTGACACCATGAGTACCATTGTGACTTTCTTTCAAAGCATGAACCTCTTTTTTAGAAACTTTAATTTTTTAGCTTTATCATAAAGTAAATTTTTTAATTTTTCTTTCAACAAAGAAGTAATTTTATTTTGGGACTTCATGAATTAATAATTTGTTTGTATATCCTTGATGAGTTTTTTTTGTGTAATTGTAACTTCTCTATCATTGATATATACATGATTTTAGCCTCCTTCTCAAACTATTATTTTTCACCCTGTAATATTTTCATAAAATCTAACATATATACAATAACCACAACATGAATTATATTAAAATAATATTTACTCTTACAGTATAAAATATTCACTAATTTTAAAAATATAAAAATAATCATAATTAGAACATAACTCATTATAAATATTATAATCAACTAATTCATTTAAACACTTACCTATATATTGATCTTCAGATAGTGGTGATTTATTATTTTATTTTTATACAGTCTTCATCTTCTTTGACTCCTTATTTATATTATTTAATGTATTAGATTAAGCCTCAAAGTTTACAATAATATATGTAATTTTATTTATATAATCCTAAGTCATCTCTAATTTTTTTCATAAATTTTATACCTTTCAAAGGAAATGTGTATTAGCTCTGATACCAATTTAAGTGTCCGGGTTTGGTTAGATCACTGAGAGGGAGGTGAATAAACTATTTATTTTTCCAAATTATTATTTTTAAATTTAACCTCTTTGTCCAGTTAAAGTATCTATCCTCTCTTAGTTATATCTCTTTGTCAATGGAAGGTATAACTCTGTCCAAGCATTAAATAACATTCTAGATGAGTACAAAAAAATTAGTGGCTAAATTATCAATTTGGGGAAAATAATTATATTTATATCTAATGATTGTACCAATAATTTTGAAAACAAGGTCAAATATTGGATTGTTATTTCCATAGAAAAATTTCCAATCAAATATATGGGTGACCCCCTCTCTATAAAAAGAATTTAGATTCATCATTTTGATGGGAGTATAAAAAATATCACCGCTTGTATAATAAATCAGAAGTCTAGTTTTATATCTTTTTTTTAAGTATTACACTTTTTTAATATTGTGTTGTTGTTGATCCAAATTAGTATTCTTTATATTATCAGAGTATCAATGGATTATATCTGAAACATTAAAATTTCTATGAATCATTTTATCTTGGATTCTCATATCAAATGTAGATGTCACAAGGTCAAGTGGTAGTGGCTAGAAATACCTATTTAGGAGAGGTTATCAATGTGATAATTCTATATATTATCACTAAATTCATGAAATCAATGATTTCATGTGTAGTTTTAAATAGGAATACATTTTGGGATAAATTTTCAAAGGAAAATATGGTTACTAGAATTAATACTCATCAAGATTAAATATTCAACCATTACTCTCTAATAGTGTCTATAAAGAAATTTTTGTATTCATGATGAGATTTCCTAGTTGATTTTTGGATGAAGGGATATTGGTTTTTAGACTAATAATTGGTCTAGTGTTTTTAATTTATTTCTGGGTTACCCAAGACATGATATTTATTTCAGTCTAACTATCAAATATCTATAGCTCACTAATGTCGTACTCAATGAAGATCAGAAATTTTTTATCATGAATATCTCATTAGTGGAAGAGAAATATAGGTGATTTTTTACTACATAAAATTTGGGTGACTTCAATACCACTAATTTTCAATGGCTGGTTTGTCCTAATCTAAACACAAACATCTAGGCTGAAAAATACTCAACATTTTTTCTTGAAGGCGGTTGGGATTGATTTATTTTTATTTTCCTTGTACCTATGTTAGATGGTCCCTCTATTTTGATTCTCTTGAGCATTTTATAACATTTGGATTTTGTGACTTGGATCGGTGGCCTGAATAAACTAAATATTATAGGCTACTACTCTCTATCGGATGATGGATCCTTTGGGACCCTTGGAATACATTCAAGAATGGTGGATGTAAAAACAAATTTATAGGTATTTGGGTGAATATTATGGATTTATCTCTCTCAATATCCTGACTAGTCAAAGTTATCTATATATATCTATATTTCATAAGACTGGTTCTTTTATAGCTTCAGGTCTTGGTTGTTGAATATAAAAGAGGTCAGGGTCTAAGGGTAATATATAAAGCTCCCAATTTTGGACTGAAACCTAATGTGGAAGGATCATGTGATTAGAGTAATGTTAAAGGATGATGAGTAACATAGTATTATGATTTTTCAGTGGTATTAGCCTTTAATTCTTCTTAAGGGAATTCCAATTATCTTCAGGTAGATGCCAGAGATCTTCAAAGTGGTATTACATTGAGTATTATTTATAAATTTTACCATTCTATAGTTGAGACCAATTTGGCCTTTTTGGAGAATTACCTTTTAATTCATCTACCTACTCTCACTGGTCTATAACACATTAAAACAAAGACTCTTGAAAATAGATCAGGTAGAATATCCATATTGTACACACATATTGTGAAGAAAATATATTAGTGGATAGTCTTGTAGCCAAAGGTTACCCATATGTTCCTCTTATTTTTTTCTTGTATTAAATCTCTTCCATCGTAATGTTAGGATGTCGTTTTGGGTGATTCCCAAAGAACATAATTAATTTAGGCCTCCTTTAAAAATAATTTGGAATTATATACCTCTAATAAAAAATTTCTAATTATCTATGAAAGTCAGAATACATAGATATTTACATGGTTTTACCTTGAAATCCCACTCCTTGTCATGATTTTTTAAAAATTACAATCATAAACTATTCCACTATTAATGAAAGAAATTATATGATATAGTCCCTAGCCATGCTTATATTAAATACTATATTGTAATCTATCATCTCACTAGAGTGTCTTTATAATGCATTTTAGAGTTATATACTCCTTCTAGTTTATCTATTGTCTCATAGAGCTCATTCCTAGTGACTGGTTCTAACTACCTCACATAGTACTAGAATAACCCCTTCCACAAACTTGTGAGTAGAACATCAACTAATCCTTCTCCTTGGTGAGGAAAATTAAATCCTTTATCTTACCCAAAAATAATTTAATATTTAACACAATAAAATTCTAGGATATATTTTTATCATAATCCTACCTCTCTTTTTTCTCCCCCCTTCGATATAAGGATAGACTTCTGATCCAAATGGTATTTGGGTCTATCTCTTATATACTTGAATACTTTTATTTAGCTAAAACAATGATGACTAATCTCATCAACTCCCATTAATTATATTATTATACTCACAAAGTCATGGAT
The DNA here is from genome assembly GCA_963277665.1 of Viscum album. Lineage (NCBI taxonomy): Eukaryota > Viridiplantae > Streptophyta > Magnoliopsida > Santalales > Viscaceae > Viscum > Viscum album. The sequence continues at coordinate 1,571,078,459 of OY728133.1, read as the reverse complement.
ATATTTTCATATTAAATTTAGGAAACCCCTCAATCATGGAAAACATGATATATTCTTTAACTTAAATGGGAATATATTTTCCAGTTTAAATTCTCACAAAAATAAATCATTAAAACTATTAATTAATTATCCATTTAAATTATACTTAAGACTTGAGTTGTTTCCTTCATGTGATATTTAAATATCACAATATTCTCCCTAAAAAATCAATGGACTATAATTCCTTTGAAATTGTCATCCACTAGTGCATGGATTCATGAAGTTGTAATGTGATAATGACATTTTAAATGTGGAACTATTATCAGCTCAATATATTGAATCAAAATCCTCCTTGAATGATAATAATATTGAATATATGTACAAAAACTCACATATTATGGTAAAAATTGATTATTATTATTTATAAATTGATTCTATAAATCTCATAAATCCAAAAAAATTGAGTATAACTTCCTATGTATCACTAAGACTCTTATTCATTCTTCATAAAAATATTTTATTGTTACATAAGAATACATAATTTTAAATTTTTTTCATCAAATAATCATAAAAAAATCTTACATATTATAAATATTATTATATATATCCAATATTTTTATGTTGGTGTTTAAGAAGTTTAACTTTTATAGTTATCATCTCATCCATAACACCATACATACTAACTACAAATAATATTATAAGTTTATGTAAGAAGATTCGCTTTTACATTTTTTGAATATCTTTAATATTTTAAGATAAGATATATCTTATGAAGAAACATCCTAAAAAATATTATCTTACAAAATTTTATATTAATTTTTTTTCTTTATTATGATATTGAGTATCATACTAAAACACCATAGGAATATCCTAAAAACTCAAATATTCATTACAAACCAAGTTTAATGTCATAGAACTATATCTGTTATTTCAAAAGGTTATTTATCCTTTCACATTTTGTCCTCTTCATGTTTTCCTCGTATTCATCCTTACTAATGTTATGGATTATCCTTATGAACTCAAAGGGATTAACCTTATAAATATTTAATCTTATGAAGTTCCATGAACCTCTCAAAGGTGAAATACATCCTTACAAAGTATATATCATTAAGAAGTCTATAATTTTACAATGATCTCATTAAACCATATTAATTTCAACATATGTTTCATGAATTTACTAAATTTCCAGGACTCTATTTAATGTTGATCCTTATAAAGATACATAAACATGAAATAGAGTGTACGTTTCAGTCATTTTCTAATTTTTTCACTTCAACACAACACTAAAATATTTAATTCAAATTAAATAAAATCAACTTAGTGACTTATTCAACACCACATATTAAATTAGAATCATCATTAAACATTTTAAAATCATCATGAAAATATTTTACTCACTTGGATGGTATTTAAAAACATCTCACACCAGCAGTTATCCTTTTTTCTAAATTTATAATAACTATTTAATATCCCCGCTAGCTAGATTCCTTCAAACATATTTCAAAACTATTGTATAAAATTTCCATTCATAAGTGTTTGTTTTATAATTGAATAACAAATAATCAATCATCACATATAAATGATTGAATTTGAACATGTCCAAACAAGTTTTTTAAGAAGTAATAACACATTACCCCTTTTAATTTATAATGGTATCACCTTCACCATTTATTTAACACCTATTGGTAGATTCTATTTATAATAGTATAATCACGTGTTGAAAACAAATGAAATACTTGCTTGATCTCTTAAAATTTCACTTGAGTAAAGTGTGACATGGATTTAAATGTGAGGTAGATTGTGAATGGGTCATTTATGGACTCTTAAGGTTGAATGAATTTAATGTGAAAAGAGAAAATATAAAGATATGAATTTCATAAATGATACATGATAAATTCTATTTTAAAAATAAGATTGAAAATTATTTCATTAATGACATTTTCATGGATTAGATATGGATATATAGTTATTTTGAAGAGAGAAAAAAGTTAACTATGTTTGTGTGGTAGGGTGCGGGATTAATGAGACACCTATTTTTATACACATATCACCATATAACTAATTAATTTTATTCCCACCATTTTCACAATATTTGGTTAAGAATCATATTTTTAATATAATAGTTTATTTTGGGGATTATTATAAAAATGGTTTAAATAATTATTTTTAGTGATTATATTTTATTTATGGATTCAAATTTTAATGGTCATATTCTAAATTTTTTTGTATTCATTTTTTTAAGGACAACTAGTTACTCTTATGTGGGAGTGAGATATATGTGTGATTAAATAAAGAGTTCCAAAACCAATTTTTGATTAAATGAGAATCACATTCACTATATTTGATTAAAATTATGGGAAAGCAGTTGGGTATGATCAACTGGATAAAATAGGATGGGAAGAATACCATCTAATAAAATACATATTCTTGAATCTTATGTTAGATTTATTCCAAAATAAGTGATATAGGAGATTATCATATCTTGATGAGTCAGTACGTATTAATAACCTTATTATCTGAATTGTTGCATGTGATTAACTTCATAGGAACCAAATTATATTGTATAAGTCCCATATGTCTAGGTTGAACATAATATTAAATAATGAATTCACTAGATCATGTATGAGTAACCAATAGTAATACTACTTTTCAATTACAATCTCTTGAATATCCAGAACATCCACTTCCATTAGTCCCATCATGAAAACACATGTTTGAATGATTAAAATAATGATCTTGAATAATATTTTTGAAAAAAAAATATAGAAACTAAAACCATAGGATATTTTTTTTCTATGATAAAAAATAGGATAAGATCTTGATATTTGAAGTCATGATCAGGAAACATTTTGTGATGAAGGAAGTTAAAGCTCACTAAATGCAATGAGAAGATGACATCCCTGATTGAGAAATGAGGAGGCCACCCATTCAAATGGAATAACAATTCACAACCTATTTAAACATATCATCCCATCCATTATAAATAATTTAGTTTGATAGTTCATTCCCTGAATGATATTAGAGTTTTATTTTTTTTGATTTATTCTAAACTTATATTTTTTCATTTTGAATAAATAGTATTGTTTCTATTTCTCTATAATTGTTAATGTGTTATTATAAAATTACACTACAAAACTTGAGGATTTTGGAATATAATTCCTGAGTATTGATCCCAGTGGGGATTTAGTGGAGTTAATGAATCTATATTATTTGTTTCTTTAGTGTATTAATTCTTTTATAATATGGTAGTGGGTTTGAAAGGTATTAGTGTGTATATTTTCCATATTACTATAAAATATTCCACAGTTTTTTACTTTCCTTACCAAATAATCTATCCCTCCATTTTCTTATGCTAATATTTATATGATGGAGTTGGATAGTTGATGGATAAAATGATATATGATGAATTTGGGATATGGATTGTCACACATACTTGACTGATGTATTTTTATCATTCCTTATTACTGGAGGAGGTGAGATTTGGGGTGTTTAAGAGATCCCCTATATAAAAAACACATATACCAAAAGTAGGGAATGATAACTCATATACGATGGGATGAGTTATCAAATGAATTCTAATTATTAAAATTCGATAAAAAATAAACCTATTTAAAAAAACTAATAATCCACTTATTTATTACTAATTATTATGATACATTCCCTTATTTGTTTCATTTTAAATTCATGAATGAATTAACTACAAACCTCATCCATTTTTTATATCTTTAATATATATAAAAAGAAAAAAATGTAAAAAATTATAATAATTTTGAGTGATCAAAAGAGGTCCCTTGAGAGATGAACTTGTTCAGCCACTATGTTTCACTAGAAAAAATATAAATTCTATTTTTACATTCCCCATAACAAGTGTGTCACCCATCAAATATAAATTACTTTGAATACTTCATTAGTTGAAGTTATAAGAAAATAAAGAAAGAACATTAAAAATATGAAAGGAAATATTTATGAAAATCAATTTATTAAAAAGAACAATAGATTTTAAGAAATTATTCAAAATAGGGCTTTTAACTCCTTTAATTAGTAAGGGTAAAATATGTCATTTACCAATTCACCATTATTAGGATCTCCCCCATGAGCTTTTAGTGTAAAATTTTGAGTTTTGAAAAAAATAAATACTATGTTTAATACTGTAAATAATATGCCACAACTATTTTAAAAAAACTACTAAATATTATTTTATAAATTTAACCATTATAACATAGTCGTTAGAATAGAGGGAATTAATAGTATTACTTGAGTTATAAAAATATCATTTACACATGTATATATAATTAATTCCTTGAAAAATCACTCTTGTTGAATAATATTAATGATATATATATATAACATTCAATAAATTTTTTTACATTAATTTTTTGTGTTTTCTAGACATGATATAAGAACAAATCTAATTTTACAAATAAAATAAGTATTTTTTAATAAATGCAGTTTTTCCTCCTTTTGATGGCATGCCTATTTTAAATCTAGTTTTAAAAAAGTTTATAAATTTTATTTGAAAAAATTAACTTATTATTTGAAATAAGAGGATAAAAATTTTATTTGGTTTAATTTTTGATATTTTTCTAATAATATTCATTTTTTGATGAATAATGAAAAAAATAATGCATTTTAATTGAAAATTTCATTCTATGAAATTTATTTATAGTGTTAAGTTATATATTTGAATGATTTTATAGTATAATTAAATCATGTTTTTATAATTTAATCAAATTTAGGTCATTATAATTAATTTCACATTGAAATTGAATACAAAATCTTATTGAATATTTCTACATTTTTACTTTAACGAACTTTCCCACAAAGTCTATGGAATTAACATTAAAATTAATTTATCCACCTTTGTGAATCAAATTTTGAAAAATGAACTTTCATGGTTGTAATTATTGTGATATTTATAGTCTAATATGATCAACTTAATTTTTTGAAAATATGAATAGTAACTATAGTAATAATTGTTTTACCATAGTTAATGGTAAATCGAGTAATTATGGGTAAAAATAAAATTATAAAATATTAGAAAATTACCATAACACATTTGAAAATTTCATTGGATGAGTTATTTTTGTCCTAAACCATCATTGGGCATATTTCTTGAGCTATTTGATCCACTTGGATGACTTTAATACATTTATAATATTTTATTCAAAGAAAAGTAAATTTTGTCATGCTATTTTGTTAACAAGTAAAACATTTTTTATATGGGGACATATAAGGAATATGTTGAACTATAAATTGTATTTATAAATATAATTTTTTTTCATATATCATGGAAATATATTTAAACTTTTTAGGAAATAAATAATTAAATTGATTGGTGACACAATGATGATGCAGTGATTGATTAATTAATGGAAGAATCATATAAATGATATTAGTAATATTAAAATAAATATAATTTGATATAATTAATGTCATAAAAGAATTTTTTGGATGAACTTGAAATATTAGGGATGATTTATAGGATTTTTCTCAAATATATAATGTTATTATTATATTTTTAAAAATTCAAATATTGAATAATGTCAAAATTGACATTAATGATATTTCAAAATAAATAATATTTTATTTAATGATATAAAATTTATAAAAATATAACCTCATAAAAAATAATTTAGATAATTCCTAAAATTCCATAAATTACTTATTTATTTATCTTTCTTCATGTTATAGTAATTAGATTAACCCTAAAATCATAATTTACTTGATATCAAGGTAAGAAATTAAAAGGTTAAATAAGGGTTAAAATAAAAACATAAGTATTATAAAATATTCAAAAATTATCTAATTTTTATTTTTAGAATTATATTAGACCCAAAACTATCATATATTAGAAATAAATTTGTTTGGATCCATTTGAAATAGAAAATAAATTTATATTAATTTAATAATGTGAAGAATTCTAATAGTGTGCCTCCACTCTCCTATAAAAGGGAACCCATTCTTCTCTATTCTTCACACATAAAAACCATTTTGGTTCAGAAAATATCTGAAACAATAAATTCTTATAATCCCTCCCCACATTAAAGATCTCTTATTTTAGGAATAACACCCTCTATAGAGGTGGTAAGGTGATAATCAAAGGAAATCTAACGAAGAAGAGGCATGGTTTTTAATTGAGTGTTTCTATTTTATTTATACTTCAACTTAAACTCTTATTAACCCATGATAAAATTATAAATATAGTATCCTAAATATAATGAGATTTTATTATTTTAATATCACCACCTAAATTCATCTCCACTTCCAACAAATGGGAAAAGAATTAATTGTTTGTGCGTATGTCTCAACTATCTCCTCCAGAAACCGATATAATTATTTTCCCATTAACTTCTCTCAAGAATAATTATAATTATGTAATCAATTTTTATATAATATATTAATGAAATATTTAACATTAAAATTGAATAATGTATTAGTTATTTTTTTACATTCCATACACATAAAAATGACAACATTGTTCGTGCGTACCTATAAACTATCACCTCCACGAAGCAATGTAATTCATTTTTAATCAAAAAATTATGTGGATAATATATATAAGTATATTTAAATGATTCATATGATATAAATTATATTATGATCATTATGGGAAGATAAAATAATACTTAACTTGTTTCTATAATTATCATTAAAAAATAGAAACGTTACTCATGTTTACATATGGCTTACCGTCCACATGATTGTAACATAGTTCATTTTTTATATCCATATATAATGTATGGATTTAAAATTGTAATTATTGTATAAAGATTATTCTTATTTCATGAATATTATTCTGTAGATGATAGACTAATGACCAACTTTGAATATAGACCTCACACCAAAGTCATTTTGTAATCTTGTACTGAATATCATCAAAATATCCATCGAGAACATTAATAATTAAGTAATTTTCATAACATGGTAATAAGAGATATAAAAGGAATAATAAAATTTAAAAATATTCTCAAGAAATTAAATAATTTAACCAAGTTTATTATTCAGGAAGATAAATAACAAAATTGATGAATCTAACTCAAGGTAAGAGACTTAATCTCAATCTTCTTTCATTGAGGCATATCTTGATATTATAAACCATTATTAACCTATGAGGTGTATATAAAACCCTTTTGACATGTTATATCATGAATTAATATATTCTCATGATATTTATTTTTTTATTTTTATTCTTTCATGATTTTTATTCAAGTGTTTCGCAATTAGTAAGGGTCTCCTTAACTAAAACATTATTTTAAAGGTTTTAATGATTATTATTTTAAATATTTCCCATTCATGTACATTTTTTCAAAATGGTTTTATGGATTTATTTATATTGAGATGAAGGTTTTTAAATTATAATTTATTTGAAAATTTCTAATGTGTTACGGGAAACCTTGATCCATATATCTATTCTTTAAATTCTTTAATTTTTTTTTGAAAATGTATTAGTTATATTAATAAAATGAAATGTTTTATTATGAGTGTAAATGAAATTTTAAAAGTTACATGTTGAAAATTTCAAGATTTTATGAGTTAATAGTACTTGGAAATTTGACGGGTGGTTATGTGATAAACCGAGGATGGGTGGTTTTGTGATAAACCAAGGATGGGGGGTTATATTATAACCTCTAATTCATTAGGTATGGAAGTCATCTGTATGGATATTCCATTTATAAGAGTGACATGCATGTAATTAGACTGCATGGTTATTACATTTAATTATAATTATGTCTTTATTTACCATTATGTATTCTCTATTCTAACTATGGGTTTCATGGGAATATTTTGATATCAAAAAGCGTAATAAATGAGCTTAGTTTTAAAATAATTTACTACTTCTTCAGGGTGAAAGTACTACATTATGAAAAATTACTCACGGGTTTCCATGTTTTAAAAAAAACTAACAATTTTCATTATTTATGTATCTCTTACTTATATTTTTATACTCATCCCATGTTTTTTAATGTCTTTCACAGGAATTGATGATTAGTAAAAATTGGGTGATTTCATGTTGAATTCTGTGAAGAGTTTCATAAAAGTGATCATGATTTATTTTAATTGTTTTAGATTATGGAAATATGGATACTATTTGGAAGTGTAAAAGTTGTATTGTTAGGGTTTTTTATGTATGATTTATGGAATAATTCTCTAAAACTCTAAATCTAAAAAGATCCTCAATATGAAAGAAACTAAAATTATTAACTTTACTTAAGATTATTTAATGTTTTAAGGCTAGGTCCTTATATCTATCATCACATTATCACATTATTCTTAGTTATGGATGGTCTACTTAATTGATTCTCAGGTGGTAATCAACTTCTTTCAACTAAAATATTATTTTACACTATTTTATCCTCTTTTATTGGATAAAATTTTCATCATCAATGAGTGGATTTCCTCCATTTATCACTCAATTTATATAAATTTTCATTGGGTGGTTCCACTTTATAGTGTTTGAAGAGAGAGATATACCCAAGGTTTTAAATTAATTGAACTTGTATGTGAGTCCCCTTTACATTTAGGGAGATCTATTTTAAAAAAATATAATACGAGTTTCTCAAATAGACATAATTTGATCGAGGGATTCAATTAATTACTCAAATATATTTTCAAATGGAGTGGAAAATAGGCAAGGTTCACATAAATAATTTTTTATCTCAATAATTTTATTTGATAAGAGGGATCTACAAATCTATAGGGGTCTTGGAATATCTAGAGAAAGGTTCCCCATGAAATACCTCAAAGATCCTTTTTCTATACGGAGGATTAGGATTCAATATGTCAATGTATGGGTTAACATGATCATTGATGTGACCCAAACATAACATATATAAGTATTGCATCATTTTAGATGAATATTCAATATATTTCACAATAATACATTCCCAAGGATCAAAAAGGTTTAGTGCCTTGGGAAACTAGATAAATAATCAAATTAAACCATAAAATATCTTTATCATATCCCAAAAAGTTCTTAATATTAGTAACTTTATAGATATATCATACTTATAACCTCCCATTAAAACCTAGGGAAGGAAAACATAATTAAGGTTGAGTCTAGATTCTCAGAAAGGGTAAATAAGGGAGATATCAGTCATTAGAAATCATAAGATAATCATAATGGTGTTAAAATATAATCAAGTGCATGATATCAATGTAATAGATTAATACATAGAAAATCTTAGATCATAAATTATAAAATAAATTTATATCAAAATCAGGATCAATAAGGGTGCCAAAGGACTAGTCATCATTCAAGAGTAATAACATAGGCATGTAGAATCATAAGTATATGAAATAATATGATTGTGAACATAGTTATCAGTAATAATTTCCATGAATAATCTTGTGATCACATCTAGAAGCAATTATACTCACACATAAAAATGTGAACATATATATTTATAGTCATGTCTAAAGATTTTCTTGTGAGCATATCTAGAAGGAATCATACCCATGAATCAACATTTGAACAAATCTATTCACAATCATATCCAAACATATCTTAATGATAACTTGAGATATCAATATCACATTTTCTAATTAAATAGAGGTATATAACATACCCAACCATCACATAATCACAATCCATTCATATTTATGACACAATATTATAAAATATTAATCATATAAGAATAGATTATCCCGTGAAAGATAAATGAGTTTCCTAAATATATCATTATATTAATCATAAAACATTTATATAAAAAAATATGGATAATATCATTGAATCATATCGCTAGTACAATCGAAGTAACATCAAAATATGTTAGTATAGATGAAAATTCCTTTAAAATACCACTCTAATATTTCTTCTATAAAATAATCTTTTAATTTTTGAAATCACTTATTTAAATCAAAAAATTTAAAAAATATTAAGAAAAAACTTTTCTTTGAAAATAAAAATGGAAACATGTAAAGGAATATTCAAAAAATTTATCATTCAGGATTAAAATAAATTTTTTTCATGTCATAATCATTATAAACAAAAATTCAGTGGACACCTTTGGTAAAAAATACCTCACATAAAAAATGACAAGAATAATATTTCCAAAAAAATTAAATAAAGTAAAACATGCATAAATATGACACTAAAAGTCATTGGAGCATAGTAAAAATAGTTTTGAAACAATTTTAGATAATTTGGATATGGAGTAGAATGATTTGTGACCAAAATAGTAGACATAAGTTTAGATTTTCTTAATAAATTTTTCTAAACCATTTTGAGTACTAAATAGGGGGAAATGATAGTAAAACTTAAAAATAATAGGAATAACTAGAGAAAAATAAAACTAAAGATTTGTATCAGATAAGGATCATATAATTTACCTTAATAGAAATTCAATCATAAACAATCCCGATTAAAATGATATTGAAACATAAATCCCATAATTCAAGTATCATCTTTCTTTGTACATGTTCAAGCCTCCTATATTATAAATATAGATTTATTATAAATATATTATAGAATAGTATTCATAAATATCTCTCTATGTATCATTCCTTTATAATATCCATTTATTTTTATGAAAAATTATACCATTAACTGGTCATTCAAGTAAAAACTGGTCCATTTTCTATACATGTTTCAGTTAGATGGTTCTGATACTTTCAAATTGGACAAGGTTTCATATTCTATAGAATATTAATCATGAAATAAGTATTGTAACAATCTAGATTTTATCAATGGAATGGCTCATTTTTTGTCTTAAAATCATTAGTTAAACCCTTGTAATGTTACCTAATGGAGTCAAAGAGGTCTCGATGGTTTCAAGGGCTTGTTCAGAGTATAAAAAACTAGATTTAGGAGAAAAATATGAGGCCACATAAGTAGAAGAAACCGTTCTGCAAAACCCACATGGTTTCCCCTAATAGTTCGGGGTGTTTCAGTGGGGATTAGGGAGCCATACTGTTTATCTGTAGCCGTGAAAGCTGAGGTGTATGATTTTGCAGGTTGTAGGGGGCTTGATATAGATGGATCATGCATCGATTCCCTATGTTTATCCAAACTATGAACCTATCCCCTGAGAGGTCCCTCTTTAGACAGATCTTGATGCATGATTTGAACAACCCTATAGCCAAACCATAAAACCCTGTATAGAAGGGCGATTTTACCCTTTTCCCTTAATGGATTAGAATACATCACCCTCTCTTCCCCCCTCTCATTTACAGTGGACCAATCATCCTCCTCCCATGGGGTTTTCCTCCTCCCAAGTAAGGAATTTTTTTTCTCATCCATTAAGACTCCAAATCAGTCTCATTAAAAAGTGTTGGATCTATGATGGTAAGATCTCTAATCCTATTTCTTTCATTCTTGGTTTCTCTTCCCATTTATTCATTTATTTTGGTGTGAAATCATTCACCCAATTTTTAGGGTATTATACCATTATTTATTTTACTTCCATTCTAAATAAAATATAAAGAAGATATAAGATGATGAGTCATATATATCCCTAAGGTAGGTGGTCTAGATTTTTTTCCAAAAAGTAGTGATTTTTTTCATAGCTCTTCTACCATGTCACACACCATCCAGTATCACGCATCAAATTAAAAAGTGTTCTGGATTTATAATTAATTATATACATGTTTTTATACTTCTATGGACCCTTGATAAGCGATTAAAGTGTTAGGACCTTATTCCTAGACACCCCTTTGGGTGTTCCAAATGAAATTATTCTTTATATATAATTATTTAATAGACCACACCCCATCTAAGTGTTCATCTTGGATTCAAAATAGAATTTACCACATTATGTAATTTCATAGCTTTTTAAATCACCTCATAAGTTTTTTGATTTCCTTGAATATAGATTTACTTGAATTGATTAGTTAAATGGATTTATTTAAAAAGTATGATAATTGATAGAAAGGACTCACCATCTGATGCATACTTTATTATAAGGATTATTTAAAATCTGACACCATTTTTTATATTAGTGATTTATTACTATGATGCTTATGGGGTGATAATTCAATTTATTATGATTATTATGAGTATGAAATTTTTATTGAACATTGATGATTCTTAAGGGAATTTTTGAGCATATCGTTTCACTCTCCCTTACATTAGGTGTTGAGCATGATGTCTCTCAATATTATACTTGTATTTGGATGATGGGAATGACATTCCACATTCCTCTATATGGAGTGTTGGGAATGAAATCTCACCCCCACCTATCTTGTGTTTTGAGTAGGATTTCTCACATTCACCATGATATTCAGGGCATAAACCCTATTTTGAATCCTATATCTTGTTATACTAGTTATGGACATTTGAGTTATGCCTTGGGTCCACTTAGCACATAGTATGCATGTATATTCCTACATATTTCCTCACGTACTTAGTTCATATAAATATATACAGTATATAAATATCTATATATATATATTATTACTTATATATATATATATATGGTACTCGGATCAGACATATTCCGACCTTTGATGAAGCAGGTAGAGTTTTCTAGTTGTCCTGATGGAACCTGAGTTGCCCAATATTTATTACCTAGTATTAGTTATTTAGGATTTTACATACACACTGCTGTTGTATTGTATATTGGCTAGATTATTTCTAGACTACATTGGTGGTGGCCTATTCAGTTTACTCACACCCTACTCAGGTTGTATTTGGTACTCGAGTATACTTCTTATCTAAAGGTATGGATAAGGGAAAGAAACCACCTACATAAGCTTGATCTGATTTACTTACAGCATAGAACATAGGATAAAAGGGATGATTATATGATCATGATGTTAGTGGATAATTATTTTTAACTATTTACATTTTTTGTATAGCATGTTGTATATTATTGTCTCCTATATTCCCTATTTCATTTTTGTATATTAGAATTCCATAACATAATCATGTATATGACTCATCCTTTGGGATTGTTCATTGTTAAATTTTCTTAGTTATTTAAGCTTCTGTAGTTTATTAATTTATTTTTTCCATCATTCCATTTGTTTATTATTCCTTCTTCTATAGTCATTTTATTTATTATATCCATTTTGTTGCTTTGATTTGAGGGTATAATCTCCCTAATATACCTCCTTATACCATTGTTTCCAGTCGACTACCTTTAGTATACATGGTGGCACACTTCAGGACATGTGACCCACCAGATCAGGGCATCGGTTAAGTGGGTCCAAAGTGAGGATGTTACAAGTATCAAATTTTTTCTTTATATACACTTTTATAATAATTCAAATAAAGCAGTGCTAAAAATTAATTACATAACATCATAGATACAATAGTCCATACGCATGCATGAGTGATGTTTCCACTTTTTGATGGATTGAATGAAAGAAAATTAACAAATAATTCATCTTTATAAAACTATAATAATATCATAAATATCTTATATAATATGTAAATCTATCATTTTAGTAAAAAATATTAAGTGGTGATGAAAAATGAAACACATATATTCCTGGATGTGGTAGTCCACACGTACGTATGAGGGGTGTTTTATTTTCCCATAGGATGGAAAGAATATGGATAATGATTGTAACATCATCATAATAACAATTATGTATGTTAAATATACTCATGTATTTATTTTATAATTGATACCATAGATTTAGAGTCGGTATAATAAGAAATAAAATTGAAAATACACTGTTATGAGTTCTACCACTTCGTTTAGAAACCACATTTATCTTACACCTCATCCTTTAAATGATGGTATTTTGGAATTAAATGTTCAAGGGAATGGGGAAATAAATAAAATGGAATCAAGGTTGGCATTTTCTGATCAATAAGGCTTAAACATTGTGAATAAATGAGAAGATGAGGTGAACTTTTGTAAGTGAGGGGAGAGTAACCCATGAAATTACCTAAAGTATTAAATAATTAAAAATTAATTTTCGTGTTCAAGTGGATAAAAATTGATATATTTTTAATATAGTATTACTACTCTCATATAGTAATTTTTTTACTAGTTTAGGTTTTTTTCACCATTATCTCTTATTTTTAACCCCTCAATAACCCTTTTGACAATTACCATGATATCAAAGTTTTTTATTCTTTAGTGCCCATAAAAGTTACCATAAAAGGATTTGAGATACATAATTGGAAAATGGTCGATATTATCAAACATATCCCATTAAATATTCTAAATATATTATTTTTATGAATTTTAATTAATTTAATAAAATATTATTTATCTTAAGATACCATTAAATACCTTTTCAAGATTATTCACATATTTGAATTTTAAAAAATTTTGTTTCTTAATAAGATTATATACTTTTAAAAAATTCCAAATACATTATATTTATCCAAAAAATTTACAAAAGACCATAAATCATCCAAAAAAATTACATTTTTTTGTTTTTAAAATCTTTTACTTTTATTTTCTACTACTTTCACTAACATGGTTTTGTTGTTGCATAATTATTTAAGGTAACTATTTCATCACTAAAAATTAAAAATAAATTACTATGATAAAATAAATTGATTAATATTTCAAAAAAAATTAGAAAATAACATAACCTCTTTTTTTCCCTATGATAAAATATTATAGATATTAAAACAAAGAGAGAGACATTTAGAATTTATTATTTACATAAAATAATATTATGGTCATTATCAAATAAAAATGCAATAAAGTTTTTTTATATATTAAAATATTGAATATGCATGATAAAACTAAAATCATCTAATATAAATAAGAAATATATTAAATATATTTTTAAAGCCTACTCACAATATTTTTAACCATAATTACCTAATTTACCCTTATCGAGGTGACAAATATTAACCACAGTAAATGTTTTTTATGACTAAAAATAAAGGTGAACTATCTAAAAAATGCTAAATTATTATTCCTAATATGGAATAAATTTTTCAATATTACATTTCAAAAATTGGAATAAATCCATTCAAAATAATCTTAGAATGCGTAATGAAAATTCAACACCCCAAGATTTAATAGTGTGTTATTTCATCAAAATAATTCAATAACTTGCACTACACGCAACACTGAGTTCAAGCGCACCATGAAATACTAAACAAGCCGTTCAAAAGAGGTTATGAATAGTATTAACTAAATTTTAAACTTTATATAATCCTTATAATTTTAGAATCCATATTATGAGTTTCTTAGACATAATGTAAGAAAAAATTCATTTTCAGTATTGCACTTTTACAAACTTTTAATAGTGAACCCTTTTTAAATCCAATATTTTAAACTTTTATATATTCAATTTGACTAAATAAATTTTCTTTTTAGAATGGGGACATCAAAAATTTACAATGAAACATCCCAAGCTTCCACAGTACATTTCCCTTTGAATAATGCAATGGCGTGCATTGTACGCAACTTCGAGATTCTAACACACCACGACCAATCAAACTAGCCGTTATGAATAGTAATACCTACTTTTTGAAATTTTATAAATTTTATCTTTCGAAATTGAATTTTTTTTTGGGATTCATGATATCGAAATTAGCTTAGGGTGAAATTTTGGTGCTTTTCGGATAACATTCATATTTTGATGAATAGTGAAAATTATTAATTTTAATTAAAAACAACTTTTTAAATTAAAATAATTAATAGTGATAAATTATTAATTTGAGTGGTTTTAAATTATATTTAGAATATATTTTTACCATTTAATACAATGTTGGCCATTGGATGTAATTTCACATTTAAACCATACATAAACAAGTGTCAATCTTTTGATAGTTATTATCTCTTAAAAGCACGCTATTTGTTTTGACGACGGGAATTAATTTTTAAATTAATTAATGCAACTGATATGTTCTGAATTTGGTGAAATAGGCATCATTTTTGAATTCATAATATCAAATATAGCTTAGGCCTAATATTTGGTGTTTTTCTGGAAACTTTAATTTTTTGATGAATAGTGAAACCACTAAGTGGTAGTTAAAAAAACTGATTTTTTCATAAAACTTAATTTTACCGCTTCTGTGAGTGGAATTTCGAAAATCCGAGAGACATAGTTAATATCAAGTAGTAAAATTTGGTTCAATGAGATGAAAATAATTATTGGTGAATAGCAACTTTTTACTTTTATTTACCACGGTTAAAAGTAAATAGGGTAATTAAGGGTAAAAATGATATTAATATTACCCTAACACATGTCATAATTCTATTGGACAAGTGTATATCGACCAAAAACAATCTTAGGAATAAAATATTATCATTTAGGTCCACTTGGATTAGATTAGGACATTTATTATTTTTTAATTCACTGAAAAGTTAAAAGAGTTAAAATCAAAGTTTATTTACTAAACAATTTTTAATATAGGGTTATACATAAGATAAATTAGATTTCAAATATTCATTAGAAAGCTAAAATGATTTCCTACATAATGATATTTTATTTATAATTTTTATACATTAAATAATTTAATTTATTTATGACACAATGATGATGCAGTAATTACCATAATAGTGAAACAATTAAAATAATTGATATTATAAATACCCAAATAAATATAATTTGAGACTTTTTATGAATTAAACTAATTTTCTAGATTAATATGACATATTAGTATTAACTTAATTAACGTTTATCGAAGTAATCATCCTGTTATGATTTTAAAAAAAATCAATTATGGAATAGTGTCAAAATTGACATAAAAGAGTTTTTAAAACATATATTATATTATTAATTGATATTAAATTCCTAAAAATATAAGGTTCGGCAAAGAGACTTATATAATGATAGTTGTATCATTAATGGACTACTTGGGGGTCTCTTGTAGCTATATAGTAAGTTAATTAACCATGTAATATGAAAATACAAAGAGACTTTGTAAAAGTGAAACTAATTAACTAATAGTTAATAGTTAAAGATAAGGTTAATATAGTAACCCAAACCTGTCTAAATTCTATTGGTTGAGTGGTTTTCTACCCATCCCCACCTTAACCTTTAAATAATACACTTTGGAGCCATTAGAAACCGAATATGAATTTATTATAAAATAATATTTCTAGCTTTTCCAAAGGTGCCCCTCACCCCTCTTATAAAAGGGCACTCTCCCTTCTCATTAACTCACACATTCAAAGCCTTTTGGCTCGTCCAAACCCGGCCCAAATACTCTCTCAACTTCCCTCAATACAACCTAGAGGCCTTATTTTGATCAGAAATCCATCCTAAGGAGCCCTTTTGATCAAATCAAAATGAAGAACCCGAAGAAGAGGTAATGTTTTCACCACCCTCTTTCAAGTTTCTTTCTTCTTCAACTTCTTCATTATTTGTTATTACCATTATAAAATAATGAATCCAGTATCACCTATATACTGTAACATTATTATAAACATTTTACAACCGTATTTCAGTATTCTATCCATACATTGAATAACATGTCACCATACGTGCGTACGTACGGCTTACCGTCTCCACGTCGTGGTGTAATTGTTATTCAATAAATTATTATTTGGATGGGTATAATAGTGATGTGTAATTCATGTAAATAATAAATATAACATGATAATGATTCTGTATATATGATATAACATCCAATTATATATTATTTTAATGTCAAAAGAATGATATTGTCGCTCGTGCGTACGTATGGACTACTGTCTCCACGAACGCGATGAGATTCATTCTCCATCGTATCCATTCAAGTATAATTCTCATTTGATGATTAATAATAGTATATAAGGACTTGATATCATTCTGGATATGATTAAGATACAACCTATCCATGACAAACACGGCTTATGTAACAAAACATATAAAAGAAAATGAGTAAGTTAACACCCGAAACGATGATAATTCTAAAATATTATTAACAAAGTAATGTTAAAAGATTATATATGATATCATATTAATATATATGATTATTGTATAATTTAATAAAAATTATTTCACCATTATACAGAAGGTTAACCTACCCCAACCACGGAAAAGTACAAGGTAAAGGTTATTTCACAATCTCTTCATTATTCGAGGTTGTTTATACATAATTATCTATTGGGATCTCTTTATCATCCACATCCATGTTTCTTGAAAGTGTATTTCAAAACATTCTTACTATTTTAAAGAATATGGTTTAATGTCATTTATACCCTTGTCTTAATTTTTATAAGATATTTATAAAGGAATCTTTCAGTCGTTTTCCCAACAAGGTCCTTTTTAACCTTTTTGATAGAATTAAGGTAAGAATGTCTTTTTTTAAACTTATACATCCGGTGTGGCTATTTTCCACCGTTATAAAATTTTCAAAGCTTCCCTTACAATATTATAAGGATATTTTCAAAGTAAATGTTTTATTTTATAATTATGTGACTTTTAAATGATTTCGAAATGAATATTTTAATATTTTCTGAAAGGTACTCTTTATCAAAATCATAATTTTAAATGTTTTAAAGATTTATCTTTCTAAATATTTTTAATTAATTTCCATGTTTTCAAAATGATTTGAAGGATTTATTTATATGGACATGAATTTTTTGAAAACATATTTCTTTTTAAAAGTTTCGAAGTGGTATGTGACACTTTGGTTCAAAAATCTCTTTTAAAGTACTTCCTAAATAAATGTGTGACTTTTAAATTATTTCAAAAAAATATTTCTCTCAAATAGTTTTGATTTCATATATGTCAACATCCTTTGATGGATTTTAAGTTTATTTGAAGTTTATTTATTATGATACAAAACTTCCATATTGTTTTGAAGTTTTGGTGATGTGTTTGACTGTGGATGTGTTATTTTTATACCATTCGTGGTTTATGGATGTAGTATTTACATTTCGTATGTTAGTTTTAATATGAATGTTTATGTTAAGTTTAATCCTTTTTATATGGGAATGCAATTGACTTAATATGTGATGGGTGGAGCCCGCTATAGCTCCTCGATGCATCGGTAGGTCTCATGAGACAAACTAGTGTCTTGGCACAAGGCCTTGGAAAAATATTATTTGTAGTCTTGGCACGAGGCCTTGGATATGTGGTTATGATAGTCTGGCATTATGTATTCCATCATTATGAAAGTGGTTATTGATATTGCATGTGATTATTAGATTAGTAGAATATCCATGAGAATAAGTAAATGACATTATTTCATTTTATTTTTTCCATACTATGTTGAAGTTCAAGTTTAAAAGGCTTTTGTTTTAGTTATACATTACCTTAAATGTTAATTCTTATTTATGAAAGCTTCCGCTATATTGTTATTCTTACTGGGCATTTGAACCCACCCCTTTCAATGTTTTATTTTTCCCAGGATGTGAAGAAGTAATTTATGAATGACCTGTAGGGATAGTATGTGGGGATATGAGTGTGTACTATGAAGAAACGATGTTGTTGTAGTTTTCATTTTTATGATGTAATGTAAGACTTATGAATATATCTAGTGTTTCCAAGGCTATTAAACTAATCGGTCTTTTGAGACTTGATATTTCTTGTGATCATGCCAATTTTATGTAATAATGCACCGACTCTGGGTAACTGGGGTCGAGGTGTTATAGAAAACCATTTTTAGATAAATAAGTTTGTATGAATGGAACTAGATTTATTTTTGTCCCATTCCAAATAAAAACCATTGGATGAATGTTTACATATTTTATTGAATATATAATCTATAAATTTAATTAAAATCAATAATTAATATTTTTTTTAAGATAAAAACACATTGATCACATAGAAATAGTTTTTCATAAATACATCGATTTTATACTTTCATATTTCTTATCAATTGATAACAAATGAATTCATTCTATACATGTGTAAAAAATAATTTTTCATAGTTTATTTAAAGCTATTAATACCAAATAATTCAATATTTAGGTGATAACTATCAGATTAAATAATAATAATTCTATAGTATGTCAAAGTTCTTTTAATCCCAGTGATGCATGTAAAGCAAGCTGTAAAAGAAATTAATTTTATTTAAAGATAAATATATCATTGAATCATAGGATGTAAAATTATAACACCTTATAATAATTTATCCCTCAAATTCCATCACTCTAAAACAAAAAACCGAGGATACTTATTCCTTATCACATCCTTAGGTTCTCACCTAACTTCCTTAAATTTATAGTTTCACCAAAAAAACTCTTAGCATGTGAGTGATCATGTATCACAAAACTTTATGTCTTTGATATAAAATATCCATCAGTTTTTTATAATAAGAGAGACCATGATTAAGTGGTGTAATCTATGAGTTCAATTCATGTGAAGGATTGGGTATGTTCTTCCTCAAACAAGATACATAGAACACATCATAAACTTCAGAGAGATTCTGTGGAAGTGATAAGAAATAAGAAACCCTATCGATATGAACAATAATTTTAAATGTATTTATATATCTAGGGATAAACTATCCCTTATTTCCAAATCTCATAACCTTATTCAACATATATATTCATATAAATACCTTATCACACACTTTGAATGCATTATCTCACTAGAGGTTGTCCGTATAACGTTTCTGTTGACTTGGAGATTTTCTAATGTGCTGTTGAATGGAAATTGTAACATCCCGAACCAGGTGCCACACACCTGTGCCCTGATCCAGTTCTATACATGACCTTAGGCACTCCTCCCCATATACCACAGACTGTCAAATATCATCAAGGGTAAATATCAATCATGAGAATACTATATTGTCTTTATCAATATAGTACAACACTGAGATAAATAAGAATAACAAGATGATATAACAAAATAACCAGACAATACCAGTATCACCTGATAAATAAAACCTGAATACAATAACCATACTAAAATAGTAGATATTTCATGTTGATTACATGAAAATTGTTAAATAAAAAACCCAAAATTAAGATATGGACAACTCCAAGAGGGTCCCAACACAAATTGTGGTTCTCTTATCCATGATCCATCCCAACCCATCTATTTAATAAAGGATCATTCTATTATCTGGTCTTGTAATCATAAAACTTATTCGAGTAACAATCAGATCTCTCGAGTAGGGTGTGAGTATAACTCAGTAGGTTTCCACAAATTCTAACTAACACTATATGAAGTCAATAATAGTATAATTAGTTGTATAAATAATAAATTACAGTTCATAAGTAAATATTTATCACATTTATTATTGTTTAAATTCACCAAAAAATACTCAATGTTCCCAAGGACTCCCAAACCCACAATACTTTCTTTGGCTCATGTAATAGTTTGAAACATTTCATAATATAAAAGTAATAATTTTTCATTTCAAATAAATTCATGTCATGACCAATTGGAACCATAGTCTAATACAAACTCATGGGTATAGAACGTCACATCAATCACCCCATGGGTATTTAGAGCCTGATTCCCTATCCCACACTACAATGTCGCATAGTTATTTTGATCCTTAGTCCCTATCCCACACCTCAATGTCACAAGGGTATTTGGAGCCTCAGTACCTATCCCATACTTGTATCTCATATGGGTTTTTGGAGCATCAGTCTCTGTCCCACACTTTGTTTATCAACTGATTCTACACAATGGGATTTTGATACAGAAAACCATGTCCTACAGAAATTTATCAATCAATTCATCACTATGGAGTTTTGATATAGGAAGCCATGTCCCACACACATACAACATTTATATCACAATATCATATATATACCAATATCACATATATAACATCAATCATGGTTAATCAACATTAACCCTCTTAACACAATTTCATAAACATCAAGGTTTAACCTACTATCTCAGAATTTCAATTTAAAATTAATTATTAAACACATTAATTGAAAAATCACCAAATTAATTAATTAATTAACCAATTAATTAATTAAATTAAATGATCACAAAAAATCCATTGATTAATTCAACAATTAATCAATCTAATTCCACATTCACAACAATCCATTAATTAATTAAATAATTAAATAATTCATTTACAAAATTCACAACAATCCATTAATTAATTACACAATTAATTTATATAATTCAACTTTCACAACAATCCATTAATTAATTAAACAATTAATTAATCCAATTCCACATTCACAATAATACATTAATTAATTCCCTAATTAATTAATCCAGTTCCACTTTCACCGAAATCCATTAATTAATTCAACAACAAATTAATAAAATTTAACAATTGCATAATCAATACAATTTACATTAATTAATTAACAAATTAATTGATCCAATTCAATACAATTTTCATAATCCCAATATCCCATTAATTATTTCAATTCGACCATTCAATTTACCTAATTAACATAAATCACATACACATGAAAATTATAACAAATAAACTCAATTATAAATGCAATTGACCAATAATAGAAATTTAAATTTGCATAATCACATACACATAATTTAATCAAGGACATAAAATTGAATGTCAGACCACCTACCTCAAATTTTTGATGATTGATCGACTAATGGAAATTCCCCAAATTGAAATAGATAGGTAAAAATCATGATGAAGAATGATATCTTGACTCAAATTCTAGAAACAATATAAAATGGATCATGATACATTGAATCGAGATAGAGATCTAAAACCAACTTGGTAAAACATCCCTTCAATGTATGTAATAAGAATGGGAAAGAGGGAGGAAACCAATCATGATGAGATTCTCTTACCGAGGGAGTTGTTGATCTTAGAACCAAGCTTAAAATCATGAATAACAGAGTTTGGGAACCCTTGTAATTTATTTGGGACCCTAAAAAATGATAGGAAATCAATAATGTTCATGTTAGGGGGTTTGGGGATATAAGATGGTGGTTTTAGAAATTTTAAAACCAATTTTTGGGTTAATTAAAACCATACACACTACCTCTTAGGAAGGGGTGAACAATTTTAAAAATCATGTGCCAAAACCATGCAACACTTTTAAGGTGGGGGTTCAAGGTTACTCATAATAGGGAACACATATTGACAAAATTTCCCCTAACTATGTGAATCCCCTATGTTCTGGTTCGCATGGTTTGTAGGTCTAGGCATACGGTTTGAGAAAACCATGCCCCAACCATGAAATACCTCTCTTCCTTGATAGTTTCTCCAATTTCACCCAAAAAACCCATAAGGTAACACCCAAACTTAATGTACTCAAGAAAGGTAAAAGGAGTACCTAAAAATAGGCTTAAGACATCTCTAAAAAAGGTTTAGATCTTATAATCTCCCCAACTTGTAACAACTCATCCTAGAGCTCTACTCCCAAGCATCTCTAGGATTATGAGTCAAAAAATATTGGGCCACTGAGCCTCCATATCTACTTCTCTCTCACATGTTTCCTACTAAACACAGTGATGTTGCCACAAAACATGATCTATTGAGATGAGCTTTCCCCATGACACTTTCTCACTATGATCCAACACACATATTGA
This sequence comes from Viscum album, assembly GCA_963277665.1. Taxonomy (NCBI): domain Eukaryota; kingdom Viridiplantae; phylum Streptophyta; class Magnoliopsida; order Santalales; family Viscaceae; genus Viscum; species Viscum album. The sequence goes on along the minus strand of OY728133.1, from coordinate 1,571,055,194 downwards.
ATGATCCTCAAAGGATGCATCTATATCAAGATTAACATAATCCATATCAATCACATGAGAAGAGTCGGGGTGATAATTCCAAAGCCGTGACACATGAAAACATCATACATGGAATTGTACCTCTATGGAAGAGCCAATCAGTATGCCACCAATCAAATTCTATCCACAACCTCAAATGATACAACAAACCTCAGAACCAACTTTTCCTCTCCTTATATCCTTTAGTGACCTAATTTAGGAAACACCTGAATTAAAACATAATCACCCTCTATAAACTCTAGGGGTAGTTGATTTCAATCAGCATACAACTTCTATCAACTCTGAGACATAGACATACAATTCTGAAGCAACTGAACCTATTTTGACTTCTCCTACATGAGACTTGGTCCCAAAATCTTTGAATCACCCGCTTTCATATAGAATAAAGGCCTTCTTTATGATCTACCATAAAGTGCCTCATATTGTTCAATCTGTATAGTTTCATAATGTAAAGACCCGTAAAATTCAAGGGAAATTTTTTCTTAATTTTCTTTGGAATTTTACAAGAGCGCGGTTTCTGACGGCACCTAATTCCGAGGCCCAGAGTGCCCGGAATCAATTTCCGAAGTTTGGCTCGGGTACGTTCAGTGAACGAACGAGCGGGAATTTCTAAATTTTGAACCGGTGCCCGGAACCAAATTCCGAGGGCACCGATGAACTCGCAGCGCTGATATTCGCTTAAGGGGACCTTTTCCGAGGTTGCGTTTATTGCGGGTCGAAAGTTAGTTTTTGGGAGAAATCATAAGAAGTTAAATAAAAATGTGGAAACACTTTTTATTTTTATTTTGTTGGTTAACTTCTCCCAAAGGGAGTTAAAGGTGGGACCCACATCCACTTAACCTCCCTTGGGAGGATTAAGTGTGGTGGGACCCACACGAACCACATCCCCTCATCTTCTCCCTTAAACTCCCCTTTTAAATTAAGTTGGCAAGTTGGGTTATTTAATGGGTTGAGTTGTCTTAATTCAAACCTTTGAAATTCAAATGGTGTGGTTGAGTAAATAAAATAAGCCCTTAGCTTATTTTATTTGGTTAGAATTGTTTAGCCATCTTGAGAGGATTTGAGAGCTCCTCCTTCTTCTTCAAACTTTGACGAAGAACGCTCAAGCTCCAACGAAGAACGCCACTCCTCTCTTCTTCATAGCCGGTTGTCTCCGAAAGACCAATGACGTCTCCCGTGTCAACGAAAGGGAACACCGCTTCCTCCTCGGACTTCCTTCATCGGCTTACGAAGATTCGCCAACGACGTACCTCTTCGGACATACCTCTTCGTCAACGGATTTGACGAACAATTACCGCGACGCCCGACCTCCGCGACGTTGTCTTCCGCGGGTCGTTGACGATCATCAATCTTGAAACCAAGGTAGGGGTTGTTGTTGATAATTTATTTATTCTCGTTCTTGGTTCTAGCTTGACAATTTTTGAGGTTTATTGTTAAGTGTTATCGACTAACGAGAGGGGGGCCGGACCGCACAAACACGGCCGAATCCCCCCTCCTCGGTTCTTGAATATTATTTCCTTGCGGATGAACGAGATGGCGTGGTGCCGTCGCACCACGCGGGAATCGCAAGACTTTAATCGCGCGACGCTGTCGCACCGTGCCACAGAAAGTTTATCATGAACGCGACGCCGTCGCGCCGCGTCGAAGTGAATCGAAGGCGCCACGGCCGGAGCGGGGCCGCGGCGGAGGGGCGCGGTGCCGTCGCACCGCACCGGACGACGAACACCGCGGCCGGTTCCGGGCCGCGGCGGAACGAGAAGACCGGCGGCTCGTCGGGCCGCCAGTGTCGGATGCCGGAAGGGGACCGGCTTTGCCGGTCCCGTTAAAGAAGAACCGGCCGGCCAGGTGGGCCGGCCAGAAGGGGAAAAACCGGGGGAATTAATTTCCCCCGGCCAACATGAATGCCCCCCCCCCAATTAAGAGGGGGGGGGGGGGTTTCATTATGGGGGGCAGGCGCCCCCCCCCCCGGTTTTCCTCAAAGGTAGGCCCCCCACGAGGGGGGGCCGGTTTCATAAAAGGGGGGAAGTCGGCCCCCCCGTTTCCCACAAAGCAGGCCCCCACGAGGGGGGCCAGTTTTCACAAAAGGCGCGGCCTTAGCCACGCCGCCAGAGAGGAGGCGGGGGCCTTGCCCCCCGCGCGCTGCACTCGTGCGGCGCCAGGCCACACCGCCGCCGGCCGGGCCGCGCCGCCGTGCCAGGCCACACCGCCGCGCCGGACCGCTACCTGCCGGGCCGGGTCGGACCTGGGTCGGGTCGGCCCGGTTCGGGTCGACCCGGTTCGGGCCGACCCAGGGGGGGGGGGGGGGGTCGGGCCGGGTCGGCCCGGACCCGGACCCCCCATTTTCGAAACAACTTCGGTCTTTTGGCCATAACTTGAGCCACGAACCTCAGATTGACAAACCGTCAGCGGAAATGTGATCCTTGGATCGAGACGGTCGTTTCAGAATATTGAACTCAAAGATTCGGAATACTTTGAGTTCGGCCGGGTTGGTTCGTTCACGAAACCAACCGGGCCCTCGGAGTGGAAAAACTCATATCTTGAGCTACGGACGTCCGATTGACGTGCCGTCAGCTTTGTTGTGTTACTCTTAGTGAGACAGATCTTTTGGCATACTCCGCCCAAGGTTTGGACGCATGTGGAGTACGGTCGTGTTGGTTTTGCCTTAAAAACCAACCGGGCCCCTGGGACGAAAAAGCCAATAACTCTCAGACCGGGCGTCCGATCGACGCGCCGTCTGTTGCGTTGAGTTCCTGTTGACGATATGGAACTTTTAGATACATCAACTCTAGACCTTGTGATAGTTGATGTATCAGCCTCTCGGCTCGTGGAGCGGACCCTCCTGAACGATCTTGTTGTGTGCGGGAACCCTAGTGCTGGCTGCGACTGCGACTGTTACTGTGACTACTACTGTTACTGCTACTGTGACTGCGACGACGATAGTACTGAGATCCTGTGTGGATTCGACGACGACTACAGCACTCAGCGATCCTACGTGGATCAGTGCTACAGGTCCTGTGTGGGCCTGATCCTGTGTGGGTCCGATCCTTTGTGGGTCCTTGCGCTCAGCGGTCCTGTGTGAACCAGCGCCTACAGGTCCTGTGTGGGCCCGATCCTGTGTGGGTCTTTTGCAGGGGTTAGTTACCTATCGATCCTTCATGGGTCCGACGAATTAGATGGATCAAAGATTATATTTATCGTCCTTTGAAGAAGTATACCTGTGTGAGCTGAAACCTGTTGCTTTCCTGTGTGGATTGTATTGTGCTATCCTGTGTGGATTTCATTTTGCTTTCCTGTGTGGGATACGTATACTTTCCTGTGTGGACTGAGTTGTACTTGGGCTCGGAGGTTGGAGCGTATTGAAATTGATGACTTAGGTATATGTATGGGCATATACCTAAACAGTGTCGGTTGCTACTTCGTGATTGTAACTTCCTTTGTGGTTTATCCTTTGTGGATTTTGGGAGACCTTCGGGGGTCTCGGGGTACCTACTGAGTAGTTTATACTCACCCCTGCACGGGCTATGCCCGCACTACGTTGTGTTGGTTGCAGACGACGGACAGCGTTGATGTTGGCTGAGGCTTGAAGAGCAGGATGGTACCTGGAGGTGGACCATTGGGCGGGACGTGTTCGGAGCGGACGGCGGGACCCGAGGAGCAGTGGAGCTATCTGTACCCACCCTTCAGGTGGGATTTCCAATGGATAGCTCGGTGTTGCAGCTTTTACTTTACAGTTGTTGTTTTCCCTTTCGAGTTGTACTTTACTTTCAGTTTGGATTTGTATACTGTCCCATTTACTTTTCCGCACTTTTAGTTGTACTCTGTTTTTACTTAGTGTTTACTTTCCACTTGCTTAGTCAGTGGTGTTTGTTTACTTTACAGAGGCAATGCCTTCCCTTTTTACTGGGAATTACGCCTTGGTACTAGTCGCCAGCCCCTGGCCTATGGAAGGCGGGCTTGGGGTAGTCACGGCACGGACCCCGAGGGCGGGTCGTGACAAATTGGTATCAAAGGAGTTCGGTTCTACCGCGAACTCTGATCTTTTCTATGTGAAGCAAAAATGTTTAGCGTATTGAGTGTGGTTCTCAGTCCAGGGAGTCCAGTGTTGGTGTGGCGGCCGACGTATCCATACACCAGGACCCTGACTTCTGATTTCTGACTTAATGCACGAAAACATTGACTGCGTGTGTGTTTCAAAGTTTTCTTTGTGATTACTTTATATCACCTCACCAGGTATACTGTTCTGACCGTGGCGCACCTGTTTCCTTTTCAGGATGGCCCCACGACGGCAGCCTGCTAGGGTTCCGAGAGTCGTGTGTGACGACAGCCCACCGAGCGACGAGGCCTCGGTGCATGGACCTTTGTCAGTAGTGGCACCGGCGGTAGCTCTACCCGTCGAGCCACCGATACTTCCAGCACCAGCCGCTGACGATGCATGTCGCCTCAGCGCACTGCATGAGTTTCAGCACCAGCGACCACCTAGGTTCCGTGGGGAGACGGATCCCCAGGCAGCCGAGGAATGGCTAGAGGCAGTGGTACGTGTGTTTAGGCTAGTGAGGACACCAGTAGACCTCATGGTGATCCTCGCTGCGAGCCTACTACACGCAGCAGCAGGACGATGGTGGAGCTTGATGCTCCAGGTGCACGATGAGGCATCTCTTCTATGGACAGACTTTGAGAGCCTCTTCCGCTCGGAGTTCGTCCCACCCACCCTTCGTGCGGTGTGTATCCAGGAGCTTCTTCAGCTGCGGCAGGGCAGCATGACGGTTGCTCAGTACTCAGCGAGATTTACCCATCTCTCGCGCTACTCGACCGACATGGTACGGGACCCATTCTTCCGGGCCCGGACCTTCGATCAGGGTTTGAGACACGAGATCAGGGCATCACTGATCTCCCTCAGCATACCGACTCAGACAGGAGTACTGGAGCGAGCCCTTTTGATCGAGAGCTTCCTTGCTAAGTCCACACCAGCAACGAGACCCACCGCAGGGCGGCACATGACAGAGTCATCTGCAGCAGGCAGTCGACGGATGACTCAGGGGTTCAGGCAGACCAGACCTTCAGGAAGACGACCTCAGGACACTGGCTCAGCAGTGCGGGGCACACAGCGCGGAGCCAGTCTTTCGAGTGGAAGACAGTGCTATGCATGCGGCGGGCAAAGCCACATGGCTCATGACTGCCCGACCCGCCATGCAGAGGAGCAGCAGACGGTTGAGGAACCACCTAGGCAGAGGCAGAGGTTCGACCGTGGCGGTCCGCAGGGAGGAGGCAGACGAGGCAGAGGAGCTGGCTGAGCAGCAGGTGGTGGGCGACGCTTTGAGGCTCTACCACCACCACCACCAGGAGGTCCACCCTGACCTCAGGGAAGATCACAGCTTCAGGCAGCTGAAGCTTACGATCATGGAGCTCCGGAAGCGGGTGGACTAGTTCGGGACTAGCTCCAGGCATAGAGGCCTTTGCTCATAATGCCTCTAGCTTCGTAGATTGTGTTGCCTTGTGTCCTTGTACTTTAAGTTGAAGTAATAAAAGATACTCGCCTTTGTGACTTCTGTTTTCTTGTCTTTTGTTTGTTTTTACTAAGAGGTGCCGGTTAAAAAAACTGTTGACTTGACCCTCACTTGTGAGATTCTTACTGGAGGAAACCTAGTGACCACACACTGATGCTGACTGTGTGACTCAACCCTTGGAGGCGAGAGTAATGGTTGGATCTCTTGGTAGCAGCGTCGAGGCCTTACGACGTCATCCATGCCATGAATTAACTAATCATGACGGGATTGACTGTATTAGGCAAGGAACGTCGTTCATCCAGGGGATGAGACCGGATTTCACTTTTCAGCAAAGGAGAAATCTTTGCAGCTTTTCCGTACGTTAAGGAGGAAGGGGAAACCCTTCGTGTGGTCAGACAGATGTCAGCAGAGCTTCCAGGAGCTGAGAAAGAGATTGACCAGCGCACCTATCTTGAGGTTTCCTGAGGAGGGAGTAGGGTACGTAGTCTACTGCAATGCATCAGGGACCGGACTCGGATGTGTTCTGATGCAGGAGCGGGCAGTGATCGCCTATGGATCACGTCAGTTGAGGCCGCATGAGCAGAACTACGCTACCCATGACCTGGAGTTAGTAGCAGTGGTCTTCACTCTGAAGACATGGAGACACTATCTGATGGGAGAGCGCTTTACAGTCTTTTCTGATCATCAGAGTCTTAGGTTTATCTTCTCGCAGAAGGACCTGAACCTGAGACAGCGGCGATGGCTCGAGTTCCTCCAGGACTATGACTTTGAGATAGTCTTTACTCCTGGGAAGGGGAACGTGGTAGCCGATGCCCTCAGCAGGAGGACGGGCATTCAGCTACTTGAGGAGGCAACGAAGCAGCTAGCCTATTTATAGATATACTTCGTGGATAGAGATGGAGAAACCTTCCTTCAGTCTCTCACAGTCACCCCTCCACTACTGCAGCGGGTCAGAGGGGCACAGTGTGAGGACGCTGACTGTGAGACACGGCGTACACAGATATCCTCGGGACAGGCACCTGATGGTTTCTCCCTTGGAGCAGAGCACGACATCCTTTTCAGAGGACGTACCATGGTACCAGTCGCCTTGCGAGAGGAAGTGCTGAGAGAGTTTCACACTTCTCCTTTGGCGGTACATCCTGGAGTGGCGAAGATGTACCAGGACCTCAAACGACAGCACTGGTGGCCGGGTATGAAGAAGGCTGTAGCAGAGTTCGTTTCTCGATGCCTCACCTGCCAGCAGGTGAAGGTAGAGCATCAGGTACCAGCAGGCTTGGTACAGCCCTTGGAGGTTCCGGAGTGGAAGTGGGATGGCATATCTATGGACTTCGTGACTGGACTTCCACGCACTTCCAGAGGTCACGACTCCATCTTGGTGATTGTTGACCGACTCACCAAGTCGGCACACTTCTTACCCATCATAGAGCAGGGCTCAGTGGAGAGATTGGGACGTCTCTACGTTCAGGAGATTGTGCGACTCCACGGCGTGCCATCATCTATCATCTCCGATCGAGATGCTCGCTTTACTTCCCAGCTTTGTAAGGGGTTACAGGAGGCGTTCGGGACACAGCTACGTCTGAGCTCAGCCTTTCACCCTCAGACGGATGGTCAGACGGAGAGGACCATTCAGACTCTCGAGGACATGCTCCGCATATGTGTCCTCGACTTTGGGCGTAGCTGGGAGGACCACCTACCCTTGGTGGAGTTTACGTACAACAACAGCTACCACTCCACCATCAGGATGGCACCGTACGAGGCGTTGTACGGACGACCTTGTAGATCTCCTTTGTGCTGGACAGACCCTGGGGAGTCAGCACTTGTGGGACCGGAGATGGTCCAGGCCACGGCAGAGAAGGTCCAGGTCATCCAGGAGCGGATGAGGACAGCTCAGAGCCGGCAGAAGTCATACGCTGACAGGAGGCGGAGGCCACTAGAGTTCGAGGATGGCGACCACGTCTTCTTGCGGGTCTCACCTCGACGTGGTATACGGAGATTTCGCCGTGGCGGCAAGTTATCTCCGCGCTTCATTGGACCCTTCCAGGTCCTCAGCAGGATTGGCAAGGTGGCTTATCGCTTGGCTCTACCACCTCAGTTGCACCGGGTGCATGACGTCTTCCACGTGTCTCAACTGAGGAGATACGTGCACGACTCGACACACATCATTGACCATGGGGAGCTTGACGTTGACGATGGGGCGACTTTTACAGAGGTCCTGGTGGAGATAGAGGATCGACAGGAGTGGGTCCTATGTGGGCGATCGATTCCTCTTGTGCGCATCAGATGGCAGCACAGGAACCTCCAGGAGAGCACATGTGAGCGGGAGGCTCAGATGCGTGCTCAGTACCCTCATTTGTTTCCCTAGTTTTTGATGTATCTTTACGGGGACGTAAAGCCCTGAGGTGGGAGAAATGTAAAGACCCGTAAAATTCAAGGGAAATTATTTCTTAATTTTCTTTGGAATTTTACAAGAGCGCGGTTTCTGACAGAACCTGATTCTGAGGCCCGGAGTGCCCGGAATCAATTTCCGAAGTTTGGCTCGGGTACGTTCAGTGAACGAACGAGCGGGAATTTCTAACTTTTGAACCGGTGCCCGGAATCAAATTCCGAGGGCACCGATGAACTCGCAGCGCCGATATTCGCTTAAGGGGAACTTTTCCGAGGTTGCGTTTATTGCGGGTCGAAAGTTAGTTTTTGGGAGAAATCATAAGAAGTTAAATAAAAATGTGGAAACACTTTTTATTTTTATTTTGTTGGTTAACTTCTCCCAAAGGGAGTTAAAGGTGGGACCCACATCCACTTAACCTCCCTTGGGAGGATTAAGTGTGGTGGGACCCACATGAACCACATCCCCTCATCTTCTCCCTTAAACTCCCCTTTTAAATTAAGTTGGCAAGTTGGGTTATTTAATGTGTTGAGTTGTCTTAATTCAAACCTTTGAAATTCAAATGGTTTTGTTGAGTAAATAAAATAAGCCCTTAGCTTATTTTATTTGGTTAGAATTGTTTAGCCATCTTGAGAGGATTTGAGAGCTCCTTCTTCTTCTTCAAACTTTGACGAAGAACGCTCAAGCTCCGACGAAGAACGCCACTCCTCTCTTATTCGTAGCCGGTTGTCTCCGAAGATCAATGACGTATTCCGTGTCAACGAAAGGGAACACCGCTTCCTCCTCGGACTTCCTTCATCGGCTTACGAAGATTCGCCAACGACGTACCACTTCGGACGTACCTCTTCGTCAATGGATTTGATGAACGATTACCGTGACGCCCAACCTCCGTGACGTTGTCTTCCGCGGGTCGTTGACGATCATCGATCTTGAAACCAAGGTAGGGGTTGTTGTTGATAATTTATTTATTCTCGTTCTTGGTTCTAGTTTGACAATTTTTGAGGTTTATTGTTAAGTGTTATCAACTAACGAGAGGGGGGTCGGACCGCACAAACACGGCCGAATCCCCCCTCCTCGGTTCTTGAATATTATTTCCTTGCGGATGAACGAGATGGCGTGGTGCCGTCGCACCACGCGGGAATCGCAAGACTTTAATCGCGCGACGCCGTCGCGCCGCGCCACGGAAAGTTTATCATGAACGCGACGCCGTCGCGCCGCGTCGAAGTGAATCGAAGGCGCCATGGCCGGAGCGGGGCCGCGGCGGAGGGGCGCAGTGCCGTTGCACCGCGCCGGACGACGAACACCGCGGCCGGTTCCGGGCCGCGGCGGAACGAGAAGACCGGCGGCTCGCCGGGCCGCCGGTTTCGGAAGCCGGAAGGGGACCGGCTTTGCCGGTCCCGTTAAAGAAGAACCGGCCGGCCAGGTGGGCTGACCGGAAGGGGAAAAACCGGGGGAATTAATTTCCCCCGGCCAACATGAATGCCCCCCCCCACCAATTAAGAGGGGGGGGGGGGGTTTCATTAAGGGGGGCAGGTGGCCCCCCCGGTTTTCCTCAAAGGCAGGCCCCCCACGAGGGGGGGCCAGTTTCATAAAAGGGGGGCAGGCGGCCCCCCCGTTTCCCACAAAGCAGGCCCCCACGAGGGGGGCCGGTTTTCACAAAAGGTGCGGCCTCAGCCGCGCCGCCAGAGAGGAGGCGGGGGCCTTGCCCCCCGCGCGCTGCACTCGTGCGGCGCCAGGCCGCACCGCCGCCGGTCGGGCCGCGCCGCCGCGCCAGACCGCGCCGCCGCGCCGGACCGCCGCCGGCCAGGCCGGGGCGGACCCGGGTTGGGGCGGCCCGGTTCGGGTCGACCCGGTTCGGGCCGACCCAGGGGGGGTCGGGCCGGGTCGGCCCAGACCCGGACCCCCTGTTTTCGAAACAACTTCGGTCTTTTGGCCATAACTTGAGCCACGGACCTCCGATTGACGAACCGTCAGCGGAAATGAGATCCTTGGATCGAGACGGTCGTTTAGGTATATCACACTCAAAGATTCGGAATACTTTGGTTTGGCCGGGTTGGTTCGTTAACGAAACCAACCGGGCCCTCGGAGCGGAAACGCTCATATCTTGAGCTACGGACGTCCGATTGACGTGCCGTCAGCTTTGTTGTGTTCCTCTTAGTGAGGCAGATCTTTTGGAATACTTCGCCCAAGGTTTGGACCCAGGTGGAGTATGGTCGGGTTGGTTTTTCCTTAAAAACTAACCGGGCCCCTGGGACGAAAAAGCCAATAACTCTCAGACCGGGCGTCCGATCGACGCGCCGTCTGTTGCGTTGAGTTCCTGTTGACGATACAGAACTTTTGGATACATCAAATCTGGACCTTGTGACAGTTGATGTATCAGCCTCTCGGCTCGTGGAGCGGACCCTCCTGAACGAGCTTGTTGTGTGCGGGAACCCTAGTGCTGGCTGCGACTGCGACTGTTACTGTGACTACTACTGCTACTGCTACTGTGACTGCGACGACGACAATACTGAGATCCTGTGTAGATTCGACGACGACTACAGCACTCAGAGATCCTATGTGAATCAGTGCTACAGGTCCTGTTTGGGCCCGATCCTGTGTGGGTCCGATCCTTTGTGGGTCCTTGCGCTCAGCTGTCCTGTATGAACCAGCGCCTACAGGTCCTGTGTGGGCCCGATCCTGTGTGGGTCTTTTGCGGGGGTTAGTTACCTATCGATCCTTCGTGGGTCCGACGACTTAGATGGATCAGAGATCATCTTTATCACCCTTTGAAGAAGTATACCTGTGTGAGCTGAAACCTATTGCTTTCCTGTGTGGATTGTGTTGTGCTATCCTGTGTGGATTTCATTTTGCTTTCCTTTGTGGGATACGTATACTTTCCTATGTGGACTGAGTTGTACTTGGGCTCGGAGGTTGGAGCGTATTGAAATTGATGACTTAGGTATATGTATGGGCATATACCTAAGCAGTGTCGGTTGATACTTCGTGATTGTAACTTCCTTTGTGGTTTATCCTTTGTGGATTTTGGGAGACCTTCAGGGGTCTCGGGGTCCCTACTGAGTAGTTTATACTCACCCCTGCACGGGCTATGCCCGCACTACGTTGTGTTGGTTGCAGACGATGGACAGCGTTGATCTTGGCTGAGGCTTGCAGAGCAGGACGGTACCTGGAGGTGGACCACTGGGCGGGACATGTTCGGAGCGGAAGGCGAGACCCGAGGAGCAGTGGAGCTATCTGTACCCACCCTTCAGGTGGGATTTCCAGTGGACAGCTCGGTGTTGCAGCTTTTACTTTACAGTTTCTGTTTTCCCTTTCGAGTTGTACATTACTTTCAGTTTGGGTTTGTATACTGGCCCATTTACTTTTCCGCACTTTCAGTTGTACTCTGTTTTTACTTAGTGTTTACTTTCCGTTTGCTTACTCAGTGGTGTTTGTTTACTTTACAAAGGCAATGCCTTCCCTTTTTACCGGGAACTATGCCTTGGTGCTAGTCGCCAGCCCCTGGCCTATGGAAGACGGGCTTGGGGTAGTCACGGCACGGACCCCGAGGGTGGGTCGTGACACATAATAACTATTGTTATAGGAAAACTCCCCCAATTCTTGATGCTTCTCCCAAGTCCCACCAAATTATAGAACATGCAGTCGTAGCATATCCTCAAGCCCCTATATATTATTCTCTAACTTCCCATCTATCTGTGGAAGGAAATCTGTAATCAATAACACTTGCATACCAAGCACAGTTTGTAAGCCCTGTCAAAAGCGTGAAGTAAGGAATGAGTCACTGTATAAGACAATACATTGTTGCACCCCTTACAAAAGGACTGTACCCCAAACATACAATTATCATAACTATTCCACTGATAATGTCTCTTATATTGGAAATAAATGCTCTACCTTAGTCAAAAAGTCCACAATAACCCATTTCGAATCATTCTTCTGAGGAATCCTTGGGTGACCGAACAAAAAATCAATGGTAACCTCATCCCACTTTCATTCCATAATGGGAAATGATTATATAAAAACACTCAGTTAATGATTCAAATCCTTCTCATGATTATAGGTTTAGCATCATGTCACATACCCTTATATCTATTTTCTCATGCTTGGAAACCCAAACTGTCATCATAGGTCATCGTACATTTTGGTCATACCAGGATTCACCTCCCACTTTGAGGGACGAAATTCAAAAATCATCTCATATCTCATACTCTTAGGCATAAAAACCTGATTCCTACAATAGATGATCTCATCCTCATATAAGGTCCAATCAGAAGGTGACAACCCACCATCTAGGATTTTAATCGAGGAAAAACGTTCCAGATCCACATAATATCTATATCTAATCCACCCCAAAAGTGTGGAATCCACTAAAACTGATACACGATTGATCTTCTCCAACCTCTCCTAAAACACAATATGCATGTCACCCAGTAAAGGCATCACCTTCCACTCATCACTAGACTCATAAACTACTTGAGTATGTTTTTTTCTACATAAACAGTTATCAAAACTATTTCCCATCCCTGGAATATTCGATAAGTCAAAGTTGAATGAATTAAAATACTCAACCCATCTCCACTGCCGTAGGTTCAAGTCACATAGAAAGAATATATAATTTAGACTCTTGTGATCTCTATAAACATTAAACTTCTCGCCCAAAAGATAACGTTGGAAAAACTTCAAGGTATAAAAAACTACAGGAAAATCGAGGTCGTACATAGTGTAGTTCCATTCATGTATTCTCAACTTCTACAACCCATATTATACAACTTGATCTTACTGCATCAACACTTCTATAAGACTGATCCTAGAATCATGAAAATGCACTAAATAATACTCACTTGGTTTAGGTAGGATCAAGATTGGTATCATTCTCAAGCACGTCTTAATATCTTGGAAGGCGTTCTAACATGACTACAACTATTAAATTTTTTTCACCTTCTTGGTCATGCCCGAAATAGGAGCTTCCAATCATCCAAAGTACTCAGCGAATCTAGGATAATATCCTACTTACCCCAGAAATCTATGGATTTTGAACACATTCTTGATCTCTTCCAAAGAAAAAATTGCCTAAACATTCTTTGGGTCCGCTGAAATATCTATCTCTAATATGATGTGACCTAAGAAGTGTACTTAATCGATACAAAACTAACACTTAGATAGCTTGAAATACAAACTATGTTATCTAAGATTACTCAAGATGATGTCATGAAATTGGGTATGATCATTAGGAGTCATAGAGAACACCATGATGTCATCCACAAACACTACCACAAACTGATCCAGGTACGTATGGAATATTCTATTCATAAAGATCATAAACACTACTGCTGCATTCTTAAACCCAAAAGAAATTATGATGAAATCATAAAGAACTTACCTAATTCTAAAATCATTCCTTAGTATATCAGAACTGTCACGACCCGCCCTCGGGGTCCGTGCCGTGACTACCCCAATCCCGCCTTCCATAGGCCAGGGGCTGGCGACTAGCACCAAGGCGTAAATCCCGGTAAAAAGGGAAGGCATTGCCTTTGTAAAGTAAACAAACACCACAGAGTAAGCAAGCAGAAAGTAAACACTAAGTAAAAACAGAGTACAACTGAAAGTGTGGAAAAGTAAATGGGCCAGTATACAAACCCAAACTGAAATTAAAGTACAACTCGAAAGGGAAAACAACAACTGTAAAGTAAAAGCCGCTACACCAAGCTGTCCACTGGGTATCCCACCTGAAGGGTGGGTACAGATAGCTCCACTTCTCCATGGGTCCTGTCGTCCACTCCGAACATGTCCCGCCCAGTGGTCCACCTCCAGGCACCGTCCTGCTCTGCAAGCCTCAGCCAAGATCAACGCTGTCCATCGTCTGCAACCAACACAACGTAGTGTGGGCATAGCCCGTGCAGGGGTGAGTATAAGCTACTCAGTATGGACCCCAAGACCCCTGAAGGTCTCTCAAAATCCACAAAGGATAAATCACGAAGAAAGGTACAATCACAAAGTAACAACCGACACTGCTTAGGTATATGCCCATACATATACCTAAGTCATCAATTCCAACACGCTCCATCCTCCGAGCCCAAGTACAACTCAGTCCACACAGGAAAGTAAACGTATTCCACACAGGAAAGCAAAACGAAATCCACATAGGATAACACAACACAATCCACACAGGAAAGAAACTGGATTCAGCTCACACAGGTAAACTTCTTCGAAAGACGATAAAGATGATCTCTGATCCATCTAAGTCATCGAACCCACGAAGGATCGATAGGTAACTAACCCCCGCAAAGGACCCACATAGGATCGGGCCCACATAGGACCTGTAGGCGCTGGTTCACACAGGACCGCTCAGCGCAAAGACCCACACAGGATCGGACCCACACAGGATCGGGCCCACACAGGACCTGTAGCACTGATCCACGTAGGATCGCTGAGTGCTGTAGTCGTCGTCGTCGAATCCACATAGGATCTCTGTACTGTCGTCGTTGTAGTCACAGTAGCAGTAGCAGTAGCAGTAGTCACAGTAACAGTCGCAGTAACAGTCGCAGTAATAGTCGCAGCCAGCACTAGGGTTCCCTCACACAGCAAGCTCGTACAGGAGGGTCCGCTCCACGAGCCGAGAGGCTGATACATCAACTGTCACAAAGTCCAGAGTTGATGTATCCAAAAGTTCCGTATCGTCAACAGGAACTCAACGCAACAGACGGCGCGTCGATCGGACGCCCGGTCTGAGAGTTATTTGCCTTTTCGTCCCAGGGGCCCGGTTGGTTTTTAAGGCAAAACCAACCCCGACCGTACTCCACCTCCGTCCAAACCTCGGGCGGAGTATGCCAAAAGATCCGTATCACTAAGAGGAACACAACAAAGCTGACGACACGTCAATTGGACGTCCGTAGCTCAAGATATGAGCGTTTCCGCTCCGAAGGCCCGATTGGTTTCGTGAACGAACCAACCCGGCCGAACTCAAAGTATTCCGAAACTTTGAGTGCGATATACCGAATCGACTGTCTCGATCCAAGGATCACGTATCCGTTGACGGTTCGTCAATCGGAGGTCCGTGGCTCAAGTTATGGCCAAAAGACCGAAGACGACACGAAAACGGGGGGTCCGGGTCCGGGCCGACCCGGCCCGGCCGGCGGCGGTCCGGCGCGGTGGCGCGGCCCGGCCGGCGGCGGCGCGGCCGGGCACCGCTGGTGTCATGCGCGGGGGGCATGGCCCCCGCTTCCAACTGGCGGCGCGGCTTAAGCCGCGCCTTTGTGGAGAACAGGCCCCCTTCGTGGGGGCCTGCTTGAGGGAAACCGGGGGGCCGCCTGCCCCCCTCAAAGAAACCGCCCCCCCCCCCCCAAAGAAATGGGGGGGCTTTTGAGTTGACTGGGGGAATTAAATTCCCCCGGTCTTTGACATTCCGGCCAGCCGGTTTTTCTCCAACGGGACCGGCAAAGCCGGTCCCCTTTCGGCTTCCGACACCGGCGGCCCGGCGAGCCGCCGGTCTTCCCGTCTTGCCGCGGCCCGGAACCGGCCGCGATGTTCGTCGTCCGGCGCGGTGCGACAGCACCACGCCCCTCCGCCGCGGACCCGCTCCGGCCGCGGCGCCTTCGATTCCCCTCGACGCGGCGCGACGACGTCGCGTTCATGATGATCCTTCCACGGCGCGGCGCGACGGCACTGCGCAATTCAACCGAGTGAATTCCCACGTGGTGCGACGGCACCATGCCATCTCGTCATCCACAAGAAAAATAATAATCATCACAAACAAAAGAGGGCGAATTCGGCCGTGTTTGTGCGGTCCGACTCCCCTCACATTAGATGATAACTCTTAAATATTTAAATACAAGATTATCATTCTAGAACCAAGAACGAGAATAAATAATAACCAACAACAACCCCTACCTTGGGTTCAAGTTCGAAGATCGTCAACGACCCGCGGAAGACAACGTCGCGGAGGTCGGGCGTCGCGGTAAACGTTCGTCAAATCCGATGACGAAGAGGTACGTCAATGGTGAATCTTCGTAAGTCGACGAAGGAAGTCCGAGGAGGAAGCGGCGTTCCCTTTCATTGACACGGAAGACGTCGTCGATCTTCGGAAACAACGGGCTACGAAGATGAGAGGAGCGGCGTTCTTCGTCGGAGCTCGAAGGTTCTTCGCGTTCTTCGTCAAGGTTGAAGAAGAAGAATGAGCTCCCAAAATCCTCTCAAGAAGGCTAGAGAGTTCTAACACAACAAAATAAGATAGAGTCTTATTTTATTCACAAACTAACAAATTGAATTTCAAAGGTTTTAAATTCAAATAAAATAACTCCAAATTAAATAACAAGTTGTCATGTCATTTAAAGAGGGGTTAAAGGAGTTTTGAGAGGATATGGAAGGTTGGGTTTCATGTGGCCTCCACCACACTTAATCCTCCCAAGGGAGGTTATGTGGATGTGGGTCCCACCTTTAACTTCCTTTGAGAGGAGTTAACCAACAAGTAAGAAAAATAAAAAGTGTTCCACATTTTTATTCAACTTTTTATAATTCTCCCAAAAACTAACTTTCGACCCGCAATAAACGCATCTTCGGAAAAGGTCTCCTTAAGCGAATATCGGCGCTGGGAGTTCATCGGTGTCCTTAGATTTCAATTCCGAGCACCGGATCAAAAGTTAGAAATTCCCGCTCGCTCGTTCACTGAACGTACCCGAGCCAAACTTCGGAAATTGATTCCGGGCACTCCGGCCCTCGGAATCAGGTGCCGTCAGAAACCGCGCTCTTGTAAAATTCCAAAGAAAATTAAGAAAAAATTTCCCTTGAATTTTACGAGTCTTTACAAGAATGTCGAACTCTCAACTGATGATAACCTTCTCCCAATTAAATCTTTTGAAAGATTCAATCTCCCTTTAACTAGTCAAAGAGATCATCTATATAAGTAAGAGGATGTTTTCTCTTTACAGTAATTTGGTTCAACTTCTACTAATCAACAGATAATCTTAGAGTCCCATCATCCTTATTAGCAAAAAAAACTAGTAAACCACAAGGCGATGTACTCAGAAAGATAAACCCCTTACCCATAAACTATTCCAGTTGAGTCTTAAGCTCTTGTAGCTCTGTTGGTTCCATTCTGTATGGTGGAATAGAAACTAGATCATCCTCTGTCATGGGATCAATTATAAACTCCACATATCTCTCTGGTGGAATCCTTGAGAAGTACTCCACAAACATGTCTTGGAACTTATCCACTTCAGGTGGAAATACATCCAATTTCACACCCCCATCATCCAAAAACTAACTAGAAACCTGGGTGGTGAGCTCCCCTAATTGTAGATGAATTGGCCCTGCATGAACTTCTTGAATATCCCACTCTCTATGGTCAATATATTTGTCACCTTCAGGATATTTAAAAGTAACTCTCCTATGGTAACAATCAATGTGGGATCAGTACACTACTAAATAGTCCATACCCATAATTATGTCAAATTTTGACATTTCAAGGATATATAGATCACATAGAAACCATTACCCCCAACCTCAAGAGAACACCCCTTACATAGGCATATGTCCCTCGACCATAATCCCAATTATGTATCTATCATCAACACCCCACTCAAGAAATATATAGAAATACTCAAACCATTTGTAGGTTGTGTAGAAATAAAGGAATGAGAGGCACTAATGTTAAATAAAAATCTAGCTACTGTAGAAGCTACATGAATAGTACCTATAAAACTGGCAGTCTAGCCTTGTTATCCACCAGTACAAGTTTAACAACATGAAAATAACCTACCCCTCTACCTTGAGATTCAGTCTGAGTCCTTGAGTTTATCTACTCTTTTGATACATACACTCTTTCCCAGAAGCACATCATCCACTAACTTGACCTCTATGTATTGTAGTAATCTAACATCTCAACTGATATCCTACCCCTCTACCTTGAGATGCAGTCCGAGTCCATGAGTTTCTCCACTCTTTTGATACATGCACTCTTTCCCAGAAGCACCTCATCCACTAACTTGACCTCTATGGCTAGTAGCAATCTAACATCCCAACTGATATGATATAGAAGATCCCCTTCCCACACTCTGATTCTATCTAGATGAACCATCATTACACATCTTTATTGAGTTCATACAGAGCTTATGTAGATGCCTTATCCTACTATAATCAGCACACTACTAGTGGTTAGGGAAAGTTTCTAAGATAGTGGTCTGACCTACTGTACTGGTGGAAAAGAACTTGGGGGAGATCCTAAGTAATTCCCCCCCTAGACACTCTTCCTTCCACTAATTTGGTCAACATTGTCATAGATACTCTTCCTACCATCGGAAGACAAACATATTAATCATCAAACAACAACCACCTATCCTCCACTGAAAGCCTTCTTCCAGTTCCCCTTAGCTATGAGAGCTTGATCCACCACCTCATAAAACTTATTTAATAGAAATATGTTAACCAGATACTTAATTTCAAATTTATGTCTATCCTAAAAATGTCTTTCCATAGATGTATCACCCCTTTACAGCATTGTATCAAAGCATTGCAAGTCTATAAAGTGACTAGAATAGTCCATCATAGACATACTCCCCTAATTCAACCTCATGAACTCATCTTCTCTCTCCCATCTCATTGTGTTTAGATAAAATTACACCAGGAAATTCTCTGAAAAATCCTTCCACTCCACACCTCCAGATTTTTCTGCCTGGTCTTGAACATCCCTCAAATGATTCACTGATCCTCATAACATATAAGTTGCTGACTTGACCCTATTATCAGTAGGAGTTTCCTAATGGTCAAGTATAGTTTGGATGGACTCAATATAGAATTGTACTACCTCAGTTCTAACTTCTATGGTGAAATTCAGAGGGTGTTGTGATGAAAACATCCATGCCAAGTCAAACATACTCCTCACAATGCAGTCCAAGTATATCTCCATAATTTGTATAAATTGAGAAATTGTTTCGTGAAATTTCTCTCCCACTTCTTCACCTAAGACTATCAGTGCTTCATGTTCCACTACTATAGTGTCATGTAGAACTATATACTCCTGTCATCCTTTCAATAAGCATCATCATGGATTCATATCTCTAAAATGACAAACACACATCTTGGGACACAGAACAATGTTTTAACATAATTAACAAGAGGTTTTCAAAAAATCTATAACATGACATTTCCCATAACCCCATCACATAGTCAAACTCAAGGTACTATCACTACCCTTAACCATCCTACTTATAGGTCATGGTTAGAAAAGTGTAAACTCATTCTCATTGTTCCAGTCTCATTAGAAACCCATTTATTCACTTATTACATCATTTTCAATTTCCAATTTCATGTTAGGTACCATTTTATGTTAAATTTCACAATAAATGGAAAACAATTCAATTTGAACAACTAACCCAAAACCAATTTTCCCATGTGTAACTAAAAAAATTCATGCCAGAAAATATTCATGAGTGCCAAGAATGATTCATTCACACTTAAATCTTATTCATTATCGGGCCAGGAGGAAATTTTCAGAAAAACTCAGAAACATAATCACATCACACAAAAAGTGCATCACATGAGGTGAAAATACATCTACCATAACAACACACATCAATAACAACAATCTCATGCTTGGTACTTGGCTTTTACCCTTGCACATGGGTTAAATACTCCCATGGACAAGCTCTTAAAAAATTCTCATATCATCATATTCTAATTTATACCTTTCCCAGATAGTAAGACAAAATAAAAAGAAAAGAAAACAACCTATGATACCACTTTGTAACATCCTAACCAGGGTTCCACACACTGGTTCCTGGTGCTGGTTTTCTACGTGAACTCAGGCGTACCTCCCCATATGATAGAGTCTATCGACTAGCAGTGAAGGCCAATATAAATCATGGTTATACTATACCCTCATTATAAAAGTATCATAATAGTGTAAATATATGAGAATAACCAGATGATATAACAAAATAACCAAGAAATACCAGTATCACATAATAACTAAAACATGAATACAAAAATCAAACAAAAGTATTAGATATGTTATTCAAGTACATGCCAAGTGTCAAATAAAAAACCCAAAAGTAAGAAACTAAAAAATCCAATTGGGTCTCAACACAATTTTTGGTTCCCTCATCCATATTTCATCTCGACTTAGCCATCTTACAAAGGCTCTTTACTATATTTTGTCCTGCAACTAGAAAATTTGTTCGAGTACCAATCAGGAAGTATGCGTAGGGTGTGAGTACAACTCAGTAGGACACCACCAACAGTGTCTAAAATAGTATTAATTTAATAAAATTATATGTAGTTGTATAAATAATAAAGTATACTACATAAGAAAACAATTATTGCATATATTATTCTTTGTATTCACCACATAAACCCCTCGAGTTCCCAAGGATACCTGAACACTCAATACTTGCTTCGGCTCGTGCCAGAGATTGAGCCATTTCATAATATCACATTTATCATTAATCATTTCTTATAAATTCATGTCACGACCAATTAGAACCATAGTCCAATCATAACTCATGGGTGTAGAACATCGTGTCTAACACCCCATGGGTATTTAGTGCCTCAGTACCCATCCCACACCTCAGTGACACATGGGTATTTGGAGCCTCATTCCATATCCCATAATCATATCTCATATTGGTATTAGGACAACCAGTATATGTACCACACCTTATTTATCAATCAATTCATCACTATGGGATTTTGATGCAGCAGACCATATCCCACAAATGTTTACCAATCAATTCATCACTGTGGGCTTTTGATGTAGCAGACCAAGTCCAACACATATATTTCACATATACCACAATATCACATATATACCAAAATCACATATAATACATCAATCATGGTTAATAAAAATTAACCCTCTTATCAAAATTTCATAAACATCAAGGTTTGACCAACTATATCATAATTTCAAATGTTAATTAATTCTTAAGCACATTATATGACAAGTCACCCAATTAATTAATTAATTAACCAATTAATTAATCTAATTCCAATTTTACAATAATCCATTAATTAATTAAACAATTAATTAATCCAATTCCAAATTCAGAAAAACACATTATTTAATTTATCAATTAATTAGTCCAATTCCACTTTCATAGAAATCCATTAATTAATTCAACAATCAATTAATCAAATTTAAGAATTTCATAATCAAAAAAATTTCCATTAATTAATTCATAAATTAATTAATCCAATTTATAATGAAAATAATCCATTAATTAATTCAATTTAACTATTCATTTTCCCTAATTAACCAAAACTGTTAACACATGGAAATTAAACAAATCATTTTAATTATTGATACAATTTCCCATTCATGGAAATTGAAATTATCACAATTGCGTACATTTAATTAAATCAAGACTATGGGATTAGTATTTATACCACAAAACTAAAATAATTGATTATATATGACCTAATATAAATTCCCCAAATTGAAACAGATGGGTCAGACCCCAACAAAGAACGATATCTTGAATAAATTCAATGAAATAAGATTAAACATGTAAGATCTATGCTCTATGGAGGTATGTACTTATTTAATTTTTTTGAAACCCTAATTTTCCTTTAATTAAACATTATTCGGTTTTATGAGGGGAATTAAGGGTGTTCCAGGGGTTTGGGACATGAAAAGAAAGAAAACTAGGCCAAACTATACAAGACACACGGTTTGTGCATGGTTAAGTAAACTGTGCAGGATTCCTAGGAAAATTGTGAAACCTCGGAAAATAGTTCAATGCACAGTTGTTTCATGGTTAGTTAAACCAAGTGAAGTTTCCTAGGAAACTCTGAGACCTCACTACCCTTGGATAGTGTCTTGTGCATGATTTGGAAAATTGTGCGGAAAAACCATGCGCCCCATTGAAAATTTGAAAAATTTCAGTGTTTCCATCTCAGGGTTTTTAAGTTCTACCTGATTTTCCCTCCCATTATTTCTCTCTCAACCCTAGTGATAAAATCGATATCCCAAATCTTCTCAAGGTTGATTATCTTTCGATACTTGGATGTTTGGAGCACTTTTGGTTGTGTATCGATGCTCTGGGTAATTATAATCACCCTCTTTCTTATATTTTATGGATTAGGGATTGAATCCTGGGTTATCCTCTTCTGAATCCCTAAAACCCTCTTTCTATGGTTGATTCTAGGCTGAGTCTTCCAGGGGTTCTTGAATATAGGTCTATAGAAAAAATTTAAGAGTTAATTCATCTACAGATTCTAGGTAGGTGGTCTTCAAGTTATATACCATAGTTGTTGAGTTGATTTTTGCATGTTTGATTCTGTTCATGGATATCTATTCTTGTGTGTTTTATGCCTTTAGTGAGATTTAGTAAAATGGGTGTATAAATGATGAATTTAACCCCTCATTATTCCTATGGGATGCATCGAATATTATTTGATCGATTTAGGGACACCCATGGATTGTTCCAACATTTCGAAACCTAGAAATTGGTTAGGTTAAGTGTAGAGTTAACATGTGGTAACATAGAGCCATAATGAACATGTTGATATATTAACGTGAGTTGAAATAATAATATTGATAGATGCTTATAGTCTTGGAAAATGGAATAAGGGGTTGTTTTCCTAAATACTAATGTGTAAAGGGGTTAAGGCTCATGATTTGAAGGAAGTGTTAAATGGAAAATGGATTGATATTGTTAGATATTCAAAATTGGTTAATTTGATTAATGTGAATGTATTACATGGATTATAAAACATACATGTAATTTATAAGGGGGTTATTACTTGTGAAATGAGGAATGGGTTAACTGGGTTAACATGTGGGAAATTGATGAGTAGAATAAAGAGGAGAATGAATGGAAATTATTTAATATTCTTAATGAGTTTAGGCTTAAGAAATGGAAATTTAGTTAAAGGGATTTGTAATGTAGATGGAAAATGTGATAACGGGTTATATAATAATATTAATTCCCATATTGATTATTAGGGATTATGTTTGTTACTTATATTGGTTGTGTTTGGTTTCAATATGGTATGTGTGGGGTGAATGGATAAATAATCCTGATCACATTGCTTGGTAGTATGGGGTATTGAATTGAGGTTCTACACGCACGTGTAGAGTTAGAATGAGGCTCTAAGATCCACCCAAAAATAAAAGAATTAGGGAAGGGTATGGATGATCTATTCCCTAATGATTTTATTCGATGATTCCACCCAAACTGAGGCTTTGAGGTGAGTCAAATTTATTTTTTGTGGTGTGTTTACCCCTAGTGATAAAATGGAATTGATTTTTTTCCTCTATGCAAAGTGATTGGTTTCCTTATACCCTTGTGTAGATAATTTAAATTCATAACCCATCTAAGAAGTTATGAATATGGATTAAGTAATTAAGATGGTATACATGCGGAAAATAATAATAATGATAAAAAATGGTTAAAGTAAAGATGTTTAGCTTATGGCACCTGATTTTTCCTTTATTTACTTTTATTTATTTATTGTTTGCATTCAATATCTATTTAGACTAGATATTTTTTAGAAACGGATTGCGGTGGCCTACTGAGTTATACTCACAACCTATTCAGCCCAGCCTTGGGTTCTCGAGTAGACTTCATTATCGTAGGTTTGGATAAGGGAAAAGGCCCAGTTTTAGGGTGTTGAGTTGGGATTAGGGTACATGTGGATGAGGATATGGACATGGAGTCAGTATTATTTTGGGGATTTAGTTTTTCATCTTTATTTTGGGTTTCTTTTACTCTTGGCACTATTATCATGACATTACATGGTTATTGTTGATTTGCAGTTTGTATCCAGTTTTGGGAGATTCTTAGTTATGAGTGTTTATTGGTTATTACATGTTTTACACTATTTATATTCTTAAATATTGTAGATTAATCTAGTAAAGAGGGTATAGTCTCCCTATATAACTCGTTAGACCCTTGCTGCTAGTTGGAAACCTCTGGCATAAGCGGAGGTGCGCTTGAGGTCATGTGGTCACCCATCTTAGGGCACCCATTTTTGTGGATTCTAGGTTAGGGATGTAGCAAAGTGGTATAATAGGTGTTATTTACTATGGTATTATTATTTGGGATGTTAAATAGGATAAAATGATGTGTCAGGTCTTGGAAATGAACTCATTCTTGAGAGTATCTAACCCATGTATGAAGGAACACATAAGTATATAGGGTGGGAATTGTTGTTCTTATTGTGTGTTGTTATATTTGAATGATATTTCACCATTGGGTGATGTAATTGTTGTGTGATGTGACTTTTTGGTGATATTTTACTCATGTTTGGAATGGAAATAGGTTGTGAATTCATGCAAAATTTTAGACATCTAGGAATATAGGTGGAATGCATCCTGATAGGGACACACGAGATGGGTGTGTGGGATATGGAAGGTGGAATGCATTTTACTTTCATGAGAAATTTAATGAAAATGGTGTCTAATAAGAAGAATACAAATGGGTAATATGGGATGAATGCTAGAGAATGGTTAAGGATTTGTACTTAATTAAATGTGTAAATGAGTTAAAGTGTGGGTTATAATAATATGTGAAAAGGGAAATGTGACTTGGAGGAAGGATTTGCGTTGTGAGTGTGTAAGTAGTTTTAAAAGGGTGTCTAGTGAATGACCATGGATAAGTAAATTAGTTTACCCATTTTTACCATGTCCTTCAGTAGGTATGGGAGAGGTTGGTGCTCAAGTGTGTTGATATCCGTTGGGATAGTGTATGCAAATGGTTTTTTATAGCTATTTAAGGGTCTTCTTGTTAGTAAATTGTGGAAGATTTATGATATGTGTTTTATAGAATGAATTTGGAATTATAGGAAAATTCCACACTGATGATGTGCGTTAGAAGGAAAAAAAGAGGATGTTACAGAAAATTCTCCCTCGATAGTGGAGAAAAAATACCTGGTGATTCAATGTAATAGAGAGGAGAAGTTTCACAACAACTTTTCACGCTTTATGCATATGATGGAATGGGACCTAGGGAGTGTTTTATCGAGTATGTTCAAGCTTATTAGGAAGTTTTAGATGTAGAACCCTATGACCTTAACAGAAGTGGGAGGGATAGAGGTGGCCATGTTCTGCATATAGTCTATCCAAAAGATTATTGATCATTTGGAGACTCCTTCCGAGAAGTGAGTCATGTTGGCGGCCAATATGTTTTGATGTTAGGGAAATCTTTGGTGTTACATAATTGTTTAGATTGATCATGCCAAAGGATAGATATTTAAAGACTTATAAGATAAGTTTCTATAATAATTCTATCTAGAAAAATTGAGGTATGAGAAGGATGGGCAGTTTATGAGTTTGACCTAAGGGGTTGTGTCGATAATGGGTTATTCAAGCCATTTCACTAACTTATGATGCTTTTTTCAAGCTTTGGTAGGGGACGAGATAACTATGTTAAAATGTTTATAGGATGGTATTAGACACGATATCAGATCAAAAGTGAATATATTTTGTTTTAAGAGGTTTTATGAGGTGGTAGATCAGAACCTTATCTATTAGGGAACCTAAAGGGGGATTCTGGTAGTGGACTTGTGGTTCAAGTTGGGTATATTAGTGATGAGGATTATGAAGATAGGAAGTGTCTTTTAGGGAGTTTCTATTAGGGTGGAAGTGAGTAGAGGAGTCAAAAGACGAGGTCATCCTCTCAGTGTGGTGACCATGTGTTTTTATATTAGTGTGGCAGGCTGAGGTACATGCGGGGTAAGTGTCCCCGACCACTAGTAGAGTGTTGGTCGTGTGGCGGTATGGGTCATTTGTAGAGGTTCTGTAGGAATCCTTGAAAACTGGGTTAAGATGGGTGATCAAGTTTGATCCCAAGTGTAGAAAGGGGTCCATTTACCCAATATTATAAAAGTAGTTAGAGCTTTAATTGTCGTACCAGTTAGGGGGGTTGATGTGGTACTCTAGGGTGAGAGCATCAATATCATTAGAGTAGTGAAACCCTAAGGACTCAGTCCGGAGCCTAGGGAAGTGTGGTTGGTTAGCTTTAAATAGTTCAGTCTATATATGGAGGTGGTAAGGATGGACCATCGACTATTCTAGGTACAATCCTTGTAGCTTACATGCTTTCTAGTGATTTTCTTGCCATAAGAACCACACATTATTTTATCTCTAAACAGTTTGTAGTTGTGTTGGTCCTAGTAGTAGAACATGTATTTGGGGTCATGGTGATTGATATTCTATTAGGGGTGCAATAATAGGATATGATACAATGTAATGGTTATTCTCTAGAGGTTGGTGGGTACCATTTTCTATGGGATTTGTTTGTCCTCAAGATGTCGGATATTGACATGATTTTGGGCTAGGATTGGCTAGAATTGTACTAGGACCATATTGACTGTTACCATCATTGAGTAATATCCATGTATCTTAAAAGACACACTTATGTCCATCATGGTGAGTGGGATGTTCAATTAGGACGTATAGGGCTAGTTTTCAAGTGTTTGGGAGAACTCGCAGCCCAAGTGGCTTGTCTTACACTTGACAATGGAGGAATATAGAAACTAGTCTTTTCTACCATTTTGAATCAATTTCAGGATGTGTTTACAAAGTACTTCTTTAGGCTACTTCCTGAGAGAGGTTTTGAGTTAATGATTGAGTTGCTTCTAGGGGTAGAACCAGTTTTCATACATGCATATAGAATGGCACCTATAGAACTCTATGATATTAAGGTTGAGATAAAGGAGTTATAGAGGAAAGGGTTATTCTATTTGAGTATTTTTCCATGGGGATCTCTTGTTTTCTAAGAAGGTTGATAGATTGTTGAGGATATGTGTCTGTTATAGGAAGATGAATTAGATGGAAGTTAATAACGAATACCATCTTCTATGAACTAAGGATCTTTTTAACTAGATAAGAGGTTCTATAGTGTTCTTCAAGATTGATTTGAGGTTAGGGTTTCATCAGTTGAGGGTGAGACCTTCCAGCGTATTGAAAACTTCTTTCATGAGCATGTACGAGTTGTATGAGATTATAGGTATGCCATTTATGTTGAAAATTATGTCAGTAGTGTTCATGGATCTAATGAATTTAATTTTTCACCCTTACCTAGATCAGTTTGTAGTCATCTTTGTGGATGAAATATTAGTATACTTAGAGACTGGTGAATATCATTCCAAAAATATTGACATTTTCTTGAGTACACTAAGAGATCATAGGATATACACCAAGTTATCCAAATTTATTTTCTATATCGAGAGGGTTCATTTATTGGGTCACATAATCTATAAGGAAGGAATGTTAGTGGACTCAGAGTAAGTGCAGACAATTGTGTCTTGGGATTAGCCGAATAATGTTTCACATATCTGAACTTTTCTGGGTATAGTGGGATACTATTAAAGGTTTATCAAATAATTATTCTGGTTGGCGGTACCACTTTCATTCTTTATCAAGAAAAGAATTAGGTTTGAATGGTTAGAAGCATGACATAATTCTTTCAGAGTTTTAAAGAAGAGGATGACACTATATCGATCTTGATCTTACCTAAGTTAGGTAAGAAGTATACCTTGTTTTGTGATGTTTCTGGTGTTGGGATAGGTGTAGTATTGATGTATGATGATCGAGTTGTTGTGTATGGTTTATGGAATTTGAGGACTCATTAAATAAATTATCATATGCATGATTTTCAATTGGATACAGTGGTTTATTTCTTAATGAGTTAGAGACATTACTTGTTTAGAGAGTGGTTTATGGTGTATACCGATCATAAAAGTCTTAAGTACAAATTATCTCCCTGTGATCTAAATATTTATTAGTAGAGATGGGTTGAATACAAGAAATAATTTTATTTTGAGTTAGTTTAAACAATAGGAAAGGGAAATAGTTTTGTAGGTTGTTTTAGTATGAAAACTCAAAGTCAGGCAGTTCAGGAGTCCAACTTCGAGTGGAAGATGATGGCGTTGTTTTCGGAAATTCATCCCGAGGAACACGATGGCCAAAGGAATATGAACCTTACATACTCTATAGTTTAGTATGTGCTTATGATCCGGATCATGTAGGGATAGCGTGAGGACCCAAAATGTTTGTACTTGAGGGGAAGTCTTAAAGGTGGGTGTCACCTTTTGGTTGGGCCATTGAAGATGATAAGATCGTTTGTATTCATGGTCATGTTGTTGTGACAATGTTTCTATAAGAAGAGTGGATTTGTGTGATTCATGTATAAAAATGTATTATGCATCCTAGTTTGACCAATATGTACCTTGATATTCATAGGTAGTATTGGTGGAAAGGAATGAAGGACGAGGTTACATGATTTTTGGTGTGATTCCATATCAGTCAGTAGAAAAAGGCCGATCATTAACACCCAGGTAGTTTTTTTGCAGCCATTTCCAATTAAAAATTGGAAATGGGATCATGTAATAATGGAATTAATGGTATGTCTTCCGAGGATGCATCAGAAGAATGATTTAATATAGGTAGTTATAGATCAGTTGACTAAGGTGGACCAATTCTCACTGATTCGAGAGAATTATTCCATTGATCATTTGGATGAATTGTATGTTTGAGTGGTAGTGCAGTTTCATGGGGTAATGTGGGATATTGTTTTGAATAATTATTTGAGTTTTTCACCACATTTATATCAGGGATTACATAAGGTTCTTGGTACCCATGTTTTCTTAAGTATGATTTTCCACCCTTAAAGAGATGGGAAATTAGAGAGTACCTTTCAAGTACTAGAGTACATTTTCAGGGATTATGTCTTGTATTTTGGTGGATTGTGGGAAAACAATTTGTCCCTTGTTTAGTTTTTATACAATAATAATTACCAAGATAATATTCAGAGTACACCATTTTAGGTACTTTATTTTAGTCCATCTAGATCTCCATTATGTTAGATAGAAGCTAGATAATCATATTTTTTGGGACCAAGTCTCTTGTGGGATATGTCAGAGAAGGTTTAGTTGATCTAGAAGAAGATGAAAATGACTCAAATTAGGTAGAATTCATATGAATATATGAATCGTAGACCTATTGAGTTTTTTGGTGGGTGATCGTGTGTCCCTTCAGCTGTCGTTGAGGTTGGGTTGCCATCGGATTCAGAAACAAGGTAAGTTAGTATCCCGGTACATGAGATCATTTGAATGATGGTATGAATGGTATGAATGATGTTTTTAATGTGTCAAAACTTCGATAGTATCACCCTAATCTATATCACATGATTGATGTTGATGATGTCAGGTTTGAGACAGATGCATCCTTTGAGGAGCATCCAGTTCATATTGTGAATCACAGTGAGAAAGTATTTATAACAACCCTGCTCTCTATTTCACACATAAACATATTTTATTACATAAAACATTCACTTGATAAAACATAGAAGAATGATAGGTATAGTTTCTTTAGGCATTAGGAACGTTACATAATGAATTAAAACATGAAATACACATCTTTATTGAAAATTTTTTTTCAACGACCACACACATTCCTTAGTACTTAGCATTGTATGGGACAACATGAGGACATGCATAAGAAATGGGTGAGCTAAAAAGCACAGTAATGGAGTAAAAAAGGAATAAAATGAATAATACAGTACATTTTAGGCAATAGAAATATCAATGGATCATAAGATAAACATGAAAAAAAAGGCACGATATAGCATGATTATCATAACATGGAAATGTGGAAACAACATCTAACATGATATCAGCATGATCCATGGATAATTATTTATAGAGCATGTGTAAAACCTCACTGAAATTGAATTATTATGAGTAAAACCTCAATTCACTTAACGTATCATTATAATACTCTTTACCCAATACATTGGAGTGTTATCATGGCACACCGTTCTTAATCATTTCATTTCATACATAAGTGTGTCACATAGATCATACAACATGGATTCATTAAAAATCATCATTTATTACATGATAAAGGAATGTGTAATTAATATATGAAACTAATTAATCAATTAGTAAATGTTCATAAAGGTTAATACCTTTTATATAGAAATGGGTATGGAATTCACTACCCAATGACTTTGGCTTGGAAAATCGTGGTGCAATTTCAGCAGCATAGCGGCGTGACATAAGAATTCAAAAAAATGGTTGCTGATAGGGAAGGGGTATCTCATAATTTTTACATGAAATGGATAGTAAGGGGGTCATATAAATACACGTCCCAACATATTTAATAAAATTTATATTTATAATATAAAAGAATTTCTTGAATGTAAATGGGATGAGATAAATCCCGTACGAAATTATAGCATGGTAACAGGTGTACAAATGAGGAATTAATGATAGATAAAGGGGTCTATCATAATTCAAACATAATGAGGGCTGTATAGGGGAGGTTATAAATCATACCCCAAAATTTTAATTGAAATTAAAAGAGTATAACAACATAATGAAATTTGGACAAAAAAGAGAAAGGAAAAAATACCTTACTTGGAATTGTGATCCCAAAGGCATGAGAGGGGCTTGAGAGAGGATTCTTGAGAGCTTGGGTCCCCTTGGGAGAATTATATAGAGAGAAGGGCAAGGTTTGGTTGAGCTCCGTAGGTTTTGAGTGAAGAGAAGTGCGAGCATGGGTGGGTTTATATAGGAAAAGAGAGGGAGATATTTATTATTTAGGTTTTGGATGTCACACATTAAAATAATCAAAACCACAAACCTACCCATGGTTTTTTCCAAAGGGGATTGAAAAAAATTATTTTATAAGGCCAATGGCCGAACTTCTTAAAATATTAGGCTTTCTTATGTAGAGGTGAGTCACACTCTCAAGGAAATCATTTTAAAAGTTAAAATGTTTTATAAGTCTTGGTGGGTCTACTAAGGCACCATAAAATTAATCAAACAAATCTAAAAGCACATTATTTTAACTTTAAAACATACATCGAAATAACATCATGTTTATATTATTTTATTACATCACTATTCGGTCATTATGATGTCATAGAACACATTATATATTTAAATGTGATTTAATTTTTACCCAAAAATTTGACTGTATCAGAAAATTAAGAAAAATTCACCATTGGATAATTTTGACATCCTGATTCCAAAACTACTATTCATTTTATCTAAATAATTTTATAAATATATGAATTATTACTTTTAAAATAAAAACCGACATTTATCGAAAATTAATGGGTTTTGACAAAAACAACTTTTAAACCTTAATAAAAATTACAATGGTATTAATAAAAAAGTATTTGATCAATTATATTTAATAAAAATTAATTTAGTAATAATTAAAATATTATTTAATTCCAAAATCCATTAATTCATCAAAATATATTTCTTATATGAATATTAATTAAAAATATTTAGTTTTTCTTTAAAAACTTTTTACAAAGTAACAATAAAAAAATTAATGTATATTCTCTAAAAAAACAATGTACATAATCATAGTGATAGGGTATTATAAAATAAACCCTTATAACACACACATAAGACCAAAGGGTAAGGTTTTTGATGGTGACAGACTCTTGGGGAGGCTTAGATAACATCACTCAGGTGGTAATCCCTATTTACTTCCACTTCTCCCGCAGGCAGTTCTGCTCAAGCTTATGGTGTTGAATCTTGGCTTGGGCTTGGTCAAGAGCGAAGCCAAATGAAACTACCTCCTTTCCATCCTCCGAAAAATGGGCTTCATACAGAGTAATTCTTCTAGATGAGTTCATTGCTTCCTTTGTCTGAGTAAATTGAATTTGTTAAATCCCTATATTTATATTAATCATGTGATCATTGTTCAATGGCTATATTAGAAACATTCACAATTCTTAATGGTATTTTAAAATCCAAAAACAAAAAACCATGGAAGTGCATATGTTATATAACCATTTTACATAATAAGACATTTAATTAGATCAAGATGAATTTTCATTAATAAAAGTTTGGGTCATTACAATCTTCCCCCTTAATAAATTTCACCATAGAAATTTATTTTTACTATTATAAAACTGATGCAGGTAACTCTGCTTCATCACTTCCTCTGATTTGCATGTCACCTCTTCAAACTTGTGGTTTCACCACAACACCTTGATGTGGGGTATTGTCTTATTTCTTATAAATTTTTCCCTATGATCTAAGATCTTCACCGACTTCTCTTCATAGTAGAGGTCATTCTCCAATGGTACCACCTCTAGATTGAGTACATGCGATGGGTCAGGTATTTAATTCCTTAAGAGTGATATATGGAATACATCATTTACTTGAGATAGGTTTGGTGGGAGTGATAGTCGATAGGCCACTGCTCGAATGCAATCAAGGATCTCAAAAGGGCTGATGTACCTTGGACTATGATTTCCCTTCTTCCCAAATGTCATAACTCTCTTCCACAGTGATATACAGAGGAATACTATATCTCCGAAATCAAACTCTAGGACTCATATATGACTATCAACATAGATATTTTGTCCACTCTAGGCATCTTTAATGTGTTTTTGGATGGTCTTAACCTTCTCCACCATTTATTCAACCATTTATAGACCTAGGAGTTTTTACTCCCCAACTTCATCCCAACATGCTAGTGTTCTGCACCTCCTCATATAAAGGGATTCATTATGAGCCTTTGGATGCTTCAGTGAAAACTATTATTGTAAGAGAACTCAATTAGAGGAAGATTTTGATCCCATCCTCCTTTGAATTCCATTGAGAATGTACTCAACATGTCCTCAAGTGTTTGGATAGACCGATCAGATTGACCAATAGTTTGAGGATGATAAGCCGTATTGAAGTTCAACTAAGTATTCAGAGCATGTTTAATAATCATCAAGAACATAAAGGTGAATCTTGGATATCCATTAGATATAGTAGATAATGGTAATACATGCAACCTTACCACTTCTCAGATATATATCCGTTCCTGTTGATCCAATGAGAAATCCTCTCGAATTGCAATGAAGTGTGCAGTCTTTGTAAAATGATCAAAAACAACCCAGATAGAATTATTTTCTATGTATTTCTTTGGAATTCTGGTGACAATGTACATGGTGTCGTTCTCCCATTTCCATGATGGTATGGGTAATGGTTGCATCATCCCCTTATACTTCCTCCTCTCATCATTCACTTGTTGACATACTAGCCTCTTTGATGTATACTTGGTGATATCCTCCTTCATGTTATCCCACCAATAATGCTATCGGATATCTCGATACATCTTTGTGTTTCCTGGGTGAATGGAGAAATATGAACTATGTTCATCATCCAAAAGTTCATTATTTAACTCCAGATTTTATGGAACACATAGTCTTGTCCTAAATATCACGATTCCTTCTTCATTAACATTTAAATGATAGGATTTCCCTTTTCTTATAGTTTCCACTTTATTTTTAATTCCAACATCATCCTCTTAGGAATCCTATAACCTTTCCAAAAGAGATGGTTTAGAAATCATTTTTGACTAGATTGATGATGTTCCCTTCTTTATGACTCCCATGTTTATCTTCATCAAATCTAATAATATTAGATCCTTTTCAATTCTTATAAATGATAGAATTGATGGTTCCTTTATACTTAGAGCATCTTCCACCTTATTTTCTTTCCCAAGGTGGTAATGGATTGAGTAGTCATAGTGTTTGATCATCTCTAACCATAATTGTTGGTGCATGTTAAAATTAAAAAGACCCAGAAATTCCATGCAATTTTTTATTTAATTAGATGTGAATTTTACGAGTCTGTGAAAATTGACTGCGCGTGATTCTGAGGCCTGGTGTGCCCGGAATGAATTTTTGAACTTTTCTTCGGGAACATTCAGTAGACGTGAGAGCAGGTTTTGAAACTTTTGAACTGGTGCTCAGAATTTAAATATGAGGATACCATTGAACTCATAGTGCCGGTATTCACTTAAGGAGACTTTCACCTCGACAAAAGTTGGTAGAGGGTGAATGTTAGTTTTCATGTTTTTTCGTGGAATAAAAATAAAATATAGAATAACTTTTATTTTATTTTTATCCAACCAATTAAATGCTCAGTGTTGAAGACCACATGAGCTAGAAAACACACAATTCGAATCCATGGTGGTGGAGACCACCCAAACCCCACTTTAATGGAGAAAAACTTTCAACTCCCCATCAATTATTCTCCCATTTAATTGGGCCTCATAAATTTTTTAATGATGCCAACATAAATTAACTTGACAAAAACATATTTTATTGGATCCTCATTTTGGATTGGGAGAAATCATTGGTGAAAGGGAGGAATTGAGAGAGATTTGGAGAACCCCATCTCCAACAAAAAAAAGTGCCATCTCCATCGAATAATGAGGAACCAACCTCGATCCCTGATCAGAAGAACCTTGCAGAGGCAACGAACATCGACATCTTCGACGATGAAGAACTGACGTATGTCCTTTCCTCCTCATCAACGTCAACAAATCAATGAGGTAGGGATTGTAGTTTTGAGTTTCCCCCATTCCCATTCTGGAAAATTATTCATGATTCAAGAAATATTTGAACCACTTTTTACCTCCCTAACGCGGAGGGTACGGGCCAAACGAACATCGGCTGACCCCTCCGTGGATCTTGTGGTTCTTTTTTCTGTTCTCCGTGATGGAGGAGGCCGACAACCATCACCGGTGGGGATCGAGAACGGAAACAGGCACCACGGCCGGCTACCAATATGGCGGCGACACAACTGTGATGCCGGAGAAGGGTCATGGACCATCAGTCGCGGCGGAGCAAGGGTGGAGGCTAGCGGACGCCGACCACATGAAGGGGTGGCGGAGTGCGTCTGCACCACCCGGTGAGCAAGGGCCATGGCTTGTGCCACATCGGTGAAGGGAGGATAGCTGGCATTTGTCCAGCCAAGGAGGGGCAGCGCACGACACGTCTCCAGGAGGAGAAAAGGTGCCAGACAAAACGGTCAGCCGAGCTGGACCATTCGGAAACCATGGTGGGTCCCACATGCTGGCTGGCGACAAAACTGCTTCGGTCTTTCGGTGTTTGAGAGCGGGGGGCGCGCGACTCCCCCCCGCATGTGGTCAGTCTGGGCTGCCCAACATGGGCTGGGCTGGACCCAGAGGGCCGGGTCATCTCGAACCGGGTTGGGTCGGGTCGGTCCGATCGGGTCGGACCAGACCCGAACCAACTTCGACCCATATTCTCTCTTTTGGCCATAACTTTGGCTCCGAGTGCCTATTTGACAAACCGTCTGCGGCACCAGAAACATTGGAGTGGGAAAAGTCCTTTTTTATAACCAACTTTATATTTGGATAAATTTGGGGTATGGTCGGGTTGGATCGATCACGAATCCAACAGGGCCCACAGGACTAAAAGGCTAATAACATACAGACCGGGTGTCCAATTGATGCATAGTCTATTGCGTTGAGACCCCTATTACATGGTGGTACTTTGGGACACATCTTCGTGGTACTTTGTGGCAGTTGGAGTATCGAACCATGGATTGAGGATATGAACCTCCCAGAATCAAGCGAGCTTAGTGCGGGAACCTAGTAGCTGGCTGTAACAAGAGAAAGGGATCCTTTGTGGCTCTGTATTTGAGTATCCGACATGGATCTTTTCTAGAAACCCATGTGGGAATACTCTAGTATCCTGTGTGGGTATGATGATGTACTAGGATCCTGTGTGGGTATGATGATGTACTTGGATCCTGTGTGGGTATGATAATGTACTGAGATCCTGTGTGGGTCTGATGATGTACTCGGATCCTGTGTGGGTCTGATGATGTACTAGGATCCTGTGTGGGTCTCATGATGTACTAGGATCCTGTGTGGGTTTGATGATATACTAGGATCCTGTGTGGGTATGATGTCATACTAGGATCCTATGGGTCTAACGATGTACTACGATCCTATGTGGGTCTGAAGATGATTTAGGATCCTACATGGGTCTACCTCCTAACGGAGTAAAATTATTTTGTAGTTACATCTAGTCATCTTTACTACTGTACCTAAGTTATACCTAGTATGATCTGAGTCCTTACCTTCATGGTCACAACTTTGTGGTATTCTTTTGTTTGGGGTACCTTTGTGGTACTTACCTTCATGGTGATACCTTTGTGGTATTCTTTTGTGTGGCATACCATTGTGGTACTTACCTTCGTGGCATTCCTTCCTTTGTGTAATAATTGAGCTTTGGCTAATGAGTTGGGCCTTGTGATTCCTCATGATTGAGATGGGTTTACTTGATAACTTAGGTATATGTATGGAAATATACCTAATTATGGTTTTAAATTGTTTTCATGCTTTTTGTTTTATTCTTTTGTGGATTTTATGAGACCTTGAGGGTCTCGGGGTCCCTAATGAGTATCGTTATACTCATCCCTGCACGGGATACGCCCGCACCTTGTTGTGTTTGGTGCAGACGACGGACAGCGCTGACTGAGGATGAGGGTACCAGGACTGGAGGTAGCTCGGAGGTGGACCTTAGATGAGGCGTACTATAGAGACGACCATTCGAGGGTTGTACCAACCCTTTAGGTATGATCCATGGTGGGTGTTCACAAGAGCTATTTCAATTTTCTTGAACTTTTCAGTTTTCTTGTACTTTCTGGTTGGGCTTTTATTCTTTCCCCTTTTACTTACTGTACTCACTCTATTTACTATTCAGTTTACTTATGTTCGTATCTTACTGTGTGCTTGGATTCATGTGTTTTTAGGATAGAAAGGCAATTCCTTCCCAGTTTTAGGGAATACGCCTTTCGATGCTAGTCACCAGCCCCTAGACTATGGAAGGAGGGATTGGGGTAGTCACGGCACGGGCCCCGGGGGACGGGTTATGACAAATTGGTATCAAAGGAGTCGGTTCTACCATAGAACATTGGACTCTGATCTTTTAAACAAAAATAGTGTTAAGTTTAGTGAGTGTGGCTATCAGTTTAGGGAATCCAGTGTTGGTGTGATGGTCGACGTATCCATACACCAGGACCCAAACATCAGATTTCCGACTTAGTGCACGAAAACATAGATTTTGTGTGTGTTTTAGAGAGTTTTCTTTGTGATCTCAATGATTCAGGTCACCAGGTATAACTTATTGACCATGGATCACTTGTTTTCTTTTTAGGATTCCTCCACGTAGATAGCTAGATAGGGTTCCGGGTATAGTATGTGATGATAGACCACCGAGCAATGAGGCCTCGGTGCAGGGCCCTCTTTCAGTAGTGGCACTAGTGGAGGAACCAGTGGTACCATTACCCATTGGTCCAAAAATTCCAATAGCCCCATCAGTAGATGGTGCATGTCTATTGAGCGCATTGCCCAAGTTCCAACGTCAGAGGCCACCTAGGTTCCGAGGCGAGACAGACCCGCTAGCAGCTGAGGATTGGTTGGAGTCCATGGTGAGAGTTTTCTGACTGGTAGGGGCACCAGATGATCTCATGGAAATCCTTGCCACCAGTATTTTTCAGGCAGCAGTAGGAAGATGGTGGAACTTCATACTCTAGGTTCATGACGAGGGGATGCTTCTCGGGGCAGAATTTGAGAGCCTATTTTGGGTAGAGTTTGTCCTAGCGACTCTTCACGCAGTACGCATACATGAGCTTCTTCATCTGTAGTAGGGTAGCATGATTGTGGCTCGGTACTCAGCGAGGTTCACTAACCTCTCACACTACTCCACTGATATATTGCGGTACCCATTCTTTAGGGCCCAGACCTTTGAGCGGGGACTTAGGCAGGAGAACAGGGCTTTGATGATTTCTATTAGCATCCCGATGCAGGAAGAGGTGTTAAAGCGAGCCCTCTTAGTGGAGAGTTTTCTTTCTGAGCAGTCACCAATAGTGACACCCACTACCAGTCATCACATAGCGGATTCCTCTGCAGCTGATAGTAGACAAATGTTATAGAGGTCTAAGAGGACCAGACCTATAGGTGGGTGACCGCAGAAATCAGGGTCAGTGGTACGGGGTACCAGAGACTGAGCCAGTCACGTGGGGAATAGCCAGTGTTACACATGCGGCGGGCAGGGTCACATGGATTCTGAACGCCCGACCAGCTGTACAGATGATTAGTAGATGGTCGAGGGACCGCCCAGGCATAAACAGAGGTTCAAACGAGGAGGTCCATAGAGAGAATACAGACGTGGTAGAGGAGTTGGTCGTGTAGCTGGCGGTGGGTGAAGATTTGAGATTTTACTGCCACTACCACAAGGTGGTCTACCCTAACCAATGGGAGCATGTGGATAGGGGAGAGCTCATGTCTAGGAAACTGAGGCCTATGACCATGGCGCTCTGGAGATGATATGAGGTACGATTTGTTTCTACTCCACCTTAGCTGTGGTACTTATAGACATAGGTTCCAATCATTCTTTTATTACCACTACCCTTTTTTAGAGATTAAAGATTCTGATAGAGCTGTAGGCTTGATCCTTATGGCTAGATACTTATACCGGAGAAGATTCGACGATTAGGCACTACTTCTGACAGTGTGAGCTTACTCTAGGAGGCGAGAGCTTCAGCCGAGATCACCTAGTAGCGGTGTCAAGGCCTTACGACACCATCTTGGGTATGGATTGGTTATCTACAATCCATTCTTAGATTGACTATATTAGGCACAAAGTGCAGTGTGTCTGCATGGATGGGACCAGGTTTGCCTTCACCGGTGAGAAGGTAGCCTTTGTAGCATAGGATGGACTTAGCCGAAGAAGGGTGTATCTGATTACAAATCAATTGGATAGCCTTACCCTCAGAGCAGTTGACATGGAGAGTCCGAGCTATCCTATAGTTGTGGACCAGTACGCGGATGTCTTCCCTGATGATGTTTTGGGTCTACCTCCTCATAGAGAGGTGGGATTTTACAAAGACTTGTACCCCAGGATGGAACCAATATCTACACCAGTATATCGAATGTCTCCCACAGAGCTTCATGAGCTGTGGGTACAGCTGGAGGACTTACATGGGAAAGGATTCATCCGACCCAGTGTCTCTCCTTGGGAAACCCTGATTTTGTTCACCAAGAAGGAATGTGGGAGCTTGAGACTTTGTGTTGACTATCGGAACCTGAACCAGGTGGCTGTGAAGAACAAGTACCCACTCCTAAGGATTGAACACCTCTTCGTTAAGCTGATGGGAGCATGGTGGTTCTCGAAGATAGACATCAGACCAGGCTATCAACAGCTCAGAGTATGGGATGAGGATATGCAGAAGACAACTTTCAGATGTTGGTACGATTATGAGTTTTTTGTCAGGCCGTTCAGCATGGCCAATACTCCAGTAGTGTTCATGGGACACAGGAACATGATCTTTCATCCATACCTTGATCGCTTTTTAGTAGTCTTTATCAACGACATTCTAATCTACTCGACTACTGAGGAGGAGCATGCCTATCATCTGCAGACAGTTCGGGACACACTCTGAGAGCACCATCTTTATGGTAAGATCTCGAAGTGAAATTTATGTATTCGAGAGGTTCAGTTTCTAGGGCATGTCATCTCAAAGGTTGGAGTTGTGGTAGATCCATCGAATATTGAGGTGGTACTTTCTTGGGAGCCACCCAGGAGTGTGACGGACGTACGAAGTTTCCTGGGTTTGGCCAGATACTACCAGAGATTTGTGCCAGATTTCTCCAGATTTGCAGCACCTTTATCAGCATTGATGAAGAAGGGACAACCCTTCATGTGGTCAGAGAGATGCTAGTGGAGTTTTCAGGAGCTGAGGCAGAGGCTGACTAGTGCCCCCGTTTTGAGGCTACCAGAGGAGGGAGTATGGTATGAAGTCTACTGTGACGCATCGGGGACCGGGCTCAGATGTGTCCTAATGTAGGAGCGAGCAATGATCACATATGGTTCTTGATATCTAAGACAACATGAGCAGAACTACACTACCCATAACCTGAAGTTAGTAGCAGTGGTCTTCACCTTGAATATGCGACGACATTACTTGAAGGGTGAGTGTTTTAAAATCTACTCGAATCACAAGAGTCTTAGGTATATATTCTCTCAGAAGGACCTGAAACTGAGACAGTGACTTTGGCTTGAGTTCATCCAGGACTATGACTTTGAGATATTCTCTACTCCTGGGAAGGGGAACATTGTAGCAGATGCACTCAGCAGGAGGTCTGGTATACAACTACTAGGTGAGGCGATGGAGCTACTGGCTACTTTACAGATATCCTTTGTGGATCAAGATGGATCATCTTTTCTTCAGTCTCTTACAGTCACTCCCCCACTCCTTCGGTGATTCAGGGAGGTTCAGTGTAGGGACACTTACTTCGAGGCTCAACATGCTCAGATATCTAAAGAACAGACACCTGATGGATTTTCTGAAGGTGGGGAGCATATCATCTTTTTTAGAGGATGTACCATAGTACCAGTGTCACTTAGAGAGGAAGTGTTGAGGGAGTTCCACACACCCCCTCTAGCATTACATACAAGAGTGTTGAAGATGTACCAGGATCTCTGACGAAAGCACTGGTGGCCTGGAATGAAGAAAGCAGTAGCAGAGTTTGTCTCTTGGTGCCTCACTTGTCAGCAAGTGAAGGTGGAGCATCAGGTACCACCAGTCTTAGTTCAACTATATGAGGTCCCAGAGTGGAAGTAGGATAGGATATGCATGGAATTCATGACAGCACTTCCACGTACATCCAGGGGTCATGATTCTTTCTGGGTGATCATCGAATGACTCACCAAGTCGTCCCACTTTCTACTGATCAGAGAGAAGGGTTCAATAGAGATTTTGGGATTCCCCAATATGCAAGAGATTGTGCGGCTACATAGAGTACCCTCGACGATTGTCTCTAATCGTGATGAAAATTTTACTTCTCAGCTATGGAAGGGGTTGTAGGAGGCATCAGGACACAGTTTAATTTGAGCACTGCCTTCCATCCTCAGACGGATGGCAAGACTGAGCGGACCATTCAAACCCTTGAGGACATGCTGCATATTGGCATCCTCCCAATTTAATGCTCGGTGGTGGGGACCACTAGAGCTAGAAAAACCCCAATTCAAATCCATGGTGGTGGGGACCACCTGAACCCCACTTTAATGGATAAAACCATTCAACTCCCCATTAATTATTCTCCCATTTAATTATGCCTCATCAATTGTTTAATGACGCCAACTTAATTTAACTTGATAAAAACATATTTTATTAGATCCTCATTTTGGATTTGGAAAAATTGTTGGTGAAAGGGGGGAATTGAGAGAACCTTGGAAAACTCATCTCCAACGAAGAACACGCCATCTCCAATAAGGAACAAGGAACTGACATCGAGCCCCGATCGGAAGCACCTTGTAGAGGCAATGAACGCCAACATCTACGATGACGACTAACAGACATCTGTCCTTTCCTCCTCACCGACGTCAACAAATCTCGAAGGTAGGGATTCTTGTTCTGAGTTTCCCCCTTTCTTGTTCTTGAAAATTCTTTATGATTCCAGAAATATTTAAACTTCTTGATACCGACCTAACGTAGAGGGTACGGGCCAAATGATCATGGCCCGACACCTCCACGATCTTGTGGTTCTTTTTTGTGTTCTTTGCGATGGAGGAGGATGGAAACTGTCACCAGTGGGGCTCGAAAATAGCGACCGGCACCACAAACAGCCACGAAGATGGGAGCGGAGCAACTACGCCGCTGGAGAAGGTCTGCGGCCCATCGGCTACAGTGGAACAAGGGTGGTGTCTAGTGGAGGTCGGTCGCACGACGGGGAGGCGGCACACGTCTGCCCCACCCAATGATCAAGGTTCGTGGCTTGAGCCACAACAACGAAGGGAGGACGGTCAACATTTGGTCGACCACGGAGGGGAGGCGCACGACGCACCGCTGGGAGGACCAAAGAGGTCGGCCAAAACGGCCGACCGAGCTGGATCGTGCGGGACCCACGGCGGGTCCCCCATACTAGCTAGTGACCGAATGCCTTCAGTCGTTCAGTGTTTGAGAGCGGGGGGTCGGGGGGGGGGGGGGGGGGGGGGCGACAACCCCCCCCCCCCCCCCCTGCATGCGGCCAGACCCGACCACCCAGGCCAGGCCGAGCTGCCTAGTGCGAGCCGGGCTGGGCCCAGCATGCAGGGTTGACTCGAACCGGGTTGGGTCAACCCAGGCCAGGTCGGGTTGATCTGACCGGGTTAGACTAGACATGTACCAACTTTGACCCATATTCACTCTTTTGCCCATAACATTCGCATCGGGCGTCCGTTTGATGAACCGCCTATGACATCGAAAACCTTAGAGCAAGATAGTCCTTTTGGTATATACAACATGAGATTTGGATAAAGTTGGGGTATGGTCAGGTTGGATCGAGCACGAATCCAATCGGGCCCTTGGGACTAAAAGGCCAATAACCTACATTCTGGGCGTCCGATTGACGCACCATCTGTTGCATTGATACCCCTATTACATGGAAATCTTTTGGGATAATTCATCGTGGGACTTTGTGGAAGTTGGAGTATCGACCTATGCCTTGAGGAGAAGAACCTCCTGGAATCAAGCGATCTTAGTTCGGGAACCCAGTAGCTAGCTGTAACATGAGAAAGGGATCCTTCATGGGTCTATATTTGAGGATCCCACATGGATCCACTCTAGGAATCCATGTGGAACTACTCTAGGATCTTGTGCGGGTTTTATGATGTACTAGGATCCTATGTGGGTCTGATGATGTACTAGGATCCTGTGTGGGTATGATGATGTACTAGGATCCTGTGTGGGTCTGATGATGTACTAGGATCCTGTGTGGGTCTGATGATGTACTAGAATCCTGTGTGGGTCAGATGATGTACTAATATCCTGTGTGGGTCTGGTGTCGTACTAATATCATGTTGGTTTAATGATGTACTATGATCCTATGTGGGTTTGATAATTATTTAGGATCATACATGGGTCTGCCTATTAAAGGAGTAATATGATTTAGTAGTTACATCGCATCATATTTACTATTATACCTAAGTTATACCTGGTATGAGCTGAGTCCTTACCTTCGTGGTAATTCCTTTTTGGTATTTTTCTGTGTGGGGTACCTTTGTGGTACTTACCTTCATGGTGATACCTTTGTGGTATTCTTCTATGTGGCATTCCATCGTGGTATTTACCTTCGTGGTTTTCTTTTGTGGAGCAGTTGAGCTTTGGGCTAATGAGTTGGGCCTTGTGTTTCCTCATAGTTGTGATGAGTTTACTTGATAAATTAGGTATATGTATGGGCATATACCTAAGTAGGGTTTTCAGTTGTTTTCATGCTTTGTGATTTATCCTTTGTGTATTTTTTGAGACCTTGAGGGTCTCGAGGTCCCAACTGAGTATCGTTATACTCACCCCTACACGGGCTATGCCCACACCTTGTTGTGTTTGGTGCAGACGATAGACAACGCTGATTAAGGATGAGGGTACCAATACTGGAGGCAACTCGAAGGTGGACCTTAGGCGAGGTGTACCATAGCGACGACTATTTGAGCATTGTACCT
The DNA here is from genome assembly GCA_963277665.1 of Viscum album. Lineage (NCBI taxonomy): Eukaryota > Viridiplantae > Streptophyta > Magnoliopsida > Santalales > Viscaceae > Viscum > Viscum album. The sequence goes on along the minus strand of OY728133.1, from coordinate 1,571,012,010 downwards.
ACCCTTTAGGTAGTATCCTTGGCGGGTGTTCATAGGAGTTGTTTCAGTTTACTTGTACTTTTAAATTTCTTGTACTTTCCAGTTGGGCTTGTATTCTGGCCCCTTTTACTTACTGTACTCACTCTATTTACTATTCAACTTACTCGGGTTTGTATCTTGCTGTGTGCTTGGTTGCTTGTGTTTATAGGATATAAAGGCAATGACTTCCGGGTTTTAGGGAATACGCCTTTTAGTGCTAGTCGCCAGCCCCTGGCCTATAGAAAGAGGGCTTGGGGAAGTCACTGAATGGGCCCTGGGGGACAGGTCGGGATACAACTCTTTTTATGTGAATATATACTTGAGGATTTTTTTGGTCTGTATATATTTCACACTTCTCCCCAAATATGTAATGTCACTAAATTTTCAAAGCGAATATTACTACAACCTACTCCAGATCATTTGTTGGATAGTTTTTTCTCATAAAATTTCAATTGTCTTGAATCATATGCAATGAATTTTTCATTTTCCATCAACACAAAGCCTAGGAACTTCATTGAAACATCACTAAATACCAAAAAAAGTTATCCCCTTATGGGTAGTGTGAGCACGGTCATAGTGATGAGCCTTATTTTCAACTTCATAAAGTTATCTTCGCATTCATCACTCTAAGAAAACTTCACTCCCTTCTATGTTATCTTGGTTAGAGGGTTTTAAAATCATGAGAAATTTCTCACAAATTAGTGATAATATCCAGCTTACCCCAAAAAACTACTAATATCTGTCATTGATGTTGGCCACAGCCATCACTAAATTGCATATGTCTTGGAGGGATCCACAGATATCAAATTTCTTGTGATGATATGACCTAAGAATGAGACTTCCATCAACAAGAACTCACACTTTCTGTACTTTTCATAGAGATTCACTTTTCACAAGGTCTCTAGTATTGTGCTTCGATTCTCCTCATGCTACTTCTTGGTTTTGGAGTATATTATAATATCATCTATAAAGAATACCAAAAATTGGTCAAGGTAATCTCTAAAGAATCTATTCGTCAATTTCATAATGATTTCTAGAGAATTAGTGAGTCCTAAAGGCATTACTATGAATTCATAGTGCCCGTACCTTGTACAAAAATCAATCTTGGGGATATCCTCCTTATTCACACTTACTTGGTAATATCCCGACTAAAAATCCACCTTGGATAAGTATTGTTCTCCATGTAACTAATAAAACAAGTCATTAATTTTGGGTAGAGGATACTCATTCTTTATCTTGATTTTTTTTGAGCTTAAGATAATTAATGAAAATGCGCATTGACCCATCCTTCTTCTTGATGAAGAGGACTGGTGCACCCCATATTGAAGCACTTGGGCATATAAACCCTTTATCTAGACTCTCTTGTAGTTGTTTCTTCAGATCCTCAAGCTCCACAATAGAAAATCTATATGGAGTCTTGGATATTGGCAAAGCCCCAGGTATAATATCAGTTGAGAATTAAACATCTATTATAAGAGGACGGCGAGGCAATCCATCAGGAAATACTTCAGTGAATTCCCTCACAATAGGAATGTCTTCAAGTATGGTTGTTTCTTTAGACTCAATCATCTAAGAAAGATACTCTTGATCATAGGGAAGTAATATCAATGCTTGAGATGATGGTGCTAAGGAAGATTCATCATCCTTCTGGAAATTTTATATAATTGAGGGTCGATTCTCTATATGAAGAGTGATTTCCATCTCACAACAATTTATGTTGGCTCTATATAGGGAAATCCAATCCATGATAATAATTTCATAAAATTTCACCAGAGGATGTATGAAGAGGTTATTTGGGAAGTTTAATCCACATATTAGGATAGATTAGGAGTTATATTCATGGGATGCTATGATTTTCCCATTTTTCGTTCTCACTGACATCTTAAGATCCATGATTTGTGGTGGTGGTGGGATTATTATACAAAACATTAAGGATATAAAAGAATGCATAGAACAAGAATAAAAAAGGATATTTACTATTCTTGAATTAATAACTAGAGTACCTATCACCACTTTTTTTTCAGGGTTCATTTTGGCAGTAGTGATGGAAAATCTCACCCTAGCTACCTTGGAGGTTGTTGGTTGCCTTCAAAAACTTTTGGATCAAGGAATTAGTTTGTAAAGTTCCCTAGTTCTTTGTATTTGAAGAAAATAACATGGAATTGAGAGCCAAATGGATCATTCCTCTCATTTGTTACATCCTAGGGTTTTACTTTTCGGAAGTTAATGGCTAGGTGCCCTTCACTTCCACACCTAAAGAATTTCTTCATCCTCTTCAGGAAATTTCTAGGGTGCTTCTTTCCAAACCTTTTTCAAGTGGGGTGATTGATTTTCTTAGCACCATTGGATTTATCCATCAGGCCACCACAAATAAATTCCACCTTATGCTTATTATCCCCATGATACCCCTGAGATTCTCCAATCTCCATTTTGACCTTGAGGGCACATCAGACAATTTTCTCATAGCTCTCAAAGTCACCGATCGGTAGGGATTTCTGTAGGCTAGGTTTTACCCCACCAATGAAGCGGTCAACCTTTTATTCAGGGGTAATGAAAAATATGGAGTCATATCGTGCATTCATTGGTAAGTTTTCCTCTTACACTCTGATGGATTCATCATATTTTTTCTATAGGGCAAGGAAGTCCCTTTACATTTCAAGTAGTAGGGTTTGGGGAAAATATTTATTGAAAAACATATTCTAGAAACCCTTCCATTCCAATGCCTCGATCTCCTCCTTAGGATTCATATTTTCTATCAATTTCCACCATTGATTAGCTTCACCCTCCATACGATAAGAAGCTAGAGTAGCCTTATCTAGTTTAGCACATTGAAGGACGAAAAAGATCTTTTCAATGGAGTTGATCCACTGTTCATAAATTGAGGGATCAGATGGTCCATTAAAAGTAGGAGGCCTTTTTTCTCATGAAGCTCTCAATTGCGACTTGTTATTTCTTAGGTGGGCTTAAACATTCCTATTGTCCCATGTTTCTATTCAAAACATGAGTTTACTTGGAGAGTATCATGATATAGTTCACGATTCTCACTCCCATTAGATTGGGAATTTCATTATAAAAGTCATCGAATTGATCTTTACATCATTTGTTAGCCTAGGTCCTCCTATTATTGGCCATTGGCCGGAATAGAAGTAATGTTTGGGGTAACACATAACGGGTAATCCAAAGACAAAAATCGATGACTTATAAATTACTTTTATTTCCTTAACTTATGAATTTATAGGTTTCAATATATGTTATGCATGATCTACTTCCCAACATATGTTCTTAGGGGATTTTTTTATTCCCATAACAATGTCTATTAATAAGCATGTAAATTTACCAAAGCATATCCATTGAGAGTGTCGTAACCAAGAGTGCAGCAAGGCCCATTGTTGTTCACTAGTTCCCATTCGAGTCTAGCTAAAATTTGTGTTTTCAGAATTTACCCCAATATACATTTGTGCCAAAGACACCTCTACCTGCTTCTATCCAGACAGGGACACATTCTCTTGATAAAAAACTTACTCATTACTCAACAAAATTTAGGTATGTTTTTAATATACTTATTCTTAGCCCTAAGGATTTCTCTATAGTTTTATAATCCTAATCCCAAAAATAACTGAACCTATCCTCTGATACCAACTATAACAACCCTACTATTTATTTCACACTTAAACATATTTTATTACATAAAACCTTCACTTGATACAACATAGAAGATCGATAGGTCTAGTGTCTTTGGGGCTTAGGAACATTACACAAGGACTTAGGAACCTTTACATGTTTATTGAAAAAATCTTTTACATGACCACAAACATTCTTTCGTACATATCATTGCATGGGATAACCTGAGTACATGCATAAGAAAAGAGTGATCTATAAAGCTCAGTAATGGAGTAAACAAAAAATAACATCAAGAATACATTATATGTTAGAAAATAGGAATATCAATGGATCATAAGAGAAATATGAACATAAATTCCTTATATAGCAAGATTATTATAACATAGAAATGTGGCAACAACATTTAACCTGATATTAGCATTAGCCAATGCTCATTGTGCATGGATAATGAGTAAAGACTCATTGCGCTTGAATTAGTATGATTAAACTCTGATTTAACATGATGTATCATGATACTACACTTTACCCAATGTATCAGAGCGCTATCAGGGCACACCCTTCTTAATCATTTCATTTGACGCATAAGTGTGCCACATCGATCATACAACATGGATTTATTAAACAACATAATTTATTCCATGATAAAGGAATGTGTAATTCATACATAAAACAATTTAATCAATAATTAAATGTGAATAAAGTTGAACACCCTTGATAGATAAATGGGCATGGTATTCACTACTTAATGACTTTGGCTTGGAAAATTGCGGCGCAATTTCGGCAGCATAACAGTGTGACATAAGAATTCATAAAAATCGTTCATGAGAGAGAAATGGGTATCTCATGACATGTACATGAAATATACAGTAATGGGGTCATATAGATACATGTCCCAACATATGTAATGGAATTTAGATTCATAATATAAAAGAATTGGTTTAATGTAAATGAGGAGAGAGAAATCCCTTATGAAATTTTGGCATGATAAAGGGTGTACATGGAAGGAATTAATGAGAGAGAAAGGGGTATATCGTCATTAAAAAATAATGAGGGCTGTATTGGGGTGGTTTAAAATTATACCCCAACATTTTTAATTGAAATTAAAATGGTATAACAACATAATAAAATTTAGACAAAAAATAGAAAGGAAGAAATCCCTTACATGGAAGTGTGATCCCAAAGGCTTGAGAGGGGATTGAGAGATGCTTATTGGGAGATTGGGGCACCTTGGGAGGATTCTAGATAGAGGAGGGTTGGTTTTGGTAGAGATAAAAAGGTTTTGAGTAAAGAGAAGTCAGTTCTTGTGGGGTTTATATATGGAAAGAGAGGGAATTCTTTATTATTTAGGTTTTGGAAACCACATGTTAAACTAATAAAAAACACAAACCAAACCATGGGTTTATGCCCTTTATTTTTTCCAAAGGGGATTAGAAAAAATTATTTTATCAGACCAATGGACTAACTTCTTCAAATATTAGGCTTTCTTATGTGGAGGTGAGTCACACTCTCAAAGAAATCGTTTTAAAATTTAAAATGTTTTATAAGTCTTGAAGGGTCCACTAAGGCACCATAAAATTAATCAAAAAAATCTAAAATCACATTATTTTAAAGTTAAAACATATATTGGTCAAACATGATGTTTATAGTTTTTTATTACAACACAATTGAGTCATTATGATATAATAAAACAAATTATATATTTAAACCATTTTTAATTTTTACCCAAAAAATGGACTGTCTTAGAAAATTATGAAAAATTACCCATTGGATAATTTCAAAGTCTTGATTATAAAAATAATATTCATTTTATCTAAATAATTTTCTAAATATGTGAATTTTTACTTTTTAAATAAAAACCTATATTTATAAAAAATTCATGGGTTTTAAAAAAAAGAACTTTCAAACCTTAACGAAAATTACAATTGTATTCATAAAAATTATACAATCATTTATATTTAATAAAAATTAATTTAGTAATAATTCAAAAATTATTTAATTCAAAAATCGTTTAATTCATCAAAATTGATTTCTTAATTGAATATTAACTAAAAATACTGTTTTTTTCTTTACAAATCAATTTACAAAGTAACAATAATAAAATGAATGTATATTCTCTATAAAAAGATAATGTAGATAATAATAGTGCTAGGGTTTTGATACATAACCCCTTATAACACCCGAATAAGACAAAAGGGTAAGGTGTGTGATGATGGCAAAATCTTGGGTAGGCTCTGATAACATCGCTCGGGTGGAAATCTTTATTAACATTCACTTCTCCTATAAGTGGTTCATCTTAAGATTAATATATTGAAGCTCGACTTGGACTTGGTCAAGGTTGAATCCTAGTGATGACTCCTCCTTTCCAACTTTGAAAAATGGGCTTCATACGTAGTAATTCTTTGGAATGATGTCATTTCTTCCTTTTTCTGAGTAAATTGGAATTGTTAAAGCCCAATATTTATATTAATAATGTGATCACTATTCAATGACTATATTAACAATGGTCACAATTCTTAGAGGTATATTAAAATCCAAAAAACATAAAACCAAAAAATTGAATATGTTATATAACCATTTTACATAATAATACATTTAATTAGATCAAGAGAAATTTTCATTAATAAAATTTTGGGTAATTACAGTATTACAGGGAAATACTATTCCATTGGTTCAAGTTTTATGGTATCATTTTAAAATCCATAAAGAAATAGGGGAGAGTGAGTCAGATGTGTGGGCTTGGAGAACCAATTATTTTATCTTGGAATCTTTGTGATGCTCGGGATGTGCAACTCGAGGACAAGCTATTATAATGTGTGGAGGTTATATGATCTCAAATCTATAGAGGTTTATTCTTTTATATTTTGGTTTTAATCCATTAATTTTTTTAATTAAATTTTCATTGGGTATATGAGGGGCCTCGAGGGTGTTCTGATGTTTTGGGACATGAAAATAAGGAAAATCAGGCCAACTTGTGTAAGGCACGTAGTTTGCGAATGATTAATTAAATTTTGTGGCCTTCCCAAGAAAATTGTGCAGCCTTGGATAGTTACATTATGCATGGTTGTCGCACAGTTATTAAAAATATATATATCTACATAGGAAACCATGCTACGTCACTCTCCTTGGACAATGTCTTGTATACAATTTGTGAACGGTTTGAAAAATCGTGCATAAAAACAATTCACCACATTAAAAGTTGAAAAAATTATTGTTTTTTCATCTCTGTATTTTTAATTTCTATCCAATTTTCCTCCCATTATTCCCCTATAAATCCTATTGATGAACTTGAGCTCCCAAATCTTACCAATGGTTGTTATCCTTCGATTCTTTGCATTTTGGAGTGCCATTAGATGCAGATCAAATATCCATGTAAGTCTAATCTCCCTCTTTCTTATCTTTTATTGATTAGGGATTGAATCATGTGTTATCCTATTTTGAATCCCTAAATACCCCTTTCTCTAGTATATTATAGGTTGAGGCTTCAAGAGGTTCTTGAATATCGATCTAATACAATTATTTTAAAGTGTGTTCATTAATAGATTTGAGGTAGGTGGTCTATAAGTTATATCCCATAGTCGTTGAGTCAATTTTTTGCATGTATGGTTTTGTTCATGGATATCTATTGTTGGGAGTTTGATTCCTTTAGTGAGATTTGGTAAAATGGGTGTCTAAATGGTGAATTGAACCCCTTATAATCCCTATGGGATTCATGGATGATGATTTGAACAATTTAGGGCCACCCATGTGGTGCACCGACATTTTTAAACCAAGAAATTAGTAACGTTAAGTGTAGAGTTCATGTGTTGTTTTGTATATCCATGATGAACATGTTAATATGTTAACATGAGTTGAAAATAGAATATTTATAGACATTTTAGGCTTGGGTAATGGTATATAGTTTTGTTTGGGTAAATTATAATGGGTAAAGGGGTTAAGGCTCATGATTTTATATAAGAGTTAAATGGATAATGGATAAAGATTATTAAATATGCTAAATGGGTTAATTATTTTAATGTGAATATGAAAATTGGCTTGTGAAATGTACATGTATTGAATAAGGGGGTTATTAATTGTGAAGTGAGGAATGTGTTAAATGGGTTTAAATGTGAGAAATTGATGAGTAAGGATGTCTCCTCACTCTCCCTACTCATGATCTTGGTTGCAACTATATCTCTTAGCTTTGTCCTCTTCCAGTTAGGGCTTTGAGTTCTCCCTACGGTGATGGATCTCTCATATCCCATCACCTTCTTCATCTTTTAGCTTCTCCATATTCTTCTTTGGATTTCTTTGTCTCCTCAGTGGTAATGGATCCTTTATCCTTCTTAAGATTCTTTGGACTTCCTATTTATAGGTTCATTCTCTCTAGGTTCTATGGAGTTGTACCGTTTCCCCCTCTTCCATCTCTACTCTATTGATCTAGCCTGACACACACAACCCCATATTGGTTGGGTGTGTTGGGTTTTTAAATAGTTTTGCAATTATGGAAGTGGATGTAATGCCATTTTGGTTTTCTCTATCTTGATAGATTATTCCCTCGTTTCAATAGATATATATAGGGTTTCTAATTTGGGTTTGAGTCTCAATTTATTATTAGGGTTTCAATCTCAGTTCCCACCCCCTATTTCATCTTTATTCCAGTTATGGGTTTTAGTCACTATTTTCTGTTAGGGTTTATATCACATTTTATCTCTCTCTCTCTCTCATTCGATGGTGCTTTATGTTTTTTCTTTCCCCTTCTCTTTCACTCCTCCCTGCTCTAGATTTCTGGTCCCTTTCCCACTTTTTGGAGTCCAATAAAAAAACTTCATTTTTGGTGAATAGTAACCTACCCTTATGAATAATAACATACCCTTATGAATAGTGATATACCTTAATGAATAGTAACCCTACGTATTATAGTATAAAAATAATATTCAAGTGAAAGTATGATGTGCCTATATTTTAAAATAAGTAAATGAATTTTTTAAAATTGGTTTTTTAATAATAAATTATTATTTTAATTAAATATTAAATTAATCATATTTAGAAATCTATTTTTGAAAAATGGACATCATTTTTGGATTTTAAACTTTGAAAAATGGTTAGGGTGAATTTTTTAGACTTTTCTGAAATACATAAATTTTTGTTGAATAGTAAAATACGGTAATTTACCGTATATATACATTATAAGCTAAATAGAATATTACAAGAATCATGGATGATGTAACCACCCTTGGTTATAGTTAACATGAAAAATTTACTATTCTTGGTCATGGAATCATCACTATTTCTGGTCTTGATGGAAATGAATAAACTAATGATTATAAAATTATGAAAACCCTCCTCTCCTCCACTATAATACCCCCCTCACTCCCTCTTCTCTTCACTACTCTCATGCTTTGGGACTTGCCAATATTCTGCCCAAATCACTCCCCAAGCTCCTAACCCACTTCTAAAGGCCCCTAGTCTCTTAAAAATACAAAAACCTCTCCCCTTAATATGTTTTCAAAGGTGGAAGACTCAAGAGGTAAATTCTTCTTTCCAATTCTTTCATTTCTTTTAAGTTCTTTTCTTTTTTTCTTTCCTCACCTCCATTCACCAAAATGGTATGATAAATCTAGTAACATACAATTACTATAATGATATCATGATACTGGGATACTTCAATATCTTCTCTCCTTTCCCCACTTTTTATTTGAATGAAATGAAAGCACCGTTTGAGATGTGCTGATTTAGCACATTTAAGGACAACAGTTTATCAATTTCTATTATCAAATTTAATTATGGTCATGAAACCATTTGTGTTATGGTTGATCCAAATTATTATATTTATTATAACCTTGTTATTATTTTTTAATACTTTTTTACTAATGGTATTAAGTTATAAAGAAAATCCTTTTTATTGTAATCAAACCCACCGATTAACCAAAACGGTTATCACTAAGGTTTTATATAATAACCATCTTCACTCCCAATAACCGAATGAATTTTTATAAACATGTAATATCTTATATGTTCACTAATAACATACAACTTTAATTTTGGACATCCACTTTCATCTTAAATTTTTATCTAAACATGAATATAAGCAAACCGGTCATTAAAATAAAGTAAGCAAACAACCCCGAACAATGAAATTGAACCTTATAACCAATCAAAAAGGTATTTAATGAACCAAAACGGGTTATAATAAGTAAGTTAAATATATAATAGATTCTGGATTTATTAATTAATAAACATAATTTTTTAATTAGGTCATTAATTACAAGTGGAGAACACCACCAGACTTAAGGTAAGGGATCCTCTCCATTTCTCTCTTAATCAAGATTGTCCTCTATGATATGCCTTTTTATGGGTAATCCTAAAGGGTGGGGTATATTTTCAAACCTCCCCCGTACTAAAATAATGTTTTATAAGTGATGAGAAACATGTTTTCTCTCTCATCAATCCCTCTTAGGTACAACCAACTCCCATAAGATAAACCTCAACGAATTATACCTGAACCTTCTTGGTTATTTTGAGTAGCCTTATATTTATTTTTATAAAAAAGGAGTTATATTATATGTTAATGTACATCTTAAAAATTATTTTTAGTTTTATAAAATTCATTTATGAAGATCCTTTCATAATTCTCTTTTTGGGATACAAATGTTTTTAAAAGATTCCCTCCTTAGAACTTTTCATAAAAAAACCTATTTTAAGGGAACTTCCCGAATTTTTACCCAATTTCAAGTGAACTCAATCCTCTATTTTAAGAAACCATTGTACTTATAAAATTAGTCTTTTTATTATTAAAACCTTCTTGGTTCAATTATGGTTTTATATAAAATATTTTCCTCTTTTCTATTTTAAAGGCTCTATAGTATTTTTCTTAAAACCGTAAAAAAATGTTTTAATGCTAATGTTTCTCAAATACATTTATTATATGTTTTCACTTATTTTTGAAACTATTTAAAATTTTATATGCCTATTTTACCTTATGAACGTCCATATATGTTCTAATTCATTTCTTTCATGGGAACTTTCATGATACTTCCATTGGTTATGCTTTATGTCATGATTGTGGCACCGAATTCATTCCATGGGTACCCTAATGTTTATTTATGGTTGATTATGTATGATTATTTATGTGGAAATAATATTCATGAAAATTTTGAGATGGGTGTGCCCATATATCACTCTAATTCATTGGGTAAAGTTAAGTCGCAAAAGATGTGATGTAAAACGGGTTTTGCGGTTATCCTTGACCCGTAATAAAATGGGAATTGGGATAGGCGGTTAGCCTTGACCTATACTAAAATGGGAATTGTGATTGGCGATTAGACTTCACCCAAACTAAAGACGTGTTTTATGATTCTTCCACATTTATATGATTCCATGTTTATATGATCACATTCTTATATGATATGATTTCATATGTTCCATGCTTTGGTTATCATTATGTCATGCCTCCTAACTCACATGCTTAATATGTATCCTTATGTTAATTCCCTTACTAGGCTTTTATCTCGTCTCTTTGTTCATGTGTTCTACAGGATACCCTATGCAGATGTAAGGTTTCGAAAGAAGGTAGTATCTCTTTATGGAGATTAACTAAAGAAGTGTTTTTAGCCCCATGTTTTATGTTTTATGTACCTATTATTCAAAGACATTAGACTTCACGATACATGTCTTGTACTTTAATTTATAATTATGATTAAAATAATGTAATGTTATGTGAAAAAGTATAGGGTCTCTACATCTTGTCTTTCCTCCGGTGGTGGATCAGTTCCAGGAGGTGTTTCCCAATGACTTATTGGGGTTGCCTCATGATAGAGATGTTCAGTTAAAGATAGAGTTTCTACTGGGAGTAGAGTCAGTTTTCATTATACTATATAGAATGGAACTAGTAGAACTTTTGGAACATATAACTCAGTTGGAAGAGTTGTAGAATAAATGGTTCATCCATCCTAGTACGCCTTTTTGGGGATCTCCAGTGTTTTTTCCAAGAAGGCAGGTGGATCATTACAGTTATACATCAATTGTAGGAAGCTGAATCAGATGATGGTTAAGAACTATTACCCTATTCCTTGAATTGATGATCTTGTTGACTATATGAAAGGTGATTCAGTGTCCCCAAATATTTTTCTGAGTTCAAGGGATCATCAGCTATGGGTGATACCTTCTGATGTACAACAACCTTTCTTCAATAATAGGTATAGGTTGTATGAGTTTGTTTTGATTCTGTTCAAATTGAACAATGCATTGATAATGTTTATGGATCTAATGAATCGAATATTTCACCCATACCTAGATCAGTTTGTAGTTATCTTTTTTGATGACATATTAGTGTACACTAAAACTCATTAAAATCATTTCACACATCTTGAAATCATTTTGTGTACACTAAGATAAGATAGGATATATTCCAAGATATAAAAGATTCGTTTTTATTTTGACAGGGTATATTTATTAGGACACATCACCTATAAGGATATTGTGTCAGTAGACCCATAGAAAGTTTAAAAAGTTGTATCATGAGAGTATAACAAAAATGTTTCTTATTTATGACATTTTTTTTGGATTGGAAGATTATTACCAAAGGTTAATTAAATAATTTTCCCATTTGGTAGAACCACTTTTAAGTTTGACCACGTAGGGAATCAAAATTCAATGGTCTGAGACATTTGATAATTCTTTCCAAGAGTTAAAGAAGTGGTTGAATACCGTGCCTATTTTGATCTTACCCGAGCTAGGTAAAGGGTATAGTTTGTTTTGTGATGTGTTTGGTGATGGGATTTGGGCAGTGTTGATTAAATAAGACCAGATATTTTCTTATGGGTCACAACTTTTGAGTACTCTTGACAGAAACTACCCTAAACATGATCTTGAGTTATCCATGGTGGATTATACTTTAAAGTGATAGTGGAACTTCCGATAGGGAGAATAGTTTATGTTGTATACCGATCATAAAATCCTTAAGTACCTATTCTCTTGGCATGATTTTCACATTCATCAGTAAAGATGGGTTGAGTATTTGTAGTATGTTGACTTTGAGTTGGCATACACACCGAGAAAGGGGAAGATATTTGTGGATTCATTGAGTTGGAAGATTCAAAATCAGGTGCTTTAGGAATCCAGTTCATAATGGTGAATGATGGAGTTGTTTTCTGAGATGCATCTGGAGGTGTAGGATGGGAAGGGGAAAATGAACCTTACATATTTGGTAGTTTAGTCCACTATTTTGATCCAGATCAAGGATATGCATCATGAGGATCTAGAATTTCTAGCTTTAAGGTAAATTCATAAAGCTGGGGAGTCACCTTCTGATTGGGATATTGGTGAGGATGGGACCATTTATGTTCTTGGATGTATGGTTGTGCCAACGTGGGTGCGATAATAGTTGATGCAAAGGTTTCATACATAAAATTGGGTGGTGGATCCTAGATTGTTGAGGATGTATTATAATCATAATAGGTAGTATTGTAATCATAATAGGTTATATTGGTGGATAGAGATTAAGAAAGATGTGGTAGGTTTCTTGGCATGATTCCTTGTATGTCAGTGGGTGAAGGATAAGCATTAGTTTCCTGGTGCTTTGTTGTAGGAACTACCCATTTCGTAATGTAAATGGGTTGAAGTTGCAATGGATATCACAGTTAGTGTTTCAAGGACACCAATGAAGATTGATGAATCTGGGTAGTAATGGATCAGTTGAGTAATGAGGATTGTTTCTTACTGATTTGATAGACCTTCACTATGGATCAGTTGGGTGAGATATATGTTCAGAAGATAGTGTGGTTACATGGGGTGTCACAGTATATAGTTTCAGATCGTGATCCACATTTTACATCAGGTATCTGGAAAGTATTATAAAAGGTGCTTGGTTCCCAAGTGTTTTTGAGTATGGATTTTCACCCACAGATGGATGGGAAGTCTGATCATACTATTCAGGTACTATAGTAAATGATGGGGGCTTATGTCCTAGACTTTGGTGGATCTTAGGATAATAAATTGTCACTTGTTGAGTTTTCCTACAACAATAGTTACCATGATATGATTTAGATGGCACCCTATGTGGCACTCTGTGGTAGACTGTGTAGATCTCCATTTTGTTGTATGGATGCTGGGGAATCAATGTTTTTTTGATGAGTCTCATGCAAGAGATATCAAAATATGTTTAATCGATTTAAAAACATATGGAAACAATATAGAGTAGGTAGAATTCTTATGCAGATCATTGTCGTAGACCTCTTTAGTTTATGGTGGGTTATCGTATGTTTCTTCAAGTGTTTTCAAGGTTGGCTCACCACTGAATTAAAAAATAGGATAAGCTACCACTCAGGCATATGGGGTCATAATATATTGTGGAGATGATCAGATCAGTGGTGTATCAATTTGTCTTTCACAATGGCATATTATAATGAATGATTTTTTCATATGTCTCAAATTTGAAAGTATCACCCTAACCAATCTCATGTGATTGATGTTGAGTGTAACACCCCAAGATTTTATGAAAAGTATTCTTTTTTAATTAATGTATTATGTTGTACGCTACACCAAAAGGAGCTTGCACAACACGCATCCCTGACTTGCCTTGCATTACATGCAATCGCGACCTTCCTCAATAGCGTGTATAGTACGCAATACCGAGTTTCACTAAACGAGATATTATTATAATATTATTGAACTAGCCATTATGAATAGTATTAACTAAATTTTTAATTTTATAACATTATTATTCATCTTAAACATTTTCTAGAACATGGTATAAGAACAAAATAAATTTTTTGGGTAAAATATGTATTTTTCAAAAAATGTAGTTTTGCCGCCTTTTGATGGGGCACACACTTTAAATCTAGTTTTTGACATGTTTATAAGATAAATTTGACAAAATAAAATTCTTCTTTTGAATCAGGATATAAAAATTTACATTGGATAAAGTTTTGATATTTTTCTGATAACTTTCATATTTTAATGAATAGTAAAAACATGCTATATTTTAATTAAAAACAACTTTTTCTATCGTAATAATTTATATGGTTAAATTATAATATTTAGTGGTTTTAAAGTGTAAATAGAATATATTTTTACCATTTAATACAATTTATGTCATTATAATTGATTTTACATTGAATTCGTAGGTTAAATCAATTCAATCTTTTGCAATGTTTTAAACAAAAACTCGTTTTCATTCGACAACAGGATTAATTTTAATTTAATTTCTGCAACTTCTGTGTATCGAATTTAAAAAAATGGATTCCATATTTGGAATAAGTGGGTCCAAATTATTTTAATAAGCTACTTTTTATTTTTGGGCTTTATGAATAGTACATACGGAAAATTTGATTTACCATAGTTAAAGGTAAATCGTGTAATTAAGGGTAAATATAAGATTATAAAATTAACCTAACACCTGCCAAAATCCTATTGGATGACTAAAAGTAGACCCATATCACCTAAGGGTCAGATTAGAATCATTTAATGGACTTTTTTCTCTGAAAATAACTTAATTATTATTAAAACCAAAGAAAGTGACAACATGTCACTCTCTTAAATCTTATAAGTATATTAATTTTAATTTAGTGATAAAATTCATGAAACCTCTAACATGAATAGTCTCCAGAAATATAATTAAATTATATACATCATATAAATTTATTTATAATTCTTAGGTATTAAATAATTATCATTAATTTTGACACAATAGGGATGCAGAAATTATTTATTTAGTGAAAAATCAATAATTTAGTTTTTATTGAAATATTAATACATATCAAAAGGCCCAAAAATCTGCACAAAACTTATTATTAGTGTATATATATACCCTAATCATCCATTGGCCGAATTATTGACCATTTTGATCCTTATTAAGATGATTAGGACACCTATATTATTTTATTTTAAATGATGCCAAAGTTGTCACCTTCATAATTTAATAAATATAACAATTTAAATATTATTATTTTAAGATGATAAATTCGATTAAAAGTATTATTGTGAAAGTTAATAGATTTATATTCATCATAGGATTTTATTTTTAATTTTTATGCAACAAATAAGTATATTAAATAATTATACAAAAAAATGATGTAGTAATTATTTTATTAAGAGATAAACCAAATAAATGGTTTTAAAAATAATAAAATAAATATTATATGAACTATTTAATGTTCTCCACTAATTTTCTAGATACATATGATCTTTTATTAATCTATTAAAGCTTTTATTTTGAACATATCATCTGTATGTATTTTATTTAAATTCAGATAAATAAATAGTGTCAAAATTGACACTATTGTTATTTTATAAAAATAATATATTATAAAATTGTTTAAAAATCACAAAAATATTTACAAATTATAAATTTAAATTTATATGGTAGAAAATGTTATAAAGTATCCAATTAAGGACAATTCACAACAAATAAGTAATTATTTGTTATAATTTAAAATTTAGAATGTTATTACCACAAATAAAATTAAATTGATTAAATAAGGATAAATCAAGTTGATAATGTTTAAAATAAATTCCTAACATGTCTAAATTTGATTGGTTGATGCGATTACAACCCTATATAATCCAAGATTCGGATATGAGTCATTTTTTGAGGTTTTTAAGTGGGTTTAGATTTATTATAAATTAACATTTTTAAGAATTCCAAAGGTGACCCTCTCCTCCCTTATAAAAGGGCACCTCCTCCCTCTCTTCCTCACACAACTTTGAGCCTTAAAGATCGGCCAAACCATGCCAAATTATCTTCTCCACTTCCCTAGAAACATCCTAGAGGTCCTGGTCTTTTTCAAAGGCCAATTTTAGTGCCCTAAGAGGAGGTCTCAAAGAGGCGCTTCAAAGAAGAGGTAATATCCATTATCGATTATTTCAACTTTATTTCTTCTTCCACTTCTTCTTCTTTAGTTGTTTAATTATGAAGTAATAACATCAGTATCAATCATATACTGATATTTTATTATAAGTATGAAACAACCCTATTTCACCATCTATCCATCCTACATAAAACGAAATCACTGCGCGTGCGTACGTACGGAATACCGTCTCCACGTCGTGGTGTAATCTATTTTCCACCACCACCTTACATGGATGGGTATAATGGTGAAATTAATGAATATATATGATTATTGTAAAGTGATATTGATTCTGTAATATTATACATATACTTTAATACAATTCCAGGATCATGGGAATGATATCACCACTAATGCGTACGTACGGAATACCGTCTCCACGACGCGATGAGATTCACTCTCCATGATAACCATTCAAGAATGATTATAAAGTATATATAATAAGTAATAATGAAATATATGACATAATAATGCTACTGGATTTATGTATATATATATTTATGTCATCTACTTAATTCCATTCAATTCAATAAGGAAACGAAAATAGCGTTCATGCATACGTATGGCCTACCGTATCCATGAACGGTGTATTTCTTTCCATTTATCGATCCATTAAATATATATTCTGAATATATATTATATATAAATCATTTTTTACATTATGTAAGTAATTAATCATGATCTAATTAGTCATATGAATAATTACAAGTTAAAACATGAACGACAAATGAAACGATTTTACCCAAAACGCTACTTTAACATAAATTTACAAAAGAACGGGTAATATAAAGTCATAATTGAACCATATATGATATAATAACAATGAATATGATTCTGTAATAAGTCAATGACATTATTTAAATCATTATACAAGAGTTTTGGATACGTACGAAGCATATCAGACCTAAGGTAATGGGTAATTTCACAAATCTCATTTTTATCCGAGATTTCTTATTTGTAAGTATTTACTGGGGTTATATTTATCATCCATGTCCAAATTTTATAAAAATGTTTTCATAAATGTTTAAAGTCATTTTTACCCATTTTTGACTTTTACTAAATGGTATGTAAGGAATCTTTATTTTGTTTACGTTATGAGGTACTTTTTTGACTTTTTTGGCAAAAGTACGAGAAGAATGTTTTTTTAACTTATACGGCACGAACAGATTTTTACGGTTTTATAAAGCCATATTTTCATGAATATTCCTCCAAAATATTTCATTACTATTTTCAAAAAAATCCTCTTCTTTTAAAATTGCATGACATTTTGTGAAAAGAAAATGATTTTGAAGAAAAAAGGATATTTTCCTCAAGAATTAATTTCAAGTGTTTTATCAAAACCATTTTCTATCTAAGATGACATTATTTTCATATGTGTATGTTTCCAGTATAATGTCTCTATGATTTACATGGTTTCACTTTTCTTATTATGAAATGATATCCATTTATTTTATATGGATTATGTGATGATGTGATGATGTTTATGAAACCCATTTTATTTATTGGGTTATTATGAATGATGTATGTTTATTTTGTGGCACAAGTAAGAATGATTTCATTATGAGATGGGTGGGACCTATATCTCCCTCTAATTCATTGGTTAAAGATTTTATATCTCATGAGATAGACATGGCCGGAACGGCAGGTTAAACCGGTTCAGTAAAACAAGACTAAAACAAGGAGTGAACTCGATTCAGAAAGGGACTTTGTCCACTAAGATGGTCTTGGACGCAATTCCTTGGATACTATGGAAATCATTACATGTGCTTAATGGATGCCACAATTACATGTTTTATTCCCATGTTATTTTATCATGGTTTATGTTCCATTATGATCTATGCCTTATGTAATTCCATGTTTTATGTCGTTGCTCAAGATTTTGATGTTTAAACATTATGTTCATGTTTTTAGGTTCAAATGTATATGGTTTGTTTTATTTTATCCATGCATACCATTACTGAGTATTTGAGATCACCCTTTTTATGTTTTATTTTCCCCCAGGATCAAAAGAAAGGTTTTAGGTAGGGAAACAAAAAGTGGAAGATCTTTATGGGAGATGTTGAAGATCATTCACCGCGATTAGAAGATTACGTTCCAAGTTTCCAAAGACACTAAACTATTACGGTCCTTGTGTGTCTGTTTTTGTTATGTATTAAGTATTCCGAAAAAGTAATGTAATGTCCATGTACATCAAGCTTCGGGTCACTACATTGAGGGTGTTGAGGTTGAGGTTGATGTGTCTGTTAAGGAGCATCTAGTTCATATTTTGGATCATAGTGGGAAAATCATGCGAGGTAGGACTGTGACCTTTGTTCTAGTGTTATGGAATCATGGTAATGTTTGAGAAGGAACTTTTGAGAGAGAGAGACAAATATATAGGCTCAATGGCCCATTCTCTTTACCTCAGAAGCTCAGTGATGCTTGGAAGTGTGAATCAAGGAAAAGTTGTTATGTGGTGGGAGGTTATAAGATCCCTAAAATCATAGAGGTACTTTATTTTTTAAATTTGAGTTTTAAAACCCTAATTGTGGTTAATGAAATATTTATCGGGTGTATGAGGAGGCTTGAAAGTGTTCTTAGGGTCTAGGAAATGATATAAAGGTGAAATTTTACATCTAATGCATGTTGAACGGTTAGTGCATGGTTGGGAGTAAACATGCACCCAATCCATGATCTCTATAAGGAGGGGTGAAATATTATGTAAACCATGAAAGGTAGAAATAAAAACCATGCGACTTTGAATAGAGGAATTCCACATGGTTGGCACATGGTTTGTCAAACCATGGAGGATCTTAAAGAACCTTTGTGATAAATTTTTTTAACAACAAATTTATATTTTTTGACAACTAACCCTTTTTGTATAAGAATGTTTTTGCTTTTCTGGAATCAGATCCAGTCCATCATAAGGATATTTTTTAAGAAAGTTGAAAGTTGTTGAAAGAATTGGATCCATCTGAATCCTATTCTAATCATTATATAAAAAATAACCGGACACAAAAATTGTTTTTTCTGGAAGTTTTAGTTTTTTAATAAAATAAATAACGAAGTTGCTGAGTGAATAAGTTTTATTATTTCTGAATAGGTTTATTGAAGAAAGTGATGTCAGGATAAAGAAATTTTTCATACTTTCTAACCAAATCAGCAGATTCTTTTATGATCAAGAAGTTCTAAAAAATCATAAAAAAATTCTTGATAAAATATTTTAAAGAAATGGGGGAGAGGTTTAAAGAAATTAAAAATTAAAGAGTGAATAATTCAATCCTAATGAAAAACTCTACCGTAATGATAACTTCATCAAAATGGGGATTCCATCATTTTGAAGAAATCAATTTAAGGTATAATGTTTCAGAGGATCAAATCCAGAATTCAAAATGTGTGAATCTGATGAGGTTTGATAAATTTCAATGTTGAAGTATGAAGATTCCATCATAATGAGATATCCATCGTAATGATATTTTAATTGGAATGGATAATTCCATTGTAATGGGAAATTCATCGTAATGGGATTTCCATCATAATGGGAATTCCATCGTAATGAGATAAAAAGGATACTTAATTATGATTAACTGAGAAAGAAATAGAAATATAATTCACTAAGAAAGAAACAAAATTCAATTTAACTAATAAAGAAATAGAATTCGTATTAACTGAGAAAGAAACAAAATTTGGATTCATTGGGAAATAAACATAATTCAGATTCCCTGAGAAAGAAACAAAAATCCGATTCACCAATAAAGAGATATAAATGGTATTGATCTGATTACAAAGAAGGATCAAAAAGAAAATTCCATAAGTTTTATGAAGTGTTGAAGAAGTCAAACTTGAAATTTAATTTTGCATAAATCTTGGAAAAATCTACGAAGGTTAGAAGAATTCAAAATTGAAGTTTAAATGAGAAATATTTTATGAGATTTTGAAATTTGAGGAAGTAGGGAAGTTTTTAAAGTTTCCTATTTTTTCATCTATGTAGACTATAAATACTCGCTCAGATCATCCATTAATTAGAGATTTCACTCATGTGGAAAACACAGAGAACTGAATAAATGAAGTGAGAGTCATTTCCTACCAGAGATTTCATGAAGAGGATCATACATTTGAATGTTTGATTATCAGAATGAGAGAGATCGTATAAAGGAACTTCATATTTAGTTAATCATATTTAGTCAATCAGACTGAGGTACATTGTATTCAGTATTTTAACAAACTTTGAGTTTTCCAAATTGAGAATGACTTCATCGTATTGATTCCATCACATTGAGAGAATCAGATCCAAACTCATTGTATTGAGATAATCGGATCCAGACTAGGCGTATTGAGAGAATCAATTCCAAAATCATCATATTAAAATAATTAGGTCTAGAATAATTGTATTGAGATAATCAGATCCATACTAACTATATTAAAATAATCAGATCCAGATTCATCTGATGGAGAAAATCAGATCCAGACAAATCAGACTGAGGATTCGGACTGAGTAATTGTAGATCAGTTTCAATAAAGTCTTTATTCTTTTTTAGTAAATTGTTATATAATAAAACATTGTAAACTAATGGTTGTTAGTATATTCATTCCTATTCAGATATAGAAGGTTTCTAATGGGAGTTGGCACAATTTTTATTCACTTCTTCATAATATTGGATTTCTATAGACCCAAGGGAGTGTCTATGGAAAGGATGTTGGTTCTTACATTGAGGTAAAACCTCGTAAATCTTGTGTGTTTTACTTGCATTACTACATTTTCATGCATGATTATTTACTAAAAGTTTATAAGGAAATAAATATTAAATGGTTTTAGGGGTTATGTTTCTAAATGTTTTGAAACTTATACAAAGTGAACAACTGATTCAACCCCCCCCCCCACACTCAGTTCTTATTTGATCCTTTGGAACATAAATTGGTATTAGAGGTGAGGTTCCCTTGTCGAATCCTTATCATGGATAATATCAATTCAGTCAATAATATATTTATTCATACATTTTATGAAAAAAATTATTATGGATGAAAAATATGATGATTCCTTATGTCCTTTCTCTTGGCATGGAATTTATTGATGCTGCAACTATTGGGTTTCCACCTATTGAGAAATATAGTCCAATAACCATTTCTAATAAAAGAAATATAAAATTTGATGGAAATTCTAGAAATTATATTCTCATGTCCTTATTAAGAAATGTTTATCAAAAGGTGATGGGTCTCAAAACCTTGAAATGTTTTTCATATAATCTGGAAAAAAATTTCAAAGTGTATACAAAAGCTAAATAAGCAAAGCTACAAATCTAGCATAGTAAGTAAGAAGACATTAGAATGAGAGATAAAGAAAAAATTGATGAATAATTCACCCGAGTAAATGAAATTCATTAAAAATCATAGAATTCAAGGACATTCTAGAAGGTTCTATAATTCTGAAGAATCTTAGAAGAAACTTTCAAGAGAGTTTTCATTCTAAAATTTATTCATTAGAAGATAATGATGATTTATCTCTTGATGAATTGACTAACTTTCTTATTTCTTATGAAATGAGTAAATGTCCAATGTTTAAAAAGAAGATGAAAGATGAAATTTATTTTGAAGCTATAAGAAAGATAAAAATTCAAGATGTTGAATAAGATGATCCTTATGAGTTTTAATAAAAATAATATGACGAGTTGAAATAAAAATCATTTCTATAATATCCAATAACTATCGAAGAAGAAGAGAAATGTATGGACGTAAACTTCCTCTCAAATGTTTGAGTGTGGTGGAATCAAGCAATTTTCTATGAATTTCCCCAAGAATATTGTTGTAGAATATTAATATGATTCATATGGAAAACCTCAATGGAAGAACTAGAACAAAAATGATAAAGAAGAAAAGTATTCCAATATATAAAAAAAGAATTTTATTGGAAAAAAACGAAGTATGTTGAGTAAGAAAGTTGAATTATACTCAAATGACAATAATTATTTTGAATGTGAAAGTTAATAAAAAATAAGAACAGTCATCACAAAAGGTAAGAAAATAAAATATTCCTCAGATATTGAAAAAGGTAGTGAAGAAGATTATAGATATTATCAGCCTAGAATAGAACTTATTGCATATCTTGAGGAAACCAAAACTCTCTTGAAAGAAATTTGAGTAATGAAGATAGACTGTAAAGAAGTTTCTGATGGAGAAAAATATTTCATCAAGAAGGAGTATGAATACATTCAATAGATTTTAAGTTACAAAATTTGAATTTCTAAATAGGGAAATATGATTGAAAAGCTTAGTTAGAATATGGAAGATAAGGAATAGAAGGTTAACAAGTTTCAATCTAAACTTCTTAAGTCTAAAAGTACCTTGAGGAATATGAATGAAAATATTAACAAAGCATTGTAAGTAAAAGATAAGACTTCTAAATATGATTATAATGATCAATACAAGAATCAGGTAAAGTTATCTTTTACCAAAAATAGTGTTTCATATGACATTACTGGTTTTGGAAAAATTGTTGCGAAAAATTGGGTGGAGAAAGGATGATAGAAACATATAAAATCTACAAAATTATAAAACTTGATCAAAAGAAATGAAGGTCCACATCCTGAGTATGTTAGATCTAAAAGAAGTTACCAAAACCAATAATGTTTCAATGGAAGACTATATTATTTCAATAGAAAATCAATTTTTGATGGCTATTTTTGGAGTTTTGGAATCTATAAAAACATGGAATATAATTTTTGGAACAACAAATCTTTACTTGGAAGAAGTTTTGAGAAATGTGGAAGAAATAGTGAAAGTAGTGTTAGGACCAAGCTGATGAGGAAGTTGTATAAGGCCCCAGCCTTGAACCTTACTTAATATTGATTTATTACAAGATTACACATTGATGATCTTTTCAGGTTTAGAGTTTTAGAGAATTAGATCATAAAACTTGCATTACATTCCACATTTAAACAAAGTGGTTACATAAAAGATAGTATTCATATTTCCCATAAACGGAAACATATTTAAAATAAAACATGGATTCTTTCTTGACACTTCCTTGACACTATCATCATATAATGTACCCTTCCCTTGACCTGTGAAAAACATTTCAAAAACTTGGGATGAGCATAAAAAGCTCAGTAAGGGATATAAAAATATGGAAAGGAAACATGAGTACATGTATACATAAGAATGAAATCATACTTTAACCATAAAACATAAGCACTTTAACATACCTCATAAAACCATGAATAAATCATAGAAATCATAAGACATAAAGGTAACTTGAGGTATTCATAACATTCTTACGTAGGGAGTAACCCTCTTGGTTACGTATGGAATACCCATCACAGTATATTCCCTAAATCGCTTTGGAGAAACCTTAACGTTTAACCACTTCATGTTACCCAATGCATTGGAGAGCTATATTGGGCTCACCCGCCCTTAGTTTATCACGGAACCACCCGTCTTCATAATAATTCCCAAGAACCACAACATAATCGTATCACATAAAACATGCATAAAGGAAACATAATATTTCCTACCTTTCAATCACAAGATATCAATACAACACATTGATATAAAAACATTATGAAAACCATTTTCAATACCAAAATAAAAGAAAAGTAAAACATGGTATTTATTTTTCTTTTAAAAATAAGGTATGGCATGTAGAGGAAGCCGAAACTCAAATAATGGTCACGGCGGCGGAGAAGTCGTTGTCGCTGCATACGTACGAAAAAACATTCCCTTTTGTCATTTAGTAAACGCTTCGTATAAAAAATATTCCTTTTGAATAAACGTAAAAGTCAAAGGGGTTAATTCACCGTATAAAATAAGGTTATGTATAAAACAAAATATTCCTCAATGAAAGGAGATTGAGACGAAGTCCCATACAAAGACGGTATCCTTGGATTAAGGACAAATCAATTACATAATTATGTGTGAAAAACTAATAAACCAAATATAAGTGGATATTAAGTGTAAAACAATCACACTTTATTCACACATATTCATAGAACGACATATTCAAGGAGTACAAGCTTATCCCAAAGAATCAAAATTGGGTTAAGAAGTTCCCTTGCAAAAATTTGACAGCCTAACGGCGTCACTACAAAATTCAGAAAATGAGTTGATGAGAGATAAAAAGGGTATCTCATTACTTGGACATGAAATTTAAATCACTAAGGATATATAAGAACATATCCCAACATAATGTTATGTGAATTAAAAGACATAACAAAATAAGCCTTTTAAAAAGAGGAGGGTGAAAGGTTCCCTTACCGACATGGGTATCTTTCGAAACATACACCCCGTGAAAGAAAGACAATACAACATTGATGTGAATACTAATAAATGAATATATATTAGAAAATGAGTAAAATAATGGGCAGTACATACACCACTCAAAGGAAATTTTGGAAAATGTATCATAAATCTCATGGGAATAAAAGTGAGATGAAAAATCCCTTACGAAAACTCGGCAGCCTAACGACGCCACTTAAAACTTCCAAAAATGGATTGATGAGATCAAATAGGATCTCTCATCATATTACAATAAAATTTACAGAATGATTAATATAAAAGAACATCCCCCATCATAACAAATAGGATATTAAAAGAAGTGACATAAAGGAGAGTACTTAAAAAGAAAGAGAGAGGTTAGATCTCTTACGAAAATTCGGCAGCCTAACGGCGCCACTCAAAACATCCAAAATGGATTGATGAGAGAGAATAGGGTCTCTCATCATATGAACATAAAAATTACAGTAAGAGTAATATAAAAGAACATCCCAATCACAGGAAAGATGAGCTTAAAAGGAATGACATAAAATAGTGTACTTAAAAAGAAAGAGAGGAGTAGGATCCCTTACCTCGGGTCCGACTTGACTCGATCATTCCTTAACGTCCTGAATAATAAACTTGAGTTAATTTCTACTTGCTTAAGAACATTTTACAAGTTCATTATTCCTTTTATATAACTTATTTCCATGTTATAAACATTATGTAATCCTTTAAGTTAATAATGTTTGTTTTGTCGACATTTGGTTCTTAAGTCGAAAGTGGACTTCTTAAAATTACATGTTGTTCGTGTGGTCAAAGGTTCATTATATCCAGAATTATATTCATGATTTGGATATCATATATATAATATATATCCAGAATATACAAGTATTTATAATATTACATAATCATTTAGAGGTATGAAATGAAATGCACCGTTCATGGAGACGGTAAGTCGTACGTACGCATGAACGCTACTTTCATTTCTATGTCCAATTAATGGAATTAAAACTAAATGAGAGGTATGTATATTTTAATTCCAGAATTATATTCATCATTTATATGTAACATAAATCATATATAATAACTTTAAATACATACTTTATACATCCCACATATGGCATTAACGAATCAAATCACTTTGAGGGGGCGGTAGTCCGCACTTCCTAAAATGAAATTATCGTGTTTACCCCAATGGAAACCATAAAGGTATGCCACAAAAGAAAAATACATAAGCTTAATTAAAACATAAAAATATTATATATCATATATAAATATAGTGACATCTTAATGGCCACCTTTGAAGGTGTTATATGAGTGTTGAACAATCATCGTTTCGTGAGGCAGAAATTCTCCATCCACAGAAACAGTGTGTTCTGTAACCATTAGATGCAGGTTTGTGTATGTGTAGCTCGAATTACTCTTATAAAAACTTCCTAGTATATATAAGATACTGGAGTTGTTACAAAATAAATGAATTAAAAGAGTTTAGGGGGTTGGAGAAGCAAAATAATACAAAAGGACTCAAGTGAAGACATTACCTTAAAATCGGGTAACTCCCTTTGGTTTGAGCTCAAAGGCTTCCTTGGGAAGACTTCTGCCCAAAGTGAGGCTTCTAAGAGTTATAGAGGGATTTGGAGAGACAAAATGGTCAGGGGTTGTCCAAGACAAAGGCTTTGGAAGTGTGGGTAAGGAGGTAGAGGTGGGGGCCTTATATAAGAGGAGAGGAGGGGCACTCTTGGAAAGTAAAGAAATGTTACTTTATTTGAAAATGATTTTCGGATTTAAAAGGTCCCAAATTGGTGTATTTCTAGGATAAGGTGGTAAGGGTTATAAATATACTAATCCAATAGGTTTTGGACATGTGTAGGTCTTATGTTTTACGTTATCTTTCCATTTTATTTAAATCGTTAAATAATGAGGTCATCATTGCATCATAATGATGTCATAAATAATTTAATTTATTTAATGTATAAAAATTATAAAAAAAATACTATGATGTAGGAAATCTTTTTATCGTTCCAATTACTATTTATAGTAAAACATATGACTTGTATAACCCCATTTAAAAATTGATTTTGTAAAACAACTCATGTTTGTGTCATTTTAATTTTAACATTAAATAAAAAGGTATTTATGTCATTTTACAACCAAAGTGGCACCATGAGGTCCCCAAGTTGACCCATGGATTGTCTTGGTCGGCCATGACTCATCCAATGAGGTTAGGACATGTGTCTAGGTCATTTCACATTATTAAAACATTATTTTTACCTTAAATTACACTAATTACCTCTAATCGCGATTAAGAACATAAAAGTTACTATTCACCAAAAAATTATTTTAATCCCATTGAACCACATTTTACTTCCTAATGACAACCATGTATGTCGGATTTTTGAAATTAAAAACACAGAGGTGGCAAAGTTTCATTTAAACGAAAAATCAGTTTCTTTAACTACCACTTAGTGGTTTCACTATTCATCAAAAATAGAAGTTTTTCAGAAAAATACCAAAAATTCCCCCTAAGATATATTTGATATTATGAATTCAAAAATGAATTCTATTTTTAAAAATTCAAAACCTTTAAGTTTCATTAATTAATTTGATAATTAATTCCCGCTGTCATAACAAATAGCGTGTTTTTAAGAAACAATAAGTATCAAAAGATTGACTCTAGTTTAAGTCAAATTTCAAGAAGAAATTAATTCCAACGACCAATATTGGATTAAATGGTAAAAATATATTCCAATTGAACTTTAAAACCAATTCAAAATATAATCTAATCATATAAATAAATTAGATTAAAAATAGGTTTTGAATTAAAATACAACATTTTTCACTGTTCATTAAAAAATGAACTTTATCGGAAAAATACCAAAAATTTACACAATGTAAATTTTTATGTCCCGATTCTAAAGAATAATTTTATTTTGTCAAATATAACACATAAAATTGTCAAAAAGTGGATTTAAAAGAGGTTCTCCATCAAAAGGCGGTTAATCGACCTTCTAAAGAACATTAGAATGTTTACGCTTAAAAATTGAATTCATTCACATTTTTAATCCTCTAACATTTATTGTAAAACGTAAAAATATTTGAAAAACATATATAATCATTTTGTAGTTAGTTCTATTCATTCCTGCCATCACAACAGCTAGGCGTTAACTACCTTTTAAAATAATATTATTTTATTATTAGAGTGCAATGTAAGATTCCCAAGAAACTCGTTGTTGCGTGTTGGGTACGCCATCGAGCATAGCATCCCCTTTAATGTTATATTAATATTTTATTCACAAATATGGATAAACGTGAAAATGTCATACTCTTTATTTACTTGGGGTGTTACATCCTTCCCCCCTTTTGGGAATTGCGTCCTCGCAATTTTAAAATTGGGCTTGGAAACTTCATTGAAAATCCGACATCAGAACAAGAGTCAGTAAAACAATCACTTTAAAATAAAGAAAGATAAGTACAAAGGTCACCTGAGTTAACCCATACTAGGATTCCAAGTATGAAAATATGGAAATGGAGGAAAAAAACAAAGGGTCATGTTCTGATGGAGAGTGATAGAAAACATGTTTAGGAGAAAGTTAACCACAAGAAAATCTCAAACTTGTGATGGGTTAAACGGTATTAGATTCCCTAGTAGGAAAAGTTAATAGACAACATTTTTTGTTTTTTATTCAGGAATTTATTTATAAGGAAACATAATTACTTATCATGTTGACTTTCAACTTTTATTAGATTTCTTACACAAAATCATATTTTCTCCAAAAGATGAGTATTTAGGAAGACTTGTTCACTATATTCAACTTCTAGAGAATCACCTAATACACAAAAGAGAACTATACACTTCCCATGTCTTTATACTTTAACCAAAACCAAAATCAAAATGGTTAGTACAAGATCAGATAATCCAGAAAAGGATAACCCTTTATAAAAAGAAAATCTATTCTTAATCTCTAAAATTTGTCCAACAAAACCCAAAGTTCAACGAGGACGATTTGATAAAAAATTTGTCCATAAAATACTTCAAAGTAAACCAAACTAAGATTGAAACCCAAATATTTGAATGATTTAGTTACATAGTCTTCCAAGGTACAAATTAACTTTTATCTCCAAATAACATCAGTTTCTCTTAAATTCTCATATTGAAAAGTAATTAACCTAATCACATATCCTCGATGATAGGTTAATCATTTCCATAGATAACCCAAAATAAAATTACTCTTTATTCCTAAAATCATCTAACTAAAAAGAATTAGTCAGACTAACTAGGTACTTCACATAGTCCAGTGGTAGGAGATAAATACCAGTCGCACTTTGGTTGTGGGTTCGATTCCCGCAGCTTTGTCCGACGCGACGAGTTGTCACACGGTCTACGTGTTTTCATTTTTCTAAAACTATATAATTCTTAAAACATTCCCCAAAATGAGACAAAATCTTCAAAAATGATCATAACATATTTTAACCTCAAGTTTATCTCATGCCCTTCATTTTCCATCATAACATATAATAACCCATAATTACCTCAAAAGTAAGGATCATATAAACCCAAATGGTTCTTTATAACTATGTACACAAAAGAACAGATAACTATTCCTTGAATAAAATTTTCATATATTAAACATCAGGGTTACACATACTATAAAAAGTCTTCTAATGTAACCCCATCATCAAAAGAGACTTAATACTCTTAATAATTTCACCATAACTCTTGAAGCCCTTATATGTTGACTTCTTACTCATTCAAAATTCTTCATGATCCATTAACCATTCCCTTCCAACTTATTCTGAAATACTTATTTCCTACAAACAAAATCATGAATCATATCCTAAGATTCCAAAATAGGAAAACAAAAGTTATGAAATAATCCATACCTTTGATTGGTCATTGTCAGTTTCTTCATCCTCAATCGGAATGGCATTAGGTATTAGTAAATGAATATTTGTACGATCTTGGTGATCCCATTCACGAAACTTCTTCATAGGACATGTGTTTGCATAATGACCATGCACACCACATTTAAAACATTCAATTGATCCCTCAGAAATAACTTCTTTACCTTTCCTAGAGTCAACTAGATGCTTTCTTTTTTCCATGGCAGGTTCTTGCTTTATGACCTTCATTTCCACATCTATAGCATATTTCTGTCCCTTTGAAACATTTTCCTAGGTGTTTCTTTCCACATCTTTGACACATAGGTTTTTGAACACACTTACCTTTATGATTATTACCTGTAGTTCCGTAGGGTTTTGTTTCACTCATATATGATGCCTTAGAGAAATCACCAAGGTTTAGGTGGTCAATCATGACTCCAGATAGTTGGTTGAGGATAAACACAAGAGTTCTCATTGCATCTCCCATATCATTCAGTTGCTAGCCTAAAAAACTGTCACAGTTTCCTTCACATCCACTATTACTTTGGTGCCTGCTAGATCCAGCCATTTACTAAAACCAAAAAGGTCAGTGTGAGTATATCAACAAAACCATCATATACTAATGAGGAAGATAAACACTAAGATATATTTACTCATTCAATTTATCTAAAACTAGGACTCTTTCTAAAATCCTAACCATTATGGTAATGTCACTTGTGCTTAGAGAATACCCTAACCTCTAAAGTTATCTAAACTGACCACTGATACCAACTATAAGGCCCCAACCTTAAACCTTACTTAATCTTGAGTTATTACAATATTACACATTGAGGATCTTTTCAGGTTTAGAGTTTTAGATAATTAAATCATAAAACTTGCATTACATTCCACATTTAAACAAAGTGGTTACATAAAAGATAGTATTAATTTTTCCCATCAACAAAAACATATTTAAAATAAAACATGGATTCTTTATTGAAACTTCCTTGACACTATCATCATATCATGTACCCTTCCCTTGACCTATGAAAAACATTTCAAAAACTTGGGATGAGCATAAAAATCTCAGTAAGGGATATAAAAATATGGAAAGGAAACATGAGTACATGTATACATAAAAATGAAATCATACTTTACCCATAAAACATAATAATTTTAACATACCTCATAAAACCATGAATAAATCATAGAAATCATAAGACATAAAGGTAACTTGAGGCATTCATAACATTCTTACTTAGGGAGTAACCCTCTTGGTTACGTTTGGAATACCCATCACAGTATATTCCCTAAATATCTTCGGATAAACCTTAACGTTTAACCCCTTCGCGTTACCCAATGCATTGGAGAGCTATACCGAGCTCACCCGCCCTTAGTTTATCACAGAACCAACCGTCTTCATAATAATGCCCAAGAACCACAACATAATCGTATCACATAAAACATGCATAAAGGAAACATAACATTTCCTACCTTTCAATCACAAGATATCAATACAACACATTGATATAAAAACATTATGAAAACCATTTTCAATACCAAAATAAAAGAAAAGTAAACCATGGTATTTATTTTTCTGTTAAAAAGAAGGTATGGCTTGTAGAGGAATCCGAAACTCAAATAATGGTCACGGCGGCGGAGAAGTCGTTGTTGCTGCATACGTACGACAAAAACATTCCCTTTTGTCATTTAGTAAACGCTTCGTATAAAAAATATTCCTTTTGAATAAACATAAAAGTCAAAGGGGTTTATACACCGTATAAAATAAGGTTGTGTATAAACAAAATATGCCTCAATGAAAGGAGATTGATACGAAGTCCCATACAAAGAAGGTATCCTTGGATTAAGGATAAATCAATTACATAATTATGTGTGACAAACTAATACACCACATATAAGTGGATATTAAGTGTAAAAAAATCATAGGTTATTCAAACATATTCATAGAACGACATATTCAAGGAGTACAAGCTTATCCCAAAGAATCAAAATTGGGTTAAGAAGTTCCCTTGCAAAAATTTTACAGCCTAACGGCGTCACTACAAAATTCAGAAAATGAGTTGATGAGAGATAAAAAGGGTATCTCATCACTTGGACATAAAATTTAAATCACTAAGGATATACAATAACATATCCCAACATAATGTTATGTGAATTAAAAGACATAAAAAAGAAGTCTATTAAAAAGAGGAGGGTGAAAGGTTCCCTTACTGACATGGGTATCTTTCGAAACATACACCCCGTGAAAGAAGGACAATACAAAATTGATGTAAAAACTCATAAATGAAAGTATATTACACAACGAGTAAAATAATGGGCAGTACATACACCACTCAAAGGAAATTGTGGAAAATGTAGCATAAATCTCACGGGAATAAAAGTGAGATGAAAAATCTCTTACGAAAACTCGGCAGCCTAACAGCGCCACTTAAAACTTCAAAAAATGGATTGATGAGATCAAATAGGGTCTCTCATCATATTAAAATAAAATGTACAGAAAGAGGAATATAAAATAACATCCCCCATCATAACAAATAGGGGATTAAAAGAAGTGACATAAAGAAGAGTACTTAAAAAGAAAGAGAGAGGTTAGATCTCTTACGAAAATTCGGCAGCCTAACGGCGCCACTCAAAACTTCCAAAATGGACTGATGAGAGAGAATAGGGTCTCTCATCATATGAACATAAAAATTACAGTAAGAGTAATATAAAAGAACATCCCAATCACAAGAAAGATGATCTTAAAATGAATGACATAAAAGTGTGTACTTAAAAAGAAAGAGAGGAGTAGGATCCCTTACCTCGGGTCCGACTTGACTCGATCGTTCTTTAACATCCTGAATAATAAACTTGAGTTAATTTCTACTTGCTTAAAAACCTTTTTCAAGTTCATTATTCCTTTTATATCACTTATTTCCTTGTTATAAACATTATGTAATCATTTAAGTTAATAATGTTTGTTTTGTCGATATTTGGTTCTTTAAGTCAAAAGTGGACTTCTTACAATTACATGTTGTTCATGTGGTCAAAGGTTCATTATATCCAGAATGATATTCATGATTTGGATATCATATATATCATATATATCCAGAATATACATGTATTTATAATATTACATAATCATTTAGAGGTAAGAAATGAAATGCACCGTTCATGGAGACGGTAAGCCATACGTACGCATGAACGCTACTTTAATTTCTATGTCATATTAATGGAATTAAAACTAAAAGAGAGGTATGTATATTTTAATTCCAGAATTATATTCATAATTTATATGTAACATACATCATATATAATAACTTTAAATAAATCCTTTATACATCCCACATATGGCATTAATGAATCAAATCACTTTGAGGGGGTGGTAGTCCGCACTTCCTAAAATGAAATTATCATGTTTACCCAAAATGGAAACATAAAGGTATGCCAAAAAAGAAAAATACAGAATCTTAAGTAAAACATAAACATATTATATATCGTATATAAATATAGTGACATCTTAATGGCCACCTTTGAAGGTGTTATATGAGTGTTGAACAATCATCGTTTCGTGAGGCAGAAATTCTCCATCCACAGAAACAGTATGTTCTTTAACCATTAGATGTAGGTGTGTGTAAGTGTAGCTCGAATACTTATTATAAAAAAATCCTAGTATATTTAAGATACTGGAGTTTTTACAAAAGAAATGAATAAAAAGAGTTTAGGGGGTTGGAGAAGCAAAATAATACAAAAGGACTCAAGTGAAGACATTACCTTAAAATAGGGTAACTCCCTTTGGTTGGAGCTCAAAGGCTTCCTTGGGAAGACTTCTGCCAAAAGTGAGGCTTCTAAGAGTTATATAGAGATTTGTAGAGACATAATGGGCAGGGTTTGGCCGAGACAAAGGCTTTGGAAGTGTGGGTAAGGAGGTAGAGGTGGGGGCCTTTTATAAGAGGAGAGGAAAGGCACTCTTGGAAAGTAAAGAAATGTTACTTTATTTGAAAATGCGTTTTGGATTTAAAAGGTCCCACATTGATGTATTTCGAGTATAAGGTGGTAAGGGTTATAAATATACTCATCTAATAGGGTTTAGACATGTGTAGGTCTTAGATTTTACATTATCTTTCCATTTTATTTAAATCGTTAAATAATGAGGTCATCGCTGCATCATCATGATGTCATAAATAATTTACTTTTTTAATGTCTAAAAATTATAAAAAAATACAATGATGTAGGAAATCTTTTTATCTTTCCAATTATTATTTATAGTCAAAAATATGACTTGTATAAACCCATTTAAAAATTGTTTTAGTAAAACAACTCATGTTTGTGTCATTTTAATTTTAACATTAAATAAAAAGTTATTTATGTCATTTTCCAACCAAAGTGGCTCCATGGGGTCCCCAAGTTGACCCATGGATTGTATTAGTCGGACATGACTCATCCAATGAGGGTAGGACATGTGTCTGGGTCATTTCACATTATTAAAACATTATTTTTACCTTAAATTACACTAATTAGCTCTAATCGCGATTAAGAACATAAAAGTTACTATTCACCAAAAAATTATTTTAATCCCGTTGAACCACATTTAACTTCCTAATGAAAACCATGTATGTCGGATTTTTGAAATTTAAAACATAGAGGTGGCAAAGTTTCATTTAAACAAAAAATCAGTTTCTTTAACTACCACCTAGTGGTTTCACTATTCATCAAAAATTGAAGTTTTTCAGAAAAATACCAAAAATTCACCCTAAGCTATATTTGATATTACGAATTAAAAAATGAAGTCTATTTTACAAAATTCAAAACATATAAGTTGAATTAATTAATTTAATAATTAATTACCGCTGTCAAAACAAATAGCGTGTTTTTAAGAAACCATAAGTATCAAACGATTGACTCTAGTTTAAGTCCAATTTCAAGATGAAATTAATTCCAACGACCACTATTGGATTAAATGGTATAAATATATTCTAATTGAACTTTAAAACCAATTCAAAAGATAATCTAATCATATAAATAAATTAGATTAAAAAGAGGTTTTGAATTAAAATACAACATTTTTCACTGTTCATTAAAAAATGAACTTTATCGGAAAAATACCAAAAATTTACACAATGTATATTTTGATGTCCCGATTCTAAAGAAAAATTTTATTTTGTCAAATATAACACATAAAATTGTCAAAAAGTGGATTTAAAAGAGGTTCTCCATCAAAAAGCGGTTAATCGACCTTCTAAAGAACATTAGAATGTTTACGCTTAAAAATTGAATTCATTCACATTTTTAATCCTCTAAAATTTATTGTAAAAAGTAAAAATATTTGAAAAACATATATAATCATTTTTTAGTTAGTTCTATTCATTCCCGCCATCAAAACAGCTAGGAATTAACTACCTTTTAAAATATTATTATTTTATTATTAGAGTGCAACGTAAGATTCCGAAGAAACTCGTTGTTGCGTATTGGGTACGCCATCGAGCATAGCATACCATTAAAGTTATATAAATATTTTATTCACAAATATGGATAAATTTGAAAATTTCATACTCTTTATTTACGTGGGGTGTTACAAGTTGATTGTATTCAAAGTGTTGTATTTTGTTTCCAAAAAAAATTTAAATGAAAGGAGAAATCACATTACTTTGTATTTAGTGAATTTAGGGATGACCATCATATTAAGAATATTCATTATGAAAATGATTGAAAAGGTCCATCATATTCAGGAGATACTGGCAGAAAAATCTCATCATATTTACACTAAATCTGGAATTCAAGGATCGATCATATAGAGAATACATCTTGTTGGAAGTAATTGTTCACCAGATTCAATTAAAATATAGTATGGAATAAGTGATCATAATCAGAGTATGCATGATCAGAGACTTCATGACTATGATAAATCAAATTTGATAGTGATTAACTAATCTTGTATTTCTGTTAAATCATAAGTTAGTGGAAGAACTTATGGTTCAAGCTTGATTAAAAAAGGGGGAGTGAAAGAAAGGCATCCAATTGTATTCATATTGATTCGATATGGTTAGAAAGAAGAAAAAGGTGATGAAGATCATATTCATCCTTATTGTATTTTGGTCAATTGGTTTCTGAAAAATAATATTCAAGATTAATTGTAAAGAAATATGTTTCTAAAGATAATGTAGCAGATGATGATCATTTTATTTAGAAGAGAAAGAAGCTACTAATCGGACTCTGTGTGACATTGCATTCATAATTTTTTTTGAGATCCAATGAATGAAATGAAAATAAAA
This sequence comes from Viscum album, assembly GCA_963277665.1. Lineage (NCBI taxonomy): Eukaryota > Viridiplantae > Streptophyta > Magnoliopsida > Santalales > Viscaceae > Viscum > Viscum album. Next base: position 1,570,976,189 of record OY728133.1, on the reverse strand, counting down.
GAATAGTGTGACCATTACAAAGATGAATTTTAGATCTTAATCAGAAATGTATTAAACCATTTAAAAAGGGTTGAATTTCATTTTTTATGTTACAAATGGGTTAATAGAAGAGATGAATAAAATTGTAGGATGTATTATCAAGGGGGACATCGTATTCAGAAATGAGATCTGGATTGGCGATTGAAAAGGATTTTAAAGGAAGAGATGGAGATAATAAAATATTCTAGAAGGATCGAGAAGATTTGAGAAGAGTTGATGAAGTGAATATTCACCCTAAATTCTACGGAAAATGAAAATTCAAGAAATTTGGGTGAGCAGGGAAGTTTTTTTGGATTCTAGTCAAAACCATCCTTTGGTCACCTATTAATGAAAGAAGTATATTGAAATTTCACTGATAACTGACACGAATGTATTGTTCATAGAAGAGAGAGAAGCTCTGACTTTTCTAGGAAGTGAAAGATTTTTATATACTGAGATTTGTTGAATATATTTCGACTAAGAGAATTTAAAGGAGAAGATACATGATCACAACATTGTATTCAATGATTGTAATATTCAGTGATCATCATATTCAACTATCTATTGTATTCATATTTTCATCGTATTGAGATGATTATCATATTGGGATGGATTAACCATATTAGGGGTTTCTGTATTGGGATTTTTGAACTAAAGAAGGTAGTGTACTTAATTTTCTTGATCGTATTCTGATAGAGTTATATCCATTGGATTGGGAAATTAGATTTGAAGATTATATTTTAAGAATCGGAGTGGGATGATCGGATTGAGAAGTCAGACTAAGTTTTCGTTAAAAATTATAGGAGGTTCTTAGAGCTTCTGGGTAAGAAAGTGAAGATTTTTTTTCAAATGAATACACTTGCGAAAATTGAAAAGAATAACAGGTAACATGTTTTTTTACACAAACATTTAATTACCCTATTTCTACTAAAATGGTGCACACACACTTTTGGATTGTCTTTGAAGTTCAACCCAAGTGAAAGAGTATATCCGACTTGTCGTATTAGAAGGATTTATTTATAGTGGATTGTATGGTATTGGTTTATTTCCAAACTATACCAAAGGCGTAGTTATTCTTATTGAATAGTGAGTCTTGTAAATTCTTATGTACCTGTGGACATGTGTTTGAATTTTTTTCAGAAAGAATTGAAATATTTAAGAGGATGTGAAGGTTATTTCAAGGAAACATAAAAGAAAAAGTATCACTAATTCACCCCCTCCCCCTCTCAGGGATACAATTACACTAATTTGGCACTCTAAAGTTGTATGATAGGTAGAAGTTTCCTTCACTTATTATTTACTAATAGAGAATTTAAATTATGTGAAGAGTAAAGATATTATGGGTTTTGATGGAAAGAATTATCATATCTTGAAAGTTATAATGTTTCCTTATCTTATGTCTATTGGTTATGATGTTGTTGAAGATGGAATTTTTGTTTTTACCCTTATAAATAATAATTCTCCTCTTACATAGGTTGAGAAGATGAATCTTGAGAATGAAATATGGGACAAGAATGATTTAGCATCATCACTTTCTAAAAGTGAATTCCAAATTGTTAAAGGTGTTTCCAAAACCAAAGAGATATGGGACAATTTTAAAAACATATATGAAGTCAATACAAAAGTGATGAAGGAAATTTTGTGGCTGAAGAATGAATATTTGAAAATGGGTGAGCATAAATATGTTGGAGACTTCATTACCAGGGTGAATGAAATTGTTATTACTATCAGATATCTTGGTGAAATGTTAGTGGATTCTACTATTTTTGAAAATATCTTTAGAATCATTCATAATAAGTTTAATGCAGTGATTTCTTCATTGGAATATAGATATCTTGATACATTATCTCTGGATGATTTACTTAGCACTCTCAACACTTATGAAATGAGAAGGGAGAAATCTATGGAAAGAAAAACAAAATATGATAGAGAAATATCGTTCAAGGCTGTAAGAAAAGAAAATTTAAAGAAGGTTCTTATTGAATATGAATTCAGTGAATCTGATTCAAAAAATGAGGAATTTAAAAATCAATATGATATTTTATCCTTGTTTTTTAAAAATGTTAAAAGGGGTACATGGAAATACAAGTGTAAACATCCATTGAAATTCATTAAATGTGGATTTATTGTTTAATTTGTGGCTAATTATCCTTGAAGAATGATAAAATATTATATTGAAAAAGAATAAAAAAGGATAAAAAGATTGTGGAAGAAACAAAAAGATAAAGAAAAATTGTATTCCATAGGGAGTGATAGAAAATTATCCAAACCCAAAAGAAGAAGTTTCTAATATAAAGATAAATAATAAATAGAAATTAATGTTGAATCTAAAAATTCTATTCAGTATGGTGTTGATAATAAATTTGTTACAATAGTGAATGATGATGAATTTGGAAAAATTAGTTCTAAAGAAGAAGAAACTAAACTTGAATTTCATTTGAAAGAAGAGTTAAAAGAATGTCTGAGAAAGATTAAAAATTTTGAAAATAAAAACAGAAATATGGAAGATGAATGTTCCTCAACAAGAAATGAATAATGTTTTGAAAATAATAAATTTAAGATCGTGAAAAAAATCATGATTTTAAGAAATTTATCGAGGGATAAAACAACCATAATGATCATTTGGAAGTTAATATAAAAGAAAAAAAGAAGAGTTGGAACATTTCCAATAATAACTTTCTAAATCTGAAGAGAAAGGAACAAGTTTCAAAAACACTATTACTGAAATTGGTGAAATTTATCGTAATGAGAAACCTGAGAAGGGTCAACAAAAGTTGCTTTCATAGGGTGAGAATAAAGATGTAATTTTTTCTAAATAGAATATAACTAAGAAAGTTATATATGTTGACAAGATAAATTTTTTTTGGGAATTCATAAGATTCAAAATACCCTAAATCCAAAAATATTTAGAATACTTCTAGATCGGATAAAGGAGAAAAGAAAAGGAAGACTCTAAATAATAACAGAAATATTGGAGACGGTTAAAAGAAATATAAGAAGGTTGCTGAGAAATGTATTCACAATTCTGATCAGTATGGAAGTTCCAATGAAAAATACACTTTCTATGGCTATTGCTGGTATTGTGGTGTATTCAAACATATAGAAAATATGTACTGGTTTAACCTAAAATATTACTATTATTTCATAGGTTATGAAAGGTAAGGTTTGAAGGGGAGTCAATATTCTCAAAGAACGAAAATTGAGAAGGTTGGTGTGAAAACTGAGAATAGATTCCAACCATTAAAAACTATATGTGAAAGATGTGAACATTCTGGAAACCTTAAAAAATGATGTCTTATTTTTTTACTAGCTCAACAAAAGATTCTTACCTCTTAGAATCCAAAGGTAAAGAAAGAAAAGGAATAAGAAAATGCACTTTTTTTTTTTCTGAACCTGCATTGAAATCTAAAAAAGGAGAAGGACCTTGGATTCTTGATAGTGGGTGTTATTCCCATGTGATAGGAGATTTAAAATTTTTGAAGAATGTGAAATATTTTAAAGAATGCACAGTGACATTTGGAAATGATGAATCTATGAGAATAAAAGGTTTTGGATCATCCATTATTAGAAAAATAAAATTATAAATCCTAGAATGATTTGTATGTTGATGGGATGAAACAAAATTTTCTAAGTGTTTCACGATTGTGTGATGAGGTAAAAATTTTATCTTTAGGAAAGATGGGTTTTTTGTGAAAAGTGATGAAGATGGAAACATTGTTATAAGATTCCAATATTTAAAAGGAAATTTGTTTCAGGTTGTTGAAATACTATACTCTTATTACATGAGTATGGTGGAAGAGAATCAATTGTGGCATAAAACAATGGGACCCATATTTCAAAGAAACATTAGAAAGTTATGAAAGATAGACAGTGTCCAAGACATTTAATATTTTCCAAGAAGAAGAGATTAATGTCGTAATATTTTATATAAAGGAAATATTACAAATTCGGTGCATATGAATGTTGAGAATTGCTCAAAACAAACCCTAGATCTAATTCATTCGGATATTTGCGGGACAATGTGAAAAAAAATAAAAAAAAATAGAGATAAGTACTTTATTACATTCATTAATGATTTTACTCACATTATTTGTGTTATGTATAAGAAACATTTGTCAGAAGCATTGAAAATGTTAAAAATTTCAGAAGAAAAGATGGGAAAGAAGGTGATTATTCAATGATTAAGTTGAGAATAGACATTGGTGATGAATATAGAAGTGAATAATTTAAAATGTATCTTGAGAATCATGGAATTCAGAATGATTATAGTTCCCCATACACTCCACTACAAAATGTGGTTATTGAAATAAAGAATAGAAGTCTGGTGGAAATGGGAATAACTATGTTACTTGAACATGGTATTTCTCATTACTTTTAGAGGCAAGCCATTAGTACTATTGTTTATATTAAAAACTGATGTTTCTATTGGCCAAGATCGGGTATTACTCCATATGAATTGTTTTATGGAAAAAGTCCAATTTTAAAATAATTAAGCATTTTTGGGATTCTATGAATCATAAAGAATAAAGGTGGAAACATGGGAAAGTTTGAGCCGAAAGGTGAAGATGGAATTTTTATTGGCTATGCTCCATAAAGAAGAGGATATTGATGATTCAATCAAGAAATACAAAGAATTTTTTATTATGTTTATGTGAATATAGTTGAAATATTTGAGGAATAGAAACATAATTAGGGAAAAAAATAGGTTGAACATGATAAGAAAAACAATTATTCTAAGGATATAGACAATTTTAATCCAATTCAAACAGAAGAATCAAACTCAACTACTTCTAGTGATAAATAATATACTCAAAAATATCATCCTAGGATGATGAATCAGGTGGAAGCTTAGAATATCATTGTGGATCAATATCATAAGGTTCAAAAAATAATAACACAAATGATATTACGTATACATATTTTTATTCACAAGTGGAGCAGAATGATGTGAAAGAATCTATTGAGTTTCTAGAATAGGGCTGGGACCTGAATGAAAAGTTTAATTAGATTAAAAAAAATGATAAATGGGAACTCATAACCTTTCCAGAAAACAAAAACATTATTTTTACAAATTGGGTTTTCTGGATCAAGGTGACTGAAGAAGGTGAAGTAACAAGAAACAAAGTAAGATTGGTTTGACAAGGGTATTCAAAAATTAAGGATATTTATTTTGATGAATCCTTTTCTACTGTGCCATCCTAAGACTAAATTCCACTTCACACATGCCCAATTTCAATTAGCTACATGAAACCTAGTGCATCTCTCCATATGCCAGGGCTACTGACTAGTAGCGAGGGTGTGAAGGAAAATCAGTGGGGATACTATACCCTCATATTAGAGTACACAACTGATGCAACAACAATATATAGTATCATAAAAATAACCAAACGGGTAGATATAATAAATAGTGGATGCATAATTAGATACAACAGATTTTTGAATAACTAAATAACATAGAAAAGGCCTCATAGGAGGTGTTTACACAAACATGCATTCTAGACATATTACTAAAAAATAAAACAGGCCAGGAAACCTGCATGCTAAAAAAAAGTGAAAAGAGAACAAAATATAAAAGTTTCTCCATAGCATCCCAAGCCTAATCTTGATCCTATGATGATAAGATCCAACTAAGCAATAATAATCAATATCATGTAGAGTAGTGTTTTCCCCTGTCAATACCTATAGGAAAACTGACTTCTTAAGATCCAAAGGTGGGATGAGTAGGGTGTGAGATAAACATCTTAGTAGGCCACCACCAACGGTGTCCACATGTAATCCGAGTAGGCTCTCATAAATAAATAGTGTGCAACTAACAGCCAGAAAGTAAAACAATGAAAAAATAAATAATTAACCTCCTACACAAGTTCCTAAAGTACATATGGTAGGTTTACCTACTTCAGCTCAAAGCTGGTATATCTGGAAAAGTCACTATATATATATATAAGTTCTCACTTCCATGAGGTAAGCATGCCTCTCATCCATAAATATATATATATATATATATATATATATATAAGTTCTCACTTCCATGAGGTAATCATGTATCTCATCCATAAATATATATATATATGTTATCACTGGCATGAGGTAAGAATGCCTCTCGTCTATACACATATATCATAACTGGAATGGGGCAAGAATTTCTCCCACCAATGTAGGGATTGTAACTGGCATAGGGTAAGCATGCCTCTCGTCCATACATATGTAGAAGTTATAACTAGAACAAGGTAAGCATGTCTCTGGCCCATACATACATTTCCAACATAGAATAGTGTATTAATTCCTCCCACCCATAAATTTATATCATATCTCATAAGAATTTTAGTGGCATAACCATTCACATCATATAACATAAGGAAAATCATATTACATTATTTTATTTTAAACAAACAAGCCATTTCATTTAATACCTTTATAATAAATCACATCAAGGGAAAGGTCATGTCATCTATTGAAACCATTCCATATAAAACATTTCATTTTAAGTGAATTATCCATCTCATCCCAACCATCCCACAAGATCAACCATCCAATTTTCCTAACATGAAAAATTCATTTCAAATCAAGGTGACAAGGCCAATAGTCAAAGTAAAATACTAAAATTATCATTTAGATAATTACAATTCAAAAATTTCTAAGAACCATTGAGTCACCATGGTATACATAAAATACACATGGTACAATGGTCAATTAAATTTCAAACCAAGTAGGGTGACATAAACCATAATTTTACATTTTTTGAAATTGGTATAAAATGGCCAATTTGGTGGTCACAACCCTTGGGTATCCAAATAATGCAAGGGTTATATCTAAAACCCTAACCAAAACCCAATTTACCAATGTCAAGGCTCTAAGGTTATTTGGACATGAAGGAACAAACATTATTTTTAATCTCAGTAAAGGCCGACTAATGACATAATGAGAATAAATACAAAATGACCAAAACTAAAATGGAAAACTATGTGACCACCATCCTTAGGGTTATAGATGAATCCTCACTTGATATCAACTTCAGATTCATAGTAGGTTGTAATAGATATGAGTTTTAGTCCAATTCCCTGAAAATATGGTGAATGAGACTACATCTAAATAGTGCAATACATAGTATAATTTGTCGAGGAAGGAGTATGTGAGTTTATCCTTACCTTGGGATATCTGACGATTCCTTTGGATTGGATATTAGTCACTGGATAGAGTATTTATCAAGAAATCATGGTGGAGAAGGGATTGATATTCAAGGATAGGAAAGGTAGGTTTTGTTTATTATAGGGTGAGGAAAAGAGAAATAAGAACTTAAGTTGGAGGGAGGGTAAAAATGGTCATTTTTTTAAATTGGGCGCACACGGTTTATGTGCATGGTGTGCCAAAAATTGCACAAATCATGTTGTATGGATCTATCTAGAATTTGTAGTAGGCAATAGGGTCATGTGCCCAGTCCATATAGTTTCATACAAACCATACAGACTTGCAAGTGCCCCTACCTTCAACCACATGGTTTACCTAAACCGTGCAGACTAGGTCGCACAGTTTTCTCTAACCATGTGGCCCAACCTCCAGCCCATTTTATGGAGCTTTAGGCTTCGAACCAACCCCAGATGCTCCTTGAGCCTACCCTAGGATGTAGAATACATTAATCAATATTATAGGAAATATTCAATAAGAAAAACCAATGATCCATACCTTGGCCAAAATTCAGGTCGTTACAACCTCCCCTCCTTATAACAACTCATCCCTGAGTTGTCCTTCTAGGGGTAATGAGGTACTGTATGGAAAGAGTTCCAGCCATTGATATTGTACATCATCTTCCCACTCCCAAGTCTCATCTTATACTTGGGCATGATACCATATAACCTGTACAAGAGGAAAATACATAACTTAGAGTGTCTTCATGCTCCGATCAACAATACGCGCTAGATACTTCTCAAAGGAAGCATCCATATCCAACTCAAATTCATCCTACTGAAAGACATGATATGGATCTAGATAATATCAATGAAGCTAAGCTACATTAAAGACATCATGAATAGACCAGTATCCCTAAAAAAGTTCTAACTGGTAAGCCCCTGGTTTGATCTATTTCACAACCTCAAGGGGTATAATAAACCTTAGTGATAACTTACCCTACTTTTGAATACGTTTAATCCCTAACTTGGGTGAAAATTTAAAGAAAACCTAATCTCTGACATTGAACTCAATAGGTTTTCGGAGTCTATTGGCATAAGACTACTGTTTGGACTAATCTATCAGCATGTACTTCCTGATTAGTTGGACCTTCTCTTAATTCTCCTTCATGAGATGGGGACCAAACACAACTGCTTCCCCTACCTATAACCAATACAAAGGCGAGTGATAAGACCTACCATACAAGTCTTCGTAGGGATCCATCTCAATGGTTTCCTGGAATCTATTCTTATAAGAAAACTCGATGAGGGGAAGCTGTTTCTCCCAATAACCCATAAAGTTGAGAATTCACATAAAGAGAATATCCTCTAGCACCTAAATGGTATGCTCCGTCTATCCATCAGTTTGAGGGTGATAGACCATGCTCAAAAATACCTATGTACCCAAGGCCATCTATAACCCCTTCCAAAATTGTGATGTGAAATGGGAATTTCTATAAAAAATTATATAACAATGTGCTCCATGAATAAATACCACCTCTTTGATGTAAAATATTCATATCCCATCTACATAGAAGGTCTCTCACATAGGTAGGAAGTGATCAGCCTTCGTTAGATGATCAATGAAAATCCACACTGTGTTGTTTCCACAAGGTGATATGGGAAAACCAGTCCTAAATTCCATCGAAACATCTTCCCATTTCCACTCAAAAATGGACAACAGATGAATAATTCATTTCGAATTTTGATGTTCCACCTTCACCTGCTAACAGATGGAACATCAAGTGATTAAACTAGCTATCTTTAGTTTCATAGTAGGCCACTAGTATTTTAGTCATAGATCTCGATACATTTTAGTGAAACTGGGGTGAAATTCCCTTGTTGAGGCATGGAAATCCATCATTATCTCCTCTATGATGCCTATTGAGACCCATAAATTCCCACGGAACAAAATAGTATCATCCCCATCAACCACCCAACCAAAAAATATACCATTATCTAAAACACTTTTTTTAGTACAAGGCCTTCAGTATCAGATAGTTGTCTCAGCCTTACTTATTCCAGAAGTGTAGATATAATCTCTAATGATGAGATAACAGTATGTCCATTTTCCTTTTGAACCTCAACATGCATCTTCAAGAATAAGTCCTTGAGCATCTATTCATAAACAGATTCCTGAATCGCTAGAGTCTATGTCTTCCAGCTTAGAGCGTTGGAAATTTTATTCCATTTCCCTTGAGTGTTTCCAAGTTCAAAATCAAAATATTGCAGGTACTTGACCCACCTACACTACTTGAGATTCATATCCAGCTATGTATAGATGTATTTGAGCCTTTTTTAGTCTGTGAACACTAACAAAATCTCTCCCAAGAGGTAGTGTCTCCAATAGAACAAAGAATGTACAACTTTAGGGAGATTGAAGTCATGCATCGAGTAATTCCCATCGTGAGGCCTCAACTAATGATAACTATACACAACAACTCGCTAATCCTACATTAGAATGGATCTAAGATCACCTGATGCATCAGATTAGATTTTATAATCCATTCTTATCTCTGGAAAAATCAGTATCGATACTAAATTAAGTCTTTTATTTAACTCCTGAAAGGATGCTTTAGAAGATTCTAACCATTCGAATTGCACACCCATATTTTTCAATCTCATGAGCACCACTGCAAGGATTGAGAAATCTTGAAGGAAAGTATTGTAATATCCAAAAATCCCAAATAAACTACAAATATAGAAGACATTCTTGTAAATCTCCCAATAAACCACAACCCTCACTTTATCTAGGTCAATAGAAACACCTAACTCTAAAATGATATGACCCAAGAAGTAAATTTTTTGATATGTAAGTGGAATTTACTAAGCTTAACATAGAGCTGATTCTCTCTCAACGTATTCATCACAATCTAAATATGGGTTGCATGGTCCTGTCTGGAGTGATAATACACTAAGATATCATCAATGAAGAAAACCAAAAAATAATCTTGATATGGGTGTAAGACTTGGTTCATTAGAGACATGAAGATATCAGGTGTGTTCGTGAGTCCGAACAACATAACCAGATACTCGTACAGACCGTACCTACTCCTAAAAGTTTTGCGAGGTGTGTTCAATGTCCTAAAACACACCTGATGATAGTTTGACCTCATATATATCTTTAAAAACACCATCTCTCCATGGATATCTTCAAATAGGACATCTATTCTAGGACATAGAAATCAGTTCTTGATAGTTAGCTGATTCAACTAATGGTAATCCACAAAAGCCTTAGGGTACTGTCCACATTCTTCTAAAAGAGGATTGGTGAACCCCAAGGAGATGTTCTTGGGCATATAAAGCATTTTTCCTCCAAATCCTCAATCTAATTATTGAGTTCTAAAATCTCATTAGGTGACTTATTATAAGGAGGGTTTGTCACATGTGATTCTCATGGAACAAGATCAATGGTAAACTCAACCTATCACAATATACGTAGACTATAGAAGTCATCAAGAAATAAATCTCTAACATGATTCACTACAAGAGGAAATATAATGGTTCGTAACACCTGATCATCAAGGTAAATATAGGATACTTATGATGTAAAACTATGTAGCCTTTACTACTTAGGTCCTACTCATGTCTCACTAACATCCAATTATCCCTCATGCATGTGTGTAACCCCTATAGTTATATAAATGTCACCCTCCAATGATAGTAGTCAATATGAGCTCTATAGGGAACTAACCAGTCCATCCTGATGATTACATTGAAGCCTATCATGTCGATAACATATAGGTTCCATAGAAAAATGTAACCACTTATCTCAAAGGGAAATTCTTATAATTGAGAATTACCTCTAAATGGGTAACAAAGGGTTTATCTACTATCATGATCCCATGATAAAATTTTATGTTGAAGCCCAAGATCTTAGTGATCATCTCAGATATAAACGAGTGATACACACCAATATCAAACAAAGAAGATACTAAATTGTAGTCTTATATAACAGTACCTCATACAGTAGATGGTCTGATGCTATTCTCTTGAGGCATAGGCTAGACTTTATGTAATTGGGTTGTACCGCGTCCCTGAGTCACTACCAGACTACCTTGAGTAGGGCCACTCTATTGATGCTGAGAATCATAATTTTGGTTTCCTTTGCCTTAAACACCACCTTGGCCTAATCGACTGGTGGTATTCCAGCTACCCTACTGTCATGATCCTAATAACCCCACTCTAGATAGTGTATTAGGTGGCTATCCCTACTCTCTAGGTACTGGTGTAAAAGTCTTGCAGAAATAGTGGATAAGACCCATCCTATCACAATCTCTACACTCAACTGGGTTTTGTGGACACTGCCTCTCTATGTGCCCTGGTGCTCTGCACTGGTGACATATATGAGAACTACCCAAGAATAGAGCCTGACAATGTCTTCCACCATTAGATTCCTCTAAGAATTGTTTTCATCAAGAAGAAGGTCCATTGGAAGAATTTGATGTAGAACCACCCTAGCTTGCACCATCAACATCCCTCATATTTCACTGTGTAATTAAGGCCTGGTTGATGATTTCTGAAATTTTCATCAACCTAAACACATTGACCTACAATCGGATGGAATAACACTATCCATCCTCAAATCACCTAGCTACCATTAGATCATAAAAATCTATATATGGAGCATTATAGGTCAGTTAAATGGGATGATTAATCTATAACAGACATGGTCCCCTAATGAAAATTCATGAACTCTATAGCTCTATCATCCCTTAGAGTCTAGGGAAAGATGTATTCATAAAATATTGTTTGAAATTCATCCCGTACCATATCCCTATGCTATCCTACCTAAGTGATTACATTCCACCATCTCTTGGCTGAATCACTTAACATGTAAGTCACTAGATTGATCCTTCTCCATGGTGGTGTGTCTAGGTGCATTAAAATTGATAGGATCACCTCGATCTAGGAATATGCCGCAAGTTTTCCTTCATCACTTGAGAAAGTGGGAGAATAATGTTGTTGAAACTCATGAGTCACCTCTACCTTGTTAGGGGTATGTCGAAATCCACCATGTATATTCTACTTCATATGAAATAATCCATCTTAAAACTAGGTTTTATCACTAAAATTAGGTATAGGAGGATCCATAGGTGGCTTGATTGTAAGAACAACTAGGGGATCAAGTCCCGCCACCTCAAGAACATGATCGTCACAGCCTTCAGGGTGCATAAATTAAGGATATTGTGGAAGCATAATGATAAAATTCTAAATTCACATCTTAGAATAGATTCATGAAATTTATTTGATTGAATTTAAGAAACTAGGACAGGTTCTAAAGCCTTTCTATATTAATAGACACACCTCTCTACGTACATCAAAATCTAGGAATTGATGTTGGAATATACCATAACAGGACATAAGAATAGAGGAAAACCCACTACTCACTAAAAATATATGATTTGGGTCAAGTCTCTAGTTTAGGCATGTGAAAGATGGGTTTTCTCAGGTTATAAATAATTTCACATTTTAAAACATGCTTATTCAAACACTTAAAGCACTTAAGTCAACTTAATCCAATGATATGTCATCTTTATTCCCAGAAGGTCTCAGACACCTTATGAATCAAAATATGACACACATTTTGATGTCATATTCATTTAAATTGTGCTTATCCATGTGATTATACCATTTTTCAATTTGTTGAGCTAGCTGGAGTTCCATTTTCTGATCCATAAGGGCCCATAAACCTTATGAGTCAGAGAGTTTCACCCACTAAACTTGTACCATATATCTATCCAAATCCTGCAAGAAATTTCCACATAATGATATATATATATATAATATGGAACTACAATCTGAAACAGGAAATGCTTGCATAAAATTTTATACATCACATGGAAAAATACATAGCCTATTCATATTGTGCATGCCGTGATTCATGTTCTAATATATAATCCCCATTTCATAAATCAATCCATTAAGTCATAATTTCAATATTATCAATATCAATAACATCACAACTCATGGGAAACACAAAATGGTGAAATGATATCAATAGTAAAAACAAAATCAATAACAACAATAATTCACGAAACTTTCCCTTAACCCATACATGGGTTAGAGATGCCAAAGCATGACTTATGACTATGTTCCAAGAATTACCAATCTCCAATATATTGCCACCAAATAGTAAAGTGAAGAAGGATAAACTTCTTTAATACCACTATGTGACATCCCGAGCCTGGCTGCCACGTAACTTGTGCCCTAGCCAGATTGGACACTTGAACCCTGGAAGATCTCCCAATATGCCATACACTGGTGACTACCATGAGGGGTGTGAAGTTAAATCATCAAGGATACTATACCCCTATATTAGAGTACAAAATGGATGCAACATGAATATATAATAGTGGAAACATAATCAAACATAAAGATACAACAAAATTTGATGCATAAATAAATATAGTGAAATTTCGAATAACTAAATAACATAAAAAAGTCCACATAATAAGTCTCTAATACAAACATGCATGAAAAAAATTCTAGAACAAAAGAAAAAATATCATGAAATAGGTGCACTAAACAAAAAGTAAAAAAGAGAACAAAATCCAATAGTTTCCCTATAGAATCTTACACTTAAGCCAGATCCTCTACTCTTAAGCTCCAACCATGAAATAAGATTCAACAGCCTGAAGATTGGTGTTTTCCCCTATCCATACCTATAGGAAAATAGTCTTCTTAGGTTAAAAGTTAGCCCAAGTATGGTGTGATATAAACATCTCAATAGGCCACCACCAACGGTGTCTACATGTTATCTGAGTAGCTATACGTAAATAAACAGTGTGTAGCTAACAATAGTAATGTAAAAAATGAAAAAATAAATAATTACCCTCCCGCTCATGTTCTAAAAGGACACCTGGGTGGTCTACCTGCTTTAAATCAAAGCTGTTATGTCTGGACAATTCAATATGTATATATATATATAGGTTCTCAGAAGCACGAGGTAAGAATGCCTCTCTTCCATATATATTTATATATATAGAAGTTATAACTAGAACGAGGTAAGCATGAATCTCATCCATAAACATATTCCATATATTACATGGGGTAATAATGCCTCCCACCCATGTAGATAAGTAACTGGTACAGGGTATGCATGCCTTCCGTCAATACATATATAGAGGTTATAACTTAAACGAGGTAAGCATGCCTCTCCTTGATACATACATTTCAAACCTAGTATGGGGTATGAATTTATCCTTCCCATACATTTATATCATTTCTCATAATCATTTTATTGGCATAACCATTCACATCATATACCATACAGAAATCCATATTACATTATTTCATTTTAAACAAAAAATCTGTTTCATTTAATGCCTTTAAAATAAATCACTACAAGGGAAAGGTCATGTCATCCAATAAAACCATTCCATATATACCATTTCATTTTAATTGCCTTATCCATATCATCCTATCCATCCCATATGATCAACCATCCAATTTTCCTCACATGGAAAATTCATTTCAAGTCAAGGTGTCAAGGCTAAGAGTCAAAGTAAAATACTCAAGTTCCCATTTGGACAATTCCAATCCAAAAAGGTCTAATTACCATTTATTTACCTTGGTATAAATCAAATACACATGGGAAATTTTTCAATTCAATTTAAAACCAAGTTGCGGTATATAAACCATAATTTTACATTTTTTGGAAATTGGCCTAAAATGGCCAATTTGGTGGACACAACCCTTGGTTGTCCAAATAGATCAAGGGCTATCTCTAAACCCCTAACCCAAATCTAATTTACCAATATTATGCATCTAGGGTCATTTAGACATGAAGAAACTAACATAATTAGGAAGCTTCGTAAAGGCCGACTTATGGCACAACGAGAATAAATTCAAAACGGCCAAAACTAAAATGGAAAAATATGAGACCACCTACCTTAGGGCTATATATTAATCCTTGCTTGAAATATAATTCATATTCAAAGAAGGTTGGAGGATATTTGAGTTTCAGTCCAATTCCCTAAAAATTGGGTGAATTATTTTGCATCTAAATAGCATAGTAGATAGTGATATTTACTTTGGAAGGAGGAGTACATGAGTGTATACTTACCTTGGGATATCTGAGGCTTACTTTGGGTAAAATATTGGTCACTAGATGGAGTATTTATCAAGAAATCAAGAATGAAGAGGGTTTGAGCTTCAATGAGATGAAAGGGAGGTTTTGTTTGTTGTAGGGTGAGGAAAAGAGAAATAAGAACTTAAGTTGGAGGGAGGGGAAAATGGTCATTTTTTTTCTAAAACTAGGCTCGCACAATTTATGCACATGGTTTTCCAAACCATGAAAAAACTGTGTTGTATGGATCTGTCCACTATTTATAATAGGTTGCATATTCGTGCGCCTGGTTTGAACAGTTTCATGCAAACAGAGAAAATTGGGTCTAACAGTTTCCTTTAACCATGCGTCCTCGCCTGCATCCCATTTTCTATACCTATGGACTTCTAACTAGCCCCAAAATGCTGCTTAGGCCTTTCCTAGGTCATATCGTACATTTACCAAGCATAAAGGAAAGATTCAAAAAAACCAATTATCTATAACTTCGTAAAAATTTGGGTCATTACAACCCCCCTTCTTATAGCAACTCGTACCTATGTTGTCCTTCTAGGGGTAAAGAGGTAATGTCAGCAAAGAGTTCTGGCCACTAAGATCGTATATAAGCTTCCCACTCCCAAGTCTCTTCCTATACTCGGTTGTTCTGCCATTTCACATATACAAGAAGAAAATACATACGTTAGAGTGTCCTCATGCCCCGATCAAACAAACGCATTGGATACACCTCGAAGGAAGCATCCATATCTAGCTCAATCACATCAGGCTAAAAGAAATAATATGGGTCTAGATAATATCGACAAAGTAGAGATACATGAAAGACATCATGCATAGACCAGTATCTCTAAGGAAGTGCCAACTAGTAAACCACTAGTCTGATCTGTTTCACAACCTCAAAGGGTCTATTGAAACTCAGTGATAGCTTACCATGTTTTTTTAGATGTATATGCCCCAACCTGGGTAATAATTTCAAGAAAAATCAGTCTCTCACCTCGAACTCAAGAGGTCATTTTCATTTATTGGCATATGACTGCTCTCTGGAATGATCTATCGACATGTGATTCCTGATTATATGGACCTTCTCAACATTCTACTACACGAGAAGGGTCCCAATCATAACTTCTTCCCCTACCTCTAACTAGTACATAGTTGAGTGAGAATACCTACAATACAAGGCTTCATAGGGATCCATCTCAATGGTAGACTGGAAATTGTTTTTATAAGAAAACTCGACGAGGGGATGGTGTTTCTCCCAATAACCCCCAATATCGAGAATTCGTGTACTAATAATATCCTTTAGCAACTTATTTATACTCTTTTTCTATCCATAGGTCCAAGGGTGATATGTCATTCTCAAAAGTACATGCATTCCCAAAGCCTTCTGTAACACCTACCAGAACTGTGATGTAAAATGAGCATCTCTATCAAAAATTAAAGAACAAGGTTCTCCAGGAAGACGTACCACCTCTTTGATGTACAATATTCCTAGCTCATATACTAAGAAGGTATCTAACACAGGTAGGAATTTTCAAACCTTTGTCAACGAAAACCCACATTGTGTAGTTTCCATGAGGTGATCTAGGTAAACCAGTCACAAATTCTGTCAAAACATCATCCCATTTCAACTCAGGAATGGAAAAAAGTTGAAGAATCCTGGTCGAACACTGATGTTTTTCCTTCACCAGCTGACAGGTGGAACATCATGTGATGAAACCAGCTATCTAGTGTTTTATGCTACTCTACCGATATTGGATTCATTGATCTATATGCAATTTGGTGAAACTAAGGTGAACTGCCCATGTTGAGGCATGGAAATCCCTCATTAAATCCTCTCTTATGTCTACTGGGACCCACACATGCCCACAGAACAAAATCTTATCATCTCCATCAACTACCCAAATAGAAAAGGTATCGTCATCCAAAACACTTTCCTGCAGGACAAGGCCTTCAGGATCTGATAGTTGTCTCAACCTTACTCATTCTAGAAGCATATATGTCACCTCTAATGCTGAGATAATTGTCTAACCATGTTCCTCCCAAACCTCAATGTGTATCTATGAGAATAATTCCATGAACCTCCATTCATCACTAGATTCCTGAACCACCAGAGCTTGAATCTTCCCGCTCAGAGCATCGACTACTGAATTCCATTTCCCTTGAGTATAGGCAAGTTCAATATCAAAATGTTATAGGTACTTGACTCTCATGGAATTCTTGAGATTCAGATCATACTACTTGAAGATGTATTTGAGACTTTGCATTCTGTGAACACCAAAAAGCTCTCTCCCAAGAGGTAGCATCTCCAATATCATAAGTAATGTACAACCTCAGGGAGATAAAATTCGTGTGTCAGGTAATTCGCATCATGAGGCCCAAACTAACGAGAACCATACACAAAGAATTGCTCCTATTGCATTAGAACAACTCCAAGCCTGACACCAGATATTTCATAGTAGACTCTATAATCCCATCCAGGCTTTGGAAGTGTTAGTATCGGTACTAAATTAAGTCTTCCCTTCAACTCTAGAAAGGATGATTCACAAGATTTGGACCATTCGAATTTCACACCCTTCTTTTTCAAGCCCATGATCATCACTAGGAGGAGTGTGAAATCTTTAATGAAATGCTTGTAATATCCATAAATCCCTAAGAAACTCAAAATGTCGTACTTTATTATGCTTTTCCAAATAAACCACAACCATCACTTTATCTAGGTCAACAGAAAATCCGGACTCTGAAATGATATTACCTATGAAATGGAATTTTTCAATCTAGAAGTTGCATTTACTAAGCTTACCATAGAGTTGATTCTCTCTTAGTGTATTTAGAATGATCTTAATATGGGTTTCATGGTAATTTCTAGAGAAAGAATACACTAATATATGATCAATTAAGAAAACCACAAAATAATCTAGATACAGGTGTAAGACTTGGTTCATTAGATCCATAAAAATATCAGGTGTGTTCATGAGTCTGAACGACTTAACCAAGTACATGTATAGACCATACCCTCTCCTAAAACATATGTGAGGTATGTAAAAATTCCCGACTTTCACCTGATGATAGCCAAACCTCATATTTATCATTGAAGACACCTTCTCTCCAAGAATATGGTCAAAGAGGTCATCTATTCTAGGCAATGAATATCGAATCCTGATAGTCATCTGATTCAACTAATGGAATCCACAAAAAATCCTAAGGGTACCATCTGAGTTCTTTGAAAAAAGAACTGGTGAACCCCAAGGAGATGTTTTGGGGCATATAAAACCTTTCACCTTCAAATCATGCATCTGATTTTTGAGTTCCAGAAGCTTCTTAGGTTCCATCCTATGAGGGATAGTCATAGGTGCTACTCCTGGAACAATCTCAATGGTAAACTCAACCTCTCACAGTAGAGGCAGACTAGAGAAGTCATCAGGTAATAAATCTCTGAAATGATTCACTATAGGATGAAAAATAGTGGGTTTTAACCCCTAATATTCAAATTAAAGACTGGGTACCTGTGTTGTAACACTACCCAGCCTCTTCTTCTCGGGTCCTACTCGTGTCGCAATGACATCCCATTCTCCCTTGTGCATGTGTGTAACCCCCTCTAGTGATGTAAATGTCACCCTACAATGATAAAAGTTAATAATATATCTGTAGGAAACTAACGAGTCCATCCTAATGATTACATCGAAGTGTGTCATGTCTAGAACATACATGTTCCATAGAAAAAGGCAACCACCTATCTCAGAGGGGAAATCCATATAGTGGAGAACTCTCTCTAAATAGGTACCTAAGGGTTTATCTAATATCATGATGTCATGATTAAATTTTATGTTGAGGCCCAAACACTCAGTGATCGTATCATATATAAATGATTGATACACTCTAGTATCAAAAAAATCAAAAACTAAAGTGGAGGATACGAGAATAGTACATCATATAATAGATGGTAAAACACTCTTCCCCTGAGGCATAGGCTAGACCACATGTAATTGGCATATACTGTGGTCTTAAGTCACTACCTGACTACCCTAAACAGGACCACTCTATTGTTTCTGAGAATCATATGTCTGGTTACCTCTTACTTGACTGCCACCTTGGTCTAATTGATTGGTGGTATTCTAGCTACCCGATTGTCATGATCCTATTAACCCTTCTCCTGATAATGGATTAGGTGAAGATCCCTTATTTCTATGACCTAGTGTAAATTATTAATATAGAAATATAGATGAGTCATCCTACCACAACCTATGCACTAAAATTGATTTTTTAGACACTACCTCTTGAAGTGCTCTGGTGATCCGCACTGGTAAAAAATATGAGAACTGTCAACGAATGGAGCCTGAACACTTCTTCCACTATGAGATTCCTAGAAGCCCTGTTTTCATCTAGAAGAAGATCCACTAGAATCCTTTGGTGCCAAACATCATTGGCTTACACTGTTAACATCCTTTAATGTTTTCTCGGTAATTATGGTCTGGTTGATGATTAATGAAATTGTTGTCAACATAAACACATCGACCTGGATCAGATAGTGTAACACTACCCATCCCAAAATTACATAGCGAACATTAGATCATAAATAGATAGAAAAGGAGTGAAATATTGTAGCTCGGTAAAATATGATGGTTATTCCATAACGGACATGGCCCCTGGTGTAGATTTATGAAATCTCTAGATCTGTCATCCTTCAGAGTCAAAGGGAAATAAGTAGCCATAAAATATTGTCTGAAATTCATCCCATACCATATCCCTATGATGGCTTGTCTAGATGATGAAATCCCACCACAGCTTGGATGAATTTTACAACATTTAAGCCTCTAGATTGACCCTCCACCCTATATTCAACTCTTGGTTTTTTAAAATAGATAGGATCGCCTTGATCTAGGACTCAATAGTAAGAGGTCTACCATGACCTGAAAAAGTGGGAGGATGATGCTATTGAAATTAATGAGTCACCTCTGCCATGATAGGGTATTTTCGAACTCTGCCTTTCATATTCTACATCATATGAAATAATACACATCGAAAATGGGCATCTGTAACACCCCGATCTTCCACGATACGCTTCTCTTTCAATAATGCAATAACTTGCATTGTATACAAGTTCAAGATTCTAACGCACTACAACCAATAAAAATAGCCATTATGAATAGTAATACCCACTTTTTGAAATTATATATATTTTATATTTCAAAATGGACTTCATTTATGGATTCGAAATATCGAAATTAGCCTATGTTGAATTTTTGGTATTTTTCTGAGAACTTCCAATTTTTTATGAATATTGAAAAATACTAAAAAAACAACTCTTTCATTCAAAATAATTTATAGTGATAAATTATACTATTGAGTGGTTTTAAAGTATAATTAGAATATATTTTTACCATTTTATCCAATGTTGTTCATTAGAATTAATTGCACTTTGAAATTGGACATAAACAACTGTCAATCTTTTGATATATATTGTTTCTTAAAAACATGCTATTTGTTGTGACAGCGGGAATTAGTTATAAAATTAATTAATGTAACTTATATGTTTGAAATTTTGTAAAATAGAAATCATTTTTGAATTCTGAATATCAATTATATCTTAGGGTGAAATTTTGACATTGTTCTGAAAAACTTCATTTTTTTATGAATAGTGAAAGCACTAAGTGGTAGTTAAAAAACGGATTTTCCGTTTAAATGAAATTTTACCACCTCTGTGATTTGAATTTCAAAAATCCAACATACATTATTGTCATTAGGATGTAAAATGTGGTTCAATGGGATTAAAATAATTTTTTGGTGAATAGTAACTTTTATGTTTAATTAATCGCGATTAAAGGTAATTAGTGAAATTTAAGTTAAAAATGATATTATAAAAATATGAAAATACCTTTACACTTGTCCTACCCTTATTTGATGAGTCATGGTAGACCCAGAACATCCATGGGTCAACTTGGGGACCCCATGGAGCCACTTGGGTAAGAAAATGACATTAATAACTTTTTATTTAAAGTAAAAATAAAATTGGCACAAACATGTGTTGTTTTACTAAAACAATTATTACATGGGGTTATATAAGTTAACTTTTTTACTATAAATATTAATTGGAACTATAAAAATATTTCATACATCATGGTAATTTTTTTATAATTTTTAGACATTAAATGAATTAAATTTTTTATGACACAATGATGATGCAGCGATTACCTCATTAATTAACGATATAAATAAAATGAAAAGATAATGTAAAATATAAGACATAAACTTTTCAAAAACCTATTGGATGAGTATATTTAGAACCCTTATCACCTTATCCTTGAAATATATCATTTTGGGACCTTTGGAATTCGAAAATCATTTCATAATAAACTAACATTTCAATCCTTCCAAGAGTGCCCCTCCTCTCCTCTTATAAAAGGCCCCCACCTCTACCACCTTATTCACACCATAAATGCCATTTGGCTCGGCCCACCTCTGCAAAAATACTCTCTCAACTTCCCTCTCTTACTCCTAGAAGCCTCACTTTGGGCAGAAGTCTTCCCAAGGAATCCTTTGGCTCAAATCAAAAAGAGTTACCCGATTTTAAGGTAATGTCTTCTCTTATGTTCTTTTTTTTATTTTGCTTCTCCAACCCACTAAAATCTTTTTATCACTTTATTTTGTAACAAAAACAGTATCCTAAATATAATTGGATGTTTTTATGAGAAATATTTTATTTACACTTACACACACCTTCGTCTAATGGTTAAAGAACATACTGTTTATGTGGGTGGCGAATTACTGCCTCACGAAACGATGATTGTTCAATCTTCTTTTAACACCTCTCATGGTGGCCATTATCATGAAACTATTTTTATATATGATATATATTATGTTTTTGTTTTCCTTATTTTTCATTTTTGGAATACCTTTATGATTTCCATTTTGGGTAAAACACGATAATTTCATTTTAGGAAGTGCGGATTACAGCCCCCTCAAAGTGATTTGAATCGTTAATGCCATATATGGGATGTATAAAGGATGGAGTAAATGTTATTATAAATTATATTATACTGGAATTATAGTATACCTTTAAATAATTATAATTTAATTCCATTAAATACGAAATAGAAATAAAAGTATCATTCATGCGTACGTACGGCTTACTGTCTCCATGAACGGTGCATTTCATTTCTTACCTCTAAATGTTATGTAATATTATAAATGATTGTATATACTGGATATATATTATATATATGATATCTAGATCATGAGTATAATTCTGTATATAATGGATATTTTACCACATGAACAACGTGTAATTATAAGAAGTTTAATTTTAAATCAAGTACCTAAGATCGAAAAAACGACTGTTATTAACTTAAATAGTTACATAATGTTAATAACATTGTAATAAGTGATATAAAAGGAATAATGAACTTGAAAAATGTTTTTAAGCAAGTAGAAATTAACTCTGTTTTATTATTCAAGAGGTTAAAGAATGATCGAGTCGAGTCGGACACGAGGTAAGGGAACTTCTTAACCCAATTTCCATTCTTTGGGTTAATCTCCTACTTTCAAATTATATCATGATATTATTATATCCTATCTGGTATTTATAATTTATTTATGTGTAAATATAGTGAATACACATAATAGATCTATTTTATTTAAAAAATTATCTTTGTAAGGGACTTCATCTCAATCTTCTTTCATTGAGGCATATTTTGTTTTATACACAACTTTCTTTTATACGGTGTATAAACCCCTTTGACTTTTATGTTTTTTTGAAAAGGAATCTTTTTATACGAAGCGTTTTACTAAAAGAAAAAATAGAATGTTTTTTTTCATACATATGCGGCGACAACGACTTCTCCGCCGCTGTGACCATTATTTGAGTTTCGGCTTCCTCTACAAGCCATAACTTTTTTTAAATGAAAAATAAATACAAAGTTTTAATTTTCCTTTATTTTGTTATTGAAATGGTTTTGAAAGTGTTTTTATTATATCAATGTGTTGTATTGATATCTTTTGATTGAAATGTGGAAATGTTATGTTTCCTTTATGCATGTTTTATGTGATACAATTATGTTATGGTTTGTGACATTTTTAAACCTATTCATATGAGGAATACATTGGACTTAATAAGTGACGGGTGGAGCCCGCTATAGCTACTCAATGCATCAGAAGGTCTCATGAGACAAACTAGTGTCTTGGCACGAGGCCTTGAAAAAATATTATTTTTAGTCTTGGCACAAGGCCTTGGCTACGTGGTTATGATATTCTGGCATTATGCATTCCATCATTATGAAAGTGGTTATTGATATTGCATGTGATTATTCGACCAGTAGAATATCCATGTGAATAAGTAAATGGAATTATATCATTTTACTTTTTCCATATTATTTTAAAGTTCTAGTTTAAAATAATTTTGTTTTAGTCATACATTACCTTAAATTTTTATGTTTATTTATAAAAGCTTCCGCTATATTTTTATCCTTACTCAGCATCTGAGCTCACCCCTTTCAATGTTTTATTTTTCCCAGGATGTGAAGAAATATTTTATGACAGACCTACAGGGATAGTCTGAAGGGGATAGAAGTGTGGACTATGGAGACTATGTTATTGTGATTTTTCACTTTATGATGTAATGTAACATTTATGAATGTATCTAGTGTTTCCAAGGCTACTAAACTAATCGGTCTTTCGAGACTTGATATTTAGTGATCATGCCAATGTTACGTAATAATGCACCGACTCTGGGTAACTAGGGTCGGGGCGTTACAGTTGGTATCAGAGGCAGTTTAGTACTAACCTTGGAAGCTAGATTTAGATAAACTCTTATTAGAGCACATAGCCCTAAGATATTCTTTGAGTATTAGTATAGAAGAACTTCCTAGAATTTTGGTATTATAGAGATTTTATGAGTTTTCCGAGAAATAAATCCCTGTCTGGATACGAGCAGGTAGATGCAGATCAGACACAGATGTACCTAGGGGTAAAACCCGAAAACACCGCTTTGAGCTAGACTCGAACGGGAACTGGTGCATGAAAACGGGCCTTGCTGCACTCTTGGTAACGAAACTCCCAGGGGATATGCTTAGGATAATTCTCATTTTCCTTAAAAATTCATTAGTAGCTGAGCAATGGATAAACTCCTTAGAGAAAATATTGCATGCCTTGGGGAGTAGCGAAAGGGAGAAAGTTGTCATGGTAGTTTACCGCCTCACTGGAGATGTGAATCAATGGTGGTCAATGATTCAAAACACAAAGGAAGATGAAGAAGTATCAAGTATGGAATGGAGGGAGTTTAAGAAAATTTTCTTAGAAAAATACTTTCCACATGACCATCGAGCAGATATGGAAAGGCAATTTCTGAGTCTGAGGCAGAAGGAGGATGAGAATGTCGCAAAGTATGAGGCCAACTTTACAAGGATAGAAAGACATGCTATAGATTATATACGTAACCCAATAAGTAATATTGATCATTTCTTTGATGGGTTAAAACCATTTCTCCATCGAGCTTTAGTATCACAATCTTTCTCAACGTACGAGGATATAGTCTCGTGTTCTATCAAAACAGAAAAGGAATTCTCTAAATCTTATGAAAATAAATTAAATAAAGAGAAGAAGAGAATGGTGGTGCAAGATACAGATAGAGGGAAAAAGGGAAAGAAGGATTTTCCATTATGCGATAACTGTGGGAAGAATCACCCCGGTTCTTTCCTAAAAGTAATGGGAGTTTGTTATAAATGTGGAGAAAAGGGTCACCAGGCTTGTGATTGCAAGGGAAAGAAAGAGGCTATAAATTTTGAATGCTACAATTGTAGGTAAATGGGGAATTATGCAAATGAATTTCCTACGAGTCAGGGAAACTTACCTCAAAAAATTCCAAGGGATCAAGGACAATCTTATGCTGTTACTACAGTTGAAGTGGAATAATTAATGTATTGGTGCTTTTGGAATCAAGGATTATATTATGGTTATAAGGATAATGTGATATATATATATAAGGATTGTACTACAACACTTTTTGTTTTCATTAAGGATTTAATATGATGAAGGTAATCATATTTTTAGTATGTGACAATAAGAGAAACTTTACTTTGTTTGGGGAATCTGATGTTACAATTGATTTTTGAATTTACAGACCTTTTAGAGAAATTATGGATAGAGGTATTTTGGATAACTATAAAGGTTGGAATGAATTAAGTTGAACTTTGGATAGTATTGTTTAAGGTTAAAACATTTCTGAAGAATATTTTTGGAATATTATAATACTATACTTTTAGGAAAAGGACAACCTGCAGGTTGGGGGATAACCCGTCGCGTTAGACAAAGATACAGGAATCGAACCCACAACCATAGTGCGACAGGCCTTTATTACCTACCACTAGCCTACAGGAAGTCCCTGGTTATTACAAAATAGTTTTCCTAATCTAAATGGTATGTGTTAATATTTGGAACCTTATACAATTAGGATAAATAGAATATTTTTGAGTTCTGTTACCATTTGGAGTGAAAGATGGGTTCGTGGTAAAAATTTATTAAAGAATGAAAGCCTACATGACAAGTAAGTATATTTCCTTACGTTCTTAGTGAATCTCTTAAATAAATTCCTTAACTTTATGAAATGTAACTTAAAACAAAAATGTTATCGGTTAACTTTTCCAACTGGGGATTCAATGACCGTTTAACCAATCACAAGTTTGTGATTTTCTTATGGTTAACTTTCTCCTAATCCTATTTTCTACAACTCTCCATCAGACCATGATGGTTTATTTTCGTCCATATCCATATTTTCATAAAATCTTAGTATGGGCTATCTCGGGTGACCTTTGTACCACTCTTTCTTTCTTTTAATGTTATATTTTTATTAACCCTCTTTCCGATGTGGGTTTTCCACAAAGGTATTTTCTATTTTCAACCTTTTATTTTCAAAGAAAAATTTCAAATTGCGAGGATGCAATTTATTGAAGGAGGGGAGAATGTAACACCCCGAGCTTCCACGATATGATTCTATTTCAATAATGTAATAGTTTGCATTGTACGCAAGTTCGAGCTTCTAACGCACCGCGACCAATCAAAATAGCCATTATGAATAGTAATACCCACTTTTTGAAATTATATATATTTTATATTTAAAAATGGACTTCATTTGTGGATTTGGAATATCAAAATTAGCCTATGTTCAATTTTAGGTATTTTTCTGAGAACATCCAATTTTTTATGAATAGTGAAAAATATTTAAAAAATAACTTTTTTAATCAAAATAATTTATAGTGATAAATTATACTATTGAGTGGTTTTAAAGTATAATTAGAATATAATTTTACCATTTTATCCAATGGTGTTCATTAGAATTAATTTCACTTTGAAATTAGACCTAAACAATTGTCAATCTTTTGATATATATTGTTTCTTAAAAACACGTTATTTGTTGTGACAGCGGGAATTAATTATAAAATTAATTAATGAAACTTATATCTTTTGAATTTTTTAAAATAGATATTATTTTTGAATTCGGATTTTCAATTATAGCTTAGGGTGAAATTTTGGCATTGTTCTGAAAAATTTTAATTTTTGATGAATAGTGAAACCACTAAGTGGTAGTTAAAAAACTAATTTTCTGTTTAAATGAAATTTTACCACCTCTTTGATTTTAATTTCAAAAATACGATATACATGGTTGTCATTAGGATGTAAAATTTGGTTCAATGGGATTAAAATAATTTTTTAGTTAATAGTAACTTTTAAGTTTAATTAATCGCGATAAAGGTAATTGGTGAAATTTAAGGTAAAAATGATATTATAAAAATATGAAAATAGCTTTACACTTGTCCTGCCCATATTGGATGAGTCATGGCCGACCAAGACAATCCATGGGTCAACTTGGGGACCCCATGGAGCCACTTGGGTAAGAAAATGACATTAATAACTTTTTATTTAAAGTAAAAATAAAATTGGCACAAACATGTGTTGTTTTACTAAAACAATTATTACATGGGGTTATATAAGTTAATTTTTTTACTATAAATATTAATTGGAAATCTAAAAATATTTCCTACATCATGGTAATTTTTTTTATAATTTTTAGACATTAAATAAATTAAATTTTTTATGATAGAATGATGATGCAGCGATTACCTCATTAATTAACGATTTAAATAAAATAAAAAGATAACATAAAATCCAAGACTTAAACTTTTCAAAAACCTATTGGATGAGTATATTTCTAATCCTTATCACCTTATCCTCTAAATATATCATTGTGGGACCTTTGGAATTCTAAAATCATTTCATAATAAAGTAACAATTCAATCCTTCCAAGAGTGTCCCTCCTCTCCTCTTATAAAAGGACCCTACCACTACCACCTTATTCACACCATCAAAGCCATTTGGCTCAGCCAAACTCTGACCAAATACTCTCTCAACTACCCTCTATTACTCCTAGAAGCCTCACTTTGGGCAGAAGTTTTCCCAAGGAAGCCTTTGGCTCAAATCAAAAAGAGTTACCTGATTTTTAGGTAATGTCTTCTCTTGTGTTCTTTTGTTTTATTTTGCTTCTCCAACCCCATAAAATCACTTTATTATTTTATTTTGTAACAAAACCAGTATCCTAAATATACTTTGATGTTTTTATGAGAAGTATTTTATTTACACTTACACACACCTTCGTCTAATGGTTAAATAACATACTGTTTATGTGGGTGGTGAATTACTGCCTCACGAAACGATGATTGTTCAATCTTCTTTTAACACCTCTCATGGTGGCGATTATGAGGACACTTTTTTTTATAAATTATATATATCATTTGTTTTTTTTCCTTATTTTTCATTTATGTCATAACTTTATGATTTCCATTATGGGTAAACGTGATAATTTCATTTTAGGAAGTGCGGACTACCGCCCCCTCAAAGTGATTTGAATCGTTAATGCCATATGTGGGATGTATAAAGGATGGAGTAAATGGTATTATAAATTATATTATGCTGGAATTATAGTATACCTTTATATAATTATAATTTCATTCCATTAAATATGAAATATAAATGAAAGTAGCATTCATGCGTATGTACGGCTTACCGTCTCCATGAACGGTGCATTTCATTTCCTACCTCTAAATGTTATGTAATATTATAAATGAATGTATATACTGGATATATATGATATATATTATATCTACATCATGAATATAATTCTGGATATAATGGATATTTTACCACATGAACAACGTGTAATTATAAGAAGTTTATTTTTGACTCAAGTACCTAAGATCGACAAAACGACCGTTATTAACTTAAATAATTACATAATGTTCATAACATTGTAATAAGTGATATAAAAGGAATAATGAACATGAAAAAGGTTCTTAAGCAAGTAGAAATTAACTATAGTTTATTATTCAGGAGGTTAAAGAACTATCGAGTCAAGTCGAACATGAGGTAAGGGAACTTCTTAACCCAATTTCCATTCTTTGGGTTAATCTCCTACATTCAAATTATGTCATGATATTATTATGTCCTATCTGGTATTTATACTTTCTTTATGTGTAAATATAGTGAATACACATAATAGATCTGTTTTATTTAAAAAATGATCTTTGTAATGGACTTCGTCTCAATCTCCTTTCATTGAGGCATATTTTGTTTTATACACAACTTTTGTTTTATACGGTGTATAAACCCCTTTGACTTTTATGTTTTTTTCAAAAGGAATATTTTTATACAAAGCGTTTTACTAAACAACAAAATGGAATGTTTTTTTGTCATACGTATGCAGCGACAATGACTTCTCCGCCGCCGTGACCATTATTTGAGTTTCGGCGTCCTCTACAAGCCACAACTTTTTTTAAATGAAAAATAAATACAAAGTTTTAATTTTACTTTATTTTGGTATTGAAAATGGTTTTGAAAGTGTTTTTATTCTATCAATGTGTTGTATTGATATCTTGTGATTGAAATGTGGAAATGTTATGTTTCCTTTATGCATGTTTTATGTGATACAATTATGTTATGGTTTATGATATGTTTAAACCTATTCATATGAGGAATGCATTGGACTTAATAAGTGACAGGTGGAGCCTGCTATAGCTCCTCGATGCATCGGCAGGTATCATGATACAAACTAGTGTCTTGGCACGAGGCCTTGAAAAAATCTTATTTTTAGTCTTGGCACGAGGCCTTGGCTACATGGTTATGATATTCTGGCATTATGCATTCCATCATTATGAAAGTGGTTATTGATATTGCATGTGATTATTCGACCAGTAGAATATCCATGTGAATAAGTACATGGCATTATCTCATTTTACTTTTTCCATATTATGTTGAAGTTCAAGTTTAAAAGGCTTTTGTTTTAGTCATACATTGCCTTAAATGTTTATGTTTATTTATTAAAGCTTCCGCTATATTGTTATCCTTACTGAGCATCTGAGCTCACCTCTTTCAATGTCTTATTTTTTCCAAGATGTGAAGAAATATTTTATGACTGACCTACAGGGATAGTCTGAAGGGGATAGAAGTGTGGACTATGGAGACTATGTTATTGTGATTTTCACTTTATGATGTAATGTAACATTTAGGAATGTATCTAGTGTTTCCAAGGATACTAAACTAATCGGTCTTTCGAGACATGATCTTTTGTGATCATACCAATGTTTCGCAATAATGCACCGACTTTGGGTAACTGGGGTCGGGGCGTTACAGCATCAGCACCCAAATCAGGTATAGGAGGAGGATCCACAGGTGGCTTGACTAGAAGAACAACTGCGAGATCAAGTCCTGCCACCTTAAGAACATGATTTTAACATCCTTCAGGGTGTGTGACTCAAGGATGTCGTGGTATCATAATTCTACAATTTAAAACAAATGTCTCAGTAAAAATTCAAGCAATTTAGATGATTTAATTTAAGAAACTTGGATAGGTTATACTTCCTTCCTATATGAACATACACGCCTCTCTTTTTCCATCAAAACCCACGACTTGGTGTTGGAACTGACCATAACACACCATAATAATGTATAAAACCCCATTACTCACTAATAAGGCTCGATTTTGGTAAAGTATCTAGCTTAGGAATGAAAAAGATGCTTTTTCTCAGGTTGTAAATCATTTCCAGTTTGAAAAAATTATTATTCAAACATTTAAAGTGTTTGTGTTATCTCAATCCAATTATATGTCATTTTCCAGCTCATAAGGTACTATACACATTATGAACCAAAATTTGACACACAATTAGATGTCATCTACATTTAAATTTTTCTTATCCATGTGATTATACAGTTTCTCAATTGGTTGAGCTAGCTGGAATTCCATTATCCTATCCATAAGGGCACATATACCTTATGAGTTAGAGAGTAGAAACCACTAAACTCACACCATAGATCTATCAAAATCATGTATGAAATATCAGAACAGTGGTATATATATATATAATAAGAGACTAAAATATGCAATATGCAATTCTTGCAAAAAAAATTACACATGGAATGGAAAAATGCATAGCCTATTCATATTGTGCCTATCGTGATGCATGTTCTAATATATAACCCTCACTTCATCGGTCTAGACATTAAATCATAATTTTAATATTATCAATATTAATAACATCACAAGTTGTTTGAAACACCCAATGTTGAAATGATATCAATAGTATAAATGGAATCAATAATAATAATAATTAAAAAAACTTGGCTCTTACCCTATACGTGGGTTCGAGATTCCAAAGCATGACTTATATCCTTGTTCTAAGAATTCCCAAACTCTAATATTTTATCACCAAAAAGTAATGCAATAAAGGAAAACCTCTTATGATACCACTATGTGACATCCCGAGCCTAGATGCCACTTAACCTATTCTCAATAAAGATTGGCCATTTGACCCCTGGAAATATTCCCATATGCTAGTGGATACTGACTTGCATCGGGGGTGTGAAGGTAAATCAATAGGTAGAATATACCCCCATGTCAGAGTAAACAATGGATGCAAAAAAATATACAGTAACATAAACATAACCAAACAGAAAGATACAACAAACAATAGATATTTAAATTGATACAATGAAATTATAAATAACTAAGTAACATAGAAAAATCCACGTAGGAAGTGTTAGATACAAACATGCATGCATGAAATCCTAGTACAATAGAAAATAGATCGGGTAATAGCAATGCTAAAAAAAAGTGAAAAATAGAACAAAATACAAAAGCTACTCCATAAAATCTCAATCGTAATCCTAAACCTCTTCTCCTTAGTTCCAACTAATAAATAAGAATCAACAGCCTGAAGAGTGGTTTCCCCCTATCAATACATTTAGGAAAACTATCTTCTTGGGTACTGAAGACAGGCCAAGTAGGGTGTGAGATAAAAATCTCAATATGCCACCACCAACAATGTCTACGTGTAATCCGAGTAGGGACTCGCAAATAAAAATTTTACAGATAATAGTAGGAAAGTAAAATAATGAAGAAATAAATAATTAACATCCCACTCATGTTCCAAAAGGACATCTAGGGGGTCTACCAGCTTCAGATCAAAGTTGGTATGTTTGAAAAGTCACTATGTATATATATATAGAGGTTCCCACTAGAAAGAGGTAAGCATGCCTCTTGTACTTACATATTTATATATATATAGGTTATCACTAGAACAAGGTAATCATGACTCTCTTCCATACCCATATTCCATAGCTGAAATGGCGTAAGAGTGCCTCCCACCCATGTAGAGACTATAACTAGCACGGGGTGAGCCTGCCTCTCGTCTGTACATTTATGAAGGTTATAACAAGAATGTGGTAAGAATGCCTCTCATCCATACATACATCTCAAACCTAGAATGAGGTATGAATTAATACCACCCATACATTTAAATAATATCTCATAAGCATTTTATTGGCATAACTATTCAAATCTTATATCATAAGGAAAACTATCTTACATTATTTCATTTCAAACAAACAAGCCATTTCATTTAATGCATTTATAATAAATCACATCAAGGCAAAGGTCATGTCATCCCTTGAAACCATTCTATAAAAACCATTTCAATTTTAGGTTCTTATCTATCTTATCCTATACAACCCACAAGATCAACCATCCGATATACCTAACATGGAAAATTCACTTCTAGGAAAGGTGTCAAGGCCAAGAGTCAAAATAAAATAATCAAGTGCCCATTTAAGAAATTCCAATTCAAAAAGGTCTAGTCCCCATTGAGGCACCTTGGTATACATAAAATACACATGGGACAATGGTCAATTAAATTTAAAACCAATCTGGGGGATATGATCCATAATTTTACATTTTGTTTGATTGGCTAAAAATTGAGCAATTTGGTGGGCACACCCCTTGGGTGTCAATATTGAGAAAGGGTGATCTCTAAACCCCTAACCCAAACCCAATTAACTAATATCAAGGTTCTAGGTCCATTTATGCATGATATAACCAATGCAATTAGGAAGCTCATCAACGGTTGACATAGGGAACAATGAGAATAAATATGAAACGACCAAAACTCAAATGAAAAAAATGCATGATTTCCTACATGAGGGCTGTATATTAAGCCTTGATTGACATCGAATTTAAATTAAAAGAAGTTTTTAAGAGATCTGGGTTTTATTTCAACACCCTAAAAATAGGGTGAATGATCTTGTATCTAAATATCACAATATATGGAGAAATTTACCAAGGAGGAGTAAGTGAGGTTAGCCTTACCTTGGGATATATGAGGCTTTGTTCGGATCGAAGATCGATCTCAAAATATAGGATTTATCATGAAATAAAGTAGGAGGAGGGTTTGATCTTCAAGGGGAGAAAAGGGATGTTCTGTCTATTGGAGGGTGAAGAAGAGATAAATAACAACTTAAGTTGTAGGGAGGGGAAAATTTTCATTTTTTCAAAAAATTGGTCTTGCAAGGTTTATAAGCATGACTTTCCAAACTATACAAAAATCAAGTTGTAAGGATTGGTACACTATTTGTAGTAGGCTTCAAAAATGTGCGCCTAGTCTGCACGGTTGTAGACAAACTATGCGGACTTACCGGTGCCCCTACCTACAACTGCACGGTTTCCTCTAACTGTATGACCCAACCTTTAGCCAATTTTCTAGACATACAGGCTCTAAAAGAACCCCAAAAACTCTTGGATCCTTTTCTAAGATGTTACATGCATTTACCAAGATTAAAATAAATATTCAAAAATAAAAAACACTGATCTATACCTTGGTCAAAATTTGGGTTATTACAGCACCAGTGGAAATATTAGAAACAACTAGAATTTTTCTTGAAACAAATGCACAATGAGGTTACTATATCTTTCAAATGGATCTTAAATTAGTATTATTTAATGGTGATATTTATGAGTAAGTTCATATCAAACAACCTTGTTTATTTTTTGTTGGGAAAGATGAATGTTTTGTGTGCAAATGGGAAAAGGATTTGTATAGATTAAATCCATTTCTAGGGGAATAGTATTACAAATTGGATACATGATTATGGAAATTGAATTTCAAGAAAGTAACAGTGGATAAAAATATTTTCATTAGATAAAATCAAGATTATTACATCATCATAATTGTTTATATTTATGACACTAACTTTGATGAATATAATGAAATAAGTTTTGAAATATTTTCTAAAGAGACAAAAACTAATTTCTAAAAGTTCATGCTAGGATAAATGAAATACTTTATTGGGTTACAAATTTTCTAGAAGGAGAAATAATTTTTTATTTTTCACTAAAAAAATTCTAAGTAACTACATAATAGGTATGGTATGGAAAACTAAAAATATATTTCCTCACTAATTTCAGTGAGAAGAAATTTTTCTAAAGACACAGAAGGAAAAAAAGTTGATCAGAAAGAATTCAGAAAGCTAATTGAAAATTTGTTGTATTTGACTACCTCAAGACCCGAAATTATTTTTTTTGTTACCTTATATTAAATATTTTATATTTATCCGAAAGAATCACATTTTATTACTGGAAAAATATTTCTCAGATACATCAAAGGAACAACCAATTTCAGAATCAGGTATGACAGCTCATAAAATGTTGACTTATTTGGGTATTCAGATGCTAATTGGGGGAAGGAAATTTTGATGATAGAATATCTACATCTCATAGAGTATTATTTTTGGGAAATAATTGTGTTATTTGGAATTCAAATAAATATAATTTAGTAAATCTCAGTATAAATGAAACTATGTATATTCCTGCCACTCAAGTTGCTCCTCAAATTATGTAGATGAAAACTCAATTAGAAGACTTACTTATTGAAGTGACGTTACCCTTTCTATTAGGCTGTGAAAATCTAAGTATAATAAATATCACCAAGAATCTATTTCAACATTCTCATTAAAAACACGTTGATATCAAATATTTTTTTATCAAAGAGAATATAGAGAATAATTAATTGAAGCTGGAGTATATTGCAACATCAAAACAAGTTTCAAAATTTTTCATAAAACCATTACCCAAGGAATATTTTTTGAAATTGAGGTTGATCATGGGTTTACATCCAATGTTTCAACAAGTTTGAGTTATGTGTTTCTATCCCCTTTCTCATATTGAATTTAGATAGTGTTTTCAAGGGGGAGAATTTAATTGTTTAAAAAATATATCCTTTTGAATGCATAAAGAGAGAGTTATGGGTAGGTTTTGAATTCATCATTATATTGTGAGTGATCTATTCTAATTCTTTTTGGAGTGTGTATAGGAAATAATTTTTTTTTATATTCCAGTAATGTTAAAGAGATGAAAAAGAAAATCAAAGGAAGAAAAATGAAGAAGTTTTTCATAATCACTAATTTTAGACAATATGTTTTTTCTATCAATGATTCTTGTTTCCTATAATGATTTAGCTCACATAGGGTTAGACGTGTTGTAATTTGTTTTCAAATAATTTTTAGAATAAAGGAAAAGTCACATCTCTTTTTATTTTGTGAATTTCAAATAAACCATTGTATTTAGAATAATTGGAATCACAATGCTTGAAAAGGTCCATCATATTCAGGAGATGCAAGATTTCATTGTTTTTATGATCACTACTTTTGGAAAACATGGTTTTTATATAAATGATTCTTGTTTCCTATAATGAGTTAGCTTAAATAGGCTCAGAATTATTGATAGGTAATCCATTGCTTGATGAAACAAATTTCAGTGATTTATGAAACTTGTTTGATAATAAAATTCAAAGGGGGAGATTTTTTGGACCAAGATAACGAGGTAGACAATTGTATTTAAAGTGTTTTATTTTGTTGCCAAAGATGTTTTATAACAATGTATGGTGATTGCTGATAGGAAGAAAAATGAAGAATGTTCTCACAATCACTAATTTTGGAAAGCATTATTCTTGTTTTCTACAATATGCAAGCTCATGTAGGCTTAGAATTGTTTATAGGTAATCCATTTCATGAGGATATAAAGTTCAGTGATTTATAAAACCTTGTTGACAACAAAATTCTAAGGGGGTGATTTTTAGTACCAATATTATGAGGAAATTGATTGTATTTAAAGTGTTTTCTTTTATTGTCAAATAATTTTTAGAATAATGGAAAAATCACATCACTTTTTATTTGGTGAATTTCAAATTGGGCATCATATTTAGAATAATTGTACTCACAATGATTGAAAAGATCCATTGTATTCAGGATATGCTGAACAAAAAGTCTCATTAGATTCACACTGAATCTGGAATGAAAAGATAAGCCATATTGATAATTCATCTTGCAAAAAATGAGTGGTCATCATATTCATTTTTGAATTTAGTATGGAAGAAGTGATCATAATCGAAGTTTGTATGACTATGATAAATTAGATGTGAAGATTATTATCTAATAGTGGATTTCTCATAAATCATAAGTTTGTGGTTGAACTTATCATGCAATCTTGATGAAATAAAGGGGGAGAGAAAGAAAAGTTGTCAATCGTATTTTGATTGATCAGATCTGATTGAAAAGAAGAAAAAGGTTCTAAAGATTGTATTCAGTCTAATCATGTTATGGTCAATTGTTTTCTAAACAATAATATTGAAGATTAATTGAAAATAAGGATACTGCTAAAGTCACTATAGTAGTCGGTCGTCATCGTATTTAGAAGATAAATAAGATTCTAATTAGACTCGGTGTGATATTGTATTTATAAAAAAAATTGTTTGAGATCTGATGAATGCAAATAAAAGAAAATATTGGAGTGGCCATTATCGAAAGGAATTTCATATCTTAATCAACAATGTAGTCAACCATTTAAAACGGGTTGGATTAATTTGTTTATGTTTTAAATGGGTTAAGATAAGAGCTAAAAAATAGGTCTTTTTTCTATGGGAAAATCATATTTAGAAATCAGATCTAGAATAGCGATTGAAAATAAAGTTGAAGGAAAAGCTAAAGATGATATAAGATTCGAGAATGATTGAGAATAGTTGTGAAGATTTGACGAGGTCAAGATTTAACCTAAATTGTAAGAAACGTGAAAATTTAGAAAATTTGGGTGAATGGGAAAGTTTTTGAGATTCACACCAAAACCATATTTAGGTCACCTATAAAAGGGAGAAGTTCTTTGTGATTTCACTAATCATTGACACAAATGTACTATTCATAGATAGGATAGAAGATCCGACTTTCTAGGGAGAGAAAGAGTTTTCAATATTAAGATTTGTTGAAGAAGTTTTTATGGAGAGAAGTGAAAGGAGAAGTGATAATATCATGAAATTGCATTAACTGATCATCATATTCAGTGATCATCATATTAAGTTGTCGATCATATTCGGCTTGTCATTGTATTCAGATGATCATTGTGTTGGGATAGATTAATCAGATTAGGGGTTTCCATATTTGGACTTCTGGACTAAGGAAGGAAGTGTTTTGAATTTTATTGATCTTATTCTGATAGAGTTATATCCGTCAGATTGGGAAACCGGATTTGAAGATCGGAATTGAAGAATTGGGGTGGGAATATTGGATTGAGAAATCTGACTGAGTTTTCATTATGAATTCAAGGAGGTTCTTACCAGCTTATGGGTAGGAATGTGAATTTTTTCAATTTAATTCACCTGTGAAAATTTAAAAGAAGAACATGTAACTTGTCCTTTTATATGCATATTGAATTACCCTATTTGGGCTAAAAGGATGCACACACACTTTTGGATTCTCTTTGGAGTTCTGCAAAAGTGAAAGGGTATACCCTACTCATTGTATTTAAAGGATTTATTTCTAGTGGATATGATGATATTGAATCACTTCCAAACCATACTAAGGATGAATCCATTCCTATTGAATAGTGAATATTATAAATTCCCGTGCTCTTATGGATGTGTGTTTTAATTATTTTCATCAAGAATTAAAATATTTAAGAGGATTATAATGTTGTTACATGGAAACATAAAGGAAAAAGTATCATTAATTCACCCCTCCCCCTATCATTGATACAATTACACTAACTAAGAAATCTCAACTAGAATGAGTAACTTTCCTATCTTACAAAAACTTTAAAAAGAGAATTATCAAGATGTTAGAAACTTTCTAATAAAAAATAAATTTGAATGTTTGGAAGAAGTTTGTGGAAGATGTGACCAATATGGTTATCATGATGAAAGATATATGACACTGCTTCCAGAATAAGATTCTTATGATAGAAAAGAAAAGAAAGTTGAAAAGAAGAAAGTTAATGAAAGAGCTTTTGTTATTGAAACAACTTTGAAATAATGTAAAAGGAACAAAACATGGATACTTGATAATGATTTCTATTCACATATTATAGGTGATATAAAACTCTTGAAACATGTTGAAATTCATGATGGAGGAGTCGTTACTTTTATTAGTGATAGTTCCCTAAAATCAGAATAATCGAAATAGATGAGATTGATGATGAAAAGTTGAAATCTAAGGAATTTTTATTTTTTGACTGGCTAAAACGTAACTTACATAGTGTAATTAAAATTTGTGATGTAAAAGATGGAAAATTTATTACATAAGGAGATAGAACCAGTGGGAATCTCTTTCAAATAGAAAAATTCAACAAATCCTATTACTTGAGTGAAAAATATGAAAAAAATAATTATTGTACTGAATACATGGCCACCCAGGGTAGAAAAACACGATTAAACTTTATAAAGTTTATGCTATCTAAAATTTTCCAAAAATTGAAAAGAATAGATGAATGTGTTTGAATTACTTTCCAAAAAGTAAATATGACTAACAAAAGTCATAAGCTAATTTAGATTCAATCTATCATACAACCTAAGCCTATTCATTCTGATTTATATGGTCTGATTTTACATCAATAAAAAAATAGATTTATACTTTATCACTTTTATTTATGATATCACTCCAATGAAAAACAAAATGTTTATGAAGTACATGTCTGAGGCTATTAAAATGTTCAAATTATTTAGAAAATATGTTGAAATATAAATGGGGGTTCTATAAAGAAGTTGAGATTAGATAATGGTGTTGAATTCAAAAACATTAATTTTTAAACATATATGATAAATCATGGTATCAAACATTAGTATAGTTATCCTAATACTCTAGAAAAATGGGGTAGTAGAAAGAAATGATATAAGTTTGGTGGAAATGGGAATAAGTATTTAATCAAAATAAAAACATTCAAAATTCTGTCTGAGAGAAGCTACTAGTACTATTGTATATGTTCAGAATAGATGCTTGTTGAGACGAAAAACTAACATGACTCCTTTTGAATTGTGGTATAACAAAAAAACATCATTGAAATGCTTAAATTTTTTTGGAAGTCTATCTTTTCTCAAAATAAAAAAAAAACCAGATTTGGGAATGTTTGATAAGAAAGCAAAGGATTTAAATTTTATGGGTTATC
The DNA here is from genome assembly GCA_963277665.1 of Viscum album. Taxonomy (NCBI): domain Eukaryota; kingdom Viridiplantae; phylum Streptophyta; class Magnoliopsida; order Santalales; family Viscaceae; genus Viscum; species Viscum album. Next base: position 1,570,937,158 of record OY728133.1, on the reverse strand, counting down.
AACCAAATTGAAGAAGTTAAAAATGTTGGAACAAAAATTTACAAAAGTTGGTGGACTCATATGATCTAAAGGTAATTAAAAAAAATCCTTAAAAAAGTTGTTGAATCCGAAAACATTGTTGGAAATAGGAAGGCTCCAGTTTAGACAAGAAGAATATTGATATTAGAAAATCAAGCATAACTTATCCTAAAAGTTAAACCGAAATTAGTTTCAGAGGATATTAAACATAAAGAATGGGTGAATGCTATGAATGAATAGTAGGATCATATCGAGGATAATGAAACATGGGAACTAGTTTCATGGATAGAAAATCAAAATGTTATTAAAACCAAGTGGGTTTACAAAAACAAGTTAAATGAACATAAATAAGTTTCAAGAAACAAATCTATAATTGTTTTTACAGGATATTCATATATGGAAGGTGTGGATTTTGAAGATTTTTTTGTCCAAGTTTCAGGATTAGAATCTATTAAAATGTTTCTTTCAGTGGTCGACCATCAGAATTACAAAGTTTATCATATGGATGTAAATACATCTTTCTTAAATGGTGAGATCTTGAAAGAAGTTTACATTGAACAACCTTGTGGGTTTCTAATTAATGAGGATTAAATCAATGTTTTTAAATTGAAGAAATATTTCTATCGAATGAAACAAGATTCACATGCTTGATATTATAAACATGAAAATTGTTTGATAATGTTGAAATTTTCTAAAGGAAAATTTTATAAAAACATATAAGTGAAAGATGTTGGCTTCAATGATCAAATTGTAATTGTTTATGTGTATGATATAATTTTTCTCTAGGTATAGAGAAGATGTTTGAAAACCATTTTATGACGAAATGCAGAAGAATTTTTAAATGTCAATGTTGGGGGAATTGTCATTATTCTTTAGCTTACAAGGTCAAAAAAATAAAAAAAAATATTTTTATCTCAAGAAAAATATTCCAAGAGTTTGTTAATGAAGTTTGGTATAGTATAATCCAAATAAGTTTCAAATCCTATTTTAGCGATCATGATGTTGATTAAAGATGAATTTGAAATAAGTGTGAATAAGAAAGACTTTAAAAACTGATAGGAAGTATTATTTAACTTATAGACTTAAGTCATGATATTGATTATATTATGAATTTGTGTTATAGGTATCAAAGTAATCTAAAGGAATCACATATGTTTGAAACAGAAATAATTTTTAGATATTTCAAAGGAACAAATTCACATGGGTTATTATCAAAAATAAACAAAGAGATGATGTTTCATGGTTATACTGATAGCGATTGGGATGGATATTGTAATGATATAAAATCAACCTCATGAGGAATATTTTCCTTGGATAAATGTTGTATGAGTTGGAATATTAAGAAACAATTTTTAGTAACTTTGATCCTGGATGAATTTGAATATGTTGTAGCTACTCAAGATTGTACTAAATTTTGTAGATGAATGATCAGCTAGAACGTTTGAAAGTAAATGTTTCTAAACCATTAAAGATACTTTGTGATAAGTTTATTGTATTTATATTAAAATAATCATGTATAACATTCAAGATTGAAAAACAGTGATATGAAGTTTCACATTATAAAATAGAAAGTTATTGTTAGAGATGTTTTTCTAGAATATATTTCAACAAAGTATAAGATTTCTAATATCTGTATAAAATAAATTCCAAAAGAAAGTTTTATGGAATTGACGGTACAAATTCATTTTTATCCTCCTCCCATGTCTTCCTAAACCTCATAAAGAAAATCCCCCACCATGCTTTGGATTATGTTGACAATGGGGGAGAGAAAGTAACAAATTTATACTTTTTAATAATCTTTTACTTATCTTTATTAAATGAATATGATGCTCTGGTTATTATAAAATGGGGGAGAGAAAAAGAAAAGTGAGAGAAAAAGAAAAGTGAGGAGGGTTTATCTTTACATTGCCACAAAATTTTCTTACCAATAAGGGATGAAATTCCTTTAAAATCATCACTTTATCAAGTAGTGTGGTGTTAAGACAATCTCATTTGAAAAATTATATGTTTCGATAAAATAAAAAAATTGTGAGTTTTTTTAAAAGTTTAGTTTTGGAAAATTTCTAAGATCTTGAAAAGTTGTTAAAAAGGTTTTCAACGAATCCAAATGGAGAGATTGAATAAACATTATGATGAATCTCTTTAAAAAAGTTTTTGTATTTATTGAAAACTAACCATTTTTATATAAGAATGTTTTTGGTTTCGAGGAATTAGATTTGGTCCATCGTAATGAGATTTTGTAACAAATTTGAAAGTTTATAAAAGAATCAAACCCATCTACAACGTATTTAGATCATTAAATCCAAAATAATCGAAGGTATAAATTATTGTTTGTTGGAATCTCTCCTTTATCACAATCATATAAAGAAATAGTTGAGTGAAGAAGTTGTATTGTTTCTAAAGAGGTTTTTTGAAGAAAGTGAAGTTCGGAGTTAGCAATTTTTCATACTTTCTAACCAAATAAAAAGATTATTTTTTGACCAAGGAGTTCCCAAAAATCATAAAAACATTCATGATAAAATATTTATAATAGATGAGGGAGTGGTTTGAAGAAATTCAGAATTATAGAATAAAGAATTACATTGCAATGAGAAATTCTATCATAATGATAATTTTATTGTAATGGTGATTAAATCATTTTGAAGAAATCCATCCAAGGTATAATGTTTCAATAGATCAAATCTAGAAGTTAGAATGTTTGAAGTTGATGAAGTTTGAATAATTTTGGAGATGAAGTGTGGAGATTCTATCGTAATAAGATTTCCATCATAATGATATTTCCATCGAAATGGGAATTTCCATCAAAATGGAAATTTCCATCGAAATGGGAATTTCCTTCACAATAGAAATTTCATTGTAATTGGATTTCCATCATAATGGGAAATAAATTGTATTAAAGTGATCAGGATATTAAAATTGGATTCACTAAGAATGAAAAAAATCAAATTCACTAATAATGAAACAGAATTCATATTCACTGAGAAATAAATAGAATTCTGATTCACTAAGAAAGAAATAGAATTCAAATTCACTAAGAATGAAACAGAATTTATATTCACTGAGAAAGAAATGGAAATGGGATTCACTGACAAAAAAATAGAAATCATATAGTGTTGATTATGAATAAGACTCAAAAATAAAATTCCAAAAGATTTATGAGGAGTTTAAGAGGTCAAACTTAAAATTCAATTTTGCATAAATCTTAGTGAAATCTAAAGAGGTTTGAAGAAGTCAAAATTAATTTTTAAATGCTAGAGTTTTTAGAGATTTTGGAATTTGAGTAAATGGGGAAGGTTTTAAATTTTTCCACTTTTTTCATATGAGTTTCTTATAAGTACTCGCTCAGATCATTCATTCATTGGAACTTTCATGAAATCGGAAAAGGTGGAGCACTGAAGAAATCAAGTGAGATTCATTATCGGCCAGAGATTTCATTAGAAGGATGAGACAATAGAACTATTTTTCACTAGATGGAGCATGATAATATTGAGTAATATCATATTTAGACAATCAGATTGATTCAATTGGACTGAGTTACATCATATTGAGTATTTTAATATTGTTTTATTTTTACATATTGAGAATGGATTATTCATATTAATCCCATAACATTGAGAGAATCAGATACTGGCTCATTGTATAAAGAGAATAAAATCCAGACTCATTATATTAAGATAATTAGATCCAAACTCATCATATATAGGCAATCAGATCAGGACTGATTGTTTTAAGATAATCAGATCTGAACTGATAGTATTGAGAGAATTTGATCCATACTCATCCGATTGAGAAAAATGGATCTATCCAAATTGTACCGAGGATTCAGACTGGGCAATTGTGGAATAGTTTCAATAGATTCATTATTCTTTATTTTGAATAACTTATTATATAGGAAACCACTGTAACTAATGGTAGCCATTATTATAATTACTATGAAGAGATAGAAGGTGTCTAATGGGAGTTGGAACATGTTCTATTCACTTCTTTATAATAGTGGATTTCCAAAGAACCACGTGAGTGTCTATGGAAACAATGTAGGAACTCACACAGAGTATGAACCTTATAAACCTTGTATGCTTTACTTTCTTTCCTACTTTTTCATGAATGAGTGTTTACTAAAATTTGATAAGAAGATAAATATTAACTTGTTTCAAGGGTTAGGTTTCAAAAAACAATTAAACTAATAAAAATTGAACAACTCATTCACCCCCCCCCCTTCTTAGTTTTTATTCGATCCTTTGAAAATTTAGATCCCTAGGTAACCAGTTGACTTGGACCCCTTTTAGGAATAGGCATGCACATTGTAGGAACTTGGTTTGGAAAACCATGTTGTCAAACCGTGCACCTCATTAAAATCTATTTTTTACCATCCCCCCTCGGTATTTTAAGTGTTCTAAATTATTTATTCCTCCATTTATTCTCTAGAAACCCTATTGAAAAATTAAAATGACCAATGATTCCCAAGGATCAATATTGTACATTACAAGGCTATTTGGAGTGTCTTCAGGTGCAGATCAAATCTTGGGATAGGTCTAACGCTCCTCTATGTTCTCTTTCCCAGATAAGGGATTTTGGTTTCATTATTCTTCTTCTAAATCCCCAAACACCTCATTTTGTAGTGGATCTTATGTTGGTGCTTCAAATGATGTTTTAATTCGAGTTAAAGTCCCATGTTAAGCATGCAGTTGTATTTAGAAATGAGGTAGGTTTTCTACAAGTTATATCACATAGTCATGAAGTTGATTTGTGCATGTGTTGTTCACTAATAGAAATATGACCATTATCAACCACCATTGGCGATCACTAATGGATTTTACAGACTACCTTGAGACCACCAATGACAGTCACAATTGGCCCATCGGTGAAGGGCTTTAGTGACCGCCAACAGCGGTCACTGTAGATATTATATCGCACAGCATTCTGGCGGCCACTATTTCCTTGACCTATAGAGACAACCTTTATCAGTCACTATGATTAACAAAACTGACCACAAAGATACTGCTAAAATCAATCAATAAAGCCTCAAAAAATACAGAACTATTAGAGACCGCCATAGGCGGTTGCGAACCTGATTTTTTTTTAATTTAAAATTTTGCTTCCAAAATAGAAGAAATAGAGAAAACATCACAAAAAATTAAAATCCAAATAGTAAAAATACCAGAAACAAGAATGATCCTCAAAAATAATAAATGACCAACATACTTTTTCATATATCATGTGATCTAAAAATCTCCAATCCATTCCAATATTCTGTTTCAATAAACCTACAATTAGATACAAAAGAAACAACAAAACAAAGAAAATAAAAATTGGTCATATTTATTCAGTTAGTATATATATATATAGTAATCAAAACATTTTATATTTTATTACTTACAAAAATGAGTCCAAATCTAACATCAAATATTTTTTTACATCACTTATAGTGAAACAATGACTTTTAAAAGTAAATCAAGTTACCGTATACCGATCAATCCGAGAAATTTAGGCATTTGATCCATGTACTGATTCTTCATGTAGAATAAAAATGTCTTAAATATCAATTCCTTAATATTTCATGTCAATCAGTTCTCGTTTGGTTTGTTTTGACCCCTACACACATGATTTTCTCATTATTACAATAATGATAATAAATCTAAAAATGAACTTTTAATTGTACTGATCCATCCGTGCATCAAATTAACACATAGTTGATTTCAAAAAACCCCAAATGATTTGAGAAATGTTCTCTGAACTTTTCACATAAAATAGAAGTCATTTTTATTTTTTGACCCCTTCACAGGAGATGTGTCATTCTAATAATATTAAGCATTGTTACTTATTGTTTAAATTCATACTGAGCGACATGAGAATCTTATTGATGCAGTATTGATTCCTATATATCTAAAATGTCATGATGGTTGTTCTCCCATGACTTCATTGAAAACCAAGTGCATTAGGTTGGTATTGACATATTTTACATGATTTATCAGTTAACTCCTAATCCGAGGGGCAAACACCACTTTTAAACAATCTAAGAAATTCAGATATCTGATCCACATATTGATTCTTCCTAAATAATATAAATAATTTAAATATCATAGTCCTAATATTTAATGTCAATCAGTGCTTGTCTGGTTGGTTTTGACCCCTACACACATGATTTTATCATTATTACAACAATGATAATAAATCTGAAAATGAACATTTAATTGTGCTGATCAATCCATGCATTTGGTTGATGTATGGTTGATTTCAATAGACCACAAATGATTTGTAAAATTTTCTCCTAACTTTGTACATCAAATAGAAGTCTCTTTCAAGTTTTGACCCCTTCACGGGAGATGTGTCATTTTAATAACACTAAACAATTTTACTTATTATTTTCATTCATACCGAGAGACACATGTTCTATTTTGATGCATAGTTTAGATCAAGATGGTACTAGTGCTATTTTGATGCATAGTGTAGATTTCAAGATGGCACAATTGATTAAATTACACGCTTAATAGAAGATATTGAATAAATTAAATCTTTTATCTAAAAGTTTATAGACTCTAGAAAAAATAATATTACACACAAACAATTTTTTGAATGAATAAAAAAACCATGATTCCAAAGGGGAATTAAATCTATAATTTCTAAAAAGAAGTCATGAAGAGATCTCTCAAAATTGGACCTAAAAAGAATGTAATATCTTGGTTGATAATTATCTCCCAAACTTATTTCTCTCTCAATGGAGTTGTAGAGGTTTCAACTTATTCCCATGAATATTTTATCACTTTATTTGAATGGAATTAAACGTGTTGTATGTTTATAATGGGAGAAATAAGGAGATGAAAAGGTTTTCAGATTTGAATCGTAGATAAAAAGTTTCGATCATATAGGGATTTAATATTTTTTATCTTAAAAATTAATAAATTGAACATCCCACAAACCCAATCCCCATGGATGGACTCTTATAGACCCCACCTCCACCCTAAACACCCCCCCACCTCCCACTCCCCACCTGAATCCCCCCACTCCCCATGCACTTCCCCCCCCACCTAAATCCCCCCAACCCCCCTACCCCATGGAAAACCCCCACTCCCAACCCCCTAGATCCCCCACCTCCACACAACCCCCCCCCCAAATCCCCCCCTAGACAACCCCCACCCCACCTGAATCCCACCAACCCCCTAGACAGCACCGCCTACAGCCCCCACCAACCACCTCCACCCTTCCCCCTTGGAACACCTCCACTCCCAACACCATGTAGCCCCCACCCCCACCCTAAACTCCCCCAAAACCCCTGGACATCCCCCCTCCCTCCTCCAAACCCCCTGAATCCCCCACACACCTCCTAGATAGCCCACACCCCACCCCCAAAAATCCCCCTAGACACCCCCCCACCTGAACCCCCCAACACCATGGACAACACCCTCCCTTAGATTCCACCACCTACAGCCCCCACCTCCCACCTCCACCCCTCCCCCTTGGACAACCCAACTCCTGACACCCTTCAGCCCCTACCCCCATCCTGAACATCCCCCCAAACCCTCCCCCTTGGACTGCCCCCACACCCAATACCCTACAGCACAAACCCCCACCCTGAACACCCCCCCCAAACCCTCCCCCTTGAACATCCCCCCAACCCTCAGCACCCCCCTCCCAACTCCGTGGACAGCCCCCCCCCCCCCCCACAAACTCCTCCGGACATCCCCCCCTCCCCACCTAAATCCCCCCAACCCCCTAGATAACACCCCCTAGATAGCACCCATGTAGCCCCCACCTCCCACCTGCACCCCTCCCCCTTGGACAACCCCCACTCCCAACCCCCTATATCCCCCACCTCCACCCTGAACACCCCCCCCCCCCAAATCCCCCCGGAAATCCCCCCCACCCCACCTGAATCTCCCCAAACCCAGGGATAACACCCCTGAAGCCCCCACCTCCCACCTACACCCCTACCCCTTGGACAACCCCCACTCCCAACCCCTTTCATCCCCAACTCCACCCTGAACATCCCCCCCCAACTAGATAGACCCCTAGATATCCCCCTCACCCCACCTAAATCCCCCCACCCCCCTAGACAGCACCCCCATGTAGCCCCCACCTCTCACCTCCACCCATACATCTTGGACAGTCCCCACTCCCAACCCCCTGCAACCCCCTCCCAGAATAGCCCCTCTAACACCTCCCCCTTGGACTGCCCCCATCCCAACCCCCTGTAGCCCCCACACTCCCCCCCCCCCGGACACCCCCCCCCCCCAACAAAACTTCCCCCTGGACAGCCCCCCCTCCCCTGTATCACCCACCTCCACCCTACACCCCCCTACAACCCCTAGCTCTACCCTGAACCACCCTACAACCCCCACCTCCACCCTACAACATCATATCTTGCTCCCTAAAGTAGTATACACATGAACAGATGTTATGTTTCATCTTATCCTTGTTCTATAAAGGATCCCAAATAAAATAAAGTCCACTATATTGGCCTCTATGAAATCATTTTCCATCATCTACTTCTATAGACACAGCCTTCAGAACAAAAATATTTTCTTTGGAGTGAATCAGTATCAAACACCCTTTAGGTATCACTCACAAACAACATCAATATTTGATCCTTATCAACCTCTATCCATCTACATCTTTAAATTATACACTCTATATATATTCCTATCAATATTTGACTAGTTTTTAAGTCATATTACACACCAAAAACCAAGTGATAAATAAGACTTATAGATATGTGAAATAATTTTGTTGATAATCCAAACCCCATAACCCTCCCTCTAGATTCTACTAATATAATCATTTAAAATATGGGTTTTTTCTTTTCCAAATAATAACATGAAGAAACTTATACAAGTTTAATTATATTTTAAATAAAAAACCTCAATATACATTTGATAAGAATATAAAAACACCTTATCAACATTGTAGATGAGTTTAATATCATAAATAATTATCATGAATAATAAGCTTTATAAATTGTATTCGATTATACAAGATTATAGAACACAGGATCATGTAAATTATAGAATTAATCCATAATATAATTTTATAATTTCCACAAAATTTCTAATAATAATCCAAATACAACACCAACTTCAATATTTTCTATAAGAAATTCAACATGAATAACAAAACAAAGACCATATAAAAAATAAAATGAGGAGAAAGTGTAATTATTTTATGTTTTTTTCACCAATGGTTGCAAGGAACAATATTAGAAACCAATGAATTAGTTGATGAAATACATGATAAAATTATCAACTTTTCATTGTTCATCTTCATCATCCCTTGCAAACAAATACAACAATTCAAAAAAAGAAAACCTCATGAATAGATATGATGGTGTCTTACCTATAATGCTCAAGATGAGTGATTTTTATCACATGGGATGTTTGACATCACTTGATGACTATGAAGCCCATGGGAGATTGATTCTTGTGATGGAATGAGGCATTGTAAGTTCTTGAGTTTCAATAAGGGATGTTTATAACCTAGTATGGTTTTGCAGGGATTATTTGGTAGGTTGATATGCTTAAGAATATTGTGGTGAGTGAGACAGTTGGGCATCTCATAGATAGCCTTCCTATTCCATATATATTCAACATGGTTTCCCTAATAGGATTTCCCTAAATGTTATATAGTTTATAGAGGTTTGTGGATCCCAATACTCTTCTAATAGGGATTCTAAAAAATTATCTATCACAATAAATTATCCAATTACTGATCATACTCTTAAAATTAAAAAACATTGGAGTTTTTTTAAACATAAATTTTTCCAATCTCAAACAATTCTACATTTAAAGTATAAATAAATATATAAAATTAATTCGATAATAAATATTAAATAAACACACCTCATGAAAATGATGTGTCATCCGGGGCCATAGCTATTACCTCTATCTGGTGTGGCAGGGGCCTACAAAAAATAAAAATTATAAAGATTTTAATAATGAAAATAATAGAAAGTAAATAAATAAATTCAGTATAATATTTCAATGTATGATCCCTTTTACCATCACCATGACACATATATTCTGTTAGTGTTATAATCTCAGTGATCAGTTGTGCATTTACATCCTCGTAAGTGTGCAATTGTGCCTCGAAATCTGTCAGTTGTTGTGTCATCCCAGAAAAAATAGAACAAAAAAACATCAGTGTGTGATACTATAGAATGAGGAATCCTTGTACTAAACATAAAACTATTCCCATGACCATCACAACCAATAATGCGATGGAATATCTCATCCCGTCTCATGGGAAGATGTTGCTGGTCCTCTGGAAGTTGTGCTAACTCAGCTTCAAATTGAGCCTGTGTAATATTTAAATACACACACACACACAGATATATATATATATGTATATATATCTGTGTGTGTGTGTTTTTATATTTTTATATATAGATGCGTGTTTGTATTGGTAAGGAGTACAAGAACTTACTATAAGAGCTGCAACCTTTGGATCATTTCAATCACGAGTCCTCATCCACACTGACATTTTATTAGTCGGTGCATCTTTCTCCCGTAACTGTATACCAATAAAATATAAAAATATAACACAAAAACATACTAAATAATAAATTAAAAAATGAATAATAATTACATCATGTCAGATCCGAGACACATGATGAGTACCGAGCCAGTGAGGTGGTCCATGCAACATTTGATTCTCATAATGGCATGTTAACACCTCCTACATTCAACTAATTAAAATATCAAACAATTAAAATGTCACATTTCTTTAAAATATATATATAAAAATAAATATACTAACCACAATGGCCTTTATAGACCAATATGCAATTAATTCATGCCACTGATACGGGAGATCACATCTTGTGACTTTTTCCAGAATGTCTAGGGCAGCCACATTTGGTACCTAGTGCTCCCTCTAGACTCTCTCTTTATGATATTTTCCCATATTATGATATTTGGCCTCAAAAACTGGTAGAAACTCATCAGGGAACACTTTCATATTATTCTATTTAAAAAACTCACACATGTCAGTATTTTTCAAACATAGCGAAGAAACCAAAATGGTCATCTCACCTGAACATCCCTCCAAAGCTGATCTAATGTATCATAAGGGTAAGAAGCATATTCACATGTGGTCAATGGAAATCGATGTGGGTTTCATATGATATTAACCAACTAAAGAATAAATGTTTGGGTAGTCAGTCCCATAGGATGAAATTTCTTAGAAAATGAAACATCTATGGTCGTATTAGAATTACATGATGAAATTCCATGACCAGGGCCTCTTTTATGAGAGGAAGAAGCGGTCGAGTCTGATCCTATTGAAAAATATATATATATATAATTATAAAAGTTTTAATATATATATATATATATATATTTATTTATTTAAGGTTATTAATTACTTAAAAAATAAACACATTCACATTCAAACATACCTCGACCCTGAGATGTAGATGACTCTGCTGAATAATGTGGATTTGGTGACTATTCCTCAGACATGCCTGCAGTAATAGAAAACATTAGTAAAGGAAGGATTAATTTCATATTACAGTTCCTATATGTATAGTAATTCAGTGTTTTTTGTAATAAAAACTAAATATGGTTATTCATATAACTAAAAATATCTAAAAGATTGGATATATTTTAAAAGAAATAAAAAAATATCAATCCATACTCTTCATCGATGGTGTTCACTAAAAGGTTCACTAATGTTTTTATCTAGTGATTAAAATAAGGGTTTTATAATTATAGGTAAAATATTATGGGCTCCAGATTTCATTGATACATATTCGAGTAGTTTTTCTGTTAAAAATTTTATAGTTCTATATTATTTCCATTTATTGTTATTTTTAGAAAGAAAATCCAAGGTTTGTTGTGTGATGTTTCTCAACAATACTATTACAAACACATCAAAATCTATTACAATAATTGTGAAACAGAGAATTTTAGTGTTCTTAAAAACACAATTTTTAGAGTATTGTTGCTCACATTTTTTTAAATTGTTGTTTTTTTACATTCAAATGAATCTGTTGTTGTTCAAAAATAGTACTTTTATATAATTATTGTTCTTTCACACAATTTGTGATGCACTGTTTCACATTATTTACATTTTTTAATGTGAACTTGTTAAATAGGAATACTCTTACATGTCTATAAAAATGTGACATATAAATAAATACACCTGCATGTTTTTATAGACTATTGATGTGGTATTTTTTATTGTTGTGTTGTTCAAAAATAGTAAAAATGTGAAATGATTTTAAAAAAATTCTAATACAACACATCACATTCTTATAGAGTATTATTGTTCAGATATGTAATAGTATGTACTATTTGTTAGGTGTTGTTTAACATTACACATTTTAAAAAATATGTAAAATAACACATGATATTCTATTCTGTTGTTCAAAATGTGTGATGTGCTTTACAAATTGAATAGTACGTACTCTTACATATTTTTGATAATTGTTCAAAATTTTCTTTTGTACATATTGTTTTCAAATAATCCGTTTTTAGAGTAGTACATCGTAAAAAAAAGTAAGCTTGTGATATCTTACAATCACATCAAAATATATTAGAGGTGAATATTTAATGTACTCGTCCAACTCAATGGTTGAAACCAAAACAACCTTACAATTTACATTTGATGGAATTACATCCTATGTTCTAGAAAACTAGAAATCAATACTTCTCAATAACATATTTACTTCTTCTTTAAACAAGAATTCTGATTTATTATAATCAAAAACAAAATCCCAACCTTGAAATAGACGTATTTTATTTATTAGTATCTTTGTGTATTTTATTCATTCCATATTAATGGCATTTATAGTAAGAAGCTTATATGAAAAACTACTACCTTTTTATTTATTGGATGAACTAAATATTACCTCATATCTACACTTAGATTTACCCATGGTAGAGAAGTTATTTAGAGGTTAAGAGACCAATGAGTGGTTAGTGGTAACATTTTGTATTCTCAAGGACTATATATATATAAAAGGATAACGGTTTTAGTGAAAAATAAAAATTAGGTTACAGACCTGAAAAATAAAAATTATTACATACCAAATTAGTTATTGTTTGATTCGGACTAATAATAAATAAAAATTATTCTGTACCAAATTAGTTGTGAGTTTTTATATTGAAATTATCTGACCATATTGATTGATTTTCTAATATTTATTGAATTCATTGAAGTTAAAAAATTAAAAAAAGGTTACGCATTTTATAAAAGGTTAAACAATTTAAAAAAAGGCTTTAAACTTAAGAGCAAGAAAAAAAATTATACCTTTCATTAAAAATGAAAATAGACTGCTTATCTTTAAACTAATGATCTAACCCAATAAATTTCTTCTTCACATTGAACTATATTGTGTTGATCAAGCTGTTGGGAAACAAAGGTAATAGTCTCAGGTTCACCTTGTTCAAATAAAAACACTCCATGTTGGGACATTTTCACAGCAACATGCCAACTTGGATTTAATGGATAGGTAATAAATAATACTTGTTCCACTTGTGATTTCAAAATAAAACATTCATTACTAACTCATTAATTTCATTATAACATATAGTTAAAATTATCCAATGGAAAATGATATTGATCAACTTTACTTCAACACACTAGATCAACCCAATTACATTTTAACAATATGTATTTCAACCCGTGTGAGTATACAAATTCAATGATGTATGTCAATTGACCATAGTAATAACCAGAATCTACAAATAGACAAATGATACCACTATTTGTTGTTTATAATTTTTCATCAACATCTTTAATGCAAAATCAAAATCGATTACCATCTATAGCTTTATAACGACGATCCGTTATAGATAGTCCCTTAGCTAGTTGATTAAATTCTTCAGTTAGTATGGGGTCACCTAACTCCCTCAGTTTATGAACCTACATAATTTATAGAATTGAATAATTATTTTTTTTAGAAATATATTATTATTATACTTCAATCATAATGAAAATCAATTTATATGTACAAAATCCTTGAACCAATCAGGAAATGACAGATAATGAGATTGTTGAATTTGATACTCAGTTGCATGAGACATAACTTCTCTTAGATTATTAATGTGTTTCCTGCAAATGATAATGCAATATTTAAATAATCAACTTGAGAAAACAAAACATGCAAAAGTTAAACAATAAAAGTGATAAGACATGTACTATATTATTGGTGCAACTGATGGAGTGTTGAACAAGATATATCGATAAGATTGTATCCACTCGATGTTGTCCATATCAAATATGTTTTCTTCTCCAACTGGTCCATCATGAATCCAAGAGGGCTTCTCTAATCTTGTTTTAACATCCAGAAGATATTTAGCACAAAAATTAGTACACTCATCCATAAAATAACCATTGGATATTGATGCCTCCAGACGAGATATGTTGCATAAAAATTGTTTCAATATATTCATATATTGTTCAATAGGATATATACACCTGAATTGCACTTGACCAGAAACCATTACTTCATCAGTTAGGTGTTCTATCAAGTAAACCATATCATTAAAAATGATAGGGGAAATAGTTTTTCAAAGTGACAAAGTGTAAGTAAAATTTTCCCCTAGAAATTTTTGAAATCACTCATTCGTTGATTTCTTAAAAAAAATTCTAAAACATTACTCATATAAATCAATGGTTAAACAACATTGGGGGATAAACAATCAAAAATTGCGATTGGAATCAACTCCTAAAGTATTATGTGATTTTTATGACTTTTCAACCCTTTAAATGTCATGCTCATCATATTAAAACACTTTGAAATATTAGAAGAGTAACAATTAGGAGCCTTGAGCATCTTCAAAATCAAAATAAATGTCTCTATATCCTTTTTAGTCATCATATACTATGTATTAGACATGTATGACTGGTTTCCCTCATCCAAATATAAATGCAACTGTTTCCTTAAACCCATTTCATCCAAATCATGATCTGCATTAATATGGTCATTTTATTTTCCAATGACACCTAAAATGGTCCACAATATATTATCGCAAACATTTTTTTAAAGTTAATGACACCCAAATTATTCCATAACATGTTAGTTTTCCAATAGAAGATATTTTAAAAAATATTTTTCTTTCTCCAATTATGACTGTGATGACTACCCACACCAAGAATAATAGGTAATGGATGAGCCACTAAATACTAAAATTAATATCCAATGTGGATGTTTTCTTCCTCAAATTTCAATAATATTTCTACTCTTGCCATGATCTTTGGTTCTACGTTGAACTCTCTAAAAAAATCAAATGTCACTTTGTCCTTTCCGAACCTGTTCTGAGGGGGTTGAAAAAATCGGTGACCCATGTATGACCAATTTTATGAATGTTTATCCAATGCATTATATTTACTTTTATTGCAACAAAGGAAAGAAAATTCCCCTTTCATAATCCATCCTGATAAATTTACATAAGCTGAGAAGACATTGATTGTCCATAATAAAGCATCCTTCAGTTTGAACATTTCATTCATTTCACAGTCATAATTCATCTTCCCATCGCCACAAAATTCATTCAACTCATCAATCAATGGCTGAAGGTAAATATCAATCTTATACCCTAGACTTATTGGTCCATAAATAAGAGTGGAAAGTAATATAAACTATTGTTTCATAAAAATCCACAGAGGAAGATTATACGAAACCAACACCATGAGCCATGAGCTACGAGTTGCACTGACCATAGACTTTAATGGATTGAAACCATCTACTACCAACCCCAATAGTATATTAGGACCATCATTAAAAAAGTTGGGGTGTCCCGGGTAAAAAATCATTCCATGCATGAGAGTCTATCGGGTGGGTTAAAAAATCACATTCCTAATTGTTTCTGTATTCCATCTCATTAAATTAAAAACTTTAGATGATATAAAAATCTTTTCAACCTTAGCTTCAGGGGAAAGTAACACATTTTCTTTATAGCAATCAGTTTTCCCCGTTTCACAGTCTGACTTTGGTGAGTTTGATTTCCCTTGTTATCTTTCTAACTGTAAGTTCCACAGACCATAAAAATATCCAAATGGATAGTTTTCTTTCTAAAAAACATACAGTTTCTTGCACATGCATCTATGGTCTCATATGTAAAACCTAAGTTCTTTGTCAACTTACGAGCATGGTAATATGACTCCGTAATATTAGCATCGACATGAAGTTAATTTTTCAATGACACTAATAACATGTTGAACAAATTGTCTTACCAATGATTCAAAGGATTCAAATAAAACAACTCCACAATAAATGACAATTTAATTTAAGTAGTACACCCATGATATAATTCAAAGTTTTCATCATCAAGTATTTCATAAAACCTCCTCAAATCACGATCTACACCAGAGCACAAATTTATCTCATTGGTCTCAACATTATAGATTTCAATGCCTTCAAGAGCCAACCCACATACCATTTCAGTAAGAATTTCGTGCATAGGATCAATCATCCTCACATAAACTTCTATCTTAACTACATATTTATTTTGAAAATGAATATATTCTTCCCCATGACGAGTCTAAAACATATAATTTTTTAGAAATCCGTTAAAGAATAGGTGTTACCTTATGGTATCTTGTGTGAATTGATAATTTTTTGCACATTTTCTACATGGACAACTGATATAGTGAATTTTAAATCCTCCAGTGAACTCAATAAACAACATAATTGCCTCGAAATATTCTGTAGACGTTCTATTTGGAAGAACAATCCAACTCTTATCCATATTAATATTTGTATAACAAGTAGTAACATATACACAAGACTTCATATTATAGGAATTTTTCATATCATAAAATAAATTTAAAATAAAGACTAACCAATTTCATGTGGACCATTGATGAAATAAAAAATTTATATCTTTGAATAATAACATGAGAATAGATAATGGAATAGAAGTGAAAGCCCATGAACATACCAAAACCAACCACACACACTTTCTAAATATGTTATTGGAAAATATATCAACACACCTCTGTGTTACCCTAAAATGGATTATATCAAGATCGAATAAGAAATTAGAGTAGATAAATACGGTAGGAAGGATTTAATAGAGTCGCGAATTCAAAATTAACTATCATAAGAAAAACCCAAAAAAAACAATCAAGACAGCATAGAGAGAACAACCATCACATTCCCAATCAACTAAAAACATCATCTCACCTGAAAAAAGTGGTTTCAACCATGACATTCCCAGATAAAAGATATTTTTTGGAACTATGGCACGTGATGATTGATTGATTAGTTGATTATGAAATATTTGAGACCATTTTATTATATATATGTTTATGCGTATCTACATGCTAGATTTTTGTTTGTAATTCATGATGTGATTATGTGTTGGAGTTATTTATAAGGGAAGTGTGTGAGGTAGTAAGGACATTATTGTGATGTTAGTATTTGGTATTTTTATTTATCATTGATTAATACTTGATTAGAACATGGCTTGCATCCTTTAGTAATCCCATGAAGAACCCTAATATACCTTGTTAGAAGTTATGTGATGTTTCTTGGATACTAAAAATTATGCAATATCTAGTCACCCCTATGTGTACAAATTCAAGGACAAGGGGAGGTTCACCGATTAGGTTTGGTTTAGAGTGATTCAGGAGATGGATGTGTGACTAATTACCAATTTGAAACTGGTTTACCTTACACCTCCCTTACTTTTCCAATTCGTTCCTTAGGTGTTGAATCATGATATGTATTATATTTGTTTACATACATATTGTATATTGAGAATTTGAATCTTTTATATGTTATATTATTAAGGTGTTTCTATGTTATTTAATTAATGACATGTCATCAACATTATGTTGTTTTTCTTATGATGATATTGAAGATCATTATGAATAGTATGGAATTAAATTGTTTGTTTCTTTTTCATACATTCAAATAGGAAATTTTACATATGTTTTCAATGTAAATTTTTAATGAAATAAATGATTATGATTTCAATTAGAGTTTAAAGTTAAGTTTTTTTACAAAAATTATTTATGAAAAATATATTTTCATGACATGTTGGAATATGTGGGGAATGTGTTTCGGTTTATTTCCCCTTTTAAAGGATTAATTTACTGGTAAAAAAGTCCTATATTTAAATTTATAAAAAGTATGTTTTATAGTAAGTGGGTTTGTGTTTCATTTTATCAATCATGTGAAAAAAATATTTATATTTTTCTGTTCAATCTATAAAGTTTATGAATTGTTTTACTAAGTTAATTCCATAGTTATGGCTAGTAGTGGTCACCTACTGAGTGATTATTTTCTCATTCCTCTATTATCATAGTTATAACTCCCATGTTCAGTTCCATGGTTTATTTTGAGTGAATTGATCATCATAATTTTTCTATTTATTTTATTATTCTCATATGGCTATGCTGATTACTTGATTTTGGTATGACTAACCACTAATTTCCTAGAATGTCTATATTGTTTCCCATTAAATAATTTTCTTTGGAAAATTTGGATGTTTATCCTTTTTATGGATAGAGTGTATATATATCCATTTGTAGGTAAATAAAATCCATTGGGTGGGAATCTTTTCCTTGTAGAAGAGGGATGCTCGGTGGTGAGAGAGGTTTTTAGTGCTCATGGTGTTCAATAATTTTATTATTATCTGTTTAGTTTATTTCTTCAGTTTTTGTTTTTGAGTGGATGTATAACGTATGGATGGGTCATGATAAATTTCTATTATATTCTTGTTATCAAATTTACTATTATTATTTGAAGAAACTTTTTTCAAGTGTGTTCATGTGATTCCCATGTAATAAATTTAATATCACATGGAATAGAAATTACCTTCAGGTGTGGGGAGGGTTGGTTAGAGAATCCGTAGAAGGGACTACCTATACGGGTTCATTATAAATTGTATCATATCATTGGTTTCCCTATTCCAAAGGAACATAGGTCTTTTGATATCCCCTTTTTTTGTTTTATGTTTCGTGGTATGATCAAGTAATACTTTGTCATTGGAACTCAAGATTTAGTTTCAAGGGGAGTCATGAATCCTCTCTCCTTCCATGAGCCATGAGTTTTTTTCATTATGTGATTGAATTTTCAATTCGAGACTTATTTCAATTTTTATTTTATTCTTAAGTTTTTGGTGTGTTTACCTTCAATGACATGGTCTCTATTTCCTTGTGGATCTTATGGTATTTTTGGGATAGTAACATCGCTTGAATAAAGGATGTAAGGTTAGTTAGTAAGAACTTAAAATCTATTTTTATTGGGAATACTACTAAAATATATATTTCCTATAATATTCTTGGGTTATAGAAGAACCATCTCAACCCAAAAATGCGAATCTATACCCATGTAATATATTTTTTCAGATTTAGGGGGTTGAAAATCATGTTATAATCTTGAATTCTTAAAATTAAAGGCTTTACATTATCAAACCTAAACCGACTTAACTTGTATGAGTATCATAGAAAGGAAGACAATATAGAAGTACTGATTCCCAAAGGATTTCAAATGCCAATTTTCAAAACCCCAACATTCTAAAATTTATTTACATGATTGAAAAATTAAATCTATTACCATATGATTGTATAGGTAAGTGTTAAATTATAGAGTGATTACATTCATTGATACGATTAGAGAAAATTCATTATATTGCTTTATCAAAGGCCACCCCCTTCTCCAAAATTCTTTTACTTAACAAATTGATGTTTTAAAAACCAATTCTTGAGGTAAAGTTACCTAAATCAAAAGAGAAATTATAAAATACTCGATAATGGGAAAAATTTGAAACCCAGTAAACACAGAGATGATGTCGGAGAACCAGAGAGATGTGGGGGAGAGGCAGGGGTGAAGGAGGATGGGCGGCACATAACTCTGGTTGATGGTGTGGATGAGTGAGGTATGAGAAGATAGAGCTAGGGAGAGGGAGACGACGATGGGGAGGAGAGTCCGGGAGGGAGAGGGATAAAGTTCCATCAGTGAGGGAGAGGACGGGGGGTGGAGGTATGATGGAGGTGGTGTGGTGAGGGAGAAGATGGGCGGTGTAGGTGATCCAAAGTCGTAGGCAGGTTTGGAAAGGGAGAGGAGGGGTAGCATAGGTGAGTCGAAGGTAGAGGTGGAGGCGGTGTAGCGGAGGTCGTGTTGCAGAGGTGGTTCGGAGAGGGAGGGGACGAACGGCGGTGCAGGGTTTTTCGAGGGAGAGGGAGAGTGCGAGGGGTGAGGGGAGAAAATATTTTTTGTTTTATTTTTAGTTATGGTTTTTGACCACCATCAGGGGTCTCTATTGGTAATCAATAGCGACCTCCATAGGAAGTTTCTCAAATCAAGGGGTGTAATTGCCCATATTTCTAGTAGTGGTTGTGATTTTGGTTCTCTATTATTGTGAATTTGGTTTGTTTGAGGGTGTTTGGTAAAAGTGATGGTAAAATAATGAATTAAACCCCTCGTTATCTTTGTGGGTTGTATTGAGGTTGATTAGACTGATATTAAGGCCACCCATGGGGTGAGCCCTCCTCCTGATCATGGAAAATTGTGAGGTTGAACAGAGAATTGTTATGATAAAATAGATCATATGATATATGGGTTGAAAAGTTGGTTTAAATTGTGAAAAGGAATAATGGTGGTTGTGTATAGACATTGATAACTATATAAGATATTTTTTGGAACATTCTGAGTGGGCTTAATGGGTAAAATTTATTGTAAAAAATGTATAATGGTGTGAAATGGGAATATGTTAATAAATTAAGTCATGAAGATATATTGACATATTGATTGAGTAGTGAATTGAAATTGTTATGTGAAATGATTGTGTATGTTTTGGGATATGGTAAATGTGATTAATGGTTAGTGGAATCATGTGAACATGGATTGGTAGTTGTGGGTAGTGACTAATGATCTACTCCCACGGGTCAGGATAGACTGATGCTCTAAACCCACCACTAAAATACATGGGTTAGGAAGTCAGACTGATACTCTAGGCCCCTAATGTATGCATTGGATGATTACCTAGACTGAGGGTCCAAGGTAAGTGTGATGAAACTGTTTGAGAATACCTTAAATGATGCTCCAAGGTTTGTGCAATAAATTTGATTTTGTGATGATTTCCCTAGTGATATAGGGAACTTGATTCATTACTTTAAGCATATTGGTTGACCGTCTAGATCTATTGTGCAATAAATGGAACACCTAACCCATGGATTTCAATGATGATGATTGTTTAGTTAAATTACTACATACTAATGGCATCTTATTACTCCTTGTTTAATTTTTTTTATAATAGTGCATGAATACACTATATGTTTTGACTAGATATTTTGTAGATTCCATTGGTGGTGACCTATTGAGTTTTAATCGTACCCTACTCGGGCTGCCAATGGATACCCAAGAAGATTTCCTGGTTTCAGGTTAGAAAAAGGTCAAAGGAATTATTCTATTGAGTGAGTTGGACTTGGAATTTGCATGGTTGAGGATCTGGATTTGGAGTTAGGACCAGTTTTGGGGATTCTTATTTTGGTCTTTATTTTTGGGTTTTCTTTCGCTTTTGGCACTGTTATCATGACATGGAACATTTATTTTTTGGATGTGGTTTGTACCCTTTTTGTGAAATAGTTGGTAATGCATGTTTCTAGTATGTTGTTCATTACTTCCTTTATTTCTTATGTTATCTATTGGTGATTACTCTAATATAGAGTGTATAATATCCCCATATTACTTATTAGACCCTCTCTGATTGTCGAAAACCTCTGATGTAAAGGGATGAATGCTTGGGATCATGTGGTGACCCGGCCCAGGGCCCCATATTAGTGGCTCCTAAGATGAGGATGTTACACAATTCACCTCAAGTATCCACTTAGAACCAACATCCCCTAAAAAATAGGGAATGACTCACCCTATACTCACAAAATCCCATACCTCATCCCATGGTGATCTTGAGGCCACCCCCATTAGAATCTAGTCACAATGACAAGTCCAGGGTAAAAATACCCCTTGACACAAAATTCACTTCACATAATGATGCCCTATATAGAACACACATTAACCCTACCATTACACTAAAAATAAGACCACTTTTTGATGGTATATCACTTCCCACAAGTTATGCATCCATGAAATGCACACACCAACTTGGGTAACCCCTAATGCACTTATATAACCCAATTAATCATTTTATACTTAATTTGCATTCATTAAAAACTCATTTCCTCAAGAATAATACATATCATGGTTTGATAATCCATACAATGGACACCATCAACTCATAATACACCTAATTAATGATATGTGGAGCTTCCTGTAATTTATCACACGTGTACATGACACTGATTCCCAATTTCCCACCACACACACATAATTTCCACATAAAACATCACTGACAGTTACACCTGAGACCCAAAAAAATTCTGGAGACCGCTCTCATTATACACCACAACTTGGGACCCCTCAAGATCTATTAAAACCAATGTTGGTTCCATTTCATCATTATCTATCCAAGATAACTATCCCCTCCATAACATGTCACACACACATGAAAATAATGATGGAATATATTTAAGGTCCAACTACATAGCACTTACAGTATCTCAAGACTCTAGTATCTACATATGATTTTAATTCAAATATAAAAAACCAAATAACTAATAAAACCCATAATTTAGATAATAACCAAAAAATAATGATAAAAAAGTCATAGAGAATAGATCAAAAATGTAAGACAATTGATATCCTTACCCACAAATATTTGTCAGGATTGATGACATGAAGAAAATGTCAGTACATAACAAAACATATCATAGTGGGATAGAAGTGGTAGGGAGAGGAAGATATCAAGTGGATACCTCCCTGAGAAATTAGGGAAACCCTCATTAAAATATTTTGATAACTCAAATTAATTGAAATTTTAAAAAAATATGTATAGTAGGTGAGTTGAAACCTAACTACATGGGTGGTAGCACAGTGCCCCTTCCTAGGGTCACATTGCTACATGGACATTCAGGTTACATTACAAGTAAATGTTCCATAGTATAACCAAAAACCTTGAACACCTAAAAAATGTCACATTATAGTGTGACCCTATCCATCATGAAATAATGGTTGCTATTAGTCTAGGATTAATGGTGTAATTCCTTGGATGCGGTATGACTAGCCACCTACTATAGGTTTTAATCCCATACATCCCATCCACAAGGCATAATTACCTAGGCTACATTGTGATATTTTATTTATTATATATTTTAATCCCAAACCAAGGTTGAATAACCTAACTACCAACTCCAAAACTCAATAGATACTTCCCACAACCAAAATAGATAATCCTTACATGAGGTTTTGTGAGAAATTTAAATAAATTTATACCTCAAAAGGATAGGGTGTTACAATCTCCTTTCTATAACAAAAATCATCCATGATCTGTCACTAGACACAATGAAAAAACTATACTTAATGAAACACCCATGACATAATACCCATATCTCAATTCACTACTCAAACCCAACAGAAAAAACCAGAATAATGAAAAAAACAATCATCAACTCTAAAAATCCATTTATAAGAAATGAAAAATGTCAATTCTAATTTTGGGTGTTTCCTTCCCATGGAATTTCCAACTACCTATTGAATATACTTATGTTTTCTCGATACATGCACACAATAGACCTATACCATATTTTTTCACCATTATAATGTCATCTCATAAACTATATTCATCAGATATTGAATCTACAAACTTGACACAATAATCTCCACCTATCACCCATATGGGTGTATCTCACTAAATTGAGTCCTCATGTCCACTTATTAACTAACACTAAAATGAAACCTCAATATATTTTTTTGCGGATTACCAAACTCACCGCCCACAATGGTACCAAGATCCCCATTTAAAATTCATACCACATTTAAAAACACCCATGGTGAAATATTTACCCTTATAACCAATTAATGACATCAACTACCCATATCCCACTATCAACCAAATTTGAATAGTCATCAATGTTTCCCACTACTATGAAACTCATGTGCTTCATCCCATAATAACTCAACATCTCCTGGAACTCAATATCAAGAAACCAAGACACCTCTCACCCAAAATTGAAATCACTCTAACTCAGAAGAAAATATTTTTATCCATGAATTATGGTTAGATTTCATCTCATACACTTGAGTATACAAACACCCCCAAGTTACTCTTCTTCACCACCAGACTCATATTATGGTGAGTCAAACTCTATCCATCCTAATCCTTTCAATGCATCCCATATATTTACCCACATCAAGGCTCTATCATCCTCAAGAATCCTAATATCATATTATCCAATTTTGAAGTTATGAAACCATATGACCATAATATTCACATAACCATCATCAAGTGATACTAGAGACCAGGAAGAACCATTCCAAGATGAGTAAAATTCCACAAACAAGTTATATAAGAAAACACTATGTAATTTTTTACTTATACATTAAATATTTAACCATTACCAAGAATTCAATAATCAATCATAAGTAGGAACATTCATGTCATGTGAATCCTTTGTTCCAAAAATTATTCACAAACACATATCTATTTCCTCTATAAGATTAGAATGAAAACATAGATAAAATACCAAAGACACCATGATAGACATGAATCAAATAAAACGCAATCATAATAAAATAATCTAAAAAACAATAATTGGATCCCTAAAAACATGGATTTTAACCCATACTTTTTATGGTCATGGATATAATATAAAATTCATTCCAAGTACCAGTTTATCCCAAGATATATATATTCTACTACCAAATTAAAAAAATAAAAACCTACTATGATGACACATTATAACATCCCCAACCTAAATGGATCTGATTCAAGTGGAACCTCATGACCTCAGGTGTGTGTCCCTATATGTTTGAGGCTATAGACTAACAGTGGAGGTAAAATACAACTATTGACAGATTATAACCTCATATAAAGTAGTGAAATAACAATGGAAACAACTATGTATCATAAAACATAAAACCTAATAAAAATAATTTGAAACCCCATGCCATATTAAAATAAATGTATTACATGGATACAATAGACATTCCATAAAATATTACCCAAAGTTATAAAATCTCATACATCAGAGGAAAAAATAAATAACACTAGTGACTACCTCATTGGACATAAAGGATTTACCCAGTTCCACCTATAATATAATCAATCAAAATAGCATATACTATAACCCATTTTGTGACCATTCATCTATATTTAATAGTATATCACCAAAAAATAAAATATAAAACTTGAAAAATACAAATTTTCATGATATATACTAGAGGGGATAGTTCCATGACTACCACAATCCCGCCTCTAATAGTCTAGGAGATGGTGACTAGCACTAAGTAGGCATATCCCACAAATAAGAGGAATTTTTCTTAGTACATGTACACACACACACACATCTCCCAGACCAAATTTTGAAATGTAAAATACTAAGTAAAAAAGAATTCATACCACTAAGATACCAACAATAGAGTATGATAGTAGAAAACGGGAATGTCAACAAGGTCAAAATACAAGACTACCCAAAACAAATTCTGGAAAGTGAATGCACAAGTTCTTAAAACTCATCCATAGAAAACCCTACCAAAAGGGTAGGTACATAAAAGTTTTCTGAAGACATAAGAGCATGCCTTGACTATATGGTCTCCCTAGAATCACCTAGTCTTGGTCCACCTAGGACTCTATCAAAGCATAGATCTTCTTCAAATTACATGACACATGTGGGAAAATCCTGTATAGGGATGAGTAGAACAATACTCGATTAGAGACCCCGAATCCACAAAGGAATACAACAAAGAAATACACGAAGTATACCACAAAGAAATACATAGTCAGATCATAGAGGTATAGGTTTATAGTACAAAAGTTAGGGTTATATGATATAATTGAAAAAACACCCAGTATCTATAAGACATGTAATCATGATGAGACATTCCGTCCCGATGAGACACTCAGTCCCATTGAGACACTCAGTCCCGATGAGTCATGTAGTCTCAAGGTCATAGCCATCCACATGATTCAACTTGTAGCTTTCTAATTTTTGGAGATCTTACTCATTAATCCATTAGGTCATTTGCACACTTCCACAAAACTCACTCATAGTATCCCAAAAGGACAGTTTCGTTGTATGTGTCCCAACACCACAAACAACTCATCAAAGGAACACATAGTTTGAAAGTTATGTCTATTTTAGTGAAAAGGTCTAACATGGGCCTGATCTGGGTCTGATTTGACCTACCCTAGTCTAAACTGGCCTATTGGACTATGGCCCGCTAGGCTAATTGGTCCATCCTACCAATCCACTGGATTGGCCTTTCCCCCTAGTTTGGCCCACATGCACGCGGGCTGGAAAGTTCCGTCATACACGGTCTGCCCCAACCGCATGAATCCCATATCAACATGGTATCGTACCAAGTTCTACACATTCATCCTACCAATTCAACCTTTCTGGAAGCCTCACTGTTGTTGTGGGCTCCACGTGGCCTCATTGCCGCATAAGAGACCTCCCAACTGCTTATGCGGCCACCTCGTGACATCCCCCATGCGGTCCGGCCTGCCACCACTCTGGTCGCACTCACAGTTCAACTCCGGTCTCCATGTTAATGATTCTCAATTCATTGACGCCACCTCCAATCATCCTCTCATGCCATCTATGGCCACCACACCACCTCTGTTTTACCTCACTGGACTGCCACACTGCACCCGCACTGAGGTTCCATTCTTCGGACCACCAGTCCACCTCTAGTGCCTGAATTTTAAAATATCCTAAGATCTAGGTTTGTCAGGTCCCAATATTTACTAATCTGACTTATGATACCAATTTTCCACTGATCCGTGGGTCCGATCATGCTCAGAACCACCTAAAAACATCGATTCGCAACCACATTGGTCTAATAGCGAAAGCACATAGAATGAGGAAGAGAAAAAAGCACCAAGAATGAATGAATAATGAAAATCGCCCACTTTTCATGTCATCCTTGATTCATCCTTGCTAGAAGGAAAATAGAATAATGAATAATCACATATATTCCTCTCCCATTAAATCCCCACAAATCAAGTACATCTCGCAAGAACGATCGAACTATGGGTCAACCTATTCATTGGTTGATCTTTGTTTGTCATTTATTCTAAGAATAGGGATATAAATAACTTAAAAAACATAATTCCCAACCCTGAGTGTGGATTGATCATTGAAGAAGAACGATTGCATTGATTTCAATGACGAGATCCTCCAACTCTGTTGGCATAATGATCCATGATCCGCTGGATTAGTCATGTCTATTTGTTGAGAGGTTTTCCTTCCCTTGTCTTAGAGGAATTTGAGGGTTATGGTTATGACCCTGTATTTCTAAAAACTATAATAAAATGGAAACGATTTGATATTTTGAAATAAAATATAGTTAGTAAATATTTTATTATCTATACGTTCAGAAACTAACATTCACAGTCAAGCTGTGCCAGTTAATGTTAGGAATTTCCTAGGTTAATCTTGCTACTATGAATGTAATTGTGCCCTTAGATTTCTCATCTAGGAATCCATTTAGAAGATATTCATCTTTTTTAGTAAAACTGATCACGCGTGATATTTAATGTTTAACATTTTTAAAATAATTTTTTTGGGCACCCAGGACCTTAGAATGTTACACTGTATCAGTTACTAGTATTCAAATAATTCCATATAATATTTAAAAATAATATGTGGAAATTTGGAGATGTTACATTCTACCCAACATAGGGATTTACATCCCTGAAATCCAAAACAAAAGTCTATACAGACAAATGAGGTCAATGAGCATGAATCTGAGCCTCAAACTCCCATGTAATTTTCTAGAGAATCATTTACTGTCACTAACCAAGCACTAGAGGAATCGACCACCCCCAAATGATTCTCTCCTATTGATCCTCCATCTCCACCAGGTGCTCTGCAAAATTTTCCACATCATCAATATGTCACTCGCCTCAGTCAATGACATGTGATGGATCATACAAGTATTTCCTCAGTTGTGACACATGGAAGACATCGTGCACCCACCCTAACTGAAGATTTATATCCAAGTGGTACACCAGCTCCCCAATTCTTCATAGTATCTAGAAAAGGCTAATGAAACATGGAGATAGCTTGTTTCCCCAGCAAAATATTGATATACTGTGTCAAGGAGAGTCCCAAAAAAACATATTGTCTCCCTCCTTGAATTCCAAAGGCCTTCATCGCTAATTATCATAAGTCTTTTGAAATTTATGTGTAGTCTTATCCACTCCTAGATGACCCTCACCTTCTTTGTAGTCTCCTGCACCAACTCTAGGCCCATGAGTATTGACTCTCCTAGGTCTGTCTAGAAAAGTGGGGACCTGTAGGGTCACCTGTAGGGTCACCTGTACAAGTCTTAGAATGGTGTCATATCAATGGTGGAATAGTATATGTTCTTGTACGAAAACTCCAAGAGAGGTTGGTGATCCTCCAGACTATGGCCAAAATTTATGATTCCAACACATATCATGCTCTCCAAAACATGAAAGATCCACTCAGAATGGTCGTCTTTAGGTGGGTGAAAAGTTGTGATCAAGTTTAGCTGATTCCCAAATGCCACATGCAATCCCTTCCACAATTGGGATGTAAAGCCAGAATCACAATCTAAGACTATCATTAATGGTACTCCATGGATTCAAACTATCTCTTTCATGTAGAGGCGTCTCAAGCTCTCTAATAAATTATTCTCTTGAATCTCTAGGGAGTGTGACAAGTTTCTTATTCATTAAACAATCACCCGAATGGTATATTTCAACTTGGATGTACGTGGTAAACCTATCAAAAAGTCCATAAATATCCCATCCCACTTCCACTCTAGCACCTCTAGGGGTTGATTCAAACCCTCTTGAACCGAGTACACAACCTTCACCTGCTGACAAGTGAGGAATTGAGAGATGAACGACGAAACTAACTTTTTCATCCCCGACCATTTGAACTGACTTCGGATGTCCTAGTACATCTTCACCATAAATAGATGTACCACCAAATGGGGTGTATGGGACTCACTCAATACCTCCTCTAGTAATTCCATCAGCAGCACTGTGCGTCCTCTTAAAATAATGAATTTCTCCCCAACATTTGAATATCCATTAGGGTCATTCCCCATGCACATATGAGCATGTAAAGTATCAAATTTGGTATCTCTGAGTCATGCATCCCTAACTCACTGTAAGAGTGGAGGGTTTAAAACCATTGAATGAAGGTAAGTTTTTCCATATCCATCCACAAATTATATCTGTAATGAGTCTAAATGATCTGATTCCTCGTTTAGCAACATAGAACTCGATCTTCTACTAAGAGAATCTATCACCACTTACCCCTTCCCAAGAGTATATAAATTATCAAATTTATAGTCCTGTAGGCACTCTATCCAACGCATCAATCTCAAGTTTAGATCCTTCTAAGAGAATATATTATTGAGACTCTTCTGGTCAAAGTATATGTTAAATTGTTCTCCCATAAGGTTGTTTCACCACATATTCAATGAAACTACTACCACTACCAACTCAAGATCATAGGCCGCATAGTTTTGATCAAGTGGTATCAACTGGTGTGAACCATAGGCAATCACCGCTTTCCCCTACACTAAGAAACTACCAATTTAGGTTCCTGATGAATCACAAAATACTATGTACCCCAAACCCTCCTCTGGAAATATCAAGATAGGAGCGCTATTAAATATCTACATTAGCTGCTAAAAACACTCCTAAAATATCCCCTTCCACAAACAAAGGTCACCCCTATCATGTCAAAGCAGTCAAGTTTGATGATACTTTATAAAATTCAGGTACGGACCACTGATAGTACCCATCCAAACCAAAGAAACTCTGCACCTCGGTAACACTCGTGGGTGGATCCCAAGAAAGAACCTCCTTAATCATTTTTGGATCCAAAAAAAATCCATCCTTTGAAATGATGTGTCCTCGGACCATCGTCAATTGTATTGTGTGTTCCTCCTCATACATTGATTAAACTAGGATGTCATCAATGAAGACCACAACAAACCAGTCTAAGTAAGGGTGTAAGAACTTCTTCAGGTGTACCTTGGAAACTAATGGGGTGTTATTCACACCAAATGGTATTACCAAGTACTTTTAATGGTCAAACCAACACCTAAAATCCATCTTAAGGATATCCTCATCCTGTAATTGAAGCTGGTGACATCCAAATCTGAGGTCTATCTTCAAAAACTTCCATGACCCTTACAACTAATATAAGAGGTCATAGATCCTTTTAAGTGGATAATTTTTCTCCTCGATCACATAGATCAGGTGTCAGAAGTCCACACATAACCTCTAGTTCATGTCTTCTTTCTTGTAAAACAAAACCGGGGCTGCCAATGGTGAAACACTAGGTATAACCAAGCCCTTCCTCTCCATGTCCTACAACTACGTCCTCAGCTTGCGAAGCTCTATGGGATTCATCTGATATGTTGTTGTAGATATTGGTGTCATACCATGGTATATATTAATACAGTGGTATACTTATCTACAAGGAATTAATCCTGGAATATCTTCTGGTAACATGTTTGTGTACTCCTCCACCACTATAGGAAAATGGGGACTCAACTCATCCACTACACCAAGGGTAAGGCTAGTCAACTGATGTGTGATCAGATGCACCCTCCTATGTGTGAGTCCATCCCGTACTGCGTGCATTTCCTTTTCCCCAACAAAAGAAAAATGTGTCCCATCACCGCAGACACGCCACACTCTATACCTAAAATAATAAATCTGAGCATGGACTGTGGATAACCAGTCTATACTAAGAATTATGTCATAAGACCTCAATGCCAATACTAAAAGATCCCAACCATGACTCTCACCACCAAGAGTAAGTTCGCACTATCGAAACCAATTTTTGATCATCAAATCCCATCTTATATAGGTCTCTAAATGTAAGGGTCAAGTCAACAGTTCCACTAGAATCTCCAAGTCTCGAACAAGGTTCATTGAAAGAAAATAATAAATAGAACCTATGTATATCAAAACTACTAATAAGGTGTAAAATACACAGATCATACTTCTAATCATCCCTAGTGCCTCGAGCTCATAAGACTTCATCACCTATATATGGCCTCGTCCCTATACACCTGCTCCAAAAGCCTATCGTGGACATCCTTGGGGTAGTGGTAGTAATACCATAAACCTTCTCCCATCGCCTTCTTCCAGGCTTACTCCTTTACAAATCCACTTCCCTATAGACCACCTTATTCTAGCCTCCATATCAATCTCAGTGGTCCCTCAACCATCTCCTGATTGATCGTATGATGGGTTGGGAAATCTTGAGCCAGATGTCTCCTACCACCACACAAGTAACTTAGTATGTCCTTTGGATGACTCTCTCTACTCTGGGAGCCCCACACTACTAATACAATTTCCCTGGGTCATCTCCTGGGGTGCTTGATACACTTGGGTCCCTAATATTTTTGTCGGCTACCTACTACTAAAGACGCAGCTACCTGGTGCCTGGTGGTAGCTCCCACTACTTGTGTGTGCTCTGCTAGAAAACTATCCAATAGTAGAGATTTCTCCAGTACCTTGGAACATGTAGGAATTCAAAGGGATTTCATGGATTTTTTAATAACATGGTGTAATCCCAGAATGAAATTTTGGTCCCTGATGAATGGGTCTCATACTATATCCATAAAGTAGATATAAAGATCTATAACTCTTATAGAGTACTCCGCCATTGTCTGAATTCACTTCTATAGATGGAGAAGCTCTTGTATACATATTTAATAAAACATAGTTCGGATGAACTCTTCTTTGAATATTTTCTCAAAGTATTCCCAAGAGAGATTCATCTCACCATGTTTCCAGGTCACTATGATCCACCATCACCCCACTAAGCCCTAATAAAGTCTCACAGCTAAGACTGTAATCTAGCTGGAAGGCGTCCTCAGAAGGCGGAATACATGTGTTTAGGACCCTAGAAAATCCTCAACTAATTAGAGATCTATCTCACCCCAAAATCTGGGAGGTTGATACCTATGGAACTCATAAAATACACTCAGCTTGTGTATATCCTCAGTCGGTAGAACTAGTAGTAACTGCTACTCAGTATGTGGTGGAATCTCTAGTAAACCTCATAGCGGAGCTATTTCTACTACATGCCCCTATAATGATGCCTCGTGACTAGCCAGATTATCCTCATGATCATGCAATAGAATCCTAGATGGCTGTCTATGTAGAGTCATCCTGAAATAGAATAAGACGCACCATGGTCAATAGAGTATACCTAGTGAGCTAACTCAAGAAGGACATGAGAACACGCCCAAATATTTTATGATTCGTGTTACATTGTTTTGCCTACAACTAGTGTATTCAAGTACCAACTCTAAAAGCATAATTTAGAGTCCTGGTGTAGGGATACGTCAGCTACCACAACAACACTAGATTCCTTGGCTTGAAAGCTGAACTTGAAACACTTAACACTATTCCCCCAAACCAATCACACAGAATCTAGGTTCTTTAGGTAGAACAGACCTACCCCTAATAACACTCTGTCATGACCTTCCCCAGAGTGACCCATGTTATGACTACCCCATGCTCACCTCCAATAAGCCAGAGGATGGGAGATTAGCACCGAGTAGGCATATCCCACAAATGGGAGGCATTTTACTAAGTACCTATACACATGCACACATCTCTAAGCCCAAAATGATGAAATGTAAAACACTAAGTAAACAATAATTCATACCACTAAGATACCAAAAATAGAGTACGAGAGTACAAAACTAGAAAGTAAACATGGCTAGAATACAAGTCCATGCAAAAACAAGTTTGTAAAGTGAATTCATGTGTTCCTAAAAGTCATCCACAGAAAACCCTACATGAAGGGTTAGTACATGATAGCTATCTGAAGCTGTAGAAGCACACCTCGACTGTTTGGTATCACAAATAACCACCTATTCCTAGTCCACCTAGGACTCTTTCAAAGTTTGGATCCTCTATAAAAGATATGACACGTGCGGGCAAAGCCTTTGTAGAGGTGAGTAAAACAATACACAGTAGGATACCCCTAAAACAAAATTAAATATCACTAATAAATACACAAATTATACCAAAAATAAATACATAGTAATCTCACACAGGTATAGGTCTATAGTATGCAAAGCATGATTATCTGAAAAAAATATAGAAAACACCTAGTATTAATAAGACACATAGTCCTGATGAGACCCTCAGTTCTGATGAGACACTCAGTCCTGATGAGACACTCAGTCCCTATGATACACTCAGTCCCAATGAGACACTTAGTCCAGAAGGGACACTCAGTCCCAATGAGACACTCAATATTGATTAGTCATGTAGTCTCAATATCACATCCAACTACAAGATTCATCTCATAACATGATCATTCTGTGAGAAATCACTCCTCAAGACATTAGGTAATTTTCAAACTTCCACAAAAACTCACTCAGAGTATCTCAAAAGGATCATCTCATCACAAGGTTCCGAACTCCGCAAACGACTCATCAAACAACACACAGTTTGAAAGTTACGGAAGATTTAGTGAAATGTTCTGACCTAATTCCAGTCGAGTATGGGTGTAATCTGACCCACTAGACCTTGTCCAACCTTCCCTTGTCTGAATCGGCCCACTAGGCTGCTTGGCCCATCCTACTAGGCTGTTGGAGTGGCCAGGATCCCACCAATTCCATCAAGTTTTCCGGAGGGACGACCTAATACACTACATGTGGTTTCCCCTAACCCCATGAGTCCCCTATCAATGTTGTTCTATTCTGTGTTCCATGTGTCTGTCCTGCCATTTTTGCCTACCATGCGGCCTCACTACCTTTGCAGGCACCATGCGGCTGCCACACCCTGTCCACCTCACAGTCCAACCTTCTATTGTCGCAGGCTCCTATGTGGCTCCACTCTAACCTATGCATCCCTACTACTCCAGTCACTGATTCCACCTCCAGTTGCCATCATATTCCACCTATGGCTACCGCACCACTACTGTTTCACCTTGATAGACCACCACACTGAACCCACACTGACGGTCACATATGCGAACCATCGTGCCACCTCTTATGCCAGAATTTTAAAATGGTTGGGGATATAAGTTTTTGGGGTCCCATATTCACTAAACCATATTTATATATTGACCCTCCTTGGGTTCGAGGGTTCAGTCATACTCAGAGCCACCCAGAAACGTGTGTAAGATCTCATAATTTCAACCAAATTATTACCAAAACCAAACTTATAATATATGATATATGGTACTATCACCCTTAGTCATAGTGGTTGGTCTAAGACAATGTACAATGACTTCTAAATTAAAATTACTTACTGATATACCCTTTCTTATTATCAGTTTTCCCATGAATGACCCTTTATGTAATCATAATTCTCAATTTTGGAATTTGGAATATAGATTATCCTTCCTGAGGGTCTTCAAAAAAATTATAAAATGAACTTCATGTTCATCCTTACTCTTAGAGTATATAAGAATATCATTTTGAAATTTTAACACAAATTGATTGAAGTAATATCCAATGACTCTATTAATTAAATCAATGAAGATATAATAGGATTTAATAAGACGAAATAGCATCACTATAAATTCATAATGTCCATAACTTTTATGAAAGGTTACCTTAGGCATATCTTTACTTTTATCCCACAATTGATAATATCCAGAATGTATGCCAATCTTCAAAAGGTATTGAGATCCTCCCATTTTCTCAAAAAAAATCATTAATATTGGTTAAATTATACTTATTCTTGATTTTTATCTAGTTAAGTTCCTAATAATAAATTTATAGTCCCATTAATCCATCTTTCTTATGAATAAAAAGATCAGTTGCACCCTATGGTGACATACTTGGCTGAAGTAATCCCTTATCAAGATTCTCTTGGAGTTTCTTATTCTATTCCCATAACTCAATATGGTCTATCCTATATGGAGACTTTAAAATATGTGTATAATCATGTATGAGTTCTTTTAAAAACTCAACATTAAATTTTATAGGAGACTATGATACTCTTCTAGAAGGACATCAACAAACTCCCATACAATTGGCATATCTTTGAGGTTGAGTATCTCTACAATCATATAATAAACAGAGACTTGAGATGTGATCATCGTACCATTGAGTGTTTTTCTTTATAATTTAATATATAATCATTGTAGTGGTAATGTGATACCCATAGAAAACTAAATTGAGATTAAATAGTGGATAGATTTAGAATAAAATAAGGTATTAGATATTTTGGAGTGGATGGTAAGTATACCTTTCGCCACTTTTTACTCAATCCCATACTGATAATAGTGATATCGTGATATTTAACTTTGTCTCAGGGATTAAGAGGTTATTAACATCAATCATCATCGTTAACCTTTGAATTTGAGAACTGTTTAGCATAATTTATATACTCTATTCTTTTGAAACACTAGAGTGTGGGTGGAACATTCAGTAGTCCTTTCTCTCTATTCATGTCATTACATTACTTCCTCCCATCACTTCGAAATTCAATTTCTCAATGACCTTTATTTCTAAATTTAAAGAATTTACTAGTCCAGTTAAGTGAAACATCCTCAATTATAAGGTATCCATTGTTTATGATTTTTTGTATCTTGTAATTATGTAATTAAATAAATTCAGTCATGTTATCGGTGTCTATAAAGATAGATTTCATAAAACCAAGGCATGAGGCTCAAGGTTGTTGTGTTAAGGCTACAACAGGGCCATCGTCTAGCTGATACATTTCTATAACCTAGAGAGTTTATAATGGAAGTACTTTAGCACAAATATAAATCCTACCAACTAGCTGGTGATTTATGGGTGACTTTGGTTCTTCCCATTCCACAGGACAATCGGTGAGATTTTTTGGCAACCTTGATTCTTACCATATCCACCGACTATCCAATAGTGATGGAGAATATGATATAGGGTTAGGACCCTATAATTGTTTTTTATAACAAAAAAATTATTTCCTCCACTTTTCTCTCAATCCTCGCTAAACTTTTTCAACCATTGGGATCCCTTACCTGATATTTTAACTTCTTTTATCCCATTTCTTGGGCTTGTGAACCGCCAGTCAATATAGTGATCCTCTATTAGTATGTTTATTCTGTTCTATCTCAATTATCTTCCTTTCCATGGGAATAAACTTGAACCCTTTATGTTATGATTAGATCTAGGAGTTCTATTATGATCTAATGATAGATTTGTTAATTGTTGATTAAGAAGGTAACTGTATCTATAGAATTGAAATACATTTCTTTATTCGACCTTAAATGTTGAAATTAGAATCCATTCATGAGTATATACAATATTATTCTATCCTTTTGATGTGTTTTCTTTATTAAATATGGATCCTAGAGTTATCACAGGTTGGAATAGGTATGAATCTGTGGATTGGTGATGTGAAACTTGACTTGGGTAGTGATTATTTACCTAGGAATCTAGTTATGATTTAGATAGGGAGTCCTTAACATATAAAACATATTTAATAAATATTGAAAAGATTATTTACTGTGTGTGTATGTGTTCCCATGAGACCAATGATTTATATAATTCTCATGTGGATGTGTATTGGTTATGAAATTCTTTCTTCACATGACGTGACTATGAATATTATTATTGTGGCACTATGTATCACATTTATATTTTCCTTATCATTGAAATTGAGGTACAAAGTTTATACGTATAGTCTGGATGCTCCCATAGAGGGGAAGTGTGGATGATGTGATAGATTTACCCAGATCCATGAGATTGGGTTGACATGTGGTGATACATTTCCCTAGAGCTGTGAGATTGGGTCGGCATATGGTGTGTGGATTTCCTCAGAGTTGTGAATTGGGTAAACAAGAGTATCTCCCTTAAAGATTGGTGTGACTATCCCTTTAATAGGTATATAGAAAGATGTTAAGTTATTCAAATATTTGAGTCAAATTAATGAATTTTATTCTCTTATGGATATGAAGTAGGTAAATTTGGTCATCAAGGACACAATATATTTGTACACCTGTATGTTTTTTTATTGTTCAATTACATATTGATTATTATCATGGCATTCACTATTTAAATTGTGAAATTATGTTAAGGAATTATTGGTGGTGCTCTACTAGGTTTTATACTCACACTCAACAATTCAATATCATTGCGTGTGTAGATTTCAGTATTTGGGATTTAGTTAAGGGTAAGGGCCATGCGGGGAGTGGCTGAGAAAAAGCAGTATGCTAGTGTGAGGCTATCCTAGAATGTAAATTGGATCATGTATGTTTTACTTCATGTTACTTATTTATTTTTTCCTATTTAATAAATTGATCCACCCCATATGGGTATCCTTTACTTGGATTGTATTTTATGATTGACACGCCAAATTGTTATAGTATGGTTTGATACTCATATCCTTTATGTTTTTTTATATATGATTATTTTTTACCATTTTTATTGTTATTATTATTATTGCTACTTCCATTCTATTATCTAGTGGTTATATACTAGTAGGGTTACAATATACCAATAAGGGTGTGTTTGTGGTAATTTTCTGAGCAGATCCATGCCCAGACCGGCATTTCTAGTAATGAGCAGCCTGAATCCCTTCACTGGTGATGTACCCTTGTTGTGGTGCTGGTACATCTAGTCCTAGTTTACGATGGCCTGACTTCATGTTCTCTGGATCATCTTCCAATTGCTCCAGCGACTGCAGTGGGGGGTGGGAGTCAGAGGAGCGCGGTGGGGTAGAGCCAGACTTATGAAGTGCATTGTGATGACGCAGAATTTTGGTAATGTACTGATCAATTTTAAGGAATTGTAATTGTTCTTGGTTTGAGATCGAAAGGGAGAAGTCAGTGCAACTAAACTCAGCCACCTAAAACAATCCCCATAGGAGGATACAGATCTGGTGGTTCATCCTTGCAGTGCTTTATAGATTTGGTTGTTGAGAGGATATAGTGTCAGCCATCAGATCGGGCCTTTGCTTTGGCATAGGACACTTGCTTGCTGAATCGCCCTGTAATAGTAGAGAGCTTCATCATGTTCAAATTATAGTGAGGGGTATCTCCTTGTTGTCAATCTAGTTTTACACTTTTTTTCTAATGAGGTGTGACTTGTCTTAATTCTATGGAGTTGGTTAGGGTTTACCCCTTATTCCCTTAAAAGGGGGATTTATCAAATAATAAAAAAAACTCTAAGGCCTTTAGTCTGTTGGATGGAGGCTATGTGGGGCTACACCTAGACCTGATGGTTCGGTTCAAGTGTTATATAAAGATAATTTCCTCTTTAATTATTTCCAAACATCTGGAATAAATTAAAACACATCTTACTCCCTCCATTCTTGTTATTATTATGATTTCCTTTGAATTTATTCTTTATTTTGTTTTCAAAACCGATTTATTGATGGGTTACTGTGATATTTATTTATACCTTTAGAGTAAATATAATAATTTCTTCATAGATAATAATATCTATTAAGTATAAAACTATTTTTAGGCTTGGTTTCAAGCCCCAAAATAATCGATCAAAATTTCTTTCTTATTTCTAGATAATTCAAAAAGTGTACAAAAAAAGTCATGGGACTTTTCCTCCTAGGTACAATGGATTCATAATTTACTTTAGCTTAGAGAATTACTTCTCTATTGTCATAAAAATAATATGATGAACGTAATTATTGAAAAATAAACTCCTAAACTTATCCCACTCAATAGATTCAATTTACCCATATTGCCCCTTGATCCTGATAAGACTCCACCATTAATTTTTTCCCCTTCTAAATGAAAAATATCCCAAATAAATTTTCAATCTCTGAGCATTAGAGAATGAAAAATATCTTTTTGGATGTTCTAATCCATTTACCAGAAATTAATGGATCAATAGACACAATAAATTAAGGTGGATGTTTCATTGTGATGTATTCAACAGTATTTTGTTCCTTATTTTTCTTGTTTGGAATCTATGAATGATTCAGAACTTGAGAATATTTCATAATCATAACAACAATATTTTTCATTACAT
Source organism: Viscum album (assembly GCA_963277665.1). NCBI lineage: Eukaryota > Viridiplantae > Streptophyta > Magnoliopsida > Santalales > Viscaceae > Viscum > Viscum album. The sequence goes on along the minus strand of OY728133.1, from coordinate 1,570,898,190 downwards.
ATCCCATAACATTAAATTTCACAAGAGGATAATAATTTCAATATAAATCAAATTTAAATTAACATGGTTAATTTTGGTTCCATCCATTAACTAAAACCAAAAAGAAAATTCTGATCCACAATAATTTTAGTGATAAATCAAATTATCTGGAAAATCATTCATAGTATATATAAATAATGACACGTTCTTTTCATTCTATGACACCTTAGGATTAACCTAGGTTATTTATATTCATTATCTATTCAATTTTTTCATAATGGTTCATTAATAAAAATGTGAATTTTCCTAAGAATACCCCATGGGATTGTATACCCAGGTGTGTAGACATTGTCCCACTCATCATCCATTAGTGATGATAGAGTTAATGCCCAATCTTCCATTTCCATAGTTCTTACCCATAGGTTCTTCTGTGACATAACCAGATTCACTTTCCAATATCAATATTGGGATTTATTTTCTATAAAACCATAATAATTTCCTTACTATAACTTAGTAAATTTTCTTATACTTAATATTATCTTAATATTTTTCATTAATTTTTTCTAATCATAATCTCTAAAATATAAAAAAAACTTGTTTGATACTAATAGATGTGGCCTAATCAAAACATATATAGTAATTACATAATTATAGATGAATATTGAATAAATTTAACAATAATACATTCCCAAGGACAGTAAAGGTTTAGTGTCTTTATATACTAGATATATAATAATCTTATACAATGAAATATCTTCAACATCTCCCACAAAGTTCTTCTAACATAGTACACTTCTTAGACATGCCCTGCACAAAACCTTTCTTCATAACCTGGGAATAGGAAACATAAGAAAGGGTGATCTTAGATGCTCAGTATGGGTAAATTTGGGAGATATTATTTATTTTTTATATTTAAGAATAACATTTTTATAATGGTATAATAATATGTTAATAACATTTAGAAAACATACCCATCAATTCATAGATCATAGTCATGGAATAAGGATTTAGTAGTTCACAATATAGGAATTATAGAAGAATAAAATATCATGAGACATCACATCACATTATAATCATAAAAATATATCATATAGAGTGTAATAATAAAATTCATAGAAATATTATGTCAAGGATACCCACATATACATTCATAACATGTTAGGCTTGGGATACCAACCATGTATATATTTTTGAGTTAGACTAATCACTTGTGTACCCTATTTCAGGATTAGGATAACTGCCAATTTACATTTTGAATAAAGACCAGGAAAACAGTTATATATATTCTACAAGATCATATTCATTCCATAATATCATAATCTATTCATATGTATTCCACAAGATCATAAAAAAATTTATCATTTCATCATAACTTAACCCATCAAAAAATGGGATTCTAAAATATTTCATCAGTATTATAATAAGTCATATAAAGGATTAATAAATATTGTATCATTGTATCATATTCCTAGTGAATCATAAGTAACATCAATGGATGTTTCCATGGATAATTTTTTTTTAAAAAATCACCAAAATTTGTTTTTGAGGAAAATAACCTTTTCATTTTGAAATAACTTTTTTAAAATATAAAAAATTAAATAATATTAAGAAAAACAATTACATGGAAAATAAAAATGTAAACATGAAAATAAATATTCCAATAAAATTATATTCATAATGGTGGGAACGTTTATCTTCATGGTATATGTTAAAAATAATATTTTGTTCACACCTTTGGTAGAAAGAACCGCTTTCTGAAAATGAGAGGAATATTCCTTTTATACCATTTTATATTAATTAAAAAATTGGAAAAAATACATTTAATAAATCAATACAGAATGAAAAAAAATATTTACATGGTAAAAAAATATTCCCGATTGAAGAGAGAAATAAAGTCAGTTTTCAATAAAAAAATATTTCAGACTTTTGAGTACTTAGAGAGATAAAAAGGAATATAAACCTTGTAATTTATAGAAATAAATGTAGTATAAGAAAATTTATAATAATTTTTAAACAAATATCATATAATTTCATCATAATTATTTTAATAATAATTATCCTGGTAAAAATTGACTTTATGACATAAATCCCTCACCTTAAGTACGAATTATTTCGTAATTGATTTCAACTCATATATGATAAATTTAAATTTATTATAATTATAAAACAGAACCATATTTATACTTATAATGACATACATGGTTTTCTTATAACATGTTATCAATCATTCATTAATGATATTTCGTTATTATCACCATTCAAGTTGTTAACTACTTCATTTTTCTTTTATGTTTCGGTTTAGAAGTTATGGTCCTTGCACCATGATAATGGTTTTGTCATCTCCAAATTCTTAAAAATTTCATGAAAATGATATTTCTTAATTATATACAATTTTATAACCATTCATATAAATATTTAACAAAAAATTAATTATATCCCCTTAAGGAGATGATAGTCCATACGTATGCAACATTGATGTTTCAATTTTTCAATGGAAAAAATGAAATAAAGGTAAATAATAATTCACCATTCCATAAACATAATTATTTAATAATTAATATATATATATATATATATTAATTAAATCCATCATTATAACCATCCATATATGGCGGTGATGGAAAATGAATCCCTTTGCATTGTGGATGTGGTAGTGCAGACGTATGCATGAGTGATACTTTAATTTCTCATTTCATGAAAAGTAGGCGTAAAATATTCATTCTATAATAATAATAAAAATTCAGTATATTTTTATACTATATTAATTATTTTATGATATATATAATATATTCATTTAATTTTTAAGAATAAATAAACTTTGAAAGAGTCATCTAAGATGATTACCTTTTCTTTGAGAGATGTCATTTGGATTACACCTTCTTATGATGGTCTTAGGGTAATAATATAAGATCAGTAATAAAGGTATGTAATGTAGGAATGGGTTGGGGTAGATATTTTTTAATCTATAGGGACTAATGTTTGTGAATAATAGAGGATAATAATTCCCTTTTATAAATTTATGGAGGGACACGCATAGAATTACATAAAATATTTAAATAATATAAAGTCACTTTCAAAGGAAAGAAGAACCAAATGAGAAATAATTCAATATTAAGATAAGATAAGGTTAAAATTTCTTCAAATAATTTCATCATACAATTTTAAAAGTAATTTTTACCCTCCAATATTAGTTTAACCCCTAGTAAACCCTTTTAACCTTAACTATTATAAAAAAGTTAATGTTTTTACGATACATTATAACAAAAAATGAAAGTGGAATCATTAATTTTTTTTAAATAGTTATGATTCCAGAAATATAATACATTTTATCAAATTCAATGTCTATATGTGGTGGAAATTAATTTTAAATAGACATGAAAAATGAAGTGAAACCCATTTTTAGAAAAATGCATTTCAAATATAAAAATGAGTTTACCATAATTCCTTAATTATAAAAAACTATTATATAAATTTTAAAATATTTTATTGACTATATATTCTATAAATTTCTCTAAAATCATTAATAAATAGTGATTAATTTTATTTATTAAGATACAGAAACATTCTATACATAAAAAATAATTTTTTTATATAACACTTTTAACTTTCAAATTATTTTATCTTCTTTCCTAATCAACAGATAATTAATGTATGAATTATTATTCATACATTATCAATAAATATCATTAAAATAATTTTTATAAATTCATCATTATAAGAAAATACATGATATGTTTAATAATATAATTCTTTAAAAAATATATCTTTTAATCATGAATTTTTTTTATTAAAAATTTGTTTTTTATTTCAAGGGGAATTAAAAAATAATTTTTAATTAATGGAAAAAATATCTACATATACTTCATAATGTTGTTAATCCTTTTCACACCCACTAATACAATGGCTATGTTATAAGGGTTATAATATAACATTGATTATTTCAACTCAAGGTTTTATGTAAAATAAGTCATTGAATTATTCATATTTATTTCTAATTACTACATATAAAATATCAGGGTGTTTCAATTTTAATGGAGGTTTTTAAGAATTTTATGTTTTTTGGATCTAGCTAAAGATAAAGGAGTAGTTTTTGGGTATTAGAGTCATCAAGGTGGTTATAAAAAAATATTTATGAATATTTTAATTACTAAAAATACTAGAGATTAAAATCAATGTGTTCACATGGTATCCAATAAATAAAAAGATGAAGAATAAAAGGATATGGAATTAACTGATTTTTTGTGTGTTCTTGTTATTATTATATATATCATTATATAAGGTGAATTGATTTATTGGATGTGTGGAATCTGATAAAACAATGAATATAATATTTAATGGTATCAAATAAGGATAGAGAAAACAGAATCTAAACATTCATATATATCCTGGAGATTTTAAGAGAAGAAAGAAGATCCAATGATGTTCATATTTTGATGAAGGTGGAGAAAAATGGGAAAATAAATAAGATTCAGTGTAGTGTAATTTCCCTGAAGAAAGAATATGTAAAAGAAAGAATAAGAAGGAATGTTTTTTGCGTATTCCAGATTAAAACACACAAACAAAGATACTAGATTTTTTTTAAGGGAATAAGGGGAAAAAGGATTAGTGTTTCAGTTTACTGCTTTCAAAAGGAAGAAAAATTTTTATCCACTTTTGGAATAAAAATTAAGAAGGAGAAGAAGAGGTTATTTGATGATATTATACATGTAATAGAATAATTATAAGAAGAATAAAGAAAGGAGAACATAAATAACTTCTTAAAGTTCTCACTTGATTGTATAATCACTTAATATTACACATATTCAATCGTTATAAGGTGAGTGTGGAACTAATTTACAGTCCCATTTATTATTTTGTACTTTGTTCCTTTCATCTAATAATTTTTTTTGTTTTGGGTTTTATATGAAAATAATGTTAGGAGAGATAGAGAAATAGGGATTCATTCACCTTAACCAATGACAGTGATGAAATGAAAAAGGGATAAAAAAGTATAAGTTAAATTTAAATCCACCAATAATATTTAAACCCCATATTAGTGTTTAATACATCCATAATAGTTCCTTCTAATTAGTATCAAATTCTGGTTCTCCATTAATTATATTCTCTATTATGAAGTTTTTCTATCTTAAATATTTGAGTCTTTATTTCAAATTTTATAATAAATTTCAGTTTTGGTTAAAATATATCTATTTCATATCATAATTCCATATTAAAAAAGACTATGGTGAACAAGGGAAAGAAATATAATAAGTGATTAAATAATATTTACCTTTTAAGTAAAGAAGAATATGTTTCAAGTTCTCTAAGTAAAGAATATAAATCTTGATTGAAAGGATAATAATAGGTGGTTTAGTCTACCACCGTGGAAGTGGATAGGTCATATACCGTAAATGATACATGAAATTCTGGTGACCTTGAGGTATGTGGAAATTTTTACTCAAACTATCCTCAACAAGAACCAATCACTAGTGGGAATGATCATATGACAAAAGATATATCCATTGATGAATTAAAAAAAATTGATATATTATTTTACCAAAGAACCTCTCATGGAAGTGTGTGTAATAGTTGATAGATAGTAGGAAAAAATCACCTAGCTTTAAGAGGAGTCAGAAAAAATAGAGAAGGATTTGAAAGAAAAGGTTTTATGCTATATAAATATCTCCAAACATGTTGGATATAAATATGTTATGAATCTAATTCTTGAATAAAACTGCTCTAAGTATGAAGAATATTGAAAAACTATAATATGATAAAATGATTAAGACACTAGATAATATAAAGATATGATCCAAACATTGGAGGTGAATTTGAAAATAACATTGATGCCAAAAATACATAATTTGAATTTAAATCTAAAATATTCAAGGAACATGACACGTTGCTCCAAGAAAAGAATTTGGAGTGGGAAGAAAGGTTACAAAAGATGAATAATGATCGTGAAGACAAAACTTCATTTATTTAATATCATAAAAATGATCTCAATATGAAATTTCTAGAATTGGAAGTAAAACTATCAAATATTGAGATGACACATATTGTGTCTTTATAATTAAATAAAAAATGAGCTGATTCCACAAACTAATCTAAGGAGAATTCTGATGTTAAAAGGCCTCTATTATGTGGTAATAAGTTCATTATATCATTTCATGGTAATTATAAATAAGACTCAAGTGATAAGGCATCCCCCATTGTAAATTTAAATTTTTGTATTAAACCTGTTTTCAGAAATAGTGTAGGTTTAAATATAAAATTTGTACAAAAAAAGGATGATCAATATTCATGATAAGCATATTACCAAGTCTATGGTTGATATAAGAATAATTGGTTCAAATGGTTCCCTAAGAAGTGACTTACTAGTGTTGGTGAATGGCCAAAAATAACATACTCCAAAATCTATAAATTCAAGAAAGCATGTGGTATAGAAAAGAAGATAAAGTTTTAGTGGGAAAAAACTAGTTGTAACACCCCAAGATTATACTATATATTATTACATAAAATAATTCTACTGTTTCTGGTAGCTTAATCGAGACACAACACCAAACTAAAAAAATATACAACATATTAAATGAATATTATCAAGAAAATTATAGCATTATTAAAACATTGGTAAATAAAAAGATATTAACTAATTAAAAATTCTTACATTTAGTGGATATATAATTAATATGATTTAATATTTTAAAGGATTTTTCATTCTTCAATAAGTGTTTAATGTACTAATAAATTAAATTGACCAATTTTAAATGATTATTATGATAATATATGATCTTTAAATTAACTAATATTTTAAAATTATTTAAATTATAAATTAGTGTGAAATAACATTGAGAACACATAATGTTTAAGAAAGCTATTTTTTAATAAAATCATTTTTTCGATATATTTTGATTTTTGATCTAAAATCTAAAATTATTAATTTTATAAATTTAATTTTTAAAAATTAAATTCATTTTTCAATTACACAAACACATATATTCATTATCCTAATTTTTGTTTTATATTTTTATCAAATAATTGTTTATTATTTGAACAGTGCAAAACAATGTTTTTTAAAAAACATAGCACTTATGAATATATAAAGAAGTATATAAAATTTGAAAACTTTTAACGAAATTTTAATGAAAAAATATTTATTTATAGAGTAAAAATATATATTTATAAATAATATTATTAATTTATAAAACCTATGTTTAACCATTTACTAACATAATTAATATTTTCCAATAAAACAAATTATTTATGTATTTACTTGTAATTAAATATTATTTTTTGTAAAATTTAGTTTTGTAATTCTTTGAAATCAAAAACAAATATTTTATTTATAATAAATCAATTTATATCATCAAAATATCAAAGCTGATAAAATAGAGTTCATATTTGGGATAAATAGTTCCAAATTAGTTAATAAAGATCATTTTATTTTTAGGCATAAAAAATGAATTATTTTGCTAAAATATAGTTAATGTAGTAAAACCCAAAATGGTAAAAAGGGTTAAACAAAGTAGTAAAAGCATTAAAATGTTAAAAAAACCTTTTTAATATAGTGTCTGATATTTCAAAAGACAAAATATTTCCTCCACTCCATTATTTTCCATTTTTACTCTACTTTACATGTGAACCATGTGCTCTCATTATATTATGTTAAAGTATTTTTAAAATATCCATTCTCATCGCTAATAAAATAGGCATCTCCCCATTCCTTCAAGACCAGTATAAATTAATGTTTCATCTTAAAAATATAACATTTTTCTTTCCCTTATAATCCCATTTCATTGCCTTTATATTCTACACATATTAAGTTTTCTTAATCCCTCAATTTATAATCATTCCCCCAATGGAAATCCTAAGTCCCCAATGTGAGTACTATTTTTTCCCTAAATAAATTCCATTTATTTCATAAATTACCAAATATAATTATATATTTAATATATAATTAAATTATTATTTTTATAATTAATCTTATTATTCTAAAGTAATAAATATTAAATACCTTTCCCATTTTCCATTTATAAAAACAAAAATTCCACCCACGCGTGTGCGGACTACAACCTCCACTAAGTAACATATCTCATTTTTCATCTACTTTATTTATTATTTAATAAAATCTCTGAAAATATGATTAAAAACATAAAATATCTATATAATATAATTATTATTAATTATTAATTATATTATTTCAAAATTAACCACTTTCATAATCATAATCATCCATTAATTATGGTATGTTTATGTTTGGGTATGTCCAACCACTTACTACAATAATGATATAATATAATACCATGGATGACTATGAGAACATAATTACAGAAAATATATGGTATAAATAAGTAATAATTTATTTTATTTTGATTTTTTAATGGTAACATTAATATATAACTTATTAATTATGATCACATTGTTCGTTTTTTAAACATCACAAAAACATGCTAGTCACCAATTTCATCGACAAAAAACATGAATGAAACTATCATGGAGTGAAATTGTAACTTTATAAAATATTATTTAACATAAATTCCAATACCATGTATTATTTATTAATTATTCCCTTTTGGATAAGAAAATAGAACAATACCACTATTATGAAACTTGTTCAAAAAATTCAAGATTAATCCCTCCCAACATTGAAAATAGATAATGAAAAACTAATATACATATATAAGATAATTATAAATAAATTGAAAAAAAAATTATAGATATTAAAAACTTTCTGAAATAGTTTATTAAGATTGAAATTTTTCATACAGGAGATTCAGGCATTTTAATGGAAGTCAGGAATTGTGGTAAGGTGTTATTTATGTAAAATTGAATTTCCTGAGACATATATATTATTGTGAACTATGAAATTTTCTTTTTGATATGATAAATAAATAATGAATTTATTTTAAAATATTAATTGTATTTTTTTTAAGATTCATATAATTCTTTATATTTAAATAGATTTTTATTTACCGGATACTAAGGTTGTAAGGGTCATTGTTAACCCAACTCCTTTCGTTGAGTTAGAATGCTCTTTATTTAACTTCTTTAATACATATTTGGTTGATTAAACCCTAAGATATTATTTCATATTCCTTTATATTAATATTGAGGTATAATTAATTTGTAATTCAAATATTTTAAATTGATTAATTTCTTCCTCAAAGTGTATATCATTTTTGTGAATAATTTACATCCTATTTAATGATGGTATCCTCTCATTTTCTACATTTCCCATTACCACCATTGTAATCCTTTATAAATTGAATCCAAATTATTTTTTATCACATGTGACCTTAATATATACATTATCCACTTTTCAAATGGACTTTTTTAATCTTTTTATGACTTTTTTTCAAAAAAGATATTCCAAAATATTAAAATAGGGTTTTCCATCCTTTCAAAATAACATTTTTAATCTTTCACTCCAGATTTATTTTCCATAACCGTTATGTCTATTCAATTATCTACTATTTATTTTTATTTTTAAAATTAAATTATTTTCAAAAACATTCACTTCACCTTTTTTAAACATTTATTTCTTTTTCAAGCCACATTTATTCAAGATCCCTCTTTAAAAGTAAAATTTTTCCAAAAAATCACTTCTCATTTTTCAATCCTTTATGTCTTATTTAAAGATCCATTATTGAAAATTCAATTTTAAAATAAAAATATTTTTTAAAAAAATCACTTCACTTTTTTTGAAAACTTTTATATATTTCAAGGTTCCTTTATTAAAGATATCTTTTCTAAAAGTAGTTTTTTGAAAAATGTTTTCAATTTACCTTTTTGAGACCTTTTATTTGTTTTTAAATCATCCTTTATTGATGATACCTTTCTAAAAGTATTTTTTTAAAATAATTTTACTTAATTTTTTTGAAAAATTTATGTATTATTCAAGAATTAATTATAGGTATTTATTTATAAATATTGAAGTAAAAAAAATTTCCTTATAAATTTTTCAAAAGTGACCTTTCTGAAATTGAATTTTTAATATGACTAGTGACTTCATCACTTACACAAAATTTAAAACCATTATCTAAAAACTATTTTATGATTTTTCTATCACTTTCCTATTTATTAATAAATGTTTTATTTATATGGAATAATTTTTCATGAATCACACAATAAATGTTCTTATGAAATACTCTTTTTGGGTGACTGATTTTTTTAATATCAAACATTTACTTTCTTAAGTTAAATTTTGGTGATACCATCTAAAAATGTTGTGATACCCATTTTTCATTCCACATGTATTATAAGATCTATTGAATTATTTATTTCTATTGTCACTCATATGTATGGATGATTAATGAGTGGGGTTATATATCATCCTAAAATTCATTGTTTTAGGTTTTATATCCTATGAGGTACTGATTTTGTGTGATGGTATAATTGGGAATAATATATGATCATAAAGATGTGTGATGGTATAATTGAAGTTAAGATATTCTCACAAGGTTTCACATTGGTATAATATTGTTTGTGGTATAACAAAAGGATGTGCATGGGTACAATTATGGTTAATCCATGATCACAAGTAGGTGTGTGGGTATAATTGTGGTTAAGATATGCTCACTAGGTGACAAATGGATATAATTGTGGTTAACTTATGCTCTAAATTTATTGTGGGGGTATAACTATTGTTAATATACTCTCCCAAGATTGTGTGTGGACATAATTTCATTTAATAAATTTTTATGATGATATGTTTTTAAGGCCTCTTTTTAGGACGCACTCTTACGAATTTCCTTATGCATATTTTATGATCTCATTGATTATGTTTAATGAATAGTATTTAAAAATCATTTTGATTCATGCCTTATGTTTTGAAAATCCTTATGTGAAGACTCGTGACTTATGATCTATGCTTTTTTGGGTTTGATTTTATTTTTTATCTTGATTATACCCATATGATTATCTTATCACACTTATGAACTTTGGTTGTTATCACTTATATATACCCGTACTTAGTTTCTGAACTCATCAAATTTCTTTAGTTTGTATCCCCAAGGTTACTAAGATGAGTGTAATGTATTATGAGGATTGAAGGGAGTCTAGTTTTCTTTGATTATGGAAAATGTACAAAATTTGTGTGAAATAGGTTTCCAAAATAACTAGTCCTCAGAGACACTGAACCTCCCATTCTTGGGATTATGTGATTATTTGTGAGTTTTATTAGTCAACTTATGAAAAGGATATAAAATAAATAAATGCTTATCTTGGGTTGTCATAGTTAGTATAAGAAAAGGGTTTAGTTATTTTATTTTAGATTAGTTTTTTTATTTTTTATTGGGATTGGATAACATCAGTAAAATCCCTAGTGATAGTTTAAGTGATAAGTTTAAGTATAGGATTACATCATGATGTTTTAGAAAAGTTGATACTATTTGGTTCCCCTAGAAATTGAATCCATGTCTGATTACTATCAAATGGATGAAAATGTGGAATATATTCAACTAGGGGAAATCGCCCTAAAAATTTTGGATGAGTATCAACTCAATATTCACATTGGTTCAAGATGAGTGGGTATAAGATTTCACACCTATCTATACACTACCAGGGGATATTATTTAGTTAATTAAATTATCTTTACATTCCATTATGAAGTGTATATTATGTTGGGGAATTATTTTAAGTAATGTGAGATAACCCAACCTATATAAACCTAGATTTAACCAAGAGTTATTTAGGTTGAACTTGAATCTAATGTGATGGGTTTTTCGTAACATAGATTTAGGTTGAGTTTTTCATTTTTCCCTAATAATGTTAATATTTTTCACTCATGACTAACTCTTTTTGGTTTTAAAAATGGATGGATCTAAGAGGAATCAATTTAATAATGTATTTAATGTACAATAAAATAATTGTTCTTAAAATCAACCAAGTGGGATAAAGTTGGAGTTAAAAATATTGTACTTATATTTAACCAATATATCTTGAGTTGTGATTAATAACTTGAGTCTTTATGAATATATGAACACATAAAAGAGGAGAAGGTAAAAGTTTAATATAACATCAGTTAGCTAAGATAATAAAGGAAGGGAGGTTCAATTAACTTTGGGTCAAAAGTGTTAGAAGAGACACCCAAAAGAATGACTCAATGTAATAAGAAACAATTTTGTGTTTGGAAGGGTTTTACATTGACCTCATGATTTCCAAAGAGAGATAAATATGTTTACTAATATCATAGAAGGTATTATCATCCCACATAATGCATCATTCACACTTCAATAATTTAAATACAAGTAATTTGGGAATTTTAAAAATTGATTCCCTAATATAATGTCAAAAAAGGATTATAAGTATCAACAAAATCTCAATCCATGGAAATATAGGAAATAATATCCAATAACAACTACTACATTGGATGGTAGAAATTAAAGAAAAATTATCCTCTACTCTATATTTGTGGAATACTTATTAGATTATGGTCTAGGGTATCTATGAACCTTTTGAAGATCATTAAATCACAACCCCAATTATTAGAATATCAAAGAAAAATTATTATTCTATTGAATCCCAATTATAATTTTATGGGAACATGATTTTTTACTTTACTTCAAATTGATTTAATGTTTTTTTTAAATGGATTGGTTCCCCTATATAGAGGAAATAATTATTAGGAATATGAAAATCACATTTCATATCAAACAATAAAATTCTATCAATAAATAGGTGGGTATGGAAACCCTTTATAAGTAAATTATATAATCTGGGACTTGATACTTAATAATCATAAACACTTGGCTTTAATGGTTAAAGAAAAACTCAATTATAGGGATAAACCTATTCTGAAAAAAAAATATTTCCTATGTTTTTTAGGTTGATATATCTATAGATAGTGTATATTCATTCAAATATAAATTTTATATACCCTTAAATATTTTAACTTCTAGAGTATTGTTAAAATTGATAGGATTTAATTTTTTAAGGGGATAGAATGTAACACCCTAATATTTTACTATTTATATTTCCTTTAAATGAATGTAATGTGTTCGACATCTTTCACCACACACAACACCAAACTAAAATGAGTCATAAAATATTAGATTAATATTATCAATAAAATTATAAGAATAATAAAACCTTATTAAGTAAAAATATATTGACCAAATGAAAATTTTTACATTTAGGGGATATATAATTAATATGATTTAATATTTAAAAGGATTGTTCATTCACAAATAACAGTTTCAATTATTAATAAATAAAATATACCACCTTTAAAGGATAATTATGTTAATATATAACCTTTATATAAAATAATATATTAAAATTATAAAAATTATAAATTATTTTGAAATAATATTTCAAATACATAATGTTTAAAAATATTATTTTTCAATAAAAGTAGTTTTTATTTATATTTTTAATTTTCTTTTAAATTATAAATTTAAATATTTAAGAGTTAAAATTTTAAAAATCTAACTTCATTTTTTAATTCGTCATTTAAATATTAACTTAAGTGGAATTTCTGAGATTTTTCTAAATTAATTTATTTTTATGTGAATAGTGAAAAGAAAGATTTTTTAAAACATAGTGTTTATGGTTATATCAAGAAGTAAGTATAAATTAAAAATTTTAAAAAATTAATTATCATTGATTCATTTAATGAGTAAAAATATAAATTTATAAATACAATTGTGAATTTATAAAACCCATGTTTAACCATTTTTTAACTTAAGTAATATTTTCCAACAAAAGGAAATATTTTTGACTTTTACATTAATTAAATTTTATTTTTAAAAATTAAGTTTTGGATTTGATTTAAAGACATATTATTTTTTATTTTTATTATAAACTATTTTATATCATTAAAATAAAAAAATATAATTTTATCCAACACATAAATTTTAAACTTAACAAATAAACTTTTTCTAAAAATATGTTTTAAATCATTAAATCAGATAATTTTAAAATTAATTTTTATTTATCATAAAAAATTTATTTGATAAAATGGATTTGATATTTTAAATAATTTGGTCTAAATAATTTACTGTGGTCCATTTTATTTTTTGGCATAAAAAACTAATTACTTGTTAAAAATTAGTTATCATATTAAAAACCAAAAGGATTAAAAGGTTTAGTTAATGAATTAAAAAGGAATTACATATTAAAAAATGGTTTGTAATTAATATTTTGAGCTTTTTATTGACCAAAAATTATCACCACTACATTATTTTCCATTTGGAAGTCTTTTTCACATGAGAAACATGTGTTCTCTTTATATTAAGTTGAAATGATTACAAAGAATGTCATTCTAACCACTTATAAAAGGATTCTATAACCACTCCTTCAAGACCACTAAAAATTTATGTTTCCTCTTTAAAATATAACATTTTTAATATCCATTTATTCTTATTTTACCTCCCATATATTTTTTCCACAATAAGTTATGTATCCCCTCCATTTACAGGTAGACCTCTAAAGGAAAACCCAAGTCCTCAATGTGAGTACTATTTTTTCCCTAATATCTTTTCTTTTCATTTTTAAATTCCAAAATATAATTTTATAATTACAATATAATTACATTAGTATTATTTTTATACTTAATTTTATTATTCTAATGAAATAACTATTAACCGCATTTCCCCCTTTCCATTAATTAAAACTAAAATGCAACTCATGTGTGTGTAGACTACTACCTCCATAAAGTAACATGTCTCATTTTTTATCTAGTTTATTTTTTATTTATTAAAATATCATACAATATTATTAAATAGATTAAAAATTTATTAATAATATCATTATTCTTATATTATAATGATATCATTCCAAAATAAACCACCTTCACAATCATAATCATCCATTAATTATGGTATGTGCATGTTTGGGTTGGTCCAACCACATTCTAGAACAACTCTGAAAAATAATATCAGGGATTACTATGATATATTAATTATTGATAATATATGATATAAATAATTAATTAATTGTTTTTTGTTTTTGATGGTAAAAATAATTTTAAAGTCATTAATTAAGATACCATCATTCATTTGTAAATGATCACCGAAACATTCTTGTCATCAATTTCTCCATCAAGTATCATCAGTAAAAATTTCATAGAATGAAATAATAACTTTATAAAATATCATGAAACATAAATTAAAGTACCATATATGATATGGTAATGAATAAATTTATGAGAATAATTAATAACAACACCGCTATTATGAAACTAATTCAAAATAATCAAAACTACTCACACTCTATATTGAAATGAGAAAATAACTAACTAATATAAATATATAGAATAAGTAAATATTAATTTTATATATATGAATAAGGTTAATAAATTAGTTATTAATACTTTAATTTTTTTATATATAGTATATTCAGGTGCTTTAATAAAAGTCTGGAATTATTGTTAGGGGTTTTTTGTCTCAAATTTAATTTCTTGAGATGTATTTAGAAGTATTCATTTTTGATATGGTGTGATTACCAAATAATGAATGTATTTTAACATATTCATTTATTCCATGGGGTTTGAATAGAAATATAATTTTATTTCTTTAAAAGGATTTTGATTCAATAGATATTAAGGTTAAAAGGGTCTCCTTTGACTAAACTCCCTCTATTGAGTTAGAATGATTTTTCTAGAAATTATTTATTTATTGTTTGTATTTTTCAACCCTGAGATTTTATTTGAGGGTAATTTATCATCCACTTTAAGTAGAATAAAGTATTCATTCATGGAATTTACCTTACTAAATATCTTAATCAAAAATTATTTCACTACTAAAAATAATTTCAATAATTTTTAATAAATGTTTCACCTCTTTGTCTATATTTTTCTTTCTTACCAATTTTATCATTTATAATTATAATCCTAATTATGTTTTTTATCACGTGACCATCATATTCTCCCTCTACAATTCTTAAAAGTATGTTTTAGTACTCTTTTAATGATGTGGGTTTTCAATAAAGGTATTGTAAAATATTTAAAAGGGATTTCCATCCTTTCAAAATCAAATGTTTTATCTTGGAATCAATATTTATTTTTGATAACCATTATGAATTTTCAAAGATTTATTAATAAATTTAATTTTTGAACAAAATTTTTTTTCTAAATTTTTACTTCCCCATTTTGAAACCTTTATATATTTTTTGGGATATTTTATTAAATATTATTTCTAAAGTAAAAACTATCCAAAATGATTTCACTTCACCTATTTTAAACCATTATGTATTTTTCAAGGATCATTTATTGAAGATTCCTTTTTAAATTAAAATTTATCCAAAAATAAATTCAATTTTTTAAAAAATTATGTCTTTCTCAAGGATCATTTTTTGAATATTTATTTTTAAGATTAAAAGTTTTCAAAAAAATGTTCACTTCAAATTTTTAAAACCTTTATATATTTTCCAAGGATCCTTTATAAATGATTCCTTTTTTAAAAGGAATTTTTTTCAATAAAAAATTAACATCACTTTTTTAAAACATTTATATCTTTTTAGTGATTCACTATTGTTATTTATTTTTAGATATATATTTTTAAAATTACTTCTCTTAAATTTATCAAAACTAACCCTTTTAAAAATGACTTTACAAAATTATTTGAAACTTCATCAATTATTGAAAAGTTAAAATAATTTTGAAAAACTATTTTATGAGTTCACTAAATTTTTCATCTTTATCACCAAATGTATTATTACATTAGAAGTTATTTTTAATAAATCACCATCTAAATATTCTTATGATGTATTATTTTTTGAGTGATTGAATTTTTGTTATCAACCATTTACATTATTGTGGTTATTTTGGTAATACCATTTTGAAATGTTTTGAAACCCATTATTTTTAAATGGGTAATTTTAGAAATATTGCATGATTTATTTCAAGTGGAACACATATGTATGGATGATTGATGGGTTTGGTCCTATATATCCCTCTAATTCATTGGTTAAGGTTTTATATCTCCTGAGATAATGATTTTTTGTGTGGGTTTAATTATGGTTAATCTATTCTTACAAGATTGTGTGTGGGTGTAAATTTAGTCAACTTATGATCACAAGGTTTTTTGGGTATAATTAAAATTAAACTATGATAAAAAACATGTGTGTGGGTATACTATGGTTAATCTATGCTGACAGGGATGCTCATACCCTACACTTTCTCATATGTCCCTACGCAATTTCTATCCATCTCACTAGGTATAAAGGTACCTAATTTTTCTATTAGAATCCCAAAGCCTCTAATATCCTCTATAGAATTAAAAAATCCCTTATACCTTCAGCAATTTTCCCTGGATTCTTGTTTGTGTCACTAAATCCCATCAACCAACACTCTTGACATGTTATTAAATTCTTTATGGGGTTTTCCTACTCATGATTTGGTAGGTTTCCATGAATCGATACGTTTTCTGATTTGGTTCTCCAATGATGATGATCTCACCCTTTCCTATTCCAGAGGTAAGAATCTTGTTGATGAATTTAACTTTTTTCTATTTCATTGGTCCAATGATTTTCATATGCTCAGGAACCTTCTATGGTAGTAATTTAGGTTTCCTTCCCTACATTACCCATCCCATTCTAAAACCCGAACATTCTCTCTAGATTAGGTAACTGAGTAATTAATTTCATGATCTTAAATGATAGGTTTATTAAATGTTTCCATACCATTAAAACTTGAATCTTGATTGAGTTTTATGTCTCCAATCCCCTAGTGGATTCCATATATATTAATGACAAAGAGGAGTTCAAAATGTTCATAGGGGGTTTTCATCAAATCATGGTATTAATAATGTTATTAATTCATGTATTTGGGTCACAATAGGAATTCATACCAATTAGTTACTTTAAATAACTTTATTATGTCTAATTCACATATATTTATCACTAGTTTGGTTGGTTTCAAAGGAAGTCTACTTGTTGTAAAACCATCTTCATGGCCTCTATCAGAAGCAATTGACTCTTAGTATAAAATCCAATAGAGTATCAGCTATAATCATTATATAAATTTCCCCATGAATTCCCCCTTTCATTTAAATCAAGTCACATAGGACCCCATTTTGGTCCATAAGTAAGAATAGTACAAGTCCATCTCTCAGAGTAAGAATAGGTGTTAGTGAGAAGGATCCATCCACTAAGTCTAAAATCTAGAGATATTTAGTACGAAGTTTTGAATAAATATGTAATCGGACTAGTGGTTCCCTGTTGGTAGTTGTTGGAAACCTCAATATCTAGTCATAGTGAGAAGTAAAATGGTGTAGGAATAAGTGTATAGAACATGTGTTCAATTCCAGACATTTATGCAGTGGGGAATGAAACAGAACAAGAGGTCCTAACACCTTTATAGAATATATGAATGATATATACAAGTCTAAATGAAATATGAGTAAGAAAAATGGATAAACTACCATGACCACTTCCTACATCATGACTTTAGCAAAATGGATATCACCATTGAAGAGTTCATACTAACCAGGGGGAAAATTCATGAATGCATTTAAGTTCTTGTATATGACGACCCATAGAATAAGGAAATTTCGTGGGAATGGAGTTTACACTGGGTGATTAGCTCTAGAACTTTAAATCTCTTCTGTAATAAACTTGTAATGTATCATGAGGAAAAACCCTTTGTGCCTCCTTGTAAGTTTTACACATAACCTAAAAATTTTCTTCCTTGAAATAATTTTAAAAAAAAATCATGCTCAGTTATATATTTTCTTATTCCTATATTTATGCCAAAATCTTCTACATATTCTTATTTTTAGGTCATACTCTCATGACTCATGCTTATTGACTAATGTTTACACACTCTTTTTATTCATTTCATATGTCATGTCAATCCTTATTCCATGACTCATGATTTATAATATATGTATTATTATGTATTATTTTCTTTTTTATATTGATTATAACTATATATGAATCTTATACTCACTTGTGATCTTTGATTGTTATCACTTATGTTTATTGACCATATAAGTTCAATCCTTTCTTATTTTTCCATCCCCTAAGTTATTAAGGTGAGTGTAATATATGGAAAGTATAGAAAGCATTCTACTTTCATTCGATGATTGAGAAATGTTCAGAAGTTTTGTAAAATAAGTTACCTATTAAACAAGTCCTCAAAGACTCTAAACCATCCATTCTTGGGATTTTGTTCTTATTTTTGAGGTGTAATGGTTAACTTATACAAACTATATAAAGTAAATTTAGGTAAGTCTTGGTTTTTAAATAAATTGATGTAATAGGTTGTTCCACTGAGCATAGATATGACAGTATCATTCATCAATCCAATAAGTATAATGGAATCCCATTTCAATGTGGAGAAATCCTCTGAGGCTAAAATATCCATAGATTAATAAAAATAAGTCTAACTAAAATTGATTTAGGGAAGTTGTAAATTTATATGATTTTTACACAATTTGTGTTCATAGAAATGGTTAATGTCTATCATAGTATGTATCAAAGTAAAATGAAGAAGGAAGGCCAAAAATGTTTAATAATAAAGAAGGGAAAGACTTGGTAAATAAATATATTGAATTATTAAATAAAAATACTCTGAAGAAGGTTTAAAAAAAGATAGGTGATTTATCCAAGTTTAATCATAACAATAATTTTAAAATGAGTGCAACATCTAGAGAGACTTCTACAAAGAAAAAAATCCTAAGAAGAATCCATGTGGAAACTCCAAAAGGCTGTCAATGTACCCAAAGATTATTTCTTAATTTTTCTATGTAATTTTTAAATACAAAATAATAAGGAATAAGAAAAATAAAAAAAACAGTGCTAAAGGGAAGAAAGATATTCCACATGAAGAATCAGTGTTTTATGAGAGGTTGTCAAAAAAGACAACTATAGATTAAAAGAACTATATAGGAGGTGAAAAAAAAGGTTGGTCACACTACTAAAGATTGTTTAAATATATTTATATCAGAATAATAATTTCTAAAGAAGATTAATTTTTAACTTGGTGGTTCCTTTGACCAGATGTCAAAAGAAGAAAGAAGTTACCCACAAAAAGAAGTTGGAAATGTGATGAAATCCATGCTCACTAAAACAATTTCATATTTGAAAACCATATGTGGAAGCATGAATAATGGAAAAACATTTAAAAAAAACTTATTTACCTTTTATTATCATTGATAAGAAAGAAGACCCACATTGTCCCATTAACTTTTGGTGCTTTATTTATACTTAAAATTTGAGGATATAGAGTTAAAGCATGATATCAATGTAATTACATGAGAAAGTAAAAAAAATTCAATAATGGATAGAAAAGTAAATAATTTTCATACTATTTTGATTCCTATAATGGTATTTTAATTAAAAAATTTAATGAAAGTGTCATCTTTTATGAAGTTAAAATATGTTTTCAAATCGTAAAAGAAATTTAATGTCATCCATTTTGGTGTACTTTCTACTTGTAACATCATTAAATCCATCTTTTAAAGAGATATAACACTATAAAGTATGAGTCTAGAGTCTCTTTATGGGGAAGACAATGGAATAATAAGGAAAAAGGTGCTAGATTTAACTAATTCAAGTAAATCAAGATATTCTGGAAAGTGTGAGAAGTAATTTATTATAGAATGTATGATTTCTTAACATCTAATTCTTGGAATTTAAAAATAAAATCATGATATTAAGGGGAGAAATTATTTTAAATAATTGATATAAATGAGAAATTTTAAAGAATATTCAGCACTTTTTTTAGAAATAAACATCTAACTATTGTACTTGAATATTTCTTGACCTATTTTTTGAAGTGAGTGAAGAAATTAAGGTCTATATACTTCTTGATAGGTTTGTATAATAGTTGGTATAAATCAATTATCTCATCATAATAGAGATGTAAAACATCTGATAAATTTAAAAAGTATTTAATTTTAGGTGGTCTACAATTTAATTAATAAATTACATTTTTGTTTTCTCAATCAAACCCACTTTTTCAATAATGTAAATTGATCACATAGACTTAGAGTGGAATTGGTGACGGAACATTACTTGAGTATGAATTTATATTATCTTTTCCCAGTTATTCTATATTTATTGTTAATAACTAAGGGAGAGTAAAATGAATTCAATGATTGGTGATAATGGTGGAGAGAAGAAATGGTTTTTGTAATGGTTCAAAAACACTTATTTACATATTATTTTATATGGGTATTGAAAACAAAAAACAAAGGTGTCATATTTTGAGTCCACTTTGTGTGTGTGTTTTATTTATTTTCATTGATATTGTAGTATCAATTAATCTTTCTGTTAATGTGTTATTGAAGAAGAATTTAACTAAAAGTGAAGAAAAGAATATATTGAAAGTTTATTAAGATTGTGAGAATGTGATAAAGAATAAATTCCCAAGAACTATGTTACATTATATTGGGTTCTTGATGATTGGAAGACGCATCTTGGAAATGGTTTTCTAAATATTATTTACATATGATTAATAAAAAAGGAAAAGGTTATTACCATATAATATTTTGGATGACTCATTTATTGTGAGTTAAAAAGGTGTTTGAGTACTCAAGTTTCATGGAGGAGTTATAATGATAAATTCTATATCTCTATTATTAATAATTTTGACATGAACCATCCATGTTTATCCTATGGATACAATTACTTAACAGAAGTTTCAAATGAAGAAAATCATGTTTAGATGGGTTTGAGGTGTATATAATAAAATAATATTGGATTTTGTTATTAATACATTAATCTTATTCATAATCAAGTGAAATTATGATAAAAATGTGAGGTCAAGTTAATTCCAACATTTAGGAATGCTTGAAGGTGGTTGGAATTGGCATGGAGTGGTTTTGGAACTGATTTGGAGTCATTTTGATTTAATGTAGTTTTTTACCTTGAAGTAGATAATCTAGAAAAGGGATAATCATATAGATTTTTCGAGACCATATGGATTTAAAATCTAGAATTTTAGATATTATATGAAATTTTAAGGCAAAGGGCGAATGTATAGTTCATTTTTACTCTACACACATCAACATAGATTCCAACCTAGGTGAACATAGAGTTTTGGAAGAATGTAGAGTTCACCAAGAACCTATGTAGAGTTACTGAACATAATGAGGAATAATATAGATTTCAACCTATATAGAGTTTCTCATGATCCATGTATAGTTTTAAGATAAACATTGAGTTCATCCAAACTCTTCATAGAAAAATATAGAGTTGTTTCTAGACTTTGTTATTTTTTTAGGAAAAACTAGATTTTTTAGTAGTTTGATATTAAAAACTGGGATGAATTATGTAATGAATTGGATCATTTATGTTAGATTAAATATTGGTCAAAGTATCATCAAATTTAATGTATTGATTCTTGGGGAGGTTTTCTTTAATGAAATATATATCACAACACAATTTAATACGATTCCTACATATAGTAAAGAAGATGAAGTTTGGTGAACATTGGAATTAGTTTAAAGAGTATATGAAATATTGGGGAAGCATGTAGGGTATGTGGATAATAGCATAATATATCATCAATATATCAAGTGTGTATAATATATCTCCACTACATAAGAAGTTTTCACATAAAAAATTTTCATGTAAGATATTTTGTACAGCCCATGTAACATGTTTTTACATGTAAGATACTTTAGGTTTACAAGAAAAACAACTTATAAATAAGATAATTGCCTATAATTTAATATTTTATAAAAAAAAATTATTCTATAACATATTCATTTACCTTAAAAGAGTTTTTATAAGCTTATATGATTCATCACTCTATAAAGATCTATGAAAATGGAAAACATGGTATTGTTGTTAAATATGATAATTCTAAGTAAGTTCAAGTCTTAGGTTTACAAATAGCATGGTTATAAAAAATATGATATCAGTATGTGTTAAAGAAAAAAATAGTGATTTTTGGAGTTCTTAGGGATATAAATGATAAATCCATTACTACAACTAGTTCATCCCTGGTTTTGACATAAATTTAAAGAGGATTTAAAATGTATGCAGACATCATGGATAAAAAGAGGAATAATGTTGATAATTAAGGAGGAAGATTTCTGATAGTTATCTTTATATTATTACATATGTATAATTTTTTTAAAATAAACATAGTTTATATTGAGACTTTTAAGGATGTAGTGTTTTGTGGATCTGACCAAAGAAAGAGGAGCAGTTGGTGAAAATGTGAGACTTTAGGGAGGATACAAGTAGAAATTCCAAAAGATTTTAATAATATAAAATACTAGAAATTAAATTTAATGTGTTCATGAGGTATCCAATGAATATTGAAATGAATAAGAAAAATATAAGGAAATAATTGAAACTATATTGATCATTTTTATCATATATATATATATATATTTATATTTATATTTATATTTATATTTATATTTATATTAAAGAGAATTGATTTTATAAAATCTCAAATTTTCTTGAGGTATGGAATATTTTGTTTATAGTGGAAATATTACTTTCTTTTTCGTTTAGAACCTAAGTCATTATATCGGATGGTTGGGTAGTTATGGGGAGGAAAGAGGTCAGTGGGATATATATTAGATTCATGCCAATTTCACTCCATGTAATTGGGATACACGGTGTGTATTTGATTATATGAAGTATAATGGAATTACCAGAACCTTTTGCACCATATAAATGGATTTTCTACTCTAAAACATCAAAATATTTACATGATGTGTAAGGAATTTAAGCATCCTATAAGGAATTTACAAATTGTGTAAATTACTTATGTTTTTTAAAAAAAAATTGGCAGTTCCTCTTATATTTTTCAATAGAATCCCTTACCTCTCCTCTCTCACGTGTGGGAATCCCCTTTAAAGCTTAGAGGTAGTATTTGGTGTTGTTTTCAGATCCGAACAACATTTCTTTTATCTTAAATCTCATTACATCCAT
Organism: Viscum album; assembly: GCA_963277665.1. Lineage (NCBI taxonomy): Eukaryota > Viridiplantae > Streptophyta > Magnoliopsida > Santalales > Viscaceae > Viscum > Viscum album. The sequence goes on along the minus strand of OY728133.1, from coordinate 1,570,874,394 downwards.
TCCTGTAATATCTCCATTCATTTTTAGCCACTCATCATTCTTCTAGATATCTGCTGTACAATTTAAGTGTAAGCTGATTTGCCCTATTTTTAGTTTCTTTTTACATTCTTCTTTTTTATTTTGAACTAATTAGAATCAGGAGATGATACTATACGAGCACTCTTCTACAAAGATATATTCGGTATTTTATACCTTTTCCCTTTGTTTTGGTACTTTATTAAGCTGGTTTCCATTGTGTCGCCCATCATACTTTCCAGTATAGCCTCGAAATTAATTTGATTAATTGAAATAAATGGAATCAAAACTATTAAGGATTCCCTAATGTTTCTTTATGATGATTTGGTGGTTGTTTCTCCAACCAAGGCCACCCATGGGGTGCACCATGTGAATTTTCCTTGTTTAAGACATATGAAATGACCCATGGGGTGAGTTGATGCTTTCCTATATAAAGGAATACCTATTATAGGTGAACTAAATTAAGGGATATGTTTAGGATATGGGTTGTCTCCTTTTCATTGTGATAACATTTTGATGTTGAGTTACTAAATGGTTTACATTTTACTTGAACTGCTTAAATGGTTTATTTGGAAAATGTGGAAATGGGTGGGTAAACTCATGTGTTATGTTTATATGTAAATTATAAACCTTGAGTGGGAATACTCATTGGTTGAATTTGATTTTGATTTTTGATTTATGAGTGGGTATACTCATGAGATGAAATTTAATGTGAAATAGTTACATGAGTGGGTAGAGTCATATTGTGTGATATGGTAAATGGTATGATAGGGTATATAATTGAATAGATGCCTTGGATGATTTTCCATGGATATTTAATGAGATAGTGGAAACCTTTGATTGAGTGTTCTTAGTGGGTCTTATTATCTTTGGATGCCTTGGGCCTTACTACCCCTTGGATCTGGGTTGCATGGTCTCGCGTAGGACATATTCAGTTGACATGCTCCAAAGACTCCAACTAGTGCCAAAATGAGTTTCCATCGAGATGATCCAAGGACTCGATAAGGATACCTTGGTCTTATACACCTTGTATCCAACCCTTCATGGTCTAACACTTTGATTATATGGAATAATCATGAGAAATATGGCATTCTTGGTTGAACGTATCAGTTCTGGTTTCTTTGACACCTCAAGTTGTTTGAAAAGGTTGTGGATGATATGGTTCTATGGTTTATACGGTGAGGAAATGGGGTTTAAATTATGTATTGTTTGAATCTTCCTTGATAGGGTATATTGACCATATTTCATAGGGAACTATGAGTGGTTATTTCATCATCACTTTCTTAGTATTATATATTCCAAGAGCACATTACATTGATTTACTACCCTCCTGTTTTACTTGAAAACTTTTTATCTTGTTATTTTGCACAGCCTAGAATTGTATAGATATTTGGGTGGTTGCATACTATGATTATATATCACACCCTATTCAGGTCTTCATTAGGTAACTCATTATACTATTTAGATGTAGGTAGAGACATGGAAAAACGCTTAAAGTTTGAGGTCTGATTTTGTACCATGCTTAGGAGTAGGAGAGCACGGGACATAGCTGAGGCTCATGATTCTATTTAGGGAAAACACTTTTTCTGTATTTTGGTATTTCGGATACATGTGTTTTATTTTTCTTCCATGAAACTGTTTTTGATTCTTTCATAGAGACATAACATGTATCGTCATTTTGTATATGAAATGACTTATGGAATTGTTTATATATAAGCCCTCTATTGTTTACCTTTTTTGACTAATTGTATTACCAATTCCACTACTTGTTTATTATTGATATTATGATTTATTACAATCTGATGAGATGATGGAATAGTATCCCCACTGAAACACCTAGGCCCTCAATTCAAGTCTTCATCCTCTATAATTTAAGGAATTCTATTTGAGGCCATGTGACCAAACGGGCTCGGGGCATTGTTGAGTGGTGTCCAGGTCTAGGACGTTACAAAGTGGTATCAATATATTAATTTTTTTTATTTACTACTTGGAGACAATAGATAGGGATATGAAGGAAATTTCTTTTGGTAATGAGCTATGCTTGGGAATATGTAACCCATGTACATGAAAAAATCCAAATTTCCATGAATGAAATTTTTTTGATTTGGATTTTTACTATTAAAGTTGGTTTAATTCCACTGTTGGGTTATTTAATTGAATTACGATATCATTATTGATATGTATTTGGGTCCTATTGTGTTGAAACCTGATGAGATGCGGGTATGTAATCTCATGCATCATCTTAGGAACCTAGATTTCACATTCCATGAATTATTCCATGCTATTTAGTATTAATTACTTATTTCATGCTGTTTTGATAGGTGATGTGATATATGTATCTTTTCTTGTGATATATTTTGTATAGCGGATAGAGAAATTGATCCCATATTTCATTTAAAAAGTAGTATAGACCCTTATGTAATAAATAGTGATTCACATTTTCATTCAATTGTTTAAAGTGATATTGATTTGGTATAAATTATATGGGCAACAAATTTTGGTTCACGAGGTGTTATGGGCCCTCATTGAGGGGAATTTGGAGATCCATTTAGATTGAATTTTAAATTAAATTGTGATATAATGGGAATTAATGTTAAATGGAATTGGACTGGAAAAGTGAACTTAAAAACAACGATATGACTTATACCAATCTTTTGGGTGGGAAAGAGGTAGTGTATCAAGTGGTTTTTTGTGATTGTTGTTTTTTTATAGTCCTATATTTAGGAACAGATTTTGTGGTATGACTTGGTATTAGGATGGTTTTGAACTGTCCTACGTTTTTGAGCTATGAACTTTTTTTATTCGTTTCTGAGGTGCGTGGTTGTCATTTTAGAGGCATGCCACCACGCTGACCTCCAATCATGCACCAGGAGGGTGGCCACGACTACGCTTTGGAGGTAGTGGTCCATGGGATACCGGTGGGTCCCTCTTTAGTGCTAGATATGGAACCAGCTATTGTTCTGGAAACAAGTGTTGAGGCACAGTTCTTTATGGGATTCAATCGCTTCCTGCAGACTTTTTAGAGAGTACTGTAGCCTGCATTATCTATGGATGAGATAACACACATGTTCAAGAAGCATCATCCTCCCACATTTCTAAGGGATGGGGGTCCAAAATCTTCTGAACTATGTCTTGAGACTGTACTTGTAATCTTCCAGCATCTACAGACACCTTCTGAGAAGAGATTTAAGATCGCAATTACATGCTATATGGAGATGCAAAGCACTGGTGGGATGTTCTGAACTGGGATCATGGAATACGAGAAATGGTTTGGGCTGATTTCTAAACTAGTTTCTATGACTATGTATACCCATATACTTTGAGGGAAGAGTGGGATAGTGAATTCATGTGGCCATAGCAGGGTGCGATGACAGTTATGGAGTAATTGGCACACTTTATAAATTTGCAGCATTTTGTGCTAACATGCCTTACTAATGATCTACCAAGGGTAAGATTCTTTAAGGAAGTTATCTAAAATGCTATCAGATACTAGTTCAGTGTGTTTAGATTGAACACTATCACAAAAATTGTGAATCTGTTGTTGATTACAGAGCTAAACCTGAGGGAATATGGGGGTGTAGAGCAGGGTAGTGTTGTCTATCGACCAAGTATTTCAACTTCCATTGGAATAAAGTTGCATTTTGAGGATTCCTATGATATGAGTTATGGTCAAGATCTGAGTATTATTTTCTTATTTTTCTGTCATTAGTTTGGCAGGTAAGGCCACATGAAGAATTAGTGTGACCGTGACCCAATCGAGTGCCGATCTTACAGAAGGATGGTCCACGTGCAACTTTTCTGTAGGAACTTTCCTCTACCAATGAGTGGTAGGGGTCATCTTTGAAACGGAGTTCAGGAATAGGCTTCTCATCTTCAAGTCAGGTAGTGAGTTTGAGAAGTGTTGGTTGATCAAACTGAGGCAATGGTGGTCATGACTAAGGTAGTTGAGCACTAGTTACACTGAGTCATCAGAGTGGGCTTACTCAGAGCATTGAGGTTGTGTCTCATGGTCATGGTTTAGGCTATATCTATTATATGCATCCTTCCCATGAGGATTAGGGTGTCAGACTATATATAGTGAGAGGTAGAATCTTAGAAGCCTCCACTATTACATCTTCTCTTTGTGATACAGTTTAATTACATAGTTTCACATCTTCACCTTTGATGAAAATCCTTGGGACTTTTATACTATCTTTTAAGAGAGCTATGAAGCTAGAAAATATATTGAGAATCAGAATAGAGGGTGTATTCCAATGTAGGGAGTTCCCTCTTGAGGTTGGTGGTTGTCACTTTGTCTGGGATCTTTATGTCCTCGAGATGACCGTGTTTGATTTCATTCTCAGAATAGATTGTCTAGTAGATTATCAATCTTACACTGACTATTATCATTGGAGGGTGACTTTCACATCACTATATAGTGTATTTTATACTCATATGGGTGAATGGGATGTACAAGAAATATTAACAGGACCACAATATTGTGGCTTGGGTGAGATGATAACCTAGATCACTAGTTAGTATTTGGAAGATTAGGGAACACATCAAATGGAATTTCATATAGTGGTTGATCATTTCCGTGATATATTCCAAGGGGAATCTTCTATTTTACCTATTGAGAGAGAGTTTGAGTTCTCTATCGATATAGTTCTAGGAGTTATATTAGTATCCATTCCACCTTATAGTATAGCTATGATTGAGTTACAGGAGCACAAGAGGTAGCTTGAGGATTTAGAGGCAAAGGGTTTTATTCGACCTAGTACCTATCTATTGGGATCTCCAGTCCTTTTTTTGGAAAAATGAGGATGGAACCTTTAGGTTGTGCATGGATTATCAAAAATTGAACTAGATGATGGTTAAAATCGATGTCTCTTTACATGGATATTTGACTTATTTGATTAGCATTGAGGAGCTCGGGTGTTCTCAAAAGTTGATTTTAAATGTTTATATCACCAACTACATGTTCAACCTTTAGACATAACTCATACAACATTTCATAGTAGGTATGGTCTATACGAGTATTTGGTTATTTTGTTCGGTCACATTAATGTACAAGTAGTTTTCATGGCCCTTATCTTAATTTTTTGTGGGGGTTTTCATGGATGATATCTTGGGGTATTCTAAAAATCTAAACGAACATGAAAAATATCTTTAGATCATATTGTATATAGTGATAGGGCATTATCTATATGATAATCTCACAAAAGGAAAATTCAAGATGGATCATAATCACTTCTTAGATCACATTATCTCATAGACATGAGTATTAGTAGACATAAAGAATTTGAGAGATGTAGTTTCTTAGGAGCATCCCAATAACTTCATTGATATATAGAGTTTCTTAGGGATAGTGGGATATTACTGGTGTTTCATACAGGACATCTCATGCTTAGTACCACCATTGATGGTATTAACTAAGACGGAGTGAAGTTTGTATGGTCAGATTATTTTGAGACAACCTTTCAAGAGATTAAAGGGTGATTGTCTTTATCACCGATCCTAATTATGCCAAAGTAGGGTAGGAGGTACACTATTTATTGTGACACATCAGGTATTGGGATTGGATTACTGTTGATACAAGGTGATAGAGTCGTGGTGTATGGGTCTCGTCATTTTAGGCCACATGGGAGGAATTACCCAACACATGATCTCAAGTTAGCAGTAGTTGTTTATTCTTTGCAATGTTGGACACATTACTTACTATGGGAGTTTTTTATAGTGTACACGAATCACAAAATTCTCATGGAAATATTTAAACAATGTGGTATGAATATGGGGAAATGAAGGCAGGTAAAGTAGATATAGTCTTTTGAATTTGAGATTTCCTGCATGCCCAGTAAAGCCAATGCAGTGGCTAACACACAGAGTAGGTGGACTCAGATATAGGAAGTGAATTCAGACAGTAGTCAGTGGAAGTCCATGGATTTTTTATCTGAGATTATCTTGAAGGTGCATGATAGTCAGGGGTAGAATTATCTTTCATCCTTAGTTGTGACCTCTACCTTGCAGAATAGAGTGAGTATGAGGTAGTTATTGATCTTATATGGACTAGTCCTATAGGATATTATGGTATGTGAGGACCCTACTCCTTTTTCGATTAGGGTGAGGATGAGATTCTAAGAACACGTGGTCATGTTTGCTTACCAACGTACATACGTGACGAGTTGATTCAAGAGGTTCATGGCTCAGCTTAGAAAGTGCATCACGGAGTCACCAAGATATATTTTGACTTGCATAATCATTATTGTTGGTCGGTGTGAAGCATGAGGTAGATGGTTTTTTAGGAGGTGTTTTTCCTATTAGTGGGTGAAGGAGGAACAGTAGTGACTAGCCATAATTTTATAGTAGTTACCTATTTTGGAGTGTAAATGGGATGATTTCATAATGTATTTCGTGACCAGTTTACCAATTTCAATTCAAGGTAACGATACTGTGTGAGTTTCTGTTGATTATCTCATGAAGGTTACTCATTTCTTTCCAATCAAGGAGACCATCAACATTGATGATCTTGAGATGTTGTGTATCCATGATATAGTAAGACTCCATGAGGTCTCATGCACTATCATTTTTAAAGGATTTCCCATTTCATCTCTCCTTTTTTGAAGATTTTTCATAGGGTGCTGGGTATACAGGTGCTTCTGAGTACATCATACCACCCTCCAACTGATGGACAGTCAGAGCCTATGATACAGGTTCTTGAGGACATGCTACGAAGATTCATCCTAGATTGTGGGGGCTCTTGGTAGAGACATATACCCATGGATTATTTTTTCTTCAATAATAGATATCAATAGAATATACAAATGGAGCCTTTTGAGGCTTTGTATGATAAACCATTCCAATCACCCATATGATCGTTAGATGTAGGTGAGGCTGCTTTATTGGGATCAAATCCTGTGCATGATACTTTCGGGCCGGTCTAATTGATTCATAAGTAGCTGGCTACTATATATTCTCTATAGAACTCTTAATTTATCACAAAAAATAACCTCTATAGTTCAAGGTTGGGGATCAGGTCTTCCTACTTATTTCACCGAGGATAGGACATAGAAAAATCGGGATATAGGGTCAGCTTTCACCATGATATGTTAGGCCATTTGAGATTCTGGGTATAGTTAGGTCGGTAACCTATCATTTATAGTTACCTTATTTGTATTGATCCATTCACTAAATCTTCCACATATCTCAGTTATTTTTCTTTCACTCGGTCCTATGTCACACTTTTTACCCTGATGAGGTTGAGTTACAAGTTGATGTTTCCTTTTAGAAGCATCTTATTTTTATCATTGAAAATAGAACAAATTTTCTCTAAGTCTGGTCAGTTCATCTAGTATGGGTGCTATAGATGCATCACTATTTATATAATGTGACTTGGGAATGTGTGGCCGACGTATGTTCTCATTGGATAGATATTTTATCAAATGAATCTTAACCACCCTTGTGAGGGAAATTTGGGGATGAATCACTTTAAGGGGGAAGATTCCTTGATCTTGGGTTTTCATGAGGTATATATTCTTTTGTTTCCAGTTGTACTCTTCATTTATTTTTTTCTTATACCCTATGTTGGGTCATGGGTTGGTTGGGTAGTTATTATGAGGGAAGAGGTTGGTGGGTTGTATATTGGATGCCATCCAATTACATGACATTTAATTAGGACACCTGACATGTATTTAGCATCATGACATATAATGGTTTGGCAAGAACCATTAATGACATGTAAATGGTTTTCCCAGGGGAAAGGGTACCAGTATTTACATGGTGTGTAGAGAATTTACACATCGTGTAGATTCCCATGTTTTTAAAAAAAAGAGTGGTTTAGCCTCCTATCTTTTTGGACATTAGCCCTCACCTCTCCCCACTCATGAACAAGATTCCCCTTTGAATCTAAGAGGTAGGATTTGGTGATATTTTTAGATCCCGACTCTATTTATTTCGTTGTCCATATTATCATATTTTCACTGGTAAGATATTGATTCCCTTTTATCAGTTCCTTGTCCTTCTGGATATCGGCTTATCTATTTAGGTGCAAGATGATTTTCCCCAATTTTATGTTCTTCCTCAATTCTTATTTTTTCTCTAAACAGAGTTGAATCCTGAGATGATATAGGATGATCACTATAATAACGACCTATGGTAGGTGGTATATAATTTTTCCCTTTGGTTTGGTGTTTTATTAGGATATCTGTTGTTTTGTCTCCCACTGGACTTTCTGACGCCACTACTGGAAAAACAGGTATTTGCGACGGGCTATTTGCGACGGGATCCCGTCGCAAATAGCCATTTGCGACGGGGTCCCGTCGCAAATAGCCCGTTGCGGAAAACGCCGTCGCAACTAAACTTATTTGCGACGGGACCGTCGCTACAGACTTTTTTTGCGACGGGCATTCTCCCCGTCGCAAATAGTATTCCGTATTTGTTGTGGAAAACTTTTTAAACAGTTATTGCGACGGGCCCGTCTCAATAACGTTTTTTTTTTTAAAATAAAAAAATTAATAATACTAGTATTTGCGACGGGTCCCGTCGCAATTACTCTTTTTTAAAAAAAATAAAAAATTATTAATAATACTAGTATTTGCGACGGGCATAGTATCCCGTCGCAAATACTATAAAAAAATAAAAAAAATAAATTATTAATAAATTATTTTAATTAATATAATAATAGAATTATAATTTACAAATGAAAATAATAAATTATTTTAATTACTATAATAATAGTAGAATTATAATTTAAAAATAAAAATAATAGAATATTAATAAATAATTTAATTAATATAATAATATTATAATTATAATTCATAAATAAAAAAAATATTAATAAGTTATTTTAATTAATATAAAAATAATAGAATTATTTTACATTCAAATATTAAAATAATTCAAGTATTACAAAAAAATAATTAAATTATAATATTATAAAATTTTAATATATATATAAAATTTTAATATATATATAAAATTTAATATTATAAAATATAAATATTATTATTATTCATATTAATATTGTTATTTAAAAATATAATATTATTAATATTTTATAATGAGACAGAAACTACGAATAGAAAAAAATATATTTTGATTTCACAAATTTTATAACAGAAATACAAACTCTAATCTGTAGGGGGGGGGGAGGTGGGGGATCTGCAGATGGTGGTGGAGGAAACTCCATCCCTAAAGCATGAGTGAGTCGGCGCATGTACTCCATCTGCTCCTGATGCTGCTGCTGCCACCGACTCGTCTGCTCCTCGTACAGCTGCTGCTGGCGTCGACGCTCCTCCTCATGCTGCTGACGTATCTGCTCCTGCTCCTGTCGGAGACTCTCTATCTGTGCAGTCTGAGATCGCAACTGCTCCTCATACTGTGTAGAAGAAGATGCACGAGCTCCCCTCGAGCTGGACGCCGACATCGCAGCACTGCCATAATAATCTCCGGGAGTCAGTCGAGAGCCGATACCAACTACCCGGCCCTTCTCGAAGGCATACTGGGTGGCCTGCATCCATGCCGCCTCATCAAACTGACGGGCAGTGGTCTGATCTGATGACTCGGCCTGACTCTCAGGCCGGGCCTGTGCCGCTGCGGCCTCATATGACTCCTATAGTTGCAATTTAAAATTAAAATTGTGAATATATTATATGCAGTTAATTTTTAAACTTGAAAACAAATAATACTGACCACGATGTGATGCTGACGATCACCTCTGAGCTCCCCAGTAGCAGGATCACTATACATCCTCCGATATACGTCGTACTCTGTAATATCGGGGTGCTCGACAGCCTATAAGAATAAAAAATAAACTGTTAATATTTATAGTTATATAAAATATTTATAAATAATGTACGTACCAGATGCTGTCTATGAGTACTGAAAGAACGACTCCCAGCTCGATGAGTCACCTCCTGCCTCCCCCGATTCTGCCTCCCCACCGATGATCTCCTCTGAAAGGCACCACTCAACCAGTGCGCACATAATCCATCCCATACATGGGATGAAATGTACTCTGGTCGGTGTGCTCTACATGACTCCTCAAAATCTGACACTCCTGCTTTCTTCATCGCAGCTTTTCTTAAATTGTGCAAAAACTGACGAAGGCGATCACGCATGGCCACCTCCCATGCCTCGTGGATGGCGTCACGCATGGTATCCTCGATCGGATACCATAAACCCTACAAATAAATCAAAATATCAAGTTAGAAATGAAATAATTTTCAAAATAAAAATTATTTATTTACGTACGTACCAACCAATGGCCGAACATGGCCTGCTGCACATCAATGGGAATCTGCTCCCATGTGGTCCACGGCTGAGAGAAATAGTTGCGCAAAATAGCGCTGCCCTGTCCGACTGCTATATGCGAAAAACTGAAAAAATAATAAACATTTATTATGTGAATAGATTAATGAAATCTTAGTCAAATTCACAGGTTATTACACAGGTTATCACACCTCCGGGTGCGCGGATCAAACCCAAGACGTGGACGTCGCTCGGGGACGGGGTCAGGAATCATCAATCGTGCAAGACCGCGCCCCCTCCGCGTACTCCCTGGAGCGCCTGCAGGCTGAGGGTCATCTGCCAGCAACTCATCCGCATCGAAAGGCAGGTCAGCCTCCGCCAACTCACGAAATGTGGCCTCGTCCATCTGAAACAGAAAATGTTTATATTAGCAAATAATTGATAATTACTATTATATATACATATATATACATATTATGATTGTATATAAATACCATGGAATTCTATAAGTGTTCATCTTCATCATCATCTTCATATATGTCAATGTCATCTTCATATTCCTCCTCAACATCATCGATATCCATTCGAGTTGCAGTTGCTTCATCTCTTACCATTTCAAATTCATGTGTGACATCATTAACATCATCGTCATCACCGACTCTTAAATGTGGGGTGTCGTCATCGATACTCATATCTCTTTGTAAAAAAGATTGATTTTGAGTACTCTCTTGAAAAACTTCAATTCTTTGCACATCAGTGAAAGCACATTCACTTTGACTAAACTGATTGTCTCGAATTTTGATTTTTATTACACTCCACCAATCAGTCAAGTCTCTTGATGTTGCATAGTACTTTGCATAATAAACTTGATATGCCTGTTGAGCCAATAAGAATGGTTCATTTACTGCGAGAACACTTTTACATTTAATATCGATGATTCCATGAGTCGGATGAACACGCACGCCTCTCTCTGTATCCAACCACCGACATTTGAACATGGTTATGTAATGTTGTCCAAGATAACAGAGTTCAATGATTTCATCAAGCATGCCATAAAAGTCAACTTCATTTTCTCGATGATGAGATCCTCTCAAGCTAACTCCACTGTTCATTGTTTTTTTCGATTCCCCATATGCATGCGTGTGGAATCGAAATCCATTCACCACATATGCATTATAAGTTTTAACAAGTTTGGAAGGTGGGTTACTCAATACACAGAGTCGTTTGTCAATTTTATCAGCATGTCGAGACACCTGAAGATTTGTGAAATAATTATCAATATAGTAAACTATACATTGAATGAGTTGCTAAATGATAAAGAATTTATGTTACCAGTTTTTGAAACCACTGAGAGAAATTTTTCAGTCGCCGTTCTTCGAGAGCAGCTGCTGTAATTTGTGGAATTTGTTTCTTGATATGATTATCATACAACCTATAAAAACCAAAGTTATTTACTGTAACATAAATGATAGAATAAGTGATATAAACACTTACAGTACAACTGATGTCATCTCTTCACAGTTGAGCAGAACATACGTATGAGCTCTATGATGTTCATCATCTGAAAGCCAGCGTTCAGAAACTCCACCAAAACCAAGCTCTGACTGGTTGAAAACAGATAATTGATTGTCGATTTCATCAATATTCCTCTCATTCCGTCCCATTCGGTTGTGTTTTGAAGGATACTCAGATTCAAAATAATGGGAGCAGAAAAAAGATATTTCCTCTTGCAAATAAGCTTCTGCAATAGATCCTTCAACAGATGCTTTGTTGCGTACTTTTCTTTTCAATTTTTGCATGCATCTTTCAAATGGGTACATCCATCGAAACTGTACCGGACCTCCACATTTGGCTTCATATGGCAAATGTAACATCAAATGTTCAATTGAGTCGAAGAAAGACGGCGGGAATATTTTTTCCAGTTTACATATAATTACAACAACATCTTTTTCAAGTTTGCCTAGAGCATCATAATCTGCCGTAGCCGCACAAATTTCCCGAAAAAAATGAGACATGTCTGTTATGGAATCCCAAATCACAGAATTCAACAGACCTCTTAATCCAATGGGTAGAAGTCTCTCCATTATAACATGACAATCATGACTTTTCAATCCAGTAATATGACCATTCTTTACACATCTACCCAAATTGGAAGCACAGCCATCTGGAAGTCTCAAATCTGCAATCCACTGACAAAATAATAAACGGTTTTCTTTAGACAGTGTATAAGCTGCTTTTGGTTTCAGTAACCTTTCTGTTCTGACATTCTCAAATAGTTCCAATTCTGGACGTCTGCAAATTTGGGCAAGATCTAAACGTGTATTTACATTGTCTTTGCTCTTTCCTGGCGTATCCAAAACTGTATGAAACAAATTATCAAAACAGTTCTTCTCAATATGCATGACATCTAACATGTGTCGGACCAACAAATCAGACCAATATGGCAAATCCCAAAATATGCTACGTTTAATCCAATTGTGTTCTTTCCCAAAACCAGAAATTTTCTGTTGGTTTATTGTGGGACCAAAAGTGATGGGAGGTAATGAAAATACAACCGATTTTAACTCCGAACCTGATAGCATTTTTGGAGGTCCATCCCTTTCAGCTGTTCCTTTTCTGAAATGAGATCTGTTTCTGCGAAAAGGATGATCAGCTGGAAGAAATCTGCGATGACAGTCAAAATAACAAGGTTTCTTTCCATGAATGAGCATAAATGCTTTGTTCTCTCACATACAGTAAGGACATGATTTCTGACCATGTGTACTCCAGCCAGATAACATCCCATAAGCCGGGAAGTCACTTATTGTCCACATCAATGCTGCTCTCAGTATGAAATTCTGTTTCGTTGCAACATCATATGTACTGACACCAGTACTCCACAATAAATTTAATTCATCAATCAATGGCTTCAAATAAACATCAATATTTTTCTTCGGATGTCCTGGAATTAGTAAATTCAAAAAGATATATGGCTCCTTCATCAACATCCATGGAGGTAAATTATACGGAGTTAAAAAAACAGGCCAACATGAATATTGACTACCATAAGATCCAAACGGACAGAAACCATCAGTGGAAAGGCCCAGTCGAACATTTCTAGCTTCTAAAGCAAATGATGGATGCACTCTATCAAAATGTTTCCATGAATCACCATCGGCTGGATGATTCAAGCTTTTATCGGTTGAAATATTCTCTTTATGCCATGACATCATTGTCGTTGTATTCTTAGACATGAATAAACGCTGAAGTCTGGATGTAAGCGGAAAATATCTCAACTGTTTTACAGGAATCAAACCAGACTTCCCGTGTTGTCCTTCTTTATATCTCTGTTGCCCACATGTGGGACAACTATCCAACGACTCATTTTCCCCTGAATATAAAATGCAGTCATTTGAACATGCATGAATCTTCTGACAAGTAAGTCCCAAATTTCGAACCAACCTCTTACTTTCATAGTAATTTGCAGGTAAAACATTTCCTTCGGGTAACAGTGTTTTCAGCAAAGAAAATATCTGGTCAAAACATGTGTTTGACATTCCTTTTTCTGATTTGATAGCCATAAATTTTGCAACTGCTTCTAATTTGCTCATCTTGCAGCCAGGATATAATGCATCCTCAGCAGACTTCAACAACTCATAAAATTCAGACGGTCCCAACTCAGGATTTGAAGCTATATCAGCCGGAGTTTCTGTATGTTGAACAGATGAACCTGCAACATCATGTACTAAATCTTGAAACTGGGATGGATCTGGAATCAAGTTGGTATCATCTGCTCTGGAACTGCGTTCACCGTGTTGATACCAAAAAACATAATCTGCTTGAAAACCAAAACGCAAGAGATGTTCCCCCACTTTGTCAAACATGTCAAACGTTCTCAATGCACATTTTCTACAAGGGCATTTTATCTTTCCTTCTGAAACAAATTCTGAATTTGATGCCGCAAATGATAAAAAAATCTCCACACCCTCTATATATACTGGATTTAAACCAGAACCATTTGGATTTCTACGTTGATTTATCCATATGCGGTCATCTAATAATGACTGTTGACGACCTCGTTGTTCCATATTTTTCTATAAAATATAAAAGCATTACTGGTTTTGAATAATTTGTTAGAAAAAACACTCAAGCAAGGATTACTAATTATTACAATTTATTACTAATTATTACAATTTATTGCTAATTATTACTATTTATTACTAATTTAGCAATACTTAGCAATACTTAGCAAAAGGAAAACTGCTTGAATAATGAAAGGAAATTTGATAATCATCGTTGTGGAGATGGTTATAAATTTTCCCTTCATTATCCAAGCAGATTTCGTTTACTAATTATTAGTAATAAAAAAAATATTATCAATATTTACGAAAAAACAATATTAATATTATTAAAATAATAAAAAAAATTAAAAAATATTAAAATTATCAATATTCAGAACAAACTTTGTTCTATTATTAACATGTTCAAATCTTAAAGGGTCGTCAATTGTCAGGTCATGCGCAATAAAAAGTTTGTGTCAGCCATGTCTAATGTAAACTCTATAATTGTCCTTGCATGGTTGATCACTTCGCAAGTAATGTTGCAATCAGACAAACCAAGTCATTCCCTTCTTAACTATAAGAATTATCTCACATGAACCTTTACATAGATCATTCTTCCTTAAAAATTTGAGGGGATATCATTATTTTTCCCTTAAATTTTCAAGGAAGAATGGTCTATGTAAAGGTTCATGTGAGATGATTCTTATAGATAAGAAGGGAATGACTTGGTTTGTCTGATTGCAACATTACTTTTGAAGTGATCGACCATGCAAGGACAATTATAGAGTTTACATTGGACATGGCTGACAGAAACTTTTTATTGCGCATGACCTGACAATTAGCGACCCTTTAAGATTTGAACATGTTAAGAATAGAGCAAAATCTGTTGTAAATATTGATAATTTTAATATTTTATAAATTTTTATTATTTTAATAATATTAATATTTTTTTCATAAATATTGATAATATAATTTTTTTTGCTAAGTGTTCTTGAGTATTCCTGAGTATTCCTGAGTATTCCTGATTATTTGTGAGTATTCGTGAGTATTCGTGATTATTCGTGAGTATTCGTGATTATTCGTGAGTATTCGTGAGTATTCGTGAGTATTCGTGAGTATTCCTGAGTATTCCTGATTATTCCTAATTATTCCTAATTATTTGCAATTATTGGTAATTATTGGCAATTATTGGTCATTATTGGCAATTATTACTAATTATTCCTAATTAATCCTAATTATTCCTAATTAATCCTAATTAATCCTAATTAATCCTACTTATTCCTAATTATTCCTAATTATTACTAATTATTCCTAATTATTACTAATTATTACTAATTATTGCTAATTATTACTAATTATTGCTAATTATTTCTAATTATTGCTAATTATTTCTAATTATTGCTAATTATTTCTAATTATTGCTAATTATTGCTAATTATTGGTAATTATTTCTAATTATTCGTAATTATTACTAATTATTGGTAATTAATACTAATTATTGGTAATTATTGCTAATTATTGGTAATTATTGCTAATTATTGGTAATTATTGCTAATTATTGGTAATTAATACTAATTATTGGTAATTAATACTAATTATTGGTAATTATTACTAATTATTGGTAATTATTACTAATTATTGGTAATTATTACTAATTATTCGTAATTAATACTAATTATTCCTAATTAATACTAATTATTCCTAATTATTGTTAATTATTCCTAATTATTACTAATTATTGTTAATTATTCCTAATTATTACTAATTATTGTTAATTATTCCTAATTATTACTAATTATTGGTAATTAATACTAATTATTGGTAATTAATACTAATTATTCCTAATTAATACTAATTATTGGTAATTATTACTAATTATTCCTAATTATTCCTAATTATTGTTAATTATTCCTAATTATTGTTAATTATTCCTAATTATTACTAATTATTGTTAATTATTCCTAATTATTACTAATTATTGTTAATTATTCCTAATTATTACTAATTATTGTTAATTATTCCTAATTATTACTAATTATTGTTAATTATTCCTAATTAATACTAATTATTGGTAATTAATACTAATTATTGGTAATTAATACTAATTATTCCTAATTAATACTAATTATTCCTAATTAATACTAATTATTCCTAATTAATACTAATTATTCCTAATTAATACTAATTATTCCTAATTAATACTAATTATTCCTAATTATTACTAATTATTGTTAATTATTCCTAATTATTACTAATTATCGTTAATTATTCCTAATTAATACTAATTATTGGTAATTAATACTAATTATTGGTAATTAATACTAATTATTGGTAATTAATACTAATTATTGGTAATTATTACTAATTATTGGTAATTAATACTAATTATTCCTAATTAATACTAATTATTGGTAATTATTACTAATTATTCGTAATTATTCCTACTTATTGTTAATTATTCCTAATTATTACTAATTATTGTTAATTATTCCTAATTATTACTAATTATTGTTAATTATTCCTAATTATTACTAATTATTGGAAATTAATACTAATTATTGGTAATTAATACTAATTATTGGTAATTAATACTAATTATTCCTAATTAATACTAATTATTCCTAATTAATACTAATTATTGGTAATTATTACTAATTATTCCTAATTAATACTAATTATTCCTAATTATTACTAATTATTGTTAATTATTCCTAATTATTACTAATTATTGTTAATTATTCCTAATTAATACTAATTATTGGTAATTAATACTAATTATTGGTAATTAATACTAATTATTGGTAATTAATACTAATTATTGGTAATTAAGACTAATTATTGGTAATTAATACTAATTATTTGTAATTAATACTAATTATTCCTAATTAATACTAATTATTTGTAATTAATACTAATTATTCCTAATTAATACTAATTATTGGTAATTATTACTAATTATTCCTAATTAATACTAATTATTCCTAATTATTCCTAATTATTACTAATTATTCCTAATTATTCCTAATTATTACTAATTATTGTTAATTATTCCTAATTGTTGTTAATTATTCCTAATTATTACTAATTATTGTTAATTATTCCTAATTATTACGAATTATTGGTAATTAATACTAATTATTGGTAATTAATACTAATTATTGGTAATTAATACTAATTATAGGTAATTAATACTAATTATTGTTAATTATTGGTAATTATTACTAATTATTCTTAATTATTGATAATTATTAGTAATTAAATGAATAATTATCAATAATTAGAAATAATTACCAATAATTACAAATAATAACATTATTAATATATTTTATTATTAATATTAAAATAATATAATTTTCTAATTTATATACAGTTCTTTTTTCATCTGTGCGTTTTCTATCTCCACATACAAATAATACATGTGAAGACAGCAAACACACAGATGAAAAAAGAACTGTATATATATAAAAAATTATATTATTTTAATATTAATAATAAAATAAACTAATAATGTAATAATGTTCTTATTCTTAATTATTGGTATTTATTACTAGTTATTAATATTTATTCTTAATTACTAAAAATTATTACTAATTATTCCTAATTACCATATAAACAATACTTATAATTTAAATTTATTAAATAATAAAACAATGTAAACATAATTAAATTACAACTAATTAATAATAATAGAAACTAATAAGAAATTAAAAATAAATAAAAAATTAAAATGAAGATAAATACCTTGAAAATTGATCTGTTCTGATCGTTCTTCAAAACTTTAATATCAGCTCCGGAGAAAAAACTTAAACTGGAGAAAAACTGAACTCTAGAAATATAATTCTGAGAGAGAGAGAAGATAAGGAATGAGAATGAAATGAAAAAAACGGATGGGGGTATTTATAGGTTAGATTAGTTGCGACGGGCCCATTTGCGACGGGATTCCCGTCGCAAATAGTGTTATTTACGACGGGACCCGTCGCAAATACCTTAGCCAACATTTATTACGGTCAACCGGTAAATAGTTATTTGCGACGGGTCCCGTCGCAAATAACCCTCTGCCGACATAGTATTTGCGACGGGGGAATATTCCCGTCGCAAATACCTTTTACCGCCGCCGGTTATTTGCGACGGGAATATTTCCCCGTCGCAAATAAGTTTCCCGCGATTTGGCGCGCATCGCGGGAAAACTATTTGCGACGGGGAAAGCAATCCCGTCGCAAAAGCCTCCTTATTTGCGACGGGGAAATACCCCCGTCGCAAATAAGTTTTTAACATGACTATTTGCGACGGGAATAAATCCCGTCGCAAATAACCCGTCGCAATTGCTCATTTTTCCCGTAGTGCGCGGCCCTAAAATTAAATTGATTAATTAAAATAAATGGAATTGAACCAGCTAGGGATTCCCTTAGGTTCTTTTGTTATGAATTGGTGGTTTTTTCACCAACCAATTACTCCCATGCGGTGCGCCATATAAATTTATTTTTTTAATCCATATTAAATCACCCATGGGGTGAGTTGATGCCTTCCTAGATAAAGGAAGCTATTATAGGTGAATTTAATTAAGTGAGATGTTTGGGTGATGGGTTACGTCCTTTTCCATGTGATAACATGTTAATGTTGATTTATTAAATGGTTTATATTGAACTTGAGCCTCTTAAATGGTTTATTTATAAAATGTGGAAATGGGTGGGTAAACCAATGTGTTATGTTTATATGTAAATTTTAAACCATGAATGGGTATAATCAATGTTTTGTTTTGAATTTTATTTGTGAAATATGAGTGGGTATACTCATGAGATGAAATTAAATGTGAAATGGTTATATGAGTGGGTAGAATATTATTGTATGAAATGGTAAATGGTTTGAAATGGTGAATTGTTGAATAGATGCCTTAGATGATGTTACTTAGATCTTAAATGGAGTAGTGGATTCCCTGGATTTAGTATGCTCCTTAGGTATTTATTCTATAGGATGTCATGGGCATTTATAACCCTTGGATCTATCTTGCACTATTATAAATCACCCCTATAGCCATTGAACTATCCCAAAGGTTTTTCCTAACCATTGGTATAGGGAAATTTAGTGTAGTCTATACCAATGGTCTCTAAAAAACTATTGGGATAGCTTACCTATGCAAACAGTTTTTTAATACTGTTGGCATTGTTCACCCTAAATCGAACTATGGGCACCCCTCCCCTCCACCCAACCAGATAAAATCTTGAGTACTTCCCTCCTCCCATTGTGATCCCTAGTACCACTCCCATATAAATCACTAGAGTCACTCCCATCTAGATCTATATTTGGATCTAATCCTATTCTAAAAGTGGTGTTAACCCCACCCCTCTGATTCTCCCGACATTGATCCCAAGGAATGCTTCCATCTTCTTCCCCAGATACAGTGAATGATCAACAAGAATCTATTTTCATCTGGTTTTTTTTCAATATAAAATTGGTGAGTTCTAGATCTGTCATTTAGTATTCTCCTTTGTAAGTTTCACCAGATTTTTGTTTGGTTTCTATTAAAAATGGCTCATTATGTTTAGATTGGTCAAGAAAAAATATTTTTCCAAGATTTCTTTTGAAAGTTTCTTAATACCATTAGCATGGTAAGGGTTTATATTAATAGAGTCTAATATTTTTTTTAAGTTAAATTAGTTATCCTTGTAAATTATAGTTTTAAATGTTATTGTATCCTCACAATCTTAACATTTATGTGTAAACTTTATTGTTTTAAGAAACACTCTTTATATAATATGTTAACTATTATAAATTTTACATAATATATATTCTTATCTACAATATATAATTTAAAACATCCTGAATCTATCAAATATCTATTCCATATGCATTAATTTTTTTTCCTTATATACTATTTTTTTAACAAACCACCTACATATGTGTAGTATACAACTTTAAAATGAAATTTATATTTTATAACCATTTATTTACACTTAAAGTGGATAATCCTAGGAATTAATATTACATTTTTTATAAGAATTAACATATAGATTATATAAGATTATATTTTCAAATTTAATATTGACACATCATCAGTAGTAAATGTATGCTTTATACATATATAAATCCTTCCAAACTAATCAATTCTAATATATCCATAACATATGGACCTATTATAGTGTGGTACTCTAGATTCATTATGGAATTATATTTTAGATTACTCCGAGTTTTCAATTGATTCTTATAATGTTTTGATCCTCACAACGTAACTATAATTTTACAATGTGACCATCTTTTACTCTTCTCAATGTCTCACATAACTGTTGTGTGTAATTTATAATGCGGAGTGATCCAATTAACCATCACATTCCAAAACCACACAAATTTATCATTGGATATTCATTATATAAAACGTTCCTCTTAATAGTGAAAAATGCATCATTGTGGTGTGATAATCAGCCAATTACTCTTATATACATTGAGTTTATTATTAAAAATGAGAGGTTGAAGTGTGGTTTACTCTTACATAGCATTGATATACTCTTCTGAAACTCCAGTTACAGCATTTTCTCTTCCTTCATGGTGTATCATATCATCAATCTCTTTATATTATTCTTACATTGAATAGGTTATAGTGTGGCATATACTCTTATGATGTGTTCTCTCTATAATTAATCATATATGGAATGTGATTATTATTATACAATATTTGTTTATTCTTATTTATAACTTAATATAGTGTCACAATAGGTTTTATGTTGAAATGGTTATTATATTATATTTTTTTATTCTTATTCATAACATAATGTAGTGTGACAACAAGCTATATGCTAAAATGCATCCTCCATCTCCAAAATTATATGCATACATAACATCCAACATGTTGTGATAATAAATGTTGCAGCATGTTGTGATCTTTCTTTTCCATTATTTCCAACATCCTATTCCAAATAAGTTCTAAGATAATATTAGATAATGGTATCACATTGTGAATTATATAAATGTGGCATGTTATATGAATTTAATTGAGGTAATTTAAATATGGCACTGAATGGAATTATTATCTAAAATTTATGAATGTGATTATGGCTTATTGAATCAAAAATATAGATTCTAGTGAGCCTATTATCATGATATATAGTTGAATCAATTTTTGAATGATAACCCATCCCTAGGGTAGATGTGATATATTTGAATCACTTGTTCTCATAGGTTATCTCCTCTAAAACTTCATGAATATATTAATCTCAATAAAAATGAGACATAAACCCTAAATTATACTTCTTGTATAAATATATACCACATTTTAACTAATTATAAACAAATAGAATTGACCAAATTAATTAGAACCATGTTGTACCAAGTTGAACTGAACCATATCAAACAACGCTAAACCAAAACAAATATAATTGGCTTCAACCAAAGTAAATAGAACTAATTAAAACTAAACTAACAAAATTATAACTAATATATTCTAAATTGAATCAAATAAAATTTAACAATACCATATCCACTTCAACTAAATATACCAAACCCCAACCAAATAAAACTAGGCCCAATCAATAAAAACATGCCAAACCAAACCTGACTAAAACTGAATTTAAATGAACCTAATTAAATTTAATTAAAAAAACAAAACAAAACTTAATTAAATGAACATAAACAAGTACAAAATGAAGGGGAGAGTCACTAAGACACCTATCTGAAGGTCCTTTGTCCCTCATCAATTTATTCACTCAATTACATCTCATTTAAAAAACACCCCTGGGTATTTATATTCCAGAAGAAAACTTTTCATAATTAAATCCTCAATCCTCAATGGATATTCAACATTATTACTCATTGATAAAATGTAATTCAATATCATGGATTTATATTTATTGTATTTTGTTATATATATAGTATTTTTTTTCTTTTATATTACGATTCTCATATGGACTAGTGTGTCAGTTATGGTTTTATATAAACTGAAGAGTCATCATTTCCTTAAATATATTTTTGATTAAACTTAAATATTATTTAATTTCTTTTAAGAAATGACATATAACAATTTTTTAGAGAATGAATAAAAGTTGAATATATTAAATTGATCAGATATCAAGTTATTTTTAAACCAATTTGGATATATTTTTATATTTTTCATTTGACAATGCTTCAAATAGTGGCCACATATATTTCCTAGGTTGTAATTATGTTAGAAGGACATGGTTGAGATATAAAGAAGTTATATACCTTATAAACAGATATGGTTTCTAAAAAAAATACTATTTCTGGTTTCACAATGGGTATAAAATGAAATCTAAAAATTTTCATGATCCAAATAAGAGGATTGGATTAGGGAATTTGTTAGATGATCTATTTCTGTTTGTTTTTCATCATAAGAGTGAAGGGATTCCAATCCAAGAATAATTTTATTTGATCACACAATATGTGTCTAATGAAAATGATGATTTCGAAAGGATGAAGAAATTGAATGTTGTTGCCGCGACTCTAATACATCGGAAATGTGGTAAAATGAAGAAGATGGAATTTTTAATCCGATTGTTTCATGGAAAAATAATGTATAAGATTTATAATACTTCCATCGACTATATTCTTACCTTTTTGAAGGACTTGATTCAAGATGATGAAGATATTCCCTCAAACCACTATATGTCATGGAAGTTAATTGAGGAACTTGTATTTTTTAAAAATAAAATTCATGCTTGCCTGAAACATTGCAACGTATTCATGGTGGAAACCGCTAAACATAATGATTGTATAAAATGTGGTATATCCCACTAGAAGCCAAAAGATAATGGAACACCATATCATGTAACATATAAGGTAATGTGGCACTTTCCATTGATCCCGGGATTTAGAATATTTTCATGTCTGATGAAATATGAATTAAAATGTGATGGAATGATACTGAGAGAAAGAAGAATAACGAAGAGTTGGTTCACCCTGAATATGGATTTTCATGGTAGATATTTTATGATCTATATCCAGCTTTAGTAGTTGATGTGTGTAATGTGAGGCTAGTTCTTTCATGTTATGGTTTTAATTAATTTGTGCATATTATTACTTTTCACAACATATAACTAATTTTCATACACATTTATAACCTTCCACCATAGATGTTTATAAAAATACCTTTCACTTTCAAGAGTATACTAATATATAAACCTTTTTATCCAAGAAATGATATATATTAATACATGAAAACTTTTATAAAAAAGATGATATATATTTGGAATGTGGGTGTACGCACATATGATTCATGTTCGAAAGACATATTTCATATGTGTGTTTTGCTTATATGGATGATCAATGATTTTCCTACTTATGAAAAGATGTTTGAATGGAGCGTGAATGGAAAACCATCATGACCAATTTGTATGAATAATACACTATCTAGAAGACTGAAATATCATTATAGTTATAGTTTTATGGTATATTGATTATTCTTTCCAGTGGACTATCTATATAGGAATAATTGTCAAATATTTGACAATACCATGGAGACTGACAATCCACCTTAGTTTATTTCTTAAACTAATGTGCTTAATGAATTAAAAATTTTCATTTTTCCATTCTGGAAGTGTTAGATGAAATCAAGAAAGAGGAAGACTTTTTCAACTAAAACCTGTTACAATTGGAAAAAGATGAGTATATTATTTGAGTTTCCTTATTTTTCAACCAAATTGTTATATCATTGATTAGACGTAATGATCATTGAAAAGAATATTTGTGAAATTTTTATTTTAATTCTTCTAAAAAACAAGGGAAATAAAAAATATGGCTTATGATCTCAACGTGACTTGGTGGATTGGGGCATCAGACCATAATTGCATCCTATTAGTATCTTTAAAAATAAATCTAAAGTTTTGTGTGATACTTATGTGATGAAACCTACAAGAAAAAAATTAATTTCTAGATGTACTAGGAAATATTAAATTTCTTTATTTCAATTCAATCAATATATACAAATGAATCAACGTAAGAGATTTTTAGATGAAATATTTGAAGACTCGTGATTATCACATCTTTATACAATAGTTGATTCTAATAATGATCTGTCATCTTCTATCCACTAATGTAAGGGTGTCAGTTATTTAGTTGTTCCATTTCATTAGATATATTTATTCTATGAAGTTGTTTAAGTATTTCTTGCAAAAAATGTTGGTAAAGGCACCATTAATTTTTTCCAAGTTATAGAAAAAATTTCATCCATCATTTTTTACATGCAAGAACTATCTAACTATCTATATTATAACTGAAATACTTATCAGGGGACTTGTTTATTTTTGTTGGATTAATCCAACTTAAATAAACATGTTCACATTTAAGTCTTATTTTAGAAATAGAAATCATCCCAAAGGTGTTATCATCAATGGTTTCTTGGATCAAGAATGTATGTATTACTGTTCAATGTATTTGTCTGATATGTCTATGAGAAGGAGCAGACCAATGGGAAATGGAGAAGAAAAATATGATAAAATTGAACCAAGTTTTCCATCACTTCCCCAAATAGGGTTAATTCTCAGATCATATAAATTGACCACATTAGTTCTTGAAGAGTGGGAGATGGAACATTGTAGAGTTTAGTTTAATGGTGATTTTTTCAATGACTACATCAAGTATGTAAATTGAACATGTATTTCTTATTTCATCTCACGTAATTTTAAATATATGTTAAACTATTTCTATTTTTTTAAGGGAATATAAGAAAAATATATATTGAAAACATCATTCTTTATCATTGAGAAGGAGGGAAACTTTTCATAGAAAATAGTTTTCTACCTTGTTGAAATTAATGGTAGAAATATTACTATAATAAATTAATAAAATTAATATTTAATTAATTTTAATATTCATTAATATTTCAGGTATTTATTTTTTATGCTAGTTCTATCTCTAAGGAAATGAGATCTTTAGCCTTTGGTCCTAATTTTGTGGTTCATGAATGAAAATAAATTATGATCAATGGGTATAAATTTCTTATCACTGAATGAGAAAATCACATGAGAACACAACATGATGGTGTTATGTTAACTTCCACAATAGACTATTATTCCATTTCATTGAATAGTAGACCTCAATTTGAAATATTATCTCATTTTGGAGGCATTGAGAAAATGCTAATATAGGACTATTACTCTCATGGTCGATTCACTCGGATAAAATGCCACTAATTTGATTTGATGATGAGGCATGGAAAATTTATTGATGATTTTGGATTTGGAGTTATTGGCATGACTCACACTCTTTCTACCAAAGAACCGTATTTATTGGAACCAATTTTGAAATAAGTTTTTATGTCAAATATCATCTTCAGCCTAAATTTGGTGTCATTATCAATTTAATCCTAAGACATATTTTTTATGATGGTGATTATGGAATTGACCCCATCCCTACTCTCATTGGCCCTGATCCATTTATTACTTATGATGACTCTAATACTTCAATTTTCAGAGTTGATTATGAACCTAATGTTCTACTTAGAAATATATAAATTCATCCATCTATGTTCTGAGTACTTTTTGTTTAGCTCGAGTTGCATTTTTTAGGTTGGTGCTATACAAATTGATTTACTATTGATTAAAAATATATTTTATCCAGCTAGACCTTCACGTGCATTTTCAATATTTACTAGGAACATTTTCCCATGAGCTTCATTTCCTAATATTGAATTGAACTATATTCAAATGTACCAAACCAAATAAAACCAAAATATTTAAATTGTAATAAAAAAAGATGAATTTAATCAGTCATTTTAAACTAATTGATATAAAAATAAAAACCAATGAAAATAATGACATGATAAAAAATGTAAAAATTAACTAACCTAAAATATGAACCAATTGAACAATGAAAAAAAATTGACAAATGACCTCATCAATTGACAAAAATGAACATAATGGCCTAATATAAATAAAAATGAAAAATGACCTAATCAATTGACCAAAATGAACCAAATGACATAACTAAAATTGAATTGGGTTGAATTGAAAATTGAAGAAAACTATATCATACCCATGATAAACATGCTAATTTAAACATATTGTTTTTTCTATGACATGTCTTATGTTTTGATATTATTTCAACTAGATATAAAATGTTTTTATTATATCACTGCATATCTTGTATTTTCTTTAACAAGTGGTATTCCTTAATTAACTCATGTATCATATTATTTCTTGTTTTGGTTACACATTATTTATGTATTTCTATTTAATTTCAAACTCATTTCCAAATTAAGTAAATTAAAAACACTCAGGAGCAACGAATAAAAAAGAAAGAAGACAACAATCGCCCAATGAGTGAGATGGGAATCCCTCCTCTAGTGCCCATTGTGAGTATTTTATTTCAAATATATATATCTACAACATATAATTTCATGCAGTTTATTTTTATCTAACTTTTAATCAGGATGTACCATGAATTCCACATTTACTCACTAACCACCCTAGTGGTTCTAGTGCTTAGGTTGGAGATTCGTGGGGGTGGTATCATAGCTATGCGCTCAAGTTGGAAAGCTTGATCAAACCTCATCCCTCACCCTAACATACTATCTGCCACAATTTATAATTATGTGGTTTCATTACAGACACCTAAAATATTTAGGCCACCCATGGTTTCACCTCTATTTTCATCTGAGCCTCCTTGCATCTCTTTCATGTACCCAAAAATGATTCATACTCCTCTTCCCTATTATGCATTTGAACAGCCATCTATTCCATCTTCTTTTCATTATAATATTTTCTACTTGGGATAATATATTCCTACTTCTATGACTGCTACTCTGAAACCTTATAATCCTACATAACATACACTGGGATCCACTGCATCTGTACAGGTTGACATTCCTTCAGTGCCTGGGGATCCAATGATGCCAACTAATCATACTACTTTAGGTATATTTATATAACCCTTGTAAAATTTTTACCGTAATTAATTTTTATTATAAGATATATTGATATGATATTTTCTTTCTTCTTTAATAGCTAGGTCTACCGACAAGTGGAATGGAAGTACATACATGCATGTTCTGTGGAACCACCACATGCACCTAAAGGTGGAGTACAATGAATACAAACAAATGATTGAAAAAATAAGAAAGGAGAGTATATATTTTTTGGAGACACTTTTCAAATACTCTAACATCATTCTCATCTATCCACTCTCCAGAAGACACCTAACAAATTAATTAAAGGATAATTCATGGGAACATATATGGGTAAACAATTTCATTGTATTTAATTTTATAATATTATTTTATTTATATGAATTAATATTTTGGTTCCATATTTGTTGTAATTTTATTTATAGTGCGGTTGTGAGGCCATCACGGCTTACGGAATTAGGTGATCTCGGGATAGTATATAAGCATGCATTGTATAGTGGCTAGCATGCTATACTTGGAACATATTTAGAGGATAAACCTCTCATAGATGACTATCTAGTAGAATATTATCAGGAAATTATAACTCATTGGATGAGTACCATGTTCAATTAAGGTACCGGGGCCGGCAACAGATGTCAGTGAGCTGGGAATTTTAAAATTTTCACCATTGGGATAATGGAACTTGTCATCATCAATGATCTAAGCCCTGTTATTATCTAAGTATCTCATGTAAATTAAAACTAAAAACATACCTATTTGGATCTAAAGTCATTCTCGACTGAAAATCGTCATCGAAAATCATTACTTGAAGGATCCACACCAAGATCCATCTAGATCATCCACACAGACTTCAAAAATCTGTTGGAGCATCATACATTGAGTTTCGGGTGCTAGAATAGAGATCAGACAATGAATTTGATGCCCCAATGATCACTGCATCAATATTCCTTCGATGCCTGAGGGAGATCGTGATCTGAGTGCCTTGATCGAGAGTCTATCTCTCTAGAAAGTAGGAGAGGATGGAGAGGCTCTAGATTTAGTTTTGTGAATAGAACTTCTAAAAAGCCTCTCTCCTCTTCTAAATTTTAATGCCCCGAACCCAGAAGCCCAGATTCAGTGCATTATTACGTATCATTGGAATGATCACAAAATATCAAGTCTCAAAATACCAATTAGTTTAGTAGCCTTGTAATTACTAGATACATTCATAATTTTTACATTACATCATAAAATATAAAAATACAACAACATTGTTTCCATAGAAAACACTAAGATCCCATAGAATATCCCTGCAGTTCAGTCATAATATATTCCATCGCATCCTGGGAAAAATAAAAATAGAAAGGGGTGAGCTCAGATGCTCAGAAATGATAACATTATAGTATAAACATTCATAAATAAGCATAAACATTTAAGGAAATGTATAAGACTAAAACAAAATCCTTTTAAACTTGAAATTCAGTATAATATGGAAAATATAAAATCGAATAATGTCATTTACATATTCACATGGATATTCTACTAGTCAAATAATCAAATGCAATATCAATATCCACTTTCATAATGATGAAATGCATAACGCCAGACTTTCATATGCACATAGTCAAGGCCTTGTGCCAGGACTACAAATAAGATTTTGTCAAGGCCTTATGCCAAGACACTAGTTTGTCTCATGAGACCTACCAATGCATTGATTATCTATAGCGGGATCCACCTGTCACTTACTAAGTCCAATTCATTCCTCATATGAAATGGTTGAAACATAATATGAACATTCGTATTAAAACTAGCATAAGAAATGTCAATATTTTAACCACAAACGGTGATTGGTATAAAAATAGCACATCCACAGTCAAACATAACTCATTCAATATAATATGGAAGATTGTATTATAATAGATAAACATCCATAAAAATAATGAATGATACCGACATAGATGAAAATAATCATCAAAACTATTTCAGAGAAATATCCCCCTTTTTCGTGAAAACATTTAAAAGTCTCACTATTTATCAAGAAGATTTTTAAAATATATTTTTGAATCAAAGTGTCCCATACCACTTTGAAACTTTTAAAAGGAATTTTAATTTTAAAACTTTAATGTCCATATAAATAAATCCTTAAAACCATTTTTAAAACATGGACCTTAATGAGAAATATTTAGAATAATAAATCTTTAAAACATTTTAAAATGATATTTTAGTTAGAGTTCCTAACCAAAAGAGAGAAACTTGAATATAAATAATTGATGTAATAAAAACATTATAATATCATGGTAAAAACGGATTCATGATATACAATGTCAAAGTACATTATATACACCATATAAAAGTTAATTGGCGTATAACCACAAAGACGTCTCAATGGAATGTAAATTGAGATAAAATCTATTATAAAGACTGTATCCTTGGGATAAGGATAAATCAACGACATAATTATGTGTGAAAAATATAAATACACTAAATATTGTTGTATATTTAGTGTAAATCAATTAGAGTACATTCACACATATTCTTGTAAAAACAACACCAATGAATTGGGTGTTTAACTCAATAAATGGAGGTTGAGTTAAAATTACTCTTATCAAGTTCATATCGATGACTTGAGAATTTATAAATGGAGTGATTATGTGTATCAAAAGTATATCCATATAAAGGGGTGTGTAAATTACTACACAAATAATAAATAGTGATTCTACACATAATCATGGAGTAAAATAATCAATGAAGTATGTGTAAAGCCGAATGAGTGGAAATTGAAATTTGAAATTCCATTACCAATTTGGTAACTTACGAAACATACATCCCATGAAATATGGATCATAAAATGAAGATGTAATTACTCAAAAATTAAAGTATATTACACAAAGAATACAATAATTTTGCAGTACATACACCAAACAAAAGGAAATAGTGGCAGTATGGCATGAATCTCACGGAAATTGGAAGTGAGATGAAAACCCTTACTTCATTGTAATCAATCAAGCCGTATGGGAAAAATTTAATAACAACCAAATTAATCACAGAATACCATGAATATAAAAATAATAATGATAATATATATATATATATATCAAATGATAGTACACAATACACCACATTTAATAAATAAGTGGCGAATAATGGAAATCTCATGGAATTAAAAGTGAGATAAGAAGCCCCTTACTTTGTACTTTTCCTTGGTTGAGGGTAGGTTAACCTCCTGTATAATGGTGAAATAATTTTTATTAAATTATAAAAGAATAATATACATTAATATGATATCATATATGATCTTTTAATATTTCTTGGTTAATAATATTTTAGTATTATCGTCGTTTCGGATGTTAACTGATTCATTTTCCTTTATGTACTTTGTTTCGTAAGTAGTGTTTGTTTTTAATAGGATGTATCTTATTAATATTCATAATTATATTAAGTCTTTAAGAATTTTTTTTAATCATCTAATTAAAATTAGTCTTGAATGTCTTGCGATGGGGAATGAATCTCATCTCGTTCGTGGAGACGGTAATCCGTACGTATGCACGAGCAAAAATATCATTCTTTTCATATTAAAATAATATATAATTATATGGTATATCATATATACAGAATAATTATCATTTTATATTTAATATTTACATAAATTACACATCATTATTATACCCATCCAAATAATAATGTATTGAATAACAATTACACCATGACATGGAGACAGTAAGCCGTACGTACGCACGTATATTGACATGTCATTAAAAGGATTGATAGAATAATGAATATGGTTGTACCATATTTATAATAACATCACAGTATATAGAAGATACTGAATTTATTATTTTAGAATGGAAACAACAAAGAAAAGAGGAAGTGGAAGAAGAAAGGAACTTGAAAGAGGTGATGAAATATTTACCTCTTCTCCGGGTTCTTCCTTTTGATTTGATCAAAATATCTCCTTAGGTTGTATTTCTGACTAAAGTAATGCCTATAAGATTAAGTTAGGACAGTTGATAGGGTATTTGGGTAGAGGTTGGCCGAGAAAAAAGGCTTTGAAGTTGTGAATTTGAGGGAAGGGGGAGTGCCCTTTTATAAGAGGGGTGAGGGGAACCTTAGGAAAAGCTAGAAATACTATTTTATAATAAAATCATTTTCGGTTTCTAATGGCTCAAAAATTGATTTTTTAAAGGATAAGGTGGGTATGGGTATAGAACCACTCAACCAATAGTTTTTATACAGTTTTTGGTCACTATATTAACCTTATCGTTTAGATTTAACTCTTAGTTAAATAGTTTCACATTTACCATGTCTCTATGTATTTTTATATTATATGGTTAATAAACATACTATATATGTCCAAAATAACCCCAAGAGTTTCATTAAAGATACAACTATCATTATATAAGTGTTTTTGCCTAACATTATATTTTTAGTAATATAATATTAATTAATAATATAATATTTGTTTTAAAAACTCTTTTATGTTAATTTTAACACTATTCGGTATTTTGTTTTTTCTAAATTCATAACAGCATTATTACTTATAAAAAAATTCATCTAACCTACCCTAACATGTCATATTAACCTAAAAAATTAGTTTAATTCATAAAAAGTCTCAAATTTCATTTATTTGTATATTTATAATATCAAATATATTAATATTTCATTAATTAGGTAATTACTGCATCATCATTGTGTCATAAATAAATTAAATTATTTAATGTCTAAAAAATATAAATAAAATACCATTATGTAGGAAATATTTTTTATCTTTTTAATGAATAATTATAATCAAATTTGTCTTATGTATAACCCCGTATTAAAAATGGTTTAGTTATTAAGCTTTGAATTTAACACTTTTAACTCTTCTTCAAATTAAATAATAATAAATGTTATAATCTAATAAAAGTGGACCTAAAGGATCATATTTTATTCATAAGGTTTTTTTTTGGGTCGAATTACACTTATCCAATATAATTAGGACATGTGTTATGGTCATAATAATATCATGTTTACCCTTCATTACCCTATTTACTTTTAACCGTAGTAAATAAAAGTCAAAAGTTACTATTCACCAAAAATTATTTTTATCTTATTGAAACACATTTTACTTATTGATATCATTTTTTCTTCTCATATTTTTTAAATTCAATTCATATAATTGGTAAAATTAAGTTTTATTCAAATTTGCAAATGCTCCTAGGAGGTGGGTAAAAGACGGTTAAAAAGTTCAATAGAATTTTTATATATCTAAAATTATTATAAATTGACTCCAATAAATTACATTGAACTTATATAGGTATTATGTATATATTTTGACCTAAAATAAATTTAAATAAAGTAAATAATTATTTAAATAAGAATTCAGTTTTAAACGATAACTCAGTGTTTTTCACTATTCATCAAAAATTGAAAGTTTTCAGAAAAATACAAAAAATTCACCCTAAACTAATTTCAATATTCAAAATCAAAAAATGAAGTCAATTTTGAAAGATAAAATTTATAAAATTTCAAAAAGTGGGTATTACTATTCATAACGGCTAGTTTGATTGGTCGCGGTGTGTTAGAATCTCCAAGTTGCGTACAATGCAAGCTATTACATTATTCAAAGGGAAATGTAATGTGGAAGCTTTGGGTGTTACATAAATAGTTGATGTTCAAAATACCTGGTGGGGTTCCATGACCCCCATTTATTTAACATCCACTAAATAAATAATTATGATGAACTAAACTATGTTAAATATTTTTCTTATTTTATCACATACTTGTAATATACCTAAAATATATTATGTGATAAACCAGAATAATTAACTAAAATCATATTTCCCACTTAATATTAAACTAACCTAAAATATTAAAATAATTTTTGTTCTATTGATATTTTTCATATTTACTTAACTTGTTAATACTTTAAATAAATTCAATCAAATTATTCATAACATGAATAATAATGGATTTATTTATTTATTTGGTGATCAATAACTTGGACAACACTCAGACCCCATGGTGGGGCCCACCATGTCCAATATACCTATTCAAATGAATATGGTGGATTTTTTAATATGCAATTTTTTGTGACCCTCTAGGCACTTATCTCAATAGGAGTGAATAAAATCCATTAACTATGAGTGGAGTCTAGTAACCCATCAAGGACCCTATAAATATAAGGGTTGTCATAGAAACAACAACCAACCTACAAACACTTACTATGTAATATAATCTATTTTCTTTTATATATCTTAAAAAGATGTATTCACACTTGTTTCATCTCACTTTTATTATTTTATTATTTTTGGATCTGACCAGATCGATTTACCTTTCGACTACTTTGGACGAAGACTTATAAAGGTAGCACCATCCTAATAAACTAGAACTGATGTATATAACTTCCTTTACTTGGATGTAAAAAAATACTTTCTTAACCATTCAATCAATTCCATACCCTCAATGACATACCCAACATAAACTACCTCATTGTGATATCATTATCATGGGTTTCACAATGCATCAAAGTGCGCGATCAGATGGAACACACTATTAATGATTTGAAGTCAGGAGGCCAATACACATTTCCATAAATAGGAACAACCAATGACCCCCAAAACATGTTTGGTTCCTATTGTCAGGTCTATCCTCGTGATCTCACTACTAGAGATCACCCTGTGAAACATCATGAGAAGAAGTCTCAATGCTTATGAGACCCCATCAACTGATATTCATACATCAATTTTGTCCATTTAGTAAGATGTATCTAGACCATGGGACCTTTGTTTAAGATTATTTTTATAGTATCATGAGGTTCTTATTATAGCCTAGGATCTAATATAATCTTTTGTTATGATAATTAATCTATGGAAATTACCATCAAATAGTGGAAAAAAATATCTACACTATAAAGGTATGGAAACAGCATGTATATCTAACTATATACACGATATGGTAATCAAAAGTACTATATAGTTGGGTCTAGGGAACCCACTATTCTAAATTCAAGCTATTAATCAAATTTTAGGGTTTTAAATAAAAATTACCCTGATTTTTATTAATACTTACTTTTTATTATTTATTTTTTTTAGGAATTGTTAGAAAAAAAACAAGGATGCTACAACATTACTCCACACTTTGGGGCAGACAACGATGTTGAACCATGAGAGGATGAAAGTCTAAAACTCATTTACGTATATGTAATAAATTTTTTATATCTCATTCAAATATGGGGATCAATCAGATTACAAATTAACCTTCCTAAAAAGAACATCTTGTTGGATAGAATCTAAGGGTAGACCATAAATCAGAAAATTAGAGAAACTGTTCTTGATAGAAAAATATGAAAATTGATGAAGGTAGAGATCTAGTTTTATCTACAACACAATGAAATAGAGGTGAAAAGATAGCTATAATTAATAGGTTGAAGGAGATATTATTAAAGAATGTAAATTTATATCATATTTTGATATTTGAAATCCCATTATAATGAAGATTTCATCCTTTTTATGTTGCTACTATTGATTTATTAAATCACAGTTATACAACCCATGGATGTTTTTTTTAGTTAGTTTGATCTAATGTTGGAAGATTATATCAAATGGAGGTGTTTCAAACACTCACATTTTAATGTTTAATATACTCCACGATCATGGTAATGGATCTCAACCAATTAATCATAGTTATTCATCTATGGGTTTAGTCGCTACTTAGTCATTATCATGAATTTCTTAAGCATATGTAAATATGATTTGATCCTATGTAAATTTATAAGTGGGATTATGTAAGGTTGACCCTATAATTTTATGTGCTATATAAATATTGATATGCATTTCTGATGGCTATGTAATTGTAATTTTGAATCCATATAAAGGTAACTAAAATTTATAATAGATTCTATAATGGTAAATTAATACTTTTGTGTAGGTTATCTGAGATACCTAAGACCTGTGAAAAGGTACTTATTGTTTTTTAAAGGTTAAATAGATATGGATTTAAATGGATAAAATATGGTCTAATATATTTGATAAAATATTGAATGACTCTTGAGAAATCGTTAACAACTTATTTTGAAATATTTATGTTGGATTTAGTGATAAATTTAACTTGGATGAAGGATTTTAATGAATTAAGTGAAGTTAAAAATCTAAAGACATTTCATTTTATTGAAATACACTAGTTCAGAATTTATATTTTGAAAAGGACATTATAAATGAGCTAGATGGGTTTGTAATTGTTCTAATAATTCCTAGATTATTTGATGTTATTCTATGGTGATTTGAAGTGATTTAAGAGCACAATAGATAATTTTATCAGACCCTTGTTTTTTTAAGAAATATAATAATCTAAATTTGAGGTTATAGAAATTTTTTGTATTTATTTGTGTATGATACATTTTGATCTACATGAGAGTCATTCTTCACTCTGTATGAAACATTTTTAGTAAAAGTCATAACCTATGTTTGAGTTATTTCAATATCTATATGAGTCTTTTAAAATAGTGTATAGGTAATTTTGAAAATTTTACAAGTAATATAGACCCATGAACAAGCAATCTATAATTTATTATAAGTGATATCGTTCTATGAATGAGTCGCATGGACTTTCATATGAGTCATTCTGGATATGGAAAATTATATGATTTCTATATATTAAAAAGTGTGTTTTTTGAAACTAAATTTTTAAGAATAAATCATTAACAAATGTTCCAAATATATCCTTTAATTTAATAAACATAAAATCACCTAAATCTTTATTTGATTAAAGCTTGAGATTTATGATAAACCTATCATCAATTCTATAGAATAATATTAAAGCACTAGTATGTCTGAGAGACTTTTTCATGTCTTAAAATGGATTTTTGATAATTGTTTATTTTGATGTAAAATATATATAATGTTGGAAAAGTCATAATTTTATGTTCAATTAATCATGATACTTTAATAATACATTATAAAAGAATTATATGAGGGAGAAATCCAAAATCCAATGAGTTGAATTTTTTTCAAATCTTCCAATTAATACTCTTTTAAAAAAATAATGCCAACCATTTTAGAGTGTACCATATAAACACATTTAAATGAATATAAACAATTAGATCAAGAAAAAATCATGAAATTCAAGGGAAAATGGAAACTAGATAGTAAGGGGATACTGATTATATTTTTGTTTTCTCATATTCACAAATTCTAGATTAAAGGATTGAATTTGAAAAACATATAAGGTATTAAAAGGCAATCATATAATTTA
Source organism: Viscum album (assembly GCA_963277665.1). Classification (NCBI taxonomy): domain Eukaryota; kingdom Viridiplantae; phylum Streptophyta; class Magnoliopsida; order Santalales; family Viscaceae; genus Viscum; species Viscum album. Next base: position 1,570,838,061 of record OY728133.1, on the reverse strand, counting down.
ATGTTACATTTAAAAACTTATCTTCTTTGTAATGGGAGAAAACTTAACATTTCATTGATTATAATGAGTCATTATATTTTTTCTTAAAGGTTGCATTCCACTGAAAATATCCAAACCAAGTTGGAAAAAAAATGAACCAGACCAAACAAGTATGAGAAAACCTACACTAAATCGAACTAAACCAATTACATCTGATTAGAATTGAACTAAATATATCCAAAAAAATTACTCAAATAAAAAAATAACTAACCTAAACTGAATATAAGATAACATAAATGAACTAAACTGAGATAAACTAGATCTAACAAAGACAATGGGAAGTAAATAAAACATAAATGACATCATCCAACAATATCCAAAATAAAATAAAATAAATAAAACCAATAAAAACAAAATATAATAAAATATAAGAGAAGATAATAAATTGGAATAAAACTAAATGAGACCAACCTCAATGAAACAGATTATTATAAAAATTAATCTAACAGACAATACTTAACCCAATATGATGAAATAAAATTGAAAAAAAACTCACTAGAGACAAATTAAACTAGAACATATACAACATATTTTAAATAAACTGTACATATTGAAATTAAATAAATTGAAACCAATTCAAATCAAATATAACAAAATATAATCACATTATAAATAATGGGGTTTAAATGATCTGAATGAAATCTCAACGAATTAATCGAAAATAAACTAAACTAAATCATTTAAAAACATAAACCAACCCTAATAAAAATTAAATAAATACAAAGGAATAGGCTAATGACATATTAAATGAACCAAAATATAATTTACCAAAATTAAAAAAACCCAACAAACATAAAATCCGAATGAACCGAACTGATGTAATGAAAATTAAATCAAATAAAGTCAAAATTAAATAGATTGAATATAAGCGAAATAACTATATTGAAGAAATGAGATAAAATTGAAACAGATAAATAAAAATTAACCTTACTAGAAAATTGATAACCCCACCCAAATAGTCTTAACCCACCAAAAAAACTTATGAATCAAATAGAACCAAAAAAACTAAAATTAATTAAACAAAAATTAAGTGAATTGAGACAAATTGACATAAGTCAAAAAAATTATCTAATCCAAAAATGATCCACATCGTTCATATATCTATGGTTCAAATAATATATCTAAATTTTTCTATCTCCCTTTTAAAGAAACTAATCTAAATTCAAACAAATTTTCAACTAATTTCATCGCTTAATTTTTTCTTAAATTTTAGTTTGAGTAAACTTCTACAAATCTGAAATTTCAATGGATTTTACCTAATGTTCATTTTTAATTATATATTCATTTACGTATTGAATTTTAGTGGGTTATTCCACCTATAATATCCATTCAAGAAAATCTCGTGATATTATTTATTTAATATCCTTTACATTCATAGAAGTTATGTCGGTGAAACATTATACTGGATAAATTTTAGATAGTATTTTAATTTTATCTTTATTCCTATCATTGTACTAATTTACAAGTAACTCAACCTAAAAATCAAAGATATTTATTCATACTTGGTTATTTTTATCTAATTTATTTTTGTTTAATTTAGTTTAGTATAAGATTGTAAAATTTAGTCCAGATCTGTTTGAGTCTATTTCGGCCAAGTTAGTTTGATTTGGTTCAATTTAATTCATCCAGGTCTACTTTAGGTCAATGTAATTCTAAGGTTTTATGTCGGTTATCACTGTATAAATCAAGTAATGGTGAATAACCACTAACTAAACCATATGTGTATTCTGAAATTTTATAAAAACATAATTCCTTTATGTTATAGTCATGATTAGAGTATTAATAACCCATTCATTCAAATATCATTTTTTATAGTAATACTTTTTTATCTTATCATTAATTATGGTGATCATACAACCACATTATTATTGATTACTATGATCACCTGGTCACTTATATGTACATTATTTCCATTGATAACTCATTCAATGATACTTATTTATAAGTCATTCACCATATGTTTTTCTTTTTATCTTCATTTAGAATTAATTTTCTTTTGGTTTTAGTTATGAAATTCATTATTATTGACTTAATTTCCATTATGGTTTCCTAAATTCAATTTTATTTCGGAGGGTGGTTTTAAATATTAAAGTATGACTGCCTTGAGAAAACAAAAATTTCCTCAAGAAGTTATAAAAAAGATGAAAGCGTAGTAAATGAAATGACACAGTATCAAACTGTATGTTTTACATTGTTGATTTTGTTTTTTAATATCTTTTTTTTTAATTAATAATATATTTATATTTTTAAAAATATTCTTTAGAGGCCCTTGATGTCGACGAACCTGAAAAGTTTGGCCCACATGATCACTTAAATCATGTTTTGGGGGATGAGACCTATGGGAGATTACGTCATCGACCGGGGAAGAGTATTTTCCCGATGAGGTATCATCCCACTTTAGGTGTAGGTTCTAGTAAAACTAAGTCTAAATATGTAGAATAGGATTGGGATAAGGTAGAAAAGTCCAAAAAAAATTCCATACAGGTGGAAGAGTGGGCTTAAATGGAAAATGATGAATTTATAAAACTGGTAGAATTTTTATGTCCATTACTTCCACTAGAGATTACCATGGAGAGTGATTTATATATGTCGATGATGCGTACATTATATAGTACATCGGGTAGTATTTTTAGTGTTAATTGGAAATACAATGTTCATGGAGATTGAGATAGAGAGGACTACAATGAGAAATAGGGCAGGCATGATGGTGAGGAAGAGGGTAGGGATTATAGTGGGGAAGAGGGTGAAGCCGAGTTCAAGGATGAGGATGAGACCGAGGATGACTGTGATGACAGTGATGGTAATGAGGGACATATTGATCCATTTCATTTTTTATTTATATTTATGACATTTTTTGTTTGATGATTTAGTGTGAATGAATATATGTGATATTTTATATGTTTGTTATCATTGGTTAAAAGCCTCAATTGATTTCCTCTATTATCATTATTTAAATATTTTTTGTTGATATTTTAGGATTATCTATTGGTTTAATTATTGGTTCTGTGTTTTGAGGATGTTCTGTTGTTTTCGTTGTAGGTTTAGGATGTTCTCTTTTCATTGCAGGTGTTTAGTTTTTATTTTAGGTACAATGGTAAGTTAGTTTCATTATTTCATATGTTGAATTTTTATTATATGTATATTTTATTTTAGGTGTTTAATTCTAATGGTTTTATTATTTTTTGTGTATTATTTTGAAGATTTTATTGAAGGTGTGTTCTATTTTGTAGTTTTGATTGTAGGTGTGTTCTTTTTTGAAATTTTGATTGCATTGCATGTGTGTTATGTTTTTAAATTATGATTTTAAGTGAAGTGGTTAGTGGGGACACTGATTGATAGGGATTTTGTGGGGTCTATACCAACGTTTTCAAAACTGTTTTCACACATCTATTCCAATGGTTAAACATGAACCATTGGTAAAATAAAATTATAACCAATCTATACCAATTGTTCACTGTGAACTATTTCTATATAGTCCTTTACCAATGGTTTGGAAACATTATGATAACTCAATATCAATGGTTTGAATCATTGGGATAACTCTTTTCCAATTGTTTTAAATCTTTGGAATATCTCTATGTCATTGGTTCACAGTGAACCATTGGTAAGATCAAATTCCAACCACCCTATACCAATGGTTCACTGTAAATCATTGGTATAGGTATATCTTGATGGATCAAATACAAAAAGTTCATAGAACCATTGTGATAGGCTATATTATCAGTTTTAGGGGAAATCCCAATGGTTTGAAACTATTGGGATAGGTTAAATTTTCTATAGTGTTTCTTGGACTCATGTACGACATGTTCGGTTGACATTCTCCTAGGACTCCAACCAGTGCCTAACCAATTTTCCATTGAGATGATCATGGGACTTGATGAGTATTCCTTGGTCTTATACACCTTGGATATGGCCCTTAATGGTTTTACACTTTTATTATATGGGACAACCATGAGAAATATGATATTCTTGGTTGAATGGCTTGGTCAAGGTTTCTTTGACACTTTAGGTTGTAATCCAAGGTCTTTGAAGATATGTTTCTATAGTTAATACGGTGAGGATGTGGTGTTTAATTTATGTATAGTTTGTAGATTCCATAATAAAGGATCTTAACCATATTTTGTAGGGATCCTTGAGAGGTTATTTCAGTATCACTTGCTTAGTATTAGATATTCCATGGGTACATTACATTTATTTACTATTTTCCTCTTTTACTTACACACTAATAGATTGTTATATTACATAGCCTAGAATTCTATAGATATTTTAGTGGTATTCTACAAGGATTTTTTCTCAGACCCTTTTTGGGCCTTCGTTGGGTACCTGAATAGACTATTTGGATGCAGGTAGAGACAGGGGAAAACTTATATAATTTTAGGGTTGATTTTGTTCCATTCTTAGGAGTATGAGAGAATCGGGCTGAAATGAGGATCATGATGCTATTTGGGGATATAAATTTTTTGAATATTTGGTATTTTGGATACATTTGTTTTATTGTACTACTATTAATCTTTTTTTTTGATTTATTAGAGGCATAACATGTATCATAATTTTGTATAAAAAATGACTTCTGGAATTATTTATATATCAGTCTTCCAATATTTTCCTTTGTTATCTAATTGAATTACTTCTTCTACCAATTATTTATTGTTGATATTCTTCTGCATTACGCTACGATGAGATGATGGAATAGTATCCCCACTAACACACCTAGGCCCTCATTTCTAGTTAAAAGCCTCTAGTGTTTGAGGAGATATTCTTGAGTCCATGTGAAAAATCGGGATCGAGGAATTATTGAGTGACATCTAGGTCTATAATGATGAAAATTTATTAGTGGTGTGATATCTAATAAAAAAATCAAGAGAATATTTTTTGGTTTAATGAAGGAAAGAGAGACTAGACATTGATCATTCATATACATCCTAATGAGTTTAAGAAAAGAAATTATATCTAGTGTTGTTCCTATTTCACTGAACTTAATGAATAAGGAAAGAAATATTGTCCAGAGAAGTCTAGTTGCACTGAAAAAATAAAATGTTAGGGAAAAAAATAAGATGCAAAGGTTTTGGGGATTATAAATTTTCAAATAAACATTAGGATTCTTGAATTGGTTCTAGAGAATAAATATAGAAATGAGAAGTATTTAAGTTCATATTTATAAAGAAGAAGAAGAAGAAGAAGAAGACTAAAAATAAGAAATTGTATTCACTACTAGGAATACAAAAGAAGAAGAGGTAATTTCATGTTACTGTGAATGTAAGAGAAGAAGTAGTAGAATAAGAAAGAAATTTGTATGTCAAAAAAAATTCAGAATTTCCATTTTGAGAGGGAGACTCTCTTATTGTTCCCCATATTACATAATTATAAGGTGTGGGAGGTTCTTGTGTGTTTGAAGAACTAAAACACAGTTTGGAGATGTCAAAATTAAAGTTTCAAGGATAATACCATCTCTTTATAGATCACATGATTATTTCTAGTGGGTAGTTTGGTCAATGGTTAATATATTTCATATCAATGATTATCCTTTATTGTTGAAAGGTGAATATTTTAAATCTGGTGTGCCAATTATGTATGTGGTTTGATGTGTTTCATGTGAGAATAAGGTGAGGAGAGAGGGAACAAGTGATCCATTCACTTTAACCAATGATATATTTTAAAAAAATAGATAAAAAGGTATAAGTTCAATTAAAATTCACCATAAATAATTAATCCCCCCCTCTTGATTTTGAATTTCTCCCAAACTAGTTCTCATAGGAGTATGGTGATACATTATTGACCCAATAATGCCTCACGCACCTCTATTGTAGTACAGTGATACTTCACTCATCTGGTGAATCATTATTCACCATCATTGTTAGTAGCATGGTGATACCTTGTTCACCGAAGATATATTATCCTCCATTTTCTGAGTATGGTGGTATTTTTTTAACCACATGATTCCCCTTTAATTATTATTATTAATGTGATGATATATCAATTCCCAGGAAATGTATCATCATCGGTTTTTTTGGTACAATGATATCTCATTCATGGGGTAATATTTTTATGAGGAGTTATAAATCATTCAATCGATCATCATAGATGAAACATAAGTCCATCATCAAATTCAGTAATTGGTTGAAGAAGGTTTGATTTTATGGTTAGGGTGACTTATTGATTACCCTCGGTATCTTGGGAACATTACATGTGATGCTTATTACTTCTTTTTAACTAAGTACATGCATGGAAATAAAAATTATTTTTTATTATAGGCTCCATAGGTAGTGTACTATTGACTTTTATTCTTTCACCCTACATAGAAACTTTGATTCACATACAAATATTGTTTTTGACAAGTTGGTTTAGGTAATAGAAAAAGTAGAGGTGGTTGAGTTAGGGTATCTTTGTGGGGATTTTCTGATAGTTCTAAGGTGAGTTAATGGGTATTAATAGGGACTTCATGCCTTTATTTTTAATTTATCATGTGTTTTATATGGTCAAATCATTGTCTCTTCTTACACTAATATTTTATTTTATGTGACTTTCATGAATATTTTTCATATATCAAGGTGTTATTTTTCTATTCATGGTATACTTTCTACAGTAAATTCATTTAAATTACTCTTGTGTTTATCTATTATGGATGATTAGTTATTTACCTTTTATTTCGAATTGTAATACAAAGGTTATATTATCCCAACATGAAATTATTATATCCTTACCTCTAGTTATCAACCTCCAATGTATGAGAAGGCATTCCTGATGTCATATGGTGATCCAACTCAACAATTTTTCAGGTAAATTTGGTTGGGTATACTACATGATAAAAAACTAACTCATTATAAACATTCATGCGTAAAAGTAATACATGATATGATGTATTGATATTTAAATCCCATAAAAAATACTATGTTTTACATGGATTCAAAATAAATACATTTTAGAACATCGATTAAATGGGTAGGTTAAAAAAATGAATGGTTCTCATGGATTGTTTTTTTAATGCATTGTGAAATTTATTAACCCCAAGAGAAATGTAACCAAATCCCATTGATATATATGGTAAATAATTAAATAGGAAACCCAAAAAAAATTAAGACACTCAAGGAATGGATTCAAGATAATCAATAAGGTAGATTGGGTTAAGGGTGGTTCAGTCAATTATCCAAGATTTGTATAGGGTGTGATTGACATGATTGTCTACATAAATTGAAAATAAATGAACATAATTCTAATGAAATATCAAATATTCAATGAAATACAAATTTTTTCATACTATTGGATATGATATAAATCAAAAAGTTTTATCATTTTATTAGGATAATATTTAATTTTATATTAGTTAAATTATTTCGAAATAATATATTCATATGATTAAAAAAATTGAATTTAAATTTTAATAATTGTTCTCAAAATTGAATTTTTGATTGATTTTTGAAAGAGAGAGACATAATTAAAGTAACTCTCTATATTGGTATGTAAATTTCATAATTTATCAAAAACAATGAAGAAAATTTTATATATTGGATAAAAACATTCTTCGAAAATCTCCAATTAATGAAGCTAATAGAGATGATAAATATTCTTATAATAATCATATAAAATATTTTATTGATGTCTCTATATTGATTCATGTTTCTATAGGTCAAAAAATCAAAATAAATATAAAAATATGGATAATTTTGGTATTATATAAAACTTAAAATGTTATTATAAATAACAAGCTAGACATGAGATATTAAATTTTACAAGTGCTTTTTCAATATATTGTGGTCAATCGAACATCAATATATACTCATGTACTCAATATGTTTGGTAATTTTAATGAAGTGTAGATGTTGGGTTCACCTATTATTCTTGATCTATCCATTAAAGTTATTCTATAATCACCATGAGAAATGCTCTAATTTTTCATTGTAAACTACAATAAGAATGAATTTTTCAAAATTAAAAATGATATCTTTAATATGTTAAGGATTTTTGAGTAGGACCTGGCAGTTCTAATCTAAATTACCATGATGATGGTAGAAAATGGATAGGGAAAAATTTAGAATGAGAAGAATAGAGGTCAAAAAGGAGTTCACATATACTTTTATGAAACCAAATAAAGGATCTTCTGATGAAGGGTATTGTTTCCACTCTAGAAGGGAAATAAAATAGAGTTATATTTTTATAGAATACCTAGAATTTTATAAGAAAAAACAAGGAGTTTCTATGTTAGGTATTAATGTTATATAATTAAATTCTTCTATTTTAAGGTAACATGATACAAAATTTTCATTATAAAAGTGTTGAAAATATGTATAAGAATTTGAAAATGAGGAATATTTTATGAATAGAGCTTGAAGTTTTCATTTTAACGATAAATAAAAAGGTTGATTGATATTATATGATTATAATATACTTAAATTTTTCATCATTTTTAATAGTATTATATTATAAACCATTATTAAATCACAATCCTATAACCCAAAAGTTTTATTATATTTAGATTTTAACAATATAATTATTTTATTTTATAATAAAACAAACATTTTATAAAAAAAATTACACTTGCTTCACTTATAGACTCATAATACATAATATTATTTTTCACTACCTAAGGAAATGGAAACATAAAGGTTCCTCTCAAATGATCAGTAAGGGGAAAACATGGAAATGATCCATTAAATATTTTTCATTAGTTTATAAAAATGTGATGAAACATAAATATGGGAAATATGGATTGAAAAATGGAATAAGATCATGAAAACATTCTAAGTGATCATGAATAACGATATTATAATCAAAGATCAAGTAATATGAACATAGAACCATACAAGGAACATCATGAAAGTATTACACATACCTTGTTATTAGAATGTGGAATATAAAATCATAAACTATAGTGATATAAATCAGAAATATGGAACATGTATAGGCCTAGAAAATCATAACCATTTCAAGGATCTCTGCTAAGACCATTAGAACATGGAAAAAGATAAATATATTATGTTCATATAAAACATAGTGGACCAGGATAACCATTCATCTCATATACATTTCATCTCATGAGATATAAACTTTACTCATTTCATTATATGGATATATAATTTTGAGCCCTCCCACCGTATAATGATAAAACATATATATATATATATATATATCCACATAAAAATAATCATACATCCTTTAATAAATATAACATGATGAAACCATAAAAATAAAATGGGTCATAGAAAATTTTCTTAGGGTATTACAAAATAAGTAATAAAAATTTGGTTCGAAATAAATAATTTAATAAGATAATTTAAAGGTAAATACATGAATGATATAAAAAAAATATAGATGATAAACCTTGTAGAGGAAGAAAATAAAATGGAAGGTAAATTAGGAAAAGAGTTTGGTTAACATTTTGTAAAAATTAACATAAAAACCTAAATATAAATCTATTTTAAATAATTTTAAGAAAGGAACACAGAGACTGTAAATACAATTTTTAAAATAAAACATCCCAATGATAGATCTTCAGAAAATAAATATTGAAAAATAGAAGAAATGTGAAGATAATGGTAATAAATGGTATGGAATTTTACATAAACACTTTTTATCATTTCCATAATTTTTTTAAGTAACACGTTTTGTTGAAAGGGATATAAAGTTGGATTTTAAATAGATTTAATGAAAAATAAGAGATTAATACATCTAAATATATATTTTACTTTTATAATAACCAAAAAATATTTTTTTTCGAATCAAAGGATATGTATATGGATGATAAATAGCCAAAACAAGGGGATATTATCATTTAATAGTTTTTTATGAGATACATATCAATCAGAATGGTGATTATGTGTAAGAAATGTTTATCCACAAAAAAAATAATAGGGAAAAATATAAATCAAATAGTATAATATAACCAACATAGAATAATGTAGCTAAATAAGAAATCGAGTGATTCAATAAGAGGATATTGTGTTAATAAATCCCTTAACATAGATTCCTAGGTTCTCAAAAATTCTATAAACACTATATAAAAAAAATAGTTTTATTATGATTATACATTATTCTAACAATATTTGTTTTTATACTTTTATCTGTTAAATATTTATATATATATTTCTCAATTTTTTCTTAGAGTTGGTGTCATGTTTCGGGTATCACATTAACCTGGAATTTATATATTGAAAATATTAATAATATATAAGTACATGAAAATGTATTTTCCAGATTAATGGTCTTCCTAATGTTTACAACCATTGATAGAAATTTTGATAGCATAATTTTTCTATAAATTGGGATTTACCCTAGACATGGGATAAGGTTAGTCATTATTGGACGTTTTTTGGAAGGTATATATTTGTGGGAGAGTTAAATAAATTAAATGACTTAATTTATTAAATAAAAAACCAATCCTTATCCTCTATTAATATTCAATTAGTGAGAATATCTATGGTGATACTCATAAACATGAGATATTATAGATGAGTAAGGGAGATCCACTGTTGGTGTTAACGAACTCGGGAAGATGGATCGATGACGAATGATCATGAAAATTTGTGGAATTAATGACGAACACATCATAATATTCAATAAAAATGCTATAATACATGTTATTCACCAATGATAAATCTGTTATTGTGGTAGGACTTTTTATTTTGTATATTTATACCCTTATGTTCTTGATTGTTTTTTATGTATTTAATATCGACTTAATTATTTTAATTTCATTCTCCACAAGGACAAATAATTTTATTGGAATTATTAACAAAATTAAATCTATTCATTATGAACATATTTTACAACACATTTTTCCCATGATTATGATAATTGTTAGGGATTTAAATGACCAATGATAATCATGTTTTGCTATTATGCCTCTCTCTCATCATTATTCTTCTCATTCTTTATCATTATCCATTAGGGTAATTGATTCAACATTTTCGGACCTATTTGAGAGTGATAAAACTTCCAAATTCATGATAGAATCATAAAAGAAATGGGATAGATGGTTTATATATATATTGAGAGGAAAAAAGGAATTGTGATTATTTTTCTGAGGATGGTGACCCAATTTCAAAGATAGGAAGCTAAATAAATCATCCTTGGGTGACCAGAATCTTGATTTATGACCGATAGAGGCTAGGAATAAACTATCAAAGGTGTTAACCTTAAATTTCAGTGGCTTCAGGGAGTTAAGAGTGGAACTAGTCATGGATTAGGTAGACATGACAAATATTTTAAAGGAATTTAGAGATTCTATAAAAATCAATATTAAACATCATGTATTCTAGAAGAACACGGACTATGATTCTTGGTTTCAAGTAGTGGCAAGGTTTACGAACAAAGTTAAATATCACATGTTATATAGTTGTTCCCATATATCATGTGATACTACCAACCTAAAGACACATTTGTGAGGAGTAAATTGTTGTGACCTTGGTTGATGAAACATTTTGTGTATAGTGACTCTACTTTTTTAAAATATTGTAAAATATTTATCAGAATATTTCCAGAGACAAGTGTTGAGTGGGAGTTGTATTTTGAGACCTGAGAGCCGTAGTGAGGTTATATTAAAAATATTAAATACTTTATATCACATTTGAACATAGTTTTCAACAATATGGAATAAATCCTGATCATATTATCATATCATAAATCTGAGGTTGTGGTTGAGTCTAGAACATTGTGTTTACCCTATGTGTCATATACAGTTTTTTAATATCAGGGGCCTGGTTGAAGGTGTTCATTGGTAGGTGAGATAAATGAGGTAAATTAATTATTTAAGTTAATTAATATATCCTACCACCATATGGATTTTCACACAAAAAATTAAAGGGGGAGAGGGTTTTTCACATGCATTTAGTGAACTGACCAAGAAGAAAGGGGGAAACACCACCGAACTCTATTTTAAATGATGACTGACACCAGATTGAGGTGTAACAACTTTTGGGAACAATGTTGGACCAAAAGTTTTGGTGTTTCTTCATGAGGTAGGAATATTTATGATATTTACATCCTAATCCTTGTTTATCCATTGTTTTACAGTTTTTATAGCCTCTTTATGATTGTTATAGATCCCATGTGGATTGATATGTGGGCTTTGGCTGAAAATCAGTGGGTTTAGAAGCATTGTAGGGATTTACAGATCGTAAATACCGATCACATAGTGCGTTGTGCAGGAGAACATTTTTTATATTATTCAAGTTTTAGGAAGATGATATTTTCAAATTAGACACCGTGTACTTTGGGTAAAAGTTGAAAAATGGTCTTAATCCATGCAGTTGAGGACATAGATAGGCATGCCATATAAGGGGACATGGTCATGTAGAAATACATGGCTAGAAACCAGATGTACATGGGATGGAGGACTTTTCTAGGTATAAAAGAATGAGTTTTTGTACATAGGCACGGGTTGTGGTACATGGTAACAGGCTCTTGTACATGGGTACACCCTTGAAAATGGTCTTCGTTTGGGCCAAGAGGTGCACTCCATGTACAGGGTGTGCATGTCATGTTAAGAGACATGGTTAACTGATCTATATGGTTGAGGGTATACACACAGGTGATTTATAGGGGTTACACTACATGTAATCTTATGTACATGTCATGTATTATCTCTCACATCATATACCTCAATGGGGTATGACAAGGGTCGGCCTTGAGAGACACGCCTTGTACACCCCTCAGCGAATTCTCCCTTACACATCTTCATCTTTATATGTCTGATAAAGGAAAGTAAGTAGTATATCCTAAATAGTTTTTCACACATAACATGATGTTGTCTATGGTTATGGAATTAGAAATTTGATATGAGGTTATGATAGTAAGACACTTCTCATAGTGACATATAGATCAGCGCTAATTGGTTTCACTTAGTTGATCCATCCCTATAAGGTTACAGTGTTACATTACATCCTCATCATAGGATTTTGATCCCATAAATTGAACTAGAATGGATATATTTTGTGTATCCATCTAGAAATAATGTGGCGGGATCCTTTATCACATTTTTTTTCCAAGGTTGGTTCTATGGAATCTATGTGACCAACATTCAAGGGAATTGGTACACTATATAGTGGGTTCTTCAAAATTGGGTTTTTAGCATCACCTAATAGTTTATGGAGTGATATTTTATCTATGTAACATGGTTTTTAGAATTATTAGGGTTCATGGTGTCCCCCAACAGTACTATCTGTGATCCCCTATCTGAGTGTTATGATCTCCTGAATTCTAGATTGGGTTCATGGTTTCCCCCAGTGGTCCTCGTTGTGATACCCTATCTAAGTGTTGAGATCTTATATGTTCTATTAGAGTTTGTGAATTCCCCCATGATACATGGGTGGGGTCACCCATCTACATATCATGATTCATTGGGTACCATCTTTACTTTATCTATTGCAAGACCCAATGAGCATGTTATCTTAGAAAAATGCCAACATAGATGGAAGGGATATTCCATATGCTTAGTAATAATCGAAGAGTAATATCTCTTGGATGAGGTCCATCAAGGATGGTGGGGATCGTGGAGTGAGTAATCCAAAATGATAAACCTTTGATCCTCTAGTAGAATCATGTGGTAGAATATGTTTTTGAGACTTTAACTCCATGAGATTTTGTGAATTATTTTTTCCAAATTAATTTATCCTTTTAGATATTTTACATTTTATGCAACACTAAAGATATTTTATTTTATATTAAATCACACACTGCATGGAATATATTTCAGATGGGTTTATTGAAATTATATGATATATATAATATTATAATTTTTTTGTGATGATATTAGATAAATATAAACTTATATGCCATTTTATTTCTTTCTATCAATACGGCCATAAAAAATGAATTGGTGTTCATGCAAACGTACGACTTACGTCTCCATGAACGGTGTATTCAATTTCATGAATATATATTATATAGATTATTACAATAAAAATATACTAAATATGAATGATATTTATATCATGGTTTACATTCTATAAATCATGATATAAGTATAAGGACTAAAAAAATAACAAATTAGGACACAAGTGAAAAAAAATACTACCCAAAGCATAATATTAAAATGAAATTTCTAACAAGTGGTTCATAAAAATTCATCATAAATACATGTATGGTATTTGAGATAAAAATATGGTTCTGTAAAAGATTTATAATAAATTTATATTTATTATATTGGAGTTTTGAATGAATATGATGAGAGTCAAGATACAAGGTAAGGTATTTCTTCTCAATTTTTATTTTTCTGAGATACATGCTATGTTCTCCACTCTTTCCTTTTGTGTGGTGTATGTACTAAACATGATTGAATTATATGTATATTTTATTTAAATTTATGGATATTAAAACATCCATTTTATGAACTATCTTTCATAGGGTTTATGTTTCAAAGGTTACCAAATCGGTAAAATGGTTTTGTCTAAAATTTTCCTCTTTCAGACTCATGTTTGGTTATGTGAAAAATATATTTTTGTGGTGTATATAACTCTATTTTACATGTTATATGATGCATATATTTATTTTCATGATATTATATGTTTAATTTAATTTACTTTTCTCACAAGGAGTGTATGATCCAAAATTATCAAGTTAGAAGGGTTTATTGAGAAAATCTAATCACTTTTTGAGATTGTTTATGTTTATGCTTACTTTGATTAAATATTATAATAATTCTTTATAAAATAATCATTATATTTTTTATCCTCTATTTATTAAAGATATATTCATGTTTTAGTAACTTTTTTCCACTCTTTGGTATATAAGATAAGGTTTTTATGTAAAATCTAACCCTCTCTCTCTTTTCTCAAAAATCTATTGTATTCAAAAATCATGTCTTCAAAAAAAATCATATTTTTTTCAAATGATCCATGAATATCATTTTCAAGGAAAAAGTATTTTAAATTTTTTTTATTGTTTTCAAAGCCTCCATTATAAGTTTTCAAGTCTAATTTCAAAGAAAAATGTTTTCAAATACGAAAGGATATTTTCCACAAGAAATGTTTTTAAAAGGTCTTTCAAAATTATTTAACATATAAGATAACATCCATTAGTGTTACTCATGCCTTTATGAGGAAATTATTCACTATTTCCATTTATATTATTTCTTTGAATGGATTAATTTGTTGTGGCATGATTTTGATGAAACCTATTTCTCTTTCATGGGTTAATTGCTTTTGAAACTTTCTTCTTTTCATGGATTATGTTTATATGAAATGATTATGAAACCTTTCTTATTTCTTTCATAGTTTTTGTTATGATTACATGTTTATAATACCCATTTCATTTCATGGGTTATGATATGATTATTTATGATCTTTTGGAACATGTATGTATGATTTCATTATGATCTAGGTGGGACATATATCTCCCTCCAATGTATTGGGTAAAGATTTATTTCTCTTGAGATAGACTAATATGGTCTTGGGAGTGAACATTGACTACTAATATGGATATTGGAATGAACCATGACTAATAAGATGGTATGAGGAGTGAAATCATGCTACTAAGATGGCCATGGGAGTAAAAAATGACAACCAATATGGTATGGGGAGTGAACTTTTACAACTAAGATGGCCTTAGTAGCAATGCCTTAACTATAATGAGTTAACCTAATTACATGTTCACAATGTTATGCATGGACCTGATTCCATGTTCGTAAGTTTATGTGAGGGTCTTATTTCATGTCCTTAACCTAATCAGTGAACCTGTTTATACTTATACATGTTCACAATATTTTATGCTTCTGTGTCTACCATAATTCCATGTTTTATTCCTATGTTAATCTTTCATGTATTATGTTCATTATTTATTTTTTATTTATGTAATATGAACTCCCAATATTTATTATGATATCTAAATATCTAGGGTATGATCTTCAAACATTATACCCTTTTGTTCATGTAATTCTTATGAATTTCCTTTATGAACCCCTACTTAGCATCTAAGCTCACCCCTTTCTTATGTTTCTTTTTCCCAGGTTATTAATAAATGTTTTAGGTTGAAGTAATAAAGGTGGAGATATTTACGAGAGTTTTTTAAGATCTCTCACTAGGATAAAATCCTTTTTTACATGTTTCTAAAGACACAAAACTATTATAGACCTCGAGCATGTATTTCTATAATTTACTAAATATTCATCTAAAATGATGTCATATCCATGTATATTAAGTCTGGGTCACTATAGTTGTTATCAAAGGAAAGGTTTAGTCAAGCATTGGAAACTATGATGAGAAATATTTAGTGAGATCTCTATGTATATTTGAAAGGATATGTCTATGTATGCCCCTATGGATAAGTATAAGGATGAGTTAACGTTTAGAAAAATTTCCTAGAATTTTGGTAAAGGATGGAGTGTGTGGTTTCCTAGAAATTCATTCTTTTCTAGATACTACAAGTGAATATGGTTATATCACATAGGTACCTTGGGGTCACAACTACAAAAAGATGTTTTGGTCCTGACTCAGGGTAATCTGGTACACAACAATGGGCCTTGCTACACACCTGTTTTGACACTCCCAAGGGATATGCTTTGGAAATTCAGAAAATCTTTATAAACAATCATGAAAGATTCAAATAAAAGTTGACTATTAATAAACTATGAAAAACCTTAGGGGTTATTTATTATAGAAGTAGGATCCGTGATTTAGGCATCCTATAAGTAATTTTTCATGATTATGTAGTTTTCGCCATTGATAATTGACTCTCACATTATAATTTCTAGTTCTAGTCAACGGATGGAACCCGAAGAAACCATGTTAATGAGGAATACAATGGACACTATAATCGTTGTCCTCCTGAGCAACTAAATGTTTTGGGAGCTGAAATGAGAAACCTCATATTCTATCTCAATCCATGAATCATGGTGAACATCCAACCAATAAAATGGGGAACAATAAAATGTTCAGCCCTTTATAATACATCTCCCACATTATTTCAGTGGTTCCATTGATCTTTTCATTGCTGAACAATGGATTAGTTCCAATAAAAAGATATTTTCATTTCTCTAATGTTCAGAACATGGAAAAGTCATGTTGCATGTCTATCATCTAGAAGGTGAGGCTGATTAATGATAGAATATTATCAATAATATGAGGGAAAAAGATGAAATTAAACCCATGGTTTGGGATGATTTTAAGAACGTATTATTTAATAATTACTTTCCTTGTATTATTTGAACAAATATGGAGAAGGAATACTCAGATCTTATGTATAGGGATGATGAATCGGTTGGTTCCAATGAAGAAAATTTTACAAGAGTTGCAAGGTACTCTTCTGGTATTATAATTCAGCATAAAAGTAAGATTGAAAAATTCTTCAATGGACTGAAACCAACTCTCCAAGGAGTGTTAACCATATGGTACTTTGAATGCTATGAATAAATCATTCTAAGTGTATTAAAAGTGGAAATTGAATCTAGAAACCATATTTGTTCTGGTGATAAGAAAAGGAAAATGGGGCTCCTTATAAAATCTAATAATTCATCACATGGAGAGAAGAAAATTTTTCAAACTCCCACTTTCCAAAACTATGGGAAAGAGGATTAAAGTGAATTCCAGAAAGGAATAATAAGGTGTTTCTAGTGTGGGAATCCTATACACCAAGAAAAATATTTTAGAAGTGATGATAAGAGGAAATTGAATGAAATAAATGGAGAGAAATATTAATATAATAAACTACCCACACTTTTGTGTTTCAAGTGCATGAAGTTTGGTCAGTATACAAATAAATTCTCCAATAAAATGGATAACATGGATGATAATACAAAATAAACTATGAAGAAAATAGAAAAATTGAAAGCTTATGCAATCATAATGTATGAAGTGAATAATGAAAATTACAGAAAAACTTATACTTTTTTTCCTTTGTTTGGAAGTTTATTTTTTATTTTGTATGAATAAGCCCTATGAGAATTCTAGTGTTCATCATTTAGTGATTATTCATGTGATTATATCCCTCAACATGGATTTCGGAATAATAAAATCACATTTAATTTTCTATCGATGAAAGAACGAACCCAACTGTTTAATAAAAAAAAATTTATAAGATAATATAATATTTAACAAAGAAAGGGTGGATTATATTTTTGAATGGTTATATGGTAAACCATTCATGGAAATATTAATTAAAACTTTGGATAATTTTTGTGAGATAAAAGTATTATCTCTCTATGTAAGGATTTATGCTTATTGGATAGCTTATTCAAACTACATTGTGTTGATGACAATTGATGGGTTGGAATATCATCGATCTCATGATCTGTTAGTAATTTAGGAATGAAAAAGTTAACCTTCCTTTTTAGAGAAAGAGGTGTAGTGTATCAATGAACAAAAAAGGGTGACATTGTACTAAAATCATGGAAGTGTGTAATTTCACGAAAATTATACAACTTTAAGAAAAAGGATCTCCAATCCAAAAAATTTGTCCTATTACCTTTATTTTTGATGAATCAGAAGGTCCTTTAAGTCATTGCAGATTTATGGATTTGTGATTGTTAACTTTTTCCTGACATTTTTCTCTATCACTATCCATTAGATCATGATTTTAATATTTCTCCTCCATGTTCACTTTTTCACTTCCCACCTATGTTCTCCAATCTAGGAAACTCATTATAAGTTTCTTTGGGTAACTATTATGGTTCCAACATTCCCTTTTTAAGAAAAGTTTTAGTATTAATTTTTATGATGTGGGTTTCTATAAATGAAATTTCGGGTATTAAACCTTGGATAACTCAAATGAATTTTGAGGTCAAAATTCATTTTAAGGGGGATAGAATGTATCACCCCTAGATTTTTTGAATTATTATTTTTTTAATTAATTTACTAATTCTAATATTTTTGATTCCATGAAACACTAAAGATGGTTAATTTTATATTAAATAACTTTTATTGGATTGAGTTATAAGTGACACTAAGTTAATCATGCACTACACACGATATAAACTTTGGATTTCTCTACGCGAAACACCGAGGTTTTATTGCATTATATGAAACAAGAAAGTTCCTCGATAACTTTCATAACATGAAATACCAAGGTTTACTAAATAATAATATATTATTAAAATATGATTATTTAATATAATAAGATAAAATCTTAAAGTTAAATTAGAGGTTATAAATAGTATTATCAAATTTATGAAAATATATGGTTTATACAATATAATATGAATTCGTATGTTACTAATTTATTCTAAATGAATATGAAAACTTACTGAATATGACATGAAATATTATTATTGTCACAATTATGTTTTACCCAAATAAAATGAATTTTCATTTATGTCTAAAAATACACTAAGTCAAACATTACTTTCACATGGAACTGACTTGGCTTATGTTACACACACCACCAACTTGGTGTATGATGCACTAAACATTGAGAATCTGTGAAATATCTTTTTAAATATATAATTATTTAAATTAGATAATTATAACCTATCCGTTAAACTTAGTTATAGGAATTTTAATAAATAATTTTAAAACTTTTCATATAATTTTTTTATATAAATACATCATATTGATAATTAAATATATATTTTTTGGAAAAGTCCTTTTTTGTTTAAAAATATTGTTTTCTTGAATGAACTGCTTTTAATGTCCTTCTATGAAAAATAATAAAATTAATTTTAGGCACATTTATAAATTGAATTTTATAAAATAAACTTAATTTTAGAGTTCAAAATGATGAAATTATTCTAGGGTGAACTTTTGGTGTTTTTTTAGAAACTTCATTTTTTATGAATAGTGAAAACTACTGCATTTTATTTAAAAACTACATTTTTTAAATTATTATTATTGTTGTATTATATTTTAAATTTTTTTTAAAGTCACATTAGATAAATTATACATCTATTAATACAATTTATATCATTATAAACAATTTCACTTTTAAATTTAATAAAAAAAACTTAATAAACTTTTGAACATTTTTCTACATTAAAAACCCATAATTTCATCTCGTCTACAGGATTATCATTAATCTTAATTTTCCCCCTTCTATGAATTGAATTTAAAAAAAACTAACAAACACCATTTTAATCAGTATAATATTTAGTTTCTAATAATATCAACTTAAGTTTTAGCCATAATGATTAGTAAAAGTGATTAAAATTAATCACTATGCATTTGCAATGGAGCTCGGTTTATCTTCTTTAAGTGGTCGTATGATTTAAACATGAGGCTTGATTCATCTTACATCACAATTTGGGTAAGGTTTCCTCATCTTCTCTTCCCATTTCAAAACCCAACTATCTTATAAATTTTAGGAAATTTATTAGTGTGTTATTTTTGTTATGATAGTCAGACTAGGGTAGTTTACCACCCCATTTCACAAAGAATTTGTATTCTAATAGATGTGTTGAAAATGCTTATGGATTCATTTTGGGTGGATTTTGGTGAGTAGTTTTTGTATAATTAATAATTTATTTTTTATTCATGGAATGACTTTTGTTCATTATGTAATCACATGGGATATAATCTTGAGGCATGTAGGCGTGGGAAGTCATCCAGTTCGATGGAAAACTAATTGATGCAGTCCAATTTGGTGATTCTTGTTATTAGTGGGTTGATATTAAATTATAAAGGTAATGTATCTTATTTGAAGCGGTATGTATCAGGTTCTAACTAGATCATCCAAAATGTTGTGTTTTTTAATTCTAGTGAAGCTAGTCAGGGAAGGTCGAAGTAGTCAGTACCTCTACGGCCAGAGATAAAGGATAAGGATATCATCAGTAGATTTATACATGATATTAATGGTATTAATCGTCCATTGGTAGTGGTTTATTAGGGAAATGCAGTTGGTGGTTTCATTGTTTATGTTGATGCTACTCATTCTGGGATGGAAAGGGTTATTGATAAAACCCAATCTGTGAAGGAAAGGGATTCAGGCACAACTCAGCAACTAATTCTGTGATGGTTAAAGCTGCTCATATTCTTCATGGGGAATATGAAGTGACTGGGGCACCTTTTAAGCCTCCATTTTGTGCATCAAATGAGGATATGGCATGTAGTAAGGTTAGTATTAGAATAAGTCCCAGTAGGGAGGTGGCATCCATTAAGATGGGTAACCACTTTGAATGATTTCCAATTGATAAACTGGCTCAAGAGTGTGAGGTTGATCTATTTATTAAATCAATGGATATGAAAAATAACTTAGGGTTTGAGTCTAGTGTAGGTTAAGTAGAGGAAGAGTCCTAGGGAGATAGATCTCTGAGACTGGGGAGAAATAGGAACCGGAAGGGAATCTGTAAAGAAAGGAATAATTAGTCCCATTTGACACCTCCAATGGAGACATGTTCAGTAAAGAATATAAAAGAAAAGTATATAGAGATTGATGCTGGTGGTAAGCTGTAAAAGTCAGGTGGTGTGCTTGATCAATTCACGTAATTACTTATGAGCTCAGATAAAGAGGTGGTTGAACAGGTTATGTTACTCAATGATAATGAAGAGCAAGCTAATAGAATTGTGAGTAAGTAATTGATGGTGAATCTAAATGGGGATAAATATACTTGTATTGAAAATTAGGACCTAATTATCATTAGTGGATTCAATACTAGGAAGATATGTCTTGAGGAGTACATCTATTTGCGAGAAAGTTGGCCTTTGAGTTTGAAGATCTTCTAATGGATGAACCTGACACTCAGGTAACCAATATATCTGGGAAATTTTTTAGGGATATTAAATATTAAAGGATTAAATTTCCCTTCAATGGCTCAATTTTTTATTTTTTTGGTTGACCTCATCGTTTCTCACTTTTTCCTTAAAATTGTTTGAATAATAAAAATTTAATTTTTAGTCATTCTTAATTTGGGGCTAAACCATAAAATTAAGGGCACAAATGATCTAAACACTTGTCCAACACACATTTTTTATCCATAGTTAATCCATACACCTTACATTCTTGATTATTTTTTATGAATTTTTTAAGTAAGAGAATGTGTACACCTAACTTGTTTTTAAAAATTCTAAGTGATACATTTTCCTTCCCTATAAAAAAACCACCACCTCCCACACTTCATGGAACATTTAAAATATCTTAATTTTATCAGATCCCTACCCAATCCAATTCAAAGAAATTTTATCTTCCTTATATAGTCTATCCCTTAGTAATAAGGAAATCCAAGGAAGCCTTTTTTCATAAACCAAAAGGAGTTACCTGATTTAGAGGCAACGCCTTCTCTCAAGTCCTTTCTTTTATTTTCTTTTGCCACCCCCTCCGCTTTATTTTTTTCATGATTTTATAACAAAACCAATATTATCAACATAATGGGATGTTTTATTCTTATGGTTTGACCTACACATACACACACCTCCATATAATGGGAAATTAACATATTTTTTTTGTGTACGATGAACTACACCCTCACAAAATGATGATTGTTCATTTTTCCTTAACCACCTATTATGGTTCCCATTATGATGGAAAGTATATTTATATCTGTTATATGTAATATTTATTATGTATTTAATCTTTTTTATTCCTTTTTATAACACATAAAGTTTTTCTTTTCATTTTTTGTTAATATGATAATCTTGTTTGAGGAGGTGTGTACTATCACCCCCTCAAAGGGATGTGATTCATTCACACACTAAAAGGAATGTATTAAGGATGCAAATATTGAACTTATATGATATATATATATATAACAATATAATTCTAATTTAATTATATTATATACATATCCACTTATATGTGATTTTATTTCTTTCTTTTAGTATGATAATAAAAGTGAAAACAACGTTCATGCGTACGTACGGTTTACTATCTCCATGAATGGTATATTCCATTTCGTGCTTATATATTCTATAGATTATTATAAAACAAATATAATAAATATTAATGATATTTATATCATGTTTTACATTATTAAAATCATGATATAAGTATAAGGACAAAAAATATAACAAATTTGGACACAAGTGGAAAACAAAGAAAATATTACCCGAAGCGTAACCTTAACATGAAATTGCTAACAAACAGGTAATATAAAATCATAATAAATACATATATGGTATCAGATATAATAATATTTTTATTTATAATATTTATAATAAATTTATATTTATTATACAAGAGTTTTGAATGATTATTATGAGATTCAAGACACAAGGTATGGGGATTTCTTCTCACTTTTTATTTTCATGAGATGCAAGCTATGTTCGCCACCCTTTCCTTTTGTGTGGTGTATATACTACACATTATTTAATTATATTAATCTTTTAAATAAATTTATTAGTATTAAAAAATCCTTTTTATGAACCCTCTTTCATGGGGTTTAAGATTTAAAAGTTACCAAATTGGTTAAACAGGTTTGTCTCAATTTTCCTTCTTTGAGACTCATGTTTTGTTATGCACCTAATTTATTTTTCAGGAGTACATAATTATATTTTACATGTCATATCATGAATATACTTATTTTCATGATATTATAAGATTTATTTAATTTCCATATCTTACATGGAGATTATGATCCCAAGTTATCTAGTTATGAGGGTTTATTGATACTATCTCATCTCTTTTTGAGATTGTTTATGTTTATACTTCCTTTGACAAAATATTATGATAAATATTTCTAAAACAACCTTATCCTATGTTTATTCAAGATAAACTCTTTTTTTATAACCATTTTTACACTCTTTGGTACTTAAGATAATGATTTTATTTAATCTCTAATTGTCTCTCTCTTCCATCTAAAACCTGTCGTATTCAAAAACCATGTTTTCAAAAATGTTTTCAAATATGTTTTGAAAAGATCCATAAAGATAATTTTCAAGGAAAATGTATTCTAAAAATGTTTTATTGTTTTCAATGCTTCCTTTATAAGTTTTCAAATCTATTTTCAAATAAAAAGGTTTTCAAAGAAGATATAATATTTTCCTCAAGAAAATTTTTTAAAAGATCTTTCAAAATTATTTCCCTTATAGGATAACATCCATTTGTGTTACTCGTGCCTTTAGGGTGAAATTATTCAATGTTTAAATTCATATTATTTCTCTGAATGGATTAATTTTTTATAGAATGATATGGATGAAACTCTTTTCTCTTTCATGGGTTATATGTTTTTGAAACCTGCTTCTTTTCACGGGTTATGTTTATGATGAAATGATTATTAAACCCATATTATTTCTTCCATAGGTTCTGATTTGATAACATGTTAATAATACCCATTTTATTTCATGGGTTATGATATGATTATTTATGATATTGTGGCACATATATGTGTGATTTCATTATTATTTGGGTGGGACCTATATCTCCCTTCAATGAATTGGGTAAATATTTATATCTCATGATATATAATATGATGGTCTTGGGAGTGGAACTTGGTTATTAAGATGACCATGAGAGTGAAACCTGACTACCAACATTGTATGAGGAGTGAACTCATGTTACAAATATTTCTAGGGGATAAACCATGAATACCATGATGGTATAGGGAATAAACCCAAACTACTAAGATTGGATTGGAAGAAATGTATTACTACTATGAGTGAACCTAATTACATGTTCACAATGTTAGGCATGGACCAGGTTGTATATCCATAAGTTTATGCAAGTTCCTAATTTCATTTCCTTAACCTAATCAGGGAAACTTTTTATACTTATAAATGTTCACAATATTTTATGCTTATGTGTCTACCACACTTTCATGTTTTATTCCTTTCTTATGCTTTCATGGATTATGTTTGTAATTTTCTTTTGATTCATGTCTCATGAACTACCAATATTTATTATGATCTCTAAATATACAGAGTATGATCTTCAAATGTTATACCCTTTCACTCATATTATTCTTATGCATTTCCTTTATATACCCTTACTGAGCATATGTTCTCACCCCATATATTTCCTTTCCCCAAGTTATTAAGAAAGGTTTTAAGTAGAATTACTAAAGATGGAGATCTTTATGGTATATTTTCAATATCTCTCACTAGGAGAGAAAATTTTGTTTCCAAATTTCCAAAGATACTAAACTATTACATTCCTTTGGAATGTATTTTTGTAATGTACTGAATATCCATCTAAAATGATGTAATATCTATGTATGTTATTCTTGGGTCGTTATAAAGACCATAAGTCTTGGATTCTTTGATGAGTATATTTGGGTTACTCTAGGAGAACTTGTGTTTATCACTCATATCATAATTGGAATACCATATAGTGATTATATGAATTTTCATGTATAGAAAAGGTACGGAGATAGAGATTCATGTTGTATCTCTATTGGGTTTTCTGTACCTTCTGGTTATGGGTTTATTGGATTGTTGTCTTCTAGTTACACTCTTTTATGTTGGGTCTGTGGGGTTCCCACTAGGTACTGACATACTCACCCATATATGGGCTCTAACTACATGTGTTTTTTCAAATGTAGAAAATATTCTTTTAAATATAATCCAAGGAGGACCAGGATCATGTGGGTTATAGTTAGGTAGATAGACTAAGGTGTGTACAAGTGGTTTCATTTTACAAAAGTATCCTTTTTTGAGTATATTGGAATCTTTTGCAGTTTTTGGTGGGCTTTTATTTTTACCTTGTATGATTTCAAGTACTTATTTTTTACTCTGATTGTTGGATAGATGTATGCATGAATTTGGTCTTAGTTGTATTATTATGTCTGCAAGATTTCGTGGATATGGATGTGTGTGCGTGTGTACAGGTGACATAGGATAAGACCTCTCATTTGTGTGTTATATATACTAATCACTAGTATAAATCCACTAAACTATTGTAGAAGGGCTTGAGGTAGTCTCACTTGACTTATTATTGTCCAGGAAGGCCTCTATGGTTCAATTTATGATAGGGTGGTATGAGAGTATCTCTTCCTTAGGACCGAAGTTATAATTTTTCTTGTTTTGAGGTTTGGTTTGGGATTTATGTAAATATGGATAAAATGTTTTGAGTTTGGTTCTTAGATAGGTGACTCTAGTTTTGGTGCGGATTCCGATGTATCTGTTCACTAGGACACTGATAACCAACTTATTGACTTGGAACATGTAAGCACCAGCTTCAGGGAACCTTTGGTAAATGTATCACATAGGAGTGTTCTATGGTTCTCATGTCCTTATTCAGTTAGCTCCCTATATATAATCTTTGACCATGGTACATATTTATTATTTTATGATACCACCATGATGACAT
This sequence comes from Viscum album, assembly GCA_963277665.1. Lineage (NCBI taxonomy): Eukaryota > Viridiplantae > Streptophyta > Magnoliopsida > Santalales > Viscaceae > Viscum > Viscum album. Next base: position 1,570,811,928 of record OY728133.1, on the reverse strand, counting down.
ACCTTGAGGATTACATAGTTGTATTGTGATGATGATACACCTAGTGATAAGATTTCGGTGCTAGGCTCTACATAGGAGGCAGTTCTGCTAGGTGGCTCTCCATTAGTTCCACAACCCATTGAGCAGTAGGTTGTTCCATTGGTATCGACCAAGGATGATCATAGTTAGAGTTCCGTTCTTGAGTTTCAAAGGTAGAGACCTCCTAGGTTTTTGGGTGAGATGGAACCCCAAGTAGTTTGTGACTATCTTGAGTTAGTCACTCGTTTTTTCCATCTTGGGAGGATATAACTTGATTAGATGTTGGTCCTAGTCAAGATTCTTATTTAGGACTACACAAGGTTATGGTGGAGTCAAGTGACTTGGACTCTTGGTGAGATAATTCTCACTAGGGATATTTTTGAGTGGCTCTTCAAGGATGCTTTTTACACAAAAACATTGCAGGTGATGCGTAACCTGAATCTTTTACAGCTTCAATGGGGTAGCATGACCATGATAAAGTATTCAGTGAGTTTCACTAAACTCTTAAGATACTCTCTAGATATGGTTCTAGATCTTTTTTTTATAATATACCTTCATTCATGGATTACTCTATAAATTTAGTGATATCTATGTTCCTTTACACCTACATTGGTGTGCTCAAGTGGGCCTAGTTAGTTGAGAGATTTTTGATTGAGAAAACACCAAATCTTGGTGTTGGGAACAAAGAAGTTGAGAACTAGGTAGCAAGAATCCAATAGTAGTCACAATGACATGGGTGTTCAAGATGCATTAAGATATGATCCCACGATGGATCATCTACTGTTCAGGTCTCTCTCACCACTTCTAGTCATCCATGAGAGAGGTGGTGCTTCACTTGTGATGGTCAAGAACATCTCATGGGGCAAGAGGATATAAGAGAAGATAGAATCCACTCATATAGGCTTATAACCCAGAGGATCTAGGGATGAGGAGATTTACGATCTTTGTTGTTTATAATTTTAGAGTAATACTGAAATTCATAGGTTCAAGATACATTTTTTTCAATTTTTACTTCAGGATTTTCCAGGGTGATTCAAGGCATCGGTGGGTCCTTGTGATGGTGATTTTTGTTGATACTTTATACTCATAAGAAATGTGGAAGCTTAACCCAATGATATGTGTTCTTGTGACATGATACCAAATAGTCCAGTTGAGTCATTTCTTCCCGAATAGAATAGTGTTGAGGTGTAGTGGGTGAGTTCTTTTGAGTTTTGTGTTCGGGGTAGGTTGGAATATTGATGTGTTAGAGCAGGCTTAGGTTTTGGTGAACAGATGGGAAAGGGAAATGATTATTATCTATCATAAAGTGTTTCTGTCTTAGAGGCTTGAATATGGTTTCTTGATCAACATGTGAATCCTTTCCCTAGTGCGGTTTAGTGTAGATTCATAACCTGCGTTTCCCTGAGTCTAACCCCTATTCAATAACTAGAGATACATGTGGAGCCTTTATCTCAACACTTACTTTTAGAGGCTCAATTAGATATTATCAGAGGTCATTCACTTGTATTAGTAGTGTGACCCAACACTATTGGATATATCCTCACAAATAATCTTTTTATAGCTATGGGGATACCCTATGATTTTTTCCTCTATCTGAATTGGTTGTCTACCGTCCATGCTCAATTGTTTTCCATAGTGGGTGTGGTAGTGTTTATTGCCAGTGGGAAGTACTTTACCTCATTTTTTATGGAGTGATCCTCATCTAAGTAGGATGAGATCATGCATAGGAGTACATAACCATCTCCTTAATAGTTGGAAAGTATGACCCTTTGATTAGTGGATGCTATGGGATTTCATATTCCTATGGTGGTGGTGGAGTATGAGGATGTATTCATATGGGTGTGTTGGGTTTACTACCCCCCCAAGAGTTATACTTCCACATAGACTAAAACCCAGGTATTTCCCTGATATTTTCACCATTATATCAGATGACTCCTATAGAGCTTTATGAGATGAGGTACTGTTGGAAGTTTTCATAAAGAGGGCCTAGTAAGACCTAGTGTATTCACTTAGGTAGCCATGTGTTCACATGAGAGGTGGATGGGAAACTTAATAACAAATTCCTTTGATCCTTATTTGATCATTTCATATTAGTCATATTCATTGGAACCCTTTTGTGATCAGTGTCAAAGTTTCATGAGAGACACTTGGGGATGGTGTAGTGTTTTTCCAATCAATTGTTATTAACCATCCTCTATTCAGCGAGTCATGGAGGCACAACTTAGTGATTTTTTTGTGAGATCTCACGTGACAAGATATACACTGGAATTGTTCTTGATGGATTCTTTGAAGGTGGGGAGTACATCATCCCATTGATTATTGATGATGAGACCAATCATTCTTCAAGATGAGGTTTTGATTAGGTTTTTTCCCGTAGTTGTACACCCAGAAGAGGGGTGGTTATATCAGGGTCATTTGGCATTAGGTTTGGTTTCCAAGGATTTGGCACCTCGTGGATGAGCATATCTCTGTATTTCTAATATATAAGTAAGTGGAGACCATGTTTCCAAGATAGTATAAGAAATGGGGGTGACTGTGGTTTTTTCTATGGGGTTTTCATGATCGGTGAGAGTCCATGATGTTTTCTGAGTGTTTATGGACTAGATCACCACGTTTTTCTACTTCCTAACCATTTGAGGGGGATTAATGAAATTTTGGGATTCCACTTTGAGAAAAAACCTTTTAGAGCCCATATTTGTTTGAGATCAGTGTTTTTCTTAGGAATATGTCTTGGAGAGAGGACAGTTTGGGTTTTGGAGAACATGTTTCAGTTCGCATGATGGCTTTGAGCCATGGCTAGGAGGACCACCTTCCCTCAGTGGAGGGTGTGTATCGTGATAGTTATCACTCCACCATCAGCATAGTATCATTTATTCCATATTTTGTATACCCTTCAATTCAACACTATTTTAGTTATATCTAGTGGGAGATAGAATTTATGGGCCTAGAATTGGTGCTAATGATGGATATTGAGAGTTTAGCTCATCCAGGGGTGGATGAGGACTATCAAGAAACATCAGGATTCCCTTGGGGGATAAAAAAGTGTCCTTTTGAGTTTAAATAAGATATATTGTGTTATGAGAGATCTCACCTCAAAGAGGGTTTTGGAGAGTTAGTCGTTTTAGTAGTTTATCTTCGGGGTTCGTAGGCCATTTTCACAGTTTCAACAACGTGTTAGCAAGGTGGTGTAATATTAAACCCTGCGAACACAGTTGGAATGGGTTAGAGTTGTTTTTTCACCTATCTTAGATTAGGATACATCTTCATGTCTTGTTTCATGATGTAGACCTAGATGAGATGAGCATTGGGTGTGGAGTTGTCCTTTCTAAGGTACCCGATGTAATGTTTTAACTAGAAATAGAATACCCTTTATGAGCAAGTGGTTTCCCCAGGTGTTTGTTTGTAAATAGAAAGGAAATATTATGCAGGGATTTTTAGTGTGATAAGAGTAATCGAGAACTCAGTTTTTTCCCCTGATGCAAAGGATTTAACTTTTTGGGATGAAAATCCTAAATTTTAGGGGATTTTAGTGACTCTCAATTTTTCATGTAAGACTTTAGAATATTTCTACATCTAGGTGTTGAGTCTATATATAATTATGACACCCAAAGAGCCTTAGTGTGGTGATTTCAAAAATAATAAATATTTTATATCATTCATGTGATGTTTTTTGAAAATCTGGAATAACTCTTGATTGGAGTATCATATCAAAAATATAAGGCCACAGTTGTGTTTGGAATGTGGTCTTTACCCAAGGTGCGATATGAATTTTTTTGGTTTCAGGTTCCCAGTATAAGAATTTAATTAGAGGGTATGACACATGAGGTATATTAATTAATATATCCATGCCCCAATTCATATTCCCATGAATAAAACAAAATGGGGATATTATTTCTCTCTTACACCTGGAAGACGAACTAATGGGGAAGTTATAAGAGGAATTTTTGGACTTCATTCTTGACAGAAATCAACATTGTATAGTTTTTCAATAGATTACAAGCACCATGTCAGACCCAAATATTTGTAATTTTACCACAAGGTTGGTGTATTTATGATCCTTATATTTTTATACTCATTTATGTGTTGTTTTAAGGTTTTTAGAGCCATATATAACTCATATGGATCCCTTGAGGTTGATCTAAGGGTTCTTGGTGAAAATTGGGGTTTCTGAAGTATCATAGTGTTTTTCGGACTGAGAATATCAATCACGTGGAGTGTAGTGTATGATTACATTCCATGTTTTATTCCCATTAGTGGAAGATGATATTTTGGAACTACAATCCTTATATTGTGGGAACATGTTGTTTAATAGTCTTAGTTTGTGCAGCCGAAGACATTGGAAGGCAAGATATGTAAGGGGGCATGGCCATGTGGAAATACATGGCCAGAACTAAGATATACGTGATCTATAGAAAACAACCTAATATTCCTGTTGACGCTCCTTTCGTCACAGAATCTAAAGATCGGAAAAGGGAATATCTCAGCTGAAAGTGATTCATCCTTTGAAGAAAACATCAAAAATCGACAAAGGCATGAACAAAGGATCAAAATCCAATTCACCGCGCAAGTTTTACCACTATCGCGCAAGTACACTTGCGCGACTACCTTGGTCGCGCAGGTGACTTGCGCGACCTAATTGGTAACCGCCCGGTAACCGCCCTGGGTCTTCTTTTGCCTATAAATAGACCCTGTGGGCCCCCCATTCGAGAGGATCTTTTTCCAGAAACTCGGATTGAAGCTCCTGATGCCCAAGTCTCTTCTCAAAGCTTCTGGAACACTTCTAAGGTAATTTCTTACCTAGAACGGAAGATCTAAAGAGAAAAAGGAAGGCCTAAGTGTTGAAACTTATCAAACACTTGCACGCCTACTTAATTCCTGCAATATAACTTGCGTGTCCCTCTTCTGGAAGAATCTCAAGAGGATGGGAAAGGGTTTAATAAAGAGTCGCTCAAGCATTTCAATATTGGTTGAAAATCACGCAAGTACCCTCCATGTCGCGCAAGTATACTTGCGCGACCAATACTTGCGTGCCGCCGCAGGACTTGCGCGCCTTGCAAGACTTGCGCGCCCCTATCTTTTTGGGTGCCCATCTTGCCCATTTTTACCCCTCTTAAGCCATTTCACCCTTCCTATTCAAGATTCAGTCTTCAAGATACTCTTCAAAGCCATTTATGGCATGATTTCTTGATTTGACATCCTTATCTGAAAGGAATTCTGTGAAATGTCTCTCAAAACCTAGTGATTTAAATATCCTTATGTCACTAAAATACGGAGAGTTCATTCATTCAATCTCATCCTTTAAGATGAGAAAATCTTAACCTGGGTCTCCTTTTTAGGAATAATCCCCAGTTATAAAACCTTTGATCTGGGCATCTTTCTTAATAATAAGCCCCAATCAAGTCCTTTAATCTTGGGCATCCTCCTCAGGAGTAAGCCCCAAACCTTAATCCCTAACCTGGGTCTCCTTTTCAGGAATAAGACTCAGTCATAACCTTGGGCTTCCTTTTCAGGAGTAAGCCCCAAGTCCCCTAACCTGGGTCTCCTTTTCAGGAATAAGACTCAGTCATAACCTTGGGCTTCCTTTTCAAGAATAAGCCCCAAGTCCCCTAAAAACTTCTCTTAACCAGTCATAAATTACCTTTGATTTGGGTTCCCTTTTAAGGAATAAAACCCAATCATAAGTCCCCTCCTAACTTGGGGATCCTCCTTGGGAGTAAGCCCCAAGATTAGAGTATTCAAATCTCCATGAAGCACATATAACTTTGTGGACCCTGTTCATGGATTTTCTCCCTAAAAGTAAATCCTAAACCTTCATCTGTCTGGGCAGTCATCCATACATAAGCCCCAAACAAATTCTTATGATTGCATCTTTCATGGCACAATTGTCTAAATTTTACTAAATACCTCTTGTTTCTCACATCGAGCATGACTCACGTGAGCTTAGAGTATAAAAGTAATTATGACATTCATCTTTGAGCCATCAATCATAAACATCATACTCCATTTCTCGAACTACGTGGGTTCTGATTCCTTTTCCAAAACAAAGGATACGTAGGTAGCCCATTTATGGGTTAGATCCCAACTTTGAAATAATCTATGTCCTTCTGAATGACGATAAACTTCAAGTGCCCCACTGAGTGGCTTTAAAACCAGCCTGGTCATCAAAATGACCAAGAGACTTTTATATAAATGTTTTGAAGGATGCCATTGACCAAGAATCTCTAAACAAATATAGATGATTCTATATTGATGAAGAACCTCGAATACATATAAAAGATTCTCTAAATTTCTTTCATATTTAATCATTGATTGTTAAAACTAAAGGAAAGCTCATTTTATACTTGGTAATGTAATAAGGATTCACGAACATAACTTAAATCTATAAAGAGAGTCCCGGAGTAGGCAATAATTCCCCTCAAAAAGGTGTGATGAGTCCGACCTCCCATCCTCTCGACCAATGCAAATTCCTAAGCCTCATTAGCCCACAAGCTAATGAGCGCCTGCCTTTGGAAAGTAGGTCCAAGCAGATGTGGAATCATTGGATGTTTCCGGTTCTACGAACAAACCCGTTAGAAACCGATCGGAACGTTTGAATCTCCCGTCCAGGAGGTCATCCCTGGATTCCGTGCGAAACAAAAATGGTGAACCCGACGTGAATCCTTAACCAAGTTAAAGTGATGTTCTTCTTATCTGTTAGGCCCCTTGGGCCAACAAGGCAATCATTGACATATGATCATCCAAAAGATGCAGTATCCGGATTCATCTTGATTATGTCTGTTACATGGAACAGGCACTCTTTTTTCAAGATCTTTTACAAAAATGGCTTTCCTTAAATTCACCCCTGTGAATACTGCTGCTGGGAACACCTCTACTGTGAGGTCTGCTGCTGTGAAAACCAATGCTGCTACTCCTGCTGGAACGTCATCCGCTCTGAGGATGACATCACCAACTCAGCGTCTTCAACGCTGTGTTTCTAATGCACTGGTTAAGGAGTACCGTCGCAACGGTACTATCCCAACTCTGGAGGCCGCTCGTCAAGCCCTCCAAGTTAACAACTGTACCTGGTCGTCCGGACAACGGCGGCCAGCAATCAAGAAGCAGGCGGTGCTGACTACCGTCTCCAACCGTTTCGGGTCGTTATCCCCGGAACGCAGTTTCCATTCACTCCCTTACTCCGAGGAAGTGAATGAGCAGGTCCCGCAGGACCTTAATTCAAAAATACAGGAGTCCTTCTCAAGGGATCCCATCAACAATCGCCGCCAGACTCGTGCGGTAGTGCGCCCTCAACATGATGAGGGTACCGACTCCAGGCATTCAGCTCAGGTTCCTCGAACCCGAGCAGGCAAGATGAACCGCCAGAGACGGAATCCGGTTAACAATAGGCAGGTTGTCATCCCTGCCATCTCCGGAGAAGTCCACCAACCTAACTTGGTGGCAAATAACGAGCAGGCATACACACCTGTTCGTTTTAATCCCGCTGTCCAGCAGACTCATCTGGCAGCATCAAGCCGATCCCGCCAGACAATTCCGGCGGAGTACCATAGGCAGGAACATACACCTGCTTATACATCAGCAGTTAGTCAGCAGGCTCGTCTGACTACATATGATGGATCTCGTCAACCGCGTTTGGCGAAGTGTAATCAGCAGGCACATACACCTGCTAATACTAATCAAGCCTACCAACAGTCTCGCTTGGTAGCGCACGGAGAAGTCAGTCGGAAAGCCCCGACGACAAACAGGAGGCAGACTAAACTCTCTGCCTCCACACTTGAGTACTGTCAGGATTCACTGACAGGAAAAGGAGGACAGGAGCAGACACATACACCTACTCCAAGCCCGGAATGGACGTATATCCCTATTCCGGCGGCTGAAGTCACCAAACATATTTTGTCAATGGTGAAAGAGCAGAAGCAAATTCCTTCTCATATTCTGGATGCTTGCCAGGATATCATAACAGCTTCAGCAACATCTTAGGGACAGACATATAAATCTATCCCTAGCAGTGGAGTGACACATCAACAATTCACTCCGGAACAGACACACACATCTGTTCCAGTCCAAGAGGGTTGTGGGGCCTACTCCCCCATATCATATGGACAACCAAGTCAGGCACATACACCTGATTTGAGCGATGATCATCAGTCTAACCTGACCATCTTTCCTGATCAGGCACATACACCTACTCAGAGCAATCACTTTCATCATCAAGTGGTTTCTAAAGCGAGTAAGAAGGCATCTAAGAAAAAGATCCACCCAGCACAGTCAGGAGATCAAAGGCCAATCTGCAACCAAGCCTTGCTTGATGCTGGAGTTCATAAAGCCCTCAGACATTTATCTGTCGGAATTCAAGATTCTACTCCCTCAGTTCCCAATAACAGGAACATTAATTTTGAAGGTCTTCAACAGACACTTCCTCATGAAGACTTGCTTCATGAAAATTCGGTCAATCTTGAAGTTTCTTCTTCAGATGAGAGCCACAGGAACCCTCTGTGTGGTCAGAAGGCCAAGGAGCAAGAGATTTCATCTTTTGCTGTAACCCATCATGAAGGTCCTCCTCATGGTGATGAACTTCTCTGCGAAAGTCCTCTCCGCGGTAGTGATTCACATCGTCTCGAAAATTCTTCAGAAGGCAATGTAGTGACGAGAAATCCCTCCTATCTCGAGGCACTTGCAAACGTAAAACCAGTCATGTCTGATGCTTTACTATCAGCAGGTGAAACTCTTTCTCCATCAGAATATAGCCTGGGGTTCAGGTTATTCTCCGAACCTTCCCTGGGTCATTCATCTTCTAGCATGAATAGTGATTTCTCTACCAATCTTGTTGAATCCGATGAAGCAACAAGGAAACACCAACTCTGGTCCAAACAGGTAGAAGAATCTTCATTTAATGATAAAGAGGAAATGATGAACATGAGGAAAAAACTGGCAAAAGGTGAAGTACCAGTCATGTTTTGGCCTTTGGCTGATTCCCAGTATGACATTCCAAAGATGTTGACGGATGATGGAATCCATGATATTCGTCTCAACATATGGAAAACTCTTTGTCAATTAAAGAAGAAGGTATTATCTTATGATGAATATGAAAATCATCTTAAGATAATAGAAGGGTTACAACGCCAGATTGATTTGGCATCTCTATCAGTCTCTCGGTATCCGAAGGCTGAAAAGCAACAGAGAACCCTTCAACGTTCATGCCTTGGCGCACTAAGAAGATTGCGTCAGTTAATTTCCAATGCTCCATCTAATGTTCATATCAGAGGATGGGGTGTTCACGGAGCACTACATTTCACAGTGCTTTCCGGTCAGCAAAGCCCGCCGAAAATGGTCTCATGCAATGTTATTGCCCATGGCCGGTCACAGTCAATGGGCTTTGTTCATTATCAAAAGTTTGCTCGAGAGAAAGCTTCAACTAGTTCCTCTCAAAATCAAGTATATAGAGAACAGGTTGTTGAATTGCTCCTACATCAAGCAGGCGAGAATATTACGCAAGCCTCTCGTCTGGAGCAAACACGTCATCAAATGACAGAAGTTTCGGAAATCATCCAACGGTCTGTTGAACCAGGTGATAAAAGTGGATACAGGTTAATGCATCCAGCTAATTTCCGAACTAAGATTCGCAAGATCAAGAGAGATTTCAAGAAGATCTCAGACATAGCATGTCAAGAGACACCCCAGCTTGCCAGACTGGGGACTTCTCTAACCCAACCCTCAGAATCAACGAATGGGATTCGAGGAGTTGAGCGGAAGAAACAGGAACACCCCCAGTCCACCGGACTGGGGACTTTTTCAAATCTTCAATCCCTCCCTCAGAGAATGTCAGTATTCTCTCGATTAGGGAATAAGCCTCAAGAGGAACGAAGAGCCAAGATATCCGGAGATTCTCTCTAAGTGACGGTTCTCCAAGAAATTCCTGAGGGATCAAGTCAACGGAATGCTATGTCTCATCATGGACATAGAAGGATACAATATCACAGAAATGCTGATAGAAAGGATTCCATGCAATATGCATCCATTAATGTCATCAATGCCATTGTTGCTGATTCACCAGATGAGGCTCAATCAGACGGATCAGACGAAGAGGTTCCTTTTCAAGAAGTTGCGCACACAGACCTAAATGAAGAAGGTGTGCGCACACGTAATCAAAGGCTTACCCAAAATCTGGGTATTCCTTCAAGTAACCCACTTCCCCCTCTCCGAAAAGGATCCAATAAGGGGAAAGGAAAGAATCAGGTTACTTCTCACCCTTCCTCTGAAGGAGGTCAATCGCTCTCATTAGAGCAAAGGTTTGCACAACAAGAGGAAGAAATGAAAGAATTAAGAAGGTTGAATGCAGAACTACTTCAGAATAGTCTTCTTCTTAAGAATGCTGAAGTCCGACAGCCGAAGGAATTTGTTGTAACTACTGAGATGGATCAAGAATATCCTCCTTTGTCAGTACACCCACAGAGGTCTAATCCTACGGGTCAAACGCAACAACGGTTGGCAGCACTACCATCAGTTGCAGCACCAACCACCATGTCTGTCCAAGCTCCATTCATTGCACCTACCCAAAACCAAGTTCAACCTGACGTTTCTCAAAATTTAATAACTACTATTGAGTCATTAACAGCTCGGTTAGAAACTATGGAAGGGAAACGGGCGCAAGTTCAACCTGAAAAGAAAGTTTACCCTGAATGGGTAGATTCAATTTCTCCTCCATCCAGTTTTGGAAACCCTATTTTCCCTACTTTCAATGGATCAGGCGACCCTTAACAACATTTGACGCATTACGTATCTTGTTGTGATCCTATGATGGGAACTCCAGAGCAGCAAGAAGCAGTGAAACTCAGATGCTTCGTGCGAACCTTGCAAGGACCAGCTTTTGTCTGGTATACAAGCTTGAAATCCCAGTCAGTCATCGGATGGGAGGATCTTCGTCAAAAATTCCTTCTTCAGTTTAGCTCAACTTTGCCAAAAACGACAGTTTTCGATCTTACAAACTGCAAGCAAAGGGAGAATGAAAGAGTCTCTGATTTCATTGCTCGTTGGAAGGGATTAACGTATTCCTTGAGTTTATCACTCCCTCAGGAGGAATTGTTGCCAATCTGTGTGGCAAATTTGCGTGACGAATTACGCACGCCATTGATCCCTGTAAAATACACAGGAGGGTTTTGAGACCTTACTTCAATCGCTCAACAGATTGAAGATTCCCTTATACAGGCTAAGGATAAATCTCGTGTAATTCCATCAGCTCCAGGAAGAAGAATGGGTAAAGCAGAAACTGCTACAGTTATGCTTAAACAGGCACCTGTACCTATTTCTACTTCAAAACCTTCATCTTCTCGAAGGGCTCCACCCCCTGAACGCCAACAACAAAGGCTATTTCGTCCAAATGATCAAAAAGATCAACGACGAAAACAATTTGAGGATATGAAGAGTAAAACATACTCTTTCCGAAGTGAGCAAGTTCCTGGTTACTTCATTTCAGCTCTGGAAAATAATTTGGTTCAATTACCAGTGCCGAAGAGACCAAACAAGGAAGGAGATGAAGACCGTCCCAATTATTGTCCCTTTCATCAAATGTTGGGACATCCCATCCAGGAATGTTTTGTCTTTAAAGACCTCCTACAAAAGATGGTCGACTTGGGACAAGTCAAATTGAAGGGTTCTTCAGCTCATGTAGCGTGTATTATCGCTACAGATCCAGAGGAAGGAGGCGAGTGGCAGGAAGTCAAAAGCAAAACTATGAAAAAATATGATGATTGGATGGTCAGAAAGACAATCAATCGGACCCATTCCATTTTGCGAACACAATTGAAGAAGCCAATTGTGTCTCCTACAAAAGCTGCAGTAAAGCCTCCATCAAAGGACAAATCCTCAAAAGGGCAGCGCAATTCAAAGAAGAAAGAGGAATCAGGAGAAGATGAGTATGTATCAAAGCCTAAATTGTCTTTGACTCTGGCAGATTTCCTGTCATCTACTTCAAAGCCACGGGCACCGTCCCACCAAACGGTACAGCCTAAACAGGCTAACCAGGCAGAGTCTTTATCAGACGAAGAGTTAATCTTTGGTTCTGTTAATATGATTCAATTAACAGATTCATATTCCAGTCTTGATGAGCCTGAATTCCCTGTATCAAATAAAGGAACCCGAGGAAGTTCTAGAGGTTCGGGATATAGGGGAAGACGTGGATCTTTCCGAAGCCACTACTCTAATTCTACCCCTGCTAGCACTGTATATGCAGCAGAAACTCGTGGTAGAGCCCTTCAGCGAGCTCAAAATGAACAAGCAAGTTCTTCTGCCAATGGCCAACTCAGCTTCGGCACAGTTATTTTGGAAGACCGATTAAATGTTCCATCTTCTTTATCTCAGCAAGTAAATGGATCTAATCAGTCTAATTTTCCAAAACCAAAGATGTTGCCAACTTCAATACAAGATGCATCAGCTTCCAAAGCATCTGCTTCCAAGGTACCTGCTAAATCACATATTCCTATTGGGAAACGCAGGCCTCTAGATCAAAAGTATGATATATTGAAACACTTGGCCCAAGTACCAGCCAAATTATCAATTTTGGATGCTTTGAATCTATCAAAAGATCTTCGGGAAGCACTCATCGAAGCTTTGTCAAGTCCTCAGGAGTTTGAAGCTGAAATTGCTGCGGCTGAAATTTATCACATAGAGAATAATCCTGCAGAATGTCATGCAGTGATATCTTTTACTGATAAAGATGAAGATGATGTTGTGCATGGGCACATAAAACCTTTGTACCTATCTGGCAAAGTCAATGGTATAGATGTTCGAAGAGATTTTATTGACAATGGTTCAGGAGTCAACCTCATGCCCATTCGCACACTTCGTCGATTGGGCCTCACAGAATCTGATTTATCTCCTTCTACCATGATGTTGCAAGGGTATGATAAAAATGAACAAGAACCACTGGGAGAAGTTACGCTCAGAACTCAGTTTGGAGATCTTGTTTCCAATTCAGATTTCATGATTGTTGATCAAGACTCAGCTTTCAATATCTTGCTTGGAAGACCCTGGCTACATCAGCATGCAGCTATTCCGTCATCATACCATCAATGTCTCAAATACTGTTTCGATGGTCAAGTTGGAACATTGTATGGTGATAAGGCCCCGTTCAAGACATGTGAGTCTCAATACATTGAGGCGGAATTTTATCACATGAAGGGAAGAGAAAAATCTACAATGAAGGAAATTACCAAAGTTAATGCTCCATATGGTTTGGAAAAAATTCCAATAAATCCATTTTCACATGTGAGTACAGATTATGTGTTACCTATCAGTCGAATTGACAAAATAGGCCCAAATCAAAATACTCTTATGGAAAGATCCATAATGTCAATTACGGCAATCGAGCCAGACAACATGAGAGAAATTGGTAACTTACCAAGCAGTGATGAAAGCATGAGTGGTGACGTTTTCATTTCATCTGCTGAAATCCAACAAGTCTATACTTCGCTAATCAGGCCAGAAGAAGTTATAGCAACACCAGAGGTGAATATTGATGTCGATTCTCAATCCATCATCCCCTCTTTATTTCCCAAAGAAGACCCTTTTTCATCAATAGGGTCGGAAATGGAAGCTTTTTCTTCAAAATGTGAAAATTTCGACATCTCTTATGATCATGAGAATTTCGTTGTTTCATCTACTTTGCAAGTAGAAGCGGAAGAAATAACACATAATGAAGAGGAAGAGGAAGATCTTAGAGATGCTCCTCCAGCATTTGAAGAGGGTATCTCTACCACTGTGGATGAACTCAGAGAAGTAAATCTGGGTACAGAGAAAGATCCACGCCCCACTTTAATTAGTGCGGCCATGACCCTTGAAGAACAAAAGATGTATATTTCTTTTCTAAAGCAAAATAAAGATATTTTTTCTTGGAATTATACAGAGATGCCTGGCCTTGATCCTGATGTTGCCACCGATCATTTGGGTTTGCCAAAAGAACATCGAGGATTCAAGCAAGCCGCGAGAAGAACACACCCAACCTATGCTTCCAAAATCGAGGTTGAAGTGGATAAGCTTATCAAAGCTAACTTCGTCAGAGAAGTTCAATATCCCAAGTGGTTGGCTAATATTGTCCCTGTAAAGAATAAGAACGGACAAATTAGGGTTTGCATCGATTTCAGAGATCTTAATCGGTATTGTCCCAAAGATGCTTTCCAGTTCCGATTACAGAACTCTTAATTGATGCAACGGCTGGCTATGAAGTACTTTCTTTCATGGATGGATATTCTGGATATAATCAGATCCGAATGGCCCCAGAAGATGAGGAATATACAGCCTTCAGAGCTCCTCAAGGTGTGTTTTGTTACCGGGTGATGCCCTTTGGTTTAAAGAATGCAGGTGCAACATATCAACGCGCCATGCATCGTATCTTCAAACCTTTCCTAGGGAAATTTGTTGAATGCTATGTAGATGATTTGGTGGTTAAATACAAACAACGTTTTGATCACTTGGCTGATTTGGAAGTCATATTCCACAAGCTTCGACAACATAATTTGAAGATGAACCCCTTAAAATGTGCTTTTGGGGTAACTTCAGGAAAATTCCTCGGCTTTGTTGTACGCCATCGTGGTATTGAAGTCGATCTTGAGAAGACCAAATCAATCCTTGGTATGTCACCTCCTCATAATTTTAAAGAATTAAGAGGACTTCAAGGACACTTAGCCTATATTCGGCGTTTCATCGCCAATTTGGCAGGCAAAAGTTTACCCTTTTCTAAATTATTGAAGAAAGGAGTCACTTACCAGTGGACTGAAGAATGTCAAGAAGCATTTGATGTTCTCAAGAAATACCTTTTGAGTCCACCAGTACTCATGCCACCTGTTGAGGGTAGGCCTCTTATCCTCTATGTGACAGCTTTAGAGCGATCATTGGGTGCCTTTCTCGCTCAAAAGAATGATGCTGGGAATGAAAATAGTCTCTACTATCTCAGTAGAACTATGCTTGAAGCAGAAACCCGGTATTCGAGTATTGAAAAGTGCTGCCTAGCATTAATCTTTGCAGTTCAAAAACTGAGACACTACCTGCAACATCACGAGGTCCAATTGGTATCTCGTAATAATCCACTCAAATTCATCCTTAGTCATCCAATGCTTACAGGACGTCTGGCAAGGTGGGCGGTTATTCTACAGCAGTTCGACATCCAGTATGTGTCTCAAAAGGCAATTAAGGGCCAAGCTCTGGCTGATTTCCTAGCTGAACACCCTTCAGTGGAAGACACGTATTCAGATATCGAACTCCCTGATGAGGAAGTTTTTTCTATTCAAGAGAGTCCTCAAACATGGGAAATGTATTTTGATGGTGCTTCTAGAAGTCCAACAGGGAAGAAAATGGAAAATCCTAAATTCAACAAAGTTGGTTTAGGAATTGTGCTCATTTCTCCAGATAAGGCAGTGTTACCTTATTCCTTTTTTTTGTGGGAAGGTGGTACCAATAATGAAGCTGAATACCAAGCTCTCATTGCAGGCTTGGAGTTAGCACTTCAAGCACAAGTGAATCACTTAAAGGTGAAAGGTGATTCAGACCTGGTAATCAAACAAGTCAATGGGGATTATGCCATCAGAAAAGAAGAATTAATCCCTTTGTATGATTACGTCAGAGAGTTAATGTCGGAATTCCCTTCAGAACCGACATTTTCTTATGTCCCAAGATCACAAAATGCTCAAGCTGATGCACTGGCTAATATAGCCACAGCTTTAGCAGATCCAAATCGGGACGAGACAACCATCGGTATTGCCCACCGTCGTGCAATTTCACCTTATGTTCAAGTCAGAACAGAGGAAATCAATGAAATTAGTCCCCTTCCTGAACCGTATGGTCATACTACAGGATGGATGTCACCTATCAAGGAATACCTTCAAAATGGAACACTTCCACCTGATAGAGCCGAGAAAGAACAAATTCGGCGACGTGTGGTCAATTTTACTCTTTACGATGGTCCAAACCACCTCGAGAAAATTCTCTACAAACGTGGTTTTGATGGAGTTCTCTTCAGATGTATTGATGGTGAAGAGACAATGGCTGTCATAAAAGAAGTGCATGCAGGAGTCTGTGGTGCCCACCAGTCTGGACAAAGATTGTCTGATCAAATTCGAAGGCTTGGATACTTCTGGCCTTCAATGATACAAGATTTTGTTAATTTCACAAAGAAGTGTCATTCATGCCAAGTATATGCCAACTTCATTCATCAACCTCCAGAGTTGCTTCATACAGCTAAATACTCATGGCCATTTTCCACATGGGGAATGGATGTGGTGGGACCTTACCCTTTAGCTACGGCCAAGCAGTTTAAGTACATTCTTACTGCTACTGATTTCTTTTCCAAATGGGCAGAGGCAGTACCTCTCAAAGAATTCAGTTCTAAATGCATTTTTAGCTTCATCAAGTCTAACATCATTACTATATTTGGTGTCCCTCATACCATATTGACGGACAACGGCACCAACTTCTGTTCTTCTGAGGTAAAGAGATTGTATCAAGAATACAACATTAAGTCCAACCATTCATCTCGATATCATGCAGCGGCTAATGGCCAGATAGAGGCCTTCAACAAGACTCTTTCAAATATACTGCAAAAGATGGTGAATAAAGATAAGAGGTCATGGCCTGATAAACTCTTTCATGCTTTATGGGCTTATCGGACTACCACTCACAATGCAACGCGGTCTACTCCATATTCATTGGTATATGGAATAGAAGCAGTCTTGCCAATTGAAGTTCAATTGCCCTCACTCAGAATAGCCATTTGTGATCAGTTATCAACAGATGAGCAATCCCAAAAGCGTTTGAATGAATTGGAACAGTTAGATGAGAAGAGATTGTGCACTTTGCACCACTTGGAAATCTATTAGAATCGGATAGCACGAGCTTTTAACAAAAAAGTTCGTCTTCGTTCATTCATTCAGGGAGAATTGGTATTGGTTCTTAAAGCACCAATGATACCAGGAAAGAAACCTCCCAAGCTTGAACCAAAATGGGAAGGACCTTATTCAATACATAAGGTCTACTCCAATGGAGCGTATTCTCTAATCTCAATGGATGGAGAACACATCACGACTCCAACTAATGCCAGATTTCTGAAGAAGTATTTTGTATAAACACAAAATATTGTTCCCAGAACCAAGACTCTTACATTTGGTTCATACAGCAATGGTCCAGTATGACCTTAAACTACAACTTCGTCCAACATGACGTTAAACTATGTCACACTTCTGTCCGAGATGACATTAAACTATAATACGTCCAGCATGACGGTAAACCGTACGGTCCATGCATATGACCTTAAACTATTCGCACTTATGTCCCTGCAACATGACACTAAACTGTGCAGCACCAATAGTCCTAACTGCAAGACTTTAAACTGCATAGTCCCTGATTTTGTCCTACATGACAATAAACTGTATAGAAGTTCCTATATTTTGTCCGAGATGACATTAAACTATATTGTGTCCTAGCAACATGACATTAAACTGTGTGGCACTTCCAACGTCCAGCATGACGATAAACTGTAAAAAGTCCCCAGAACTGATATCCTCATATTGGTTCACCTTAGTCCTAGCTACATGACTTTAAACTGTACAGCACCAGTCCGTCCTTGCTATATGACGTTAAACTATACAGAAATGGTCCAGTATGACTTTAAACTGCAACTTCGTCCCACACGACATTAAACTGTGAAAAAATTCCATGAACCGTCCAGCATGACCCTAAACTGCATCATCCCTGGTCCATGTATATGACCATAAACTATTTGCAAATATGTCCAGCAAGACGTTAAATTGTGATGTCCTAACTACATGACGCTAAACTGTATAAAAGTCCCTCACGTCCGGAAAGACGTTAAACTATATAATCATCAAAAGTCCAGCATGACATTAAAACTGCACAATCCCCCTTTCGTCCAATATGACGTTAAACTGTATTGTCCCCATCGTCCTAACTACATGACGCTAAACTGTACAGAAAGTCCTTGATATGTCCTACATGACATTAAACTGTTCATCGTTAAGGTTGTTATTACCTCTTGTTTCTCACACCGAGTATGACTCACGTGAGCTTAGAGCGAACATCAACCATAACACTCCCTTTGGGCCACTAACCATGTGTAAGTCCCAACAACATTTTTTTTAGATCATTGTCCACAAGAACAACTTGGTCATTAATTCATTCTTTAATTGAACTACACGGACTTTGATCCTTGCCCTCCAGGATGGGTATGTAGGCAACCTCTCAGGGTTCAAGCCCAAAGAACAATCTCTTCACATTGTTTCACCACCATCTCATATGATGATGATTTGTGAAACCGCCCTTGGAATCAATATCTTTACATTGATTAACTTTCGTCCTTGTTATATGACGTTAAACTATACAACACTTCTGTCCGGTATGACAATAAACTACAATATTCTTTGATTTCCTCATTCGAAAGAGAACTATTATTGACATTGATTTTTCAATCATGGTTTTCATTTTTTACGTGCATACATGGTAATGCCTGAACTTTTTATCTTAGGTTAAACCATCATTGCATTAAAATCCCCTTTCACCCTTCACATGTACGAACCAAATTTGTACAAAGGGTAATTCTAGAACTACGTGGACTTGATTCCCATCCTTATGGGATACGTAGGAACATTCGAGTGTCCCTCGAATCCAGTCCCAAGTCTTTTTGGCCTAACCCCAAATTTCACTTTCAGTCCCTTGGCTGAAAAGTCCTCATGAAAACACACACTGTGTATTCATTATTATGGTCCGAATTCTATGACCCTAAACTAAGATTACTCATACTTTCGTCCTGCACGACGTTAAACTGCATTTCAAGAACTACGTATGGCTTGATTCTCATTCTTATGAGATACGTAGTGAAGTCCAAGTTTCAATTCAGGACCCAGCCACAACATGATTATGGTTTTCATTGACCTATGTATCTCTATATACATTGGAAAATACCCATCTTTATGTATTATAATCCTAACCTTAAATATTTTCAGATCTTCATAACCCTTTTCATGACTTATAGTCACAAAAATGTCAAACTTCTGAGAATTCTTTTGCCTGACTATGCAGCACGTGCCCATAGGTGGCCTTGCATAAACAGTCCACATAACAGACTTGTCAGCCAAGAGATGCTATTTATTTGACCCTGCAGCCAATGCCCATAGGTGGCCCTGCATGTTTTCAACCCCCTAACGGGTTTGTTAAATAATAGTAACTTCATTCTTGGGAAGAATGCCTCTTTTGTCCTTATTTGTCTTAAACGACAGTATGTAAGGATCCGCAAAAATAGCCATCCTTAACGTATTTGTCCCATATCCTTTTTCATGATCTAAAAGTATTCAAGTCTATGGTTTATTCTTCTTCCCTACGTTTGGGTCAGACCTTCGTAGGAGTGATATTCATCCAGTTATTTGATATTCTTGTTTGGAAATATCTTCTCCATATTCAAGTACCTCTTTCCATACAACAAACTCTATGATTTAGAAAATTTGAATCTCCATAAACTTCCACTGGCTTTTAGCACTAGGAAAGTAAATTTCTGGGAGTTCTTTTGCCTGACTATGCAGCACGTGCCCATAGGTGGCCTTGCATAAACAGTCCACATAACAGACTTGTCAGCCAAAAGATGCTATTTTATTTGACTATGCAGCCAATGCCCATAGGTGGCCCTGCATATTTCAACCCCCTAACGGGTTTTGTTAAATAATAGTAACTTCATTCTTGGAAACTACTTCTTCTAATGCCTTTTAGCTCTTTTTTCATATCATTCCTCAGATTCAAATATTCTTAAGCCATAGTTTACATTTTTTCCCTCATACTTGAGTATGGTAAATATGTTTTCAGATAAATTGTCAAGGAATTGAATCCATTTTAATCCATTTTCGGTCAAAGCTATTTCGACCTTAAACATTAGCCACTTTATGTCCGACGTGCATGACTTTAAACTGCCCACACAAAAGACAAAGTAACTCTGAATAAAAGTCAAGTTCCAGCTCACTAAATATACATTTTTTGTATGATTTAGGTAATATTGAGCAGTTAAAAGGTTCAAAGTTTGTAGGGTTATTTGTAATAATCCTAGTAAAAATCAAACTATGCTTACTAGGCCCATTGGCTTAAGTAAATTTGAAGCAGGTAATGGAAGAATGCAGGTACAAATGATTGAAGACAAAAGTGTTTTTCATTGATACACAAGAGTTAGAAGCACATCCACAGACTGGAGTCTCTTCTCTTCTTTCAAGAATTACAAGAGGCTTTCAACATAACACTTCATTTGATTTACGGCATCCCGATCTTCATTAGAAACCACCTAGAATTCATTCATTCAACTGGATACAATAAGAGATGCAGTGATATCAGCTCTTCTTGGAACAATTGTAAAAGGATGTTCTTGAGTGCGGTTTGAGAAAATTTTCTGCTGATCAAACAGTGACTCTGTTTCTATCCAAGAGACTTGGAAGATGGATACGTGGATTTGAGAATGGAGCATTGGAATTAAAGAGCCATTTGGAGAGAGTACTCTTTTCAGATATTGCTCTAATACCATGTTTGTCTTCTCTCCACCAACCGGCAGTGGAAAACATTTCAGCCCATGGGTTTGCCATTTTCATATCTGCAAGGGAATGACATGGAGGAAGAATTTGAAAGTTCACACCATTGTTGTTACTCTTAATGCACAGCATAACCGAAATAGAGAAGTAGCAGTGCAGCTGCATCTCAGGTGTATAATTGTTTGCATTTGGAACATTGACTCCTTGCAGATGACCATGAACACACAGAGACAGGTAGATGCTCTGTGGGAAATTAAGATGATATTTCTTCAAATACTTATCCAAATCTGGGAAAGTGCTGTCGCAGATATCATAGTAATCATGGCCAATAATGTTCATCATGTCATCAATCCGCTTGCTAGCCAGTTCATCAGCCGTTTCAATTCCCTTGGGAACCACTGAATCTGCACAAAAGATGAATAAACTAACTCTTAAATGGGTTTATTTTCATAAAATTTGTGAAAGAATTTGAAAAAAAATGGCTAAGGCATTAAGGCGCGCAAGTATGGAGATGTCGCGCAAGTGATACATGTGCCGCGCAAGTTTTTGTCGCGCAAGTATTTCCGCGCAAGCCTTATTACCTTGAGAGTAGCACGGCAGCGAAGAAACAGTGAAAACAAGAGACTTGCGCGGCGAGGAAGACTTGCGCGGCGAGAGCTCGAGAAATCCGGAACTTCAGATGCCATCTACGGCCGGAAGCGGTATATTTATAGGCCAGGGGGCCTATCTGCGCGCCGCATCCAGAGCGCTCAATGCCTGCGCGACGAAGACTTGCGCGCCGACTTCTGTGCACTGAAGACTTGTGCGCCGCCCTTTTCCTTTAGAGGGATTCGATTTCCTCAGAGTCAAATCCTCATTTTCCTCCGGATCCAACTCTGAGGGGGGACTTTTGTTGAGGCTCCTTTCGTCACAGAATCTAAAGATCGGAAAAGGGAATATCTCAGCTGAAAGTGATTCATCCTTTGAAGAAAACATCAAAAATCGACAAAGGCATGAACAAAGGATCAAAAGCCAATTCACCGCGCAAGTTTTACCACTGTCACGCAAGTACACTTGCGCGACTACCTTGGTCGCGCAGGTGACTTGCGCGACCTAATTGGTAACCGCCCGGTAACCGCCCTGGGTCTTCTTTTGCCTATAAATAGACCCTGTGGGCCCCCCATTCGAGAGGATCTTTTTCCAGAAACTCGGATTGAAGCTCCCGACGCCCAAGTCTCTTCTCAAAGCTTCCAGAACACTTCTAAGGTAATTTCTTACCTAGAACGGAAGATCTAAATAGAAAAAGGAAGGCCTAAGTGTTGAAACTTATCAAACACTTGCGCGCCTACTTAATTCCTGCAATATAACTTGCGCGTCCCTCTTCTGGAAGAATCTCAAGAGGATGGGAAAGGGTTTAATAAAGAGTCGCTCAAGCATTTCAATATTGGTTGAAAATCGCGCAAGTACCCTCCATGTCGCGCAAGTATACTTGCGCGACCAATACTTGCGCGCCGCCGCAGGACTTGCGCGCCTTGCAAGACTTGCGCGCCCCTATCTTTTTGGGTGCCCATATTGCCCATTTTTACCCCTCTTAAGCCATTTCACCCTTCCTATTCAAGATTCAGTCTTCAAGATACTCTTCAAAGCCATTTATGGCATGATTTCTTGATTTGACATCCTTATCTGAAAGGAATTCTGTGAAATGTCTCTCAAAACCTAGTGATTTAAATATCCTTATGTCACTAAAATACGGAGAGTTCATTCATTCAATCTCATCCTTTAAGATGAGAAAATCTTAACCTGGGTCTCCTTTTCAGGAATAATCCCCAGTTATAAAACCTTTGATCTGGGCATCTTTCTTAAGAATAAGCCCCAATCAAGTCCTTTAATCTTGGGCATCCTCCTCAGGAGTAAGCCCCAAACCTTAATCCCTAACCTGGGTCTCCTTTTCAGGAATAAGACTCAGTCATAACCTTGGGCTTCCTTTTCAGGAGTAAGCCCCAAGTCCCCTAACCTGGGTCTCCTTTTCAGGAATAAGACTCAGTCATAAACTTGGGCTTCCTTTTCAGGAATAAGCCCCAAGTCCCCTAAAAACTTCTCTTAACCAGTCATAAATTACCTTTGATTTGGGTTCCCTTTTCAGGAATAAAACCCAATCATAAGTCCCCTCCTAACTTGGGCATCCTCCTTAGGAGTAAGCCCCAAGATTAGAGTATTCAAATCTCCATGAAGCACATATAACTTTGTGGACCCTGTTCATGGATTTTCTCCCTAAAAGTAAATCCTAAACCTTCATCTGTCTGGGCAGTCATCCATACATAAGCCCCAAACAAATTCTTATGATTGCATCTTTCATGGCACAATTGTCTAAATTTTACTAAATACCTCTTGTTTCTCACACCGAGCATGACTCACGTGAGCTTAGAGTATAAAAGTAATTATGACATTCATCTTTGAGCCATCAATCATAAACATCATACTCCATTTCTCGAACTACGTGGGTTCTGATTCCTTTTCCAAAACAAAGGATATGTAGGTAGCCCATTTATGGGTTCGATCCCAACTTTGAAATAATCTATGTCCTTCTGAATGACGATAAACTTCAAGTGCCCCACTGAGTGGCTTTAAAACCAGCCTGGTCATCAAAATGACCAAGAGACTTTTATATAAATGTTTTGAAGGATGCCATTGACCAAGAATCTCTAAACAAATATAGATGATTCTACATTGATGAAGAACCTCGAATACATATAAAATATTCTCTAAATTTCTTGCATATTTAATCATTGATTGTTAAAATAAAGGAAAGCTCATTTTATACTTGGTAATGTAATAAGGATTCACGAACATAAATTAAATCTATAAAGAGATTCCCGGAGTAGGCAATAATTCCCCTCAAAAAGGTGTGATGAGTCCGACCTCCCATCCTCTCGACCAATGCAAATTCCTAAGCCTCATTAGCCCACAAGCTAATGAGCGCCTGCCTTTGGAAAGTAGGTCCAAGCGGATGTGGAATCATTGGATGTTTCCGGTTCTACGAACAAACCCGTTAGAAACCGATCGGAACGTTTGAATCTCCCGTCCAGGAGGTCATCCCCGGATTCTGTGCGAAACAATTCCGGAACAAGTTGTGGTACATTGTAACAAGCTTCTATACATAGGCACAACTAATGACACAAGCTTGGGTTAGGTCAATAGGTACACACCATGTACTGGGTTTGCATACCATGTTGGGAAACATGGATAGCCAGGGTGTGTGGGAGAGGGAACATGACTATGTGATTAGGTATGTTACATGAAAAATAGTCAAATTTATATTCTGTGTACTGTCTTACTTGCCACATGTCCTGAGGGTTCATGGCTAGGGGCTATCCCCAAGAGACACATCATGTGCCTTGGGTGGACATGCAGTTTACTACCCTCAATGACATATCCATTTCACATATATGTCCTTATGTCTCATAGGGAGGTCCATGATTAGATTATCCTAAGTATTTTTCACATCTAATTTTATGGTTTCCATGGTGTTTTCATTACATAAGCAACAAAAGGTAATGAAAATGGGACATTTCTTATATTGATTCATAGATTAGTGCCAGGTGGGTGAAATTCCATCGCTCATCCCTCTAAGGGTATAATATGGAATTAAATCCTTAGAATAATATTGTGATCATCTCATGGTCCTGGTACAGATAGAGTTTGTCTATCCCTCCAAAAATCTTGGAGTTGACCCACTATTGCATCATTTTCTGTAGGTGGGGTTTTTAAAATCAGCATAACCATTAGGCATGGGTGTTGATCCCCCACTTTGTGGGTTTTTATATATTGGGATATAGGAATCCCCTAATGTTCATGGGTTTGATCCTCTATCTTTTTAATTTTATTATTAAGCTCTGTATGGTTCATGGTGTCCAAAAACAATCCTATGTGTGATCCCATATCTGAGTCTTATAATTTCTAGAGTTCTAGATTTTGTTTGTGGTGTCCCCTAGTGGACTTGGGTGTGATCAACTATATGAGTGTTGAGATATTCTAGGTCTTGGTAGGGTTTTTGGAATCCCCCATGAGACATATGTGGGATACCCTATCTGCATATCATGATCTGTTATATACCAGCGTGACTTTCTCCATGGAAAGATCTGACAATCCTCTCTCTCAGATAGATGCCAAAAAGAATTTCATGGATATGTCATCAGCTTAGTGATACTCAAAGAGTGAGATCCAATATATGAGTTCTGTCATGGGTGGAATAGAAAATGGATTGATTACTCCTAGAAGAGTGATCCCTTTGAGCCTCAAGTTGAATCATGTGACAGGTTTTATGGTTGAGACCATGAGACTTTGAGTATGTGACGAGTATATATAGGTTATTCTTGGAGACCTTACAGTAATATATCATATCTTGGTTGAAATACCATGTGGTGATGAGATGAATTGTCATGTATAGACAATATTCATATATAGTGATTCTTGTTATCTCTCTCTTGGTTTTTTTAAACACTCTGGCTATGGGTCGAGTATATTATTTCATTTAATTTTATCCAATTTATTTTGAGTTTTTGGGAAACCTACTGGGTATTTTCATACACAACCCTACCTGGTATTCTCCAACATGTTTCATGTCTTATTAACATGATAGTATTTTCAAAAATGTACTTGGAGGACCTAGAGAAGGTGGAGCATAGTGAGATAGACAGACCGAGGATTGTGTTATTGGTCTTATATGACAATAGTCCCCTACTTATGATCAAGTTAGACTCTTTTTAAGATTTTAGTTGGATTTTATTTTCTCCTTACATGATTTCCTATAATTATTTTATAATCTAATTTTGGTATACATGTATGTATGCATTTTATATTAGTTTTATTATTATCTCTCCATTGTATTAGGGATATGGATTTGTGTGCATGTGTATAGGTAGAATAGTATATGGCCTCCCATGTGTGTGCTAAGACTACTTGGTACTGGTATCCATCCCCTATCCTATTTGAGGTAGCCTTATGGTGTTTTTTCTCTTCTTATTGTCATCTACGAAGGCCCCATTGGGACTGTTTGGGACAGATTTTCCCCATACATACACATCATGTGATGTAACGTGGATTATCGGGTCATGTCTAGGGAAGTGCATGCTCTGGTTCTAAGGTGGTTCCACACACCATGTGCATGTCATGTATTTTTCATAGAACATTATACCATGTGTATCTCCTTATTCAAGACTAAATTTTGGGCCTTCAAGTACCCCACTCTAAGTATAATTTTCTATACGATGTGATTGTGACCTTTATTTTTTGGTATCATAGATCGATGCGAGGTTATACCAGATGGGTGCTTCTTCAAGTATTTCATGGATGATTTTTGTTTTCGGGTTTGATAATTAGATAAATTCTAGGTTTGGTACTCCCCTAACTCATCAGTTCATGGGTTCCCACATATCCTATATATAGGTAGAGTCGGTACACCCCCACACTATATAGGGTTTGGGTTCCCAATCTATAGAGTGGTACTCCCCTGTCATTGAGCTCCAGTTGGGAGAAGGTCCTCTACTGGAGATAGTGTTCCCTCAACTATGTTACATAGTGGTAAAGAGAGATCCCTATACTCTAGTTCTTGTAATGTTGCGAGTGGTACTTGATATCAGATATGGGACCTTTAGAGTTGCATGCATACTTATCATTATTCTCTATCTTTGTAGACTAATATTTCTCTCATTTTAAACTAGTATTTCACTATTAACATATATGATTTTGGGTTTCTTCCCTCATTAACTTATTGGTTGAGATGACTATTTTATTCTTTTTATACACTATTACTTCTTGAAGTTTCCTACTGAGTATATTTATACTCACCCATGAGTGTGGCATAAAAATACTTAGAGGCATTGACTATGTTCAGTGGTCAGTCTTAGATATTGTGAGTTAGAATCTATTTGGTGTTTAAATTTTTTAGTTTTTTTTTGGGACTACCATTAACTTTGTTTGGGGTGTATTTTTTCCATTATACATTTTTTTGTTACCTGGTTACAGATTTAGGTATTTCTTATAGATTGTCTCTTTAATTTTTTAATCTCTAGAGGTTTCAATTTTCTTATATCATTATGTTGTTTCATAGAGCATAGTGTGTGCACATGTTTAGGTAAATTAGAATAAGTCCTCCTATTTTAGATATAATCCAACTCAGTTATTGTTTCCATTCCCTACCCTATTGAAGGTAGGCTTGTGGCGTCACTCAACTTACTGTTAACCGAGGAGGGGCCTCAGTGGGTTAGGTCATGATAATGTTTTGTTAAATAATTTTTGTCCCAGGGATGGTATTTAGAATCATACATGTCATGAGGATTGGTTTTAGAACTTATGAAAATGATGCTGAGGTATCTGGAGTTCAAATCTTAGGCTATGGAACCTAGTGATGGTGTGGATGAGAGGTATCCATAACTAGAAATTTAAAACCCTTATTTTAAACATGTAATAATGAGTCATTGGTTATAGGGAAACCAATGTTTCATGAATCATATAGGATTGAGTTATTTTAATTCCATGTCCTTTTTGAGTTTTCTCCTTCGATATGCTCATATAACAGTGGAATGTCAAGTTAATTTTCAATATTCCACTATAATGACAACCATATAGGATTCTAAGACAGGGTCATGGTGATTCAAAATTGAGAAATGAGGCCTCATTGTAGGGACCTATTATCATGTTGTTCCCTATATGTGACCATAGAGCATTGATTCCACCTGATGGGTTGCACATGCATCTAATAACAGTGGTTTAGAAAAATGGTAATCTATATTTTGAGTAGGTGATGGATCCAGCAGTTCCATAATATGATGTTTGTAGGTTTAGTGCATTTCACAAGTTCTCGTAACAAATAAATCTCATGATTTTTGGTGAACCAAACCCTCAGGAAGAATTAGAAAATCATGACTTAGTGGTTTGGTTTTTTTTTCTAGTACAAGCCTCGAATGATCATATGGTTGTGCTTTTAAAGATTATTCAACATAGAGTAGTAGGGTGCTAGTGGGGATTGGTCACTCAAACCTATAATGAGGTGATGATATCATGGAAATACATTCAACACTTGTTCTGTGATGAGTATTTTTCTTTGATATTATTCTTTATGTAGATCCAAGGTCTTTTTAAGATGCAGTAGCGTGGTATGATAGCTTTTAAGTGTGCATCGAGGTTTGATGACCTCATGAAGTACTCTGATGATATGGTTTGAGGTGGATACTTCAATGTATAGAAGTTTTAGTATGGACTCTATAGGTATATCTGGCATAGGGTGTTCTCTTTATGAAATCCCATTTAAGATGGAGTGATAAATTTTTCCATTATGATAGAGAGATTCTTGGATGAGGGAAATCGTGTGGATGGAGAAGTTTGTGGACATCATGGGGTAGAGTCATCTATATCTACTAGTAGAAATAAATCATTAGGGTCACAATGAAGGATGCATACTCATTCCTGGACATAGACCTGGGGATCTATAGTGTAAGGATTATGTAGGGGATCAAGTGATCCTGGTGATGGATGATGTTATGCTTCTGATGAGAGAGTTCATATCTCTAATGATTTCCCAATATAGTATGCTATAAAGGGTGGAAATATAGTGTAAATTTATTCATGTAAGATTTCTAATCATCATTAGGGATCTCCCATGTGAGGTTAGGGTGGTCCCTAGGGAGGTGGTGTAGACAAAGGGTTAGGTAGAGCCCCTGAAGGAGGAGCTATAGGTGGAGGATGATGCTTTGTACAATTTCCACCGCCACCACTAGGTGGCCCATTCTAGGATTATAGGGATGGAATTAGAGGTTTTTTCATCTTTAGGTTGTGGAGGGATATGACCAAGATTTTCATGAGATTATTCTAGGAATTATTTGTATCTTTTCTACTTCAGCTATAGCACTTGTAGGCACGGGTGCATGTAATTTATTTATGTACTTATACCTTGTGCAATAGCTAGAGATTTCTATAGAGTCTTTGTCCTATTAGATGTGACTATATATTCCTATAAGGATTAATTCATCTATTTATCTCATCTTCCAGTAGTTTGAGTTGGAACTAAATAGAGTGGGTTTCCCATGGGACCTCTTAGTCATCATGATGAAATCTTATGACAACATACTAGATATGAACTAGATTACTAAATTTTATGCCTAGATAGACTATTAGTACCTGATAGTTAGATGAATATGGTCTAATGGGACAAGATTATCCTTCAATGGTGAGAAATTCCTTTTGGTGGAATGATTGGGGACCATAAGCATTAAACTACAAACTATAACACATCGGTTAGTGATGTGGTCCCATGGTGTAGTTAGATATTTGGATATCAAGACTCTAGAGATAGTGGATGATGATATGTATGTATATATTAAATATGTTATGGGACTAAATATGAGGTGGGAGATCGGCTTCTTCATTGAATCGCACCCTGGAACTGCACCAATATCTATTGTAGCAAACCAGATGACCCATGTTGAGCTTTGAGAGATGACGGTGTAGTTGGAAGACCTTCATGAGAAGGGATTTATCAAAACTAATTTTTCCCCCTATGTGGATCTAGTGTTGTTCATGAAAAAGGTAAATGGGATTTTGATGACATGAATTTATTACCATCACCTTAATTGGGTGACAATCAAGAACAAGTGCACCTAGTTGAGGATGGATGGCCTCTTTAACTAGTTGAAAGGTTTGAGATGATTATCCAAGATTAATATCAGGTCTTGGTATCATCAATTGATAGTTTATGAGTAATATATTATAAAGATAACATTATTATGTGGATATAGGAATTTTGAGTTCCTTGTTATTCCTTTTGGAGTGATGAATTCCCCCATTAGGTTCATTGATCTTATGAATCATATCTATCATCATTTCTTATAATGGTTCATGGTTGACATTATCAATGACATTCTCATTTACTCTTCATTTGAGTAAGAGAATACAAATAATTTGAGTATGGCCCTAGAATTACTCTGGGAGAACCAAATTTATGGTAATCACTCAAAGTGTCAATTTTGGATTTGAGAGGTTTACGTTTGGGGGAATTTCATCTCTGGGAATGGTTTAGCAGTGGACCCAGTAAATATTTATGTAGTTCACTATTGGAAACTACCAAGATTTATTTAAAGGTGTGGAGTTTCCATGGTTTGGAAGGATTTTATTGAAGGTTTTAGGCTGGAGTTTTCATTATTGTGTCTCCTTTGATAGCCCTAACATGCAATTAGTAATCACTTTCTTAGACAGAGCATTGTCAAAGGGCCTTTGAGGAGTTGAGGTAGAGTTTGACTAATTCTCCTATGTTGAGACAGCTAGAGGAGGGAGTCAAGTAAGTGGTATTTTTCAATTACTATGGATAAAGGATTGGATATATATTCATGCATTGGAAGATATTGATTGCTTATGTGTTAAGGTATTTGGTACCCCATGAGAAGAACTATGTGACCCATGCCCTGGAATTCGCAGTCTGTGTCTTCTCCTGGAAGATGTGGAGGCATTATCATCTTGCCAAGTGATTTATTGCTTAATCAAAACACCAAAGTATCAGGTAAATATTTACCTATGGAGACCTAAACCTAAGATAGAGGAGATTATTGTTGTTTCTATAGTACTATGTCTTTGAAATAGTTAATACTCTAGGGAAGTGAAATCTGGTGGAAGATTCCCTTGGTAGGAAATCACATTCTCACTTGGTGGAGGAGATGTTGGGGAAGTTTGCATCATTATAGCTAACACTAGTAGAGAAGTGAGGGGATTCTTATATTTAGTAAATGTTGGTGACTCCATCAGTTCTTATGTTTGTGGGAGAGGCTCAGTTAGGTGATGTAAATAGTGATGTTCTATGGGACCAGATATCCTCTGGAGATGCACTAAATTGAATTTCTAAATGTGTGGATCACGTTATCATTCTCCAAGTAAAAAATAGTAGTTACATACACATTGTGTGAGGAGGTTATGAGGGACTTTCATACCTTCACCATTGAAGTACATATAGGAGTATAAAATATTTACAAAGACCATCAGAGTTAATTTTTGTGGGGTGTCTTAATAAAGAGTATTTGGAGGTTTTTTTTGTATGCCTCACATGTCAAAAGGTAAATCCTGATCATTAGGATCTATTAATTATAACTCAACTTATTGGGATCCTAAAATATAAATGGGATGGAATGTTTATGGATTTTATTATGGTTATTTTACAAACAATAAGGGACAATGATGCTATCTGGGTGATTGTTGATCAACTTTCCAAGTCAGAACACATCCTTTTCCTTCAGGAGCAAAGTTTGGTGGAGATTTTAGGGTGAATATAAATTTATAATATCATATGATTCCATGGGTTACCCACAATAATCATCTATAAATGTGATGCTTGGTTCACATATCGGTTGTGTAGTTGTTTCCGGGAGGAATTCAAAACCCAGTTATGGATGTGTAGGACATTTCACCCCCAGATAGATAGCTAGACCGAGTAGACTATCTACATCCTGGAAGATATGCTGAGATCCTATATTTTGGACTTTTTATAGAGATGGTAGGACCAATTTACATTATTTTAGTTCTCCTATAATAACAATTATCACTCCACTATCAATATAACACATTTCGAGGCAATGTATGGAAGACCCTTTAGGTAACCCTTATACTGAACTGAGATTGGTTAGATGTATATTATTAATAAATAATCGGTGAAGGTGATGATAGGCAAAGTTTAGGAGAATTGTGAGAATATGAGGACATCCTATAGTCAACATAAATCTTACACATGCTGATATAATATCCCAATGGAGTTCAGCTAGAGAGACCATGTTTTCTTTAGAATCTCACCATGATGAAGATTGAAAATATTTGGTTGGGGTAGAAAGATATTCATGATGTTCATAGGGTCGTTACATATCCTATTGAGGGTTAGATATGTCTATTACCCCCACATTTGGACCAGGTGCATGACTTCTTCCATATGTCACAACTAAGGATATTTTTTCACAACCCAACGCATGTTACTGATTAGGTTTATCTAGACATTAAGGATGAAGATACCTTCTTAGAGTACTTGGTGATGAAAAATATTTTTATTATAGGAACATGTATGCGTAGACCAATATATTCATTCAAGATCTTTTACAGTATGGTAATTTCTAGGAGATATCTTGGGATTGATATATCCAGATGCGGGCTCAATACACTCACCATTTTTAGTTTATTCTTTTTCGGGTGAAAATTATTGATGGTGGGGAAAATATAACAACTCTAGTTTTTAGAATTTAAAAATTTGGATATTTTTATATATATTTATTTATTTTTCCTCAGAGTTAGTAATATTATTCATGTATCACAAGACCTTAGAATTAATATATTTAAAATACTAATAATATTAAAGTGTGTGTGTGCATGTTTTCTAGATTAATGTTTTTTCCAATATTTGGATTCTTGGATAGAAAATATAAGACCATGGTTGTTTCTAGAACATGGAATTTATACTAGTAACAACATAATGTTGATCGATGTCAAATGTTCCCTGGAAGGAATATGTTGGAAGTGTGTTAAATAAATTAAATGATTTAGTTTACTGAATTTATTAAATTCCAGACCTATTAGTATCATCTATTAATATATTGTAATATAAAATATCTAGGTTTATCCACATAATCCTTTAATATTATATAGTATGAAGAAAGACCCATTGTTGGCATTGAATAATTCTAGATCATAGATCAATGATGAATGATCAAGGAGATAAATGGGATGAATGTTGAACACTGTGGAATATTCAATGAAATTTCTATTGAACATGATCTTTACACTTTATTGATCCATTATTGAGGTAGGGATTATTATTTTCTATATTATCTCCCATGTGATATTTATTATTGATCATGGATTGAATATCTTCTAAATTCTTTGAATTTATTTCTTCATATAAACCAAGAATTCTATTATTGTTCATGAACATAATTAACTATTTTTTTCACCCATGGTTTAAATGACCATTTTCATAATTATGATCTTCATCCAGGACTAAAATAGTCAATGATAATATCATTTTTCTATTTTGCCTCTCTCTCTCATCACAGTTCTCCAAGTTCTTCATTTTCATCCCTTGAGGTTAGAAAATTGATATTTCTGAACGAGTTCAAGCATCATCAAACCTTTGGACTCATGAGGGATGCATGAAAGACATTGGGAGCAATAGTTTTTATAAGTATTGAGATAAAACATAGGATTTTGGATGTTTTTTTAGGGATCATAATCCTATTTTATCTATGTAATGTGTAGTATATCATCTATGGTCAATTAGAATCCTGATTTCCATCCACCAGAGGCTAGGAATCGATGATCAGAGGTGTTGCCCTTCGATTTCTATGGCATGGGTGAGCAAAAAAATGATTGAAAATTATTTTGTGGATTTAAAAAATATTTAATAGAAAGTTATATATTCTATGAAAATCCTAGTTGTACACTACGTATTCTAGAGATAAACTCACTGTGTAACTCAGTTTCACGTGGCTGCTTGGGATACAACTCTATTTAAAATCAAATTCCATGTGGTCAAGCCCATATGTTGTGTGATACTACATAGGTGGACAATCTATGTTTGAGGAGTAAATATCTAGGACCCCAACTAACCAAACATATCCTTTCATCATACGTACATTCTATGGGGATAAACATGGTCATTTAGTCTATGTCTGGAGTAGAACATGGATAGGTCCTCAGGTGGTTCCACACTCCATCTGCCTCGATGAAAACGATAACACCATTGAGATTAAATTATTTTTTATCAAATTAATTTAATATTTTCAAAGAAAATCATTACATATAATACTAATTCTATCTTTCGATACATCCAACAATTTTATTCTTCAATATCTTTCATTATACGTAAGACTAAGTTTCACCGAACAAAAATATACAATTAACATTTTTATTTAATATATCACATAGATGTTGGAATGGTGGGTATGAATAAGATCAAATAAATTATGAAAATTTAATTTGTACACACATTTATTATTTATCTATTTATAACTAATAAATAATAACCAATTAAAAGAAAACAAAATATTTTATAAAAAACTCTATTGTTCTAAAAGATTGATTAGTTTAGATTTGAAAACACAATTTAAAATTAATTTCTACAAATTTTAGAAATTTTATTTTAAAAAATAAACTTTATTTTTGAAATCACCATATGAAAATTATCTTATTCTTAATTTTTGGTATTTTTTTAAAAAAAATTATTTTTTTATTAATAGTGAAAAATAATGAATTCTAATTGAAAATTACCATTTTATTTAAATTATTTATAAAGTTAAATTATATTTTGAATTAGATTTAAAGTAAAATTAGTTCAATTATATGTCAATTGATCAAATTAATTTAACTTTAATCAATTTTATATTAAATTTTCATATAAAAACTTTGTAAACTTTTGAAAGGCACTTTCTTGCCGCGTCTACGGGGTTAATTTTAAATTAAATTATGTCACTTATATGAAATTAAATTGGAAAAATAGATTTAATATTTGTAATCATAATAATTTATATTATATAATAATTTAAACATAATTTTTAATCATACCGATTAGTGAAGATAGTTAAAATTAATTATAGCAGTTAAGGTTAAAATGGGGGTTTGCGCATTACATGTGTTTGTATTAAAATAAATTTTATAAAGACATAGGCTTTTATTTAATAAATTATATTTATTATTTATAATATGTAGGTATAAATTATCAAATAAATATAATTTTAATTTAATTATTAATTGTTAAATTACATTAGAAAACAAAAAGATACAAGTTATCATGGTAAAAAAACTAAAAGGGTAAAATTGAGTAAATGTAAAGAATAAAGCATAACATGATAAAAATGTGTTCCTTTTGTGTGGTGGAGGTTTTTATAGAACAAATAATTCGTCCACTCAATAATTGATCTATTTTAGAGGTACATAATGTAAGAGTGACATCCCAATGTTGAGTACTTCTGAGTATTTACAAAAATGCCACGCCTCCTCAATTATAAAAGGGTACTCACTCCCCTCATCTATTCACACCTCTCAAGAAATTTAGATCAACAAAAACAACTTAAATCACTTAAAAAAATTAATAATATCATAAAAGAATCATTATTTTGGACAAAATTCTAACCTATGAAGGCCTATGGTGCAAACCTAAGTAGAATGTCCGGAGAAGAGGTAACGTTCATCAACAAATGTTTTTTTATTTCTTAATCCACCTCCATAAATTCTTATTATAACACGATGATGTAATAATATCAGTAAATTAAATTTAATAATATTCGGTTATGTTAAGTTAATGACCTAAAATCATCTTCACTACCATCAAATGGGTTATAAAATCATCATTCGTGTGTACAACGGATAACAGCCTCGCGAACCGATGTCTTTTCTTTTTCCATTTCCACCTATCATAGTTGGACATAATGATATATTTATTATCTATATGTAATATTAATGATATTATTTTTATTTTTTTATTATTATTTCAAACATACCTTCATAGTCTTTATTTTTTCGAATATGATAATGTTGCTCGTGTGTACGGCAGACTGCCACCTCACGAAGTGACGTTATTCGTTTTCAATAACACCTTACATGGAAGATAATAATGATAAACATATGTGATATTCATGAAATAATTATTATATTTATGAAATATTTATAATTCTGATAAGATAATATATCATTTTATTTTTTACCTTTTCACTCACTAAAATATGATAACGTTATTCGTGTGTGCGTGTAGACTGCCGCATTCAGAAAGCGATGTGCCTCTCTTTTCATCACCACACCACTTGAATGATATGTATAATTATATTTAATAAAATAATGTGGTATTTATGATAATATTATCATCCTATAAATATAATAAATTACTTACTTCTTTTTCATAATAATCGTGGAGGAATTGAAATGTTACTCATGCATATGTATGGCATATCGTCTCCATGATCGTAACATACTTTATTTATGAAAACCATCTTCCATGATTGGTATTAAAAGTATAATTAATGTATAAATATTATACTTATCCCATTATTATTATTCTATATATGATGTAACCAGGATCAAAGAAATATAATAAAAATCAAAAATAAAAATATACACCAAAAATAAAGTGTTTATAACCATAATGTGATTTTAACAAGAAATTCTAAATAAAAAGGTAATAAATGGTCAAATTTATATCATATATGGAATGGTATATATAATTAAGGTTTTTTAATATATTTATAATCAACTTATATTTATTATATAGTATGTTGGGATGTGTACAAAGTTATTCTAGACATAAGGAAAAGGATTTATGTCTCACTTTTTACTTGTCTGAGACACATGCCAAATTCACTGCCTATTTATTTTATGTGGTGTGTATAATTCCCATGAATTTATTTTATTATTTTTATATATAAAATTATTGGGACTTAAATTTTCATTTCTAAATCTCTCTTTCATGGGGATTATAGTTCAAAATCTAACAAATTGATAAGGTATTTTCATCTTATTTTACCTTCTTTGGGATATAAGTTGTGTTATATAGATATCTTATTCTATAATTTGTATATACTACCCCTTTGACATGATATACCATTAATATACTTATTTTAAATATATTTTATGTTTAACTTAATTTTATTTTTTCTTGGGGCTTGTGATTAAAAGTTTCTAAAGTGATAAGAGTTTTATGTTACAAACTTAATGTTTATCAAGATTGTTTATGATTATTCTTAAAATTATAAAATCATATGATATATCTCACAAGAAACTCTTGAATTTTATTATCCTATTTTTATTTCCTAAGAACGCATTTTTTCCTTCAGTTTACTATCTTCATGTACTCAAGAGCACAAAATAATTTTTTTTTTAAATGTATTTTCACTCAAAAACTCATTTTCTTACAAAACCATGTTTTCTAAGAATGTTTTAAAAAGTTTATTAAAAAAAATCAAAAGAATAATGAAAATTTCCTCAATAAATAATTAAATATATTTTTAAATATTCCTTTATAAGATTTCAAGGTTATTTTCAATTAAATGGATATTGAAAAATGTTTTATGTTTTAAAAAATGATTTTCAAAGAAAGATTATTTTACTAAAGAAATGGTTTTAATGATATTTAAAAATAATTTTCCATATATGTTTGCATCCATTTATGTTATCTATTACTTACTAGGGATACTTTTCAAGGATACAATTCTTATTCTTTCTCCAGTTGGTTTATGTTTATGATTAAAATAACTTTATAAAACTCATTTCTCTTCTATAGGTTATAGCTTGATAAAATGTTCATGAAACCTAATTATTTTTAAATAGGTTATTCTTGGATGAATTAATGAAATGATTACAAAAACTATTTATTTTATGTTTATTATTTATGATTAAATGTTTATGAAACCCATTTAATTTCATAGGCCCTGATATTTTGAATGTTGTTTGATCTCACAACACAAATATGTTAGATTTTAATTATGTTATAGTGGTTACATTACAACCAATGAAGGCAGTTAAATTATAACCAGCTATGTATGGGACCAAAATCTCCCTCTAATTCATTTATTAAAGATTTATATCTCATGATTTAGATTGTACTAGAGTGGGGATTTAACTCAGTTCTGTAAGGGACTTTATCTGTTATGATGTTATTGGAAGTGAACCATGACTACTATGATGGTTTGGGAGTGAACACATTCCATTGTGAGGAAATGGCTGCCACTAGGTATGGTGGGGTGTCCCACTCAGGATGTGTAATCTCCCATGGAGTGTCCTAATAAGTTTTAGCAATGATAATTGACTACTAAGGAAATTATTTTCTATGATTATATGTATTCAATATATCTTTGTCTTATTAAAATTTTATTCTCACATGGATCAAGTTCTTTGATTTCCTTATGATTCATTTCTTATGAACTACCAATATTAATTCTATGACTCAAAATTATTATCTTTAATATACAGGGTGTTTTTTAAAAATGTTATGATAATGTTGTTATACACTTATGTTTATGTTATTCTTACATATCTCCCTTATTTATCCTCACTGAGAATCTAAGCTCACCCTTTCTTATGTTTCTTTTCCCCGGGTTATGAAGAAAGGTTTTAAGTAAGGTTTTTTTGTGAATAGTACTAAATGGAAAGATCTTTATGAGAGATGTTTAAGATCTTTCACCAAATTATAATATTGTATACCTAGTCTCCAAAGACAATAAAATATTATTGTTTTCAGGCTTCTGTTTGTGTAATGTATTGAATATTCATCTAAAAATGTGTACTATAATGTTTCGGGGAAAATCCCTTTTATTAAAAAAGGAAAAAGAAAGTGTAGAAAGTATACGGATGGGGTCATATAAGCATCATGCCCTCATTCCAAGATATACCAAAGGATATCAAATATCATAATAAAATTTATTGGAATCATCATAATCACCATACCTGTCAGAATCAAATTATAAGGGACCATGAGAGCTGGTGACCATAGTTGGCTTCAGATAGGAATAGTCTTTTTTATGTCTCATTTTACTAGAAGGAACGTGTTGAAATCCTTCTTCATCCATAACAACAATCTTTACTTTGAGAAATTCCTGATTATAGGATGGTTTTAAGAGGGAATCATC
Source organism: Viscum album (assembly GCA_963277665.1). Classification (NCBI taxonomy): domain Eukaryota; kingdom Viridiplantae; phylum Streptophyta; class Magnoliopsida; order Santalales; family Viscaceae; genus Viscum; species Viscum album. The sequence goes on along the minus strand of OY728133.1, from coordinate 1,570,773,743 downwards.
CTAGATACCATCCCACCTTCCGTGGATTCCCTTGGTTTCCCATAATTTTTTTGATTTCCTCTTGAATCATTGAAATATTCCCTTCATCACTCAGATTTTTCTACTCCTCAATTATAGTATTAGATTCTTGGAGAAACTTATCCATTTATGAAGTCACACTAGGTATAAGGCCTCCCTCATCCACTTGGGTATTCTCTCTACATCTAGAAACTAACATCAGGGCCCTATCCCCTGACCCATGAGTCACTTTTGTCAATTCCTTAGCCGAATGTTATGAACCAGCTCTAACTTGAACATTTCCTTTGTTAAGAGTGTGGTTTCTATCACCAAGAGATTCTACAATATTTTGTGTAGTCTACTTCATTAGTTAATTCCTACAAGAAATTTAACGGTTCCCTTTTGAAGAAATAAATATAAAACCACATACTGGTGACATTAATCCTTGACATGACCTATAATTTTACACTCTAGGAAAAAGTTTGGAAGTCTTTCAAATTACAATTTTATAGGAATATCAACATCCAGCACTAAAAAAACAAAACTATAGATCAATAGAGAGCTCAGTTAAACCTCCACTAGTACCCTGTTATAGTGAACAAATTTGGAAATCTTAGTATTCCTATCCATTTTGATTGTAACTCCCACATCATATGAAATATCGAATAAGATTGTAGGGTGATACAAGATCCAATTAGGGACAATAATTTTGATCTAGACTTGAGATTTAGTATTTTTATGTCAAATGGATTAAATCTAAAATCCCACTCTTGAAAGCATATCATACCTTGATTTAGGGAGATTAAACAGATTCCCCACACACTTCACTTTAGATCCTCTAAGGTAAAAATAATTTGAATGAACCCCTAACCCAAAGGAATGCATCTCCAACTAGCAAAAAGACATATAGAAGTCGTATTCTGAACTACATCATCAATTTTCCAAGACCTTACTCCACTGTGAAGAATAATCTTAGAGATTATAGAGTATTCATAGATTCTAAATCTATTAGAATCGCTTCTCTATTAGTAGTCATGTGGGTAGTCTCACCTTTCTGGACTATCCACTCCAGAAAAGAATCCTCTATATGTGAAAAGTTCTTCTTTTGAAATTTCTAGATTGGGATTTCTAGTCTTCAGAATTTCCAATTTCTTATCCCTGTAGAAAAAATAAAATGGGCATGTCACCATATCTTCAGCATCTGTAACACCAGGAAGGAAATTAGGATTTCTTTCATCATCTAGTAAAGAAAATTTTGGTCTCCCAATCACATCAGATCGGTTAGCACTATTCATATCCAAATTCCCTACACAAAAATTATTCAATTTGTTACCCACTACAACCTCATACTCTATAGTCACTATCGTGTGCATGTCATCCACTCTGGCCACCACTGGTGAAGATCACATGTCACTCATACTGATCACTGCTGCTACAGGAAACACAATATCTACCATAGATTGACAAACCTCATCTGTTCTGGTGAGAACCAATTAATCCATCATTGTATATCTTCTCACACCACTTTCACCATCCACTTGCACCACATCTGTTCTGGTGAGCACCGTCTAATCACACCGTCCACTCGCACCTCATCTATTCTGGTGAGCACCATCCACTCACAAAGGTCACGTTGTTCATACCAATCACCACCACCATAGTCTCACCACTCATGTCGCCCACATCAGTCACCACATTTGCAAATCTACTTATGTCGACCACATTCGACACCATCGTCGTCACACTACTCACATTGAACACCACCAGTAATCTGCTTGTGCCGATCACATTGGTCAAAACCACCATGCTCGCACCATTCACACTTCCCGCACAAGTCTCTGAGGAATGGTTTAGCCCGAATGTCCTAAAATCCTTTTTACTATATTATGGATAATCCCCCTTTTAAGGGTTCAAGGGGAACTCATACATGACCCATAGTCCCAGGGTATAAGGCCCGACTAACTCTCAATACTTGACCCGAAGGCCCAGAGTCATACCATACCCAGTACATGACTCGTAGGCCCAGCCCACTTGAATTGAACCTCCCCATCTTCTGCTTCATTGATCACCTAGCTCCCCACCTTACATTGTTGATCGGCTAGCATTTCCCCGTACAAATTTGGATGGTGCCTGGTCCCGATAGCGGCTGCCATACCATCTTATTCTTCCAATCCAGTTAACCTTTTTAAATGAGGATGAAAAAAAATTAGTGATATCCCTAGGGATATTTATAACAATATTTCTATAGATGTATTTAAGGATAAGCCTAAGGATGAGTAAAAGTACTGGAAAATTTCCTTGAATTTTGTTAAATGATAGAGCATGTGGTATCCAAGAAATTACATCCCTTTCTATACACTGCTAGTGAATGTGGCTCTTTCATAGAGGTACTTATGGTTAATAACTCCAAAAAGGGTGAAATGAGATAGAATTGAACATCACCCAGTGCACCACAAAGATCCTTGATACACACTTGGTTGACACTTTTGAGGGATATGCTTTGCAAATTAATAAACACTTTACAAACCATCGTGAATTATTTAAATATATTATAACTATAAATGACTTGGGATAAATCTAATGTGTAATATATTGAAAATAACCTTTCATGATTTAGATATCCTATAATTTATTTTTCATGATTATGTAGTTTTCCACTATGATTAGTGTCTCTCACACTATATTTTTTGGTTTTAATCAATGGATGGAACTCGAAGGAACTAGGTTAACAATGAATATAATGAATAATTTTATAATGAGAATATAAATGTAATGATGATGGGAGTAAAGGATATTATGATTACTCCTAACAAATTATCATATTTTATTATTCACAACATGCACCTTAACCAACTCTTCGACTCACCAAAGAAGAGAATGATAGATTTTGTTGAGAGTATGGTTAATGGAGACCTTTGAGGAAAGAATATTTAGTTTCCTATATGTAAAGAATGTGAAAAGAAGAAATTTATGGAATGTATAAAATTAATGAAAAGATGTTTAATGTGTTGATAAGAGGGACAAAAACTAATAGACTGGTGAGGGAAAATGAAATATTTAGTTAACACAATGGATGGTAATATTATTCCCCCTAAGGTATTATCAATGGATGTATGTTTTAAATATGGAAAGTATGGAAATTAAAAAAATAAATGTTCTAATGGGAAATATAGTGAATATAGCCATCGAGGTTGTATGAGTAGTGGTTTTTTTGTTGATGATGAGGATACGACAAATGAAATTTGAAAGGCATGGGTTATTCTAATAGAATTGTTTATGTTAAACAAGATAAATGTGATTAAATTGAGGCTTAGGGATGTTAATATAAGATTCATATTTCATATTTTAGGAAAAGGTATTAAGGAATAAAATGAATAATACTAGTTAATTTCAAAATAATTTCGTGGAATTATTTAAGTATTTAGGTATTGGAATTAAATAATTATGAAATATATAAGAATTGTTTTGTATAAATTTTCCATTAACAATTTAAAATAATATGTTGAATGGTACTAAAGACCTATAAAATTGATTAATTGGTAAGGTTACATTTTATTATTAAGAGAATATAAACCTTAACATGTTAATCAGGATGAAAAAGTGGTGTATAGTTTGGATAAAGAGATGACTGATATAGATAAATAAAATTGGACAGTTTTGATGACCTCAAAACTGGTAAAGGATTAGTTGAAAAGGGGTTTTATGTTATCATTTATAGAGTTTACAAAATTATTAGATCTATGGAATATGTTCTATCTACTGATTTATCCAAGGAATAAGGATTCATGCATGTTTTCATTGAAATTTTTATTAATTTTGGTTATTACCATGCTTTTGGATAATATATGACCAAGGTATTCATATATTTGGAATGTGAATATTAAGATACACTTAATGATATTTGGAGAAATAATGTTAAGTTATTTTTTGGAAATTATGTGACCTTCTTTATAAATTATGAATTTTGTAAGCGGTATAATGTTGACCATTTATGGAATGGTTTCAGTTGAACTTCATATGAGGTTTTAAAAATTAATGTATTACTTCCCCATAAGAAGATTTATGTATAAACTATTCTAAATATTTTATTATGATGATAACTAAAGATAGGAAGAATGTATTATCATTCTATTTATGGGTCTTATATTCCATTAGTACTTTAGGCATTTCTAAGTCACCATCATTTCATGGAGTAAGAGATGAAGTGTAAGTTGATCAATCAGAAACCAAAGGATGAAATTGTGCCTATGAAATATAAATATATCAAGTATGTACATTTTCACATGTTCTCATCCTATATAGAAATAGGAAGTATATAGCATTAAAAAACCCTGAAATAAAATAGTGTCAAGTTACCATCATTTTTTATGATATCAATGACCTTTTTCACATCTTTTAGGTTTATGTATTTTTTATAATTATATTTCTCTTTTTCATGTTTTTTGTCACTCATCATCAGTAATCAGGTGTTATATTTCTATTATATGTCCATATTTTCACTTCCCACCTTTTTTATCTTATTTGGAAAACTAGTATCTGTTATTCTAGATGAATGTTTTAGATAAATTTCTCTTTTTAAGGAGGATGTTTTATTAACCAGTTTTACAATTTGGGTTTCTATGAAGTAATTTTCAAATATAAACCTTTGATGATTAAGATAAATTTTGAGGGAGAAATTCATTTTAAGGGGGGTAGAATGTAACACCCTGAGATTTTATGAATTTTATTTCAAATGAAATTAATATTTTTGAGATTTTTCATTACATGAAACATTAATCTTATCTTTTGTTACATGTAACAATGACGTTTTTTTTATATCTTGCATTATACACAAGACTAAGTTTTACCGAACAACAATATACCATTAACATTGTTATTTAATATATATCCTAGCCATTGGAATGGTGGGTAGAAGTAGGATTAACTAAATTAAGAAAATATATAGTTTACATGCATTTATTATTTATCTATTTAATAGTAATAAAATAATAATCATTTAAAATAAAAAGAAATATTTTTTAAAAAACTGTATTTTTCAAATAGAAGGACTAATTGTGCTTTTCATATATAATTAATAATTAATTTTTACCTATTTTAAAAAAAATATTTATTTGAAAAAATAAACTTCATTTTAGAAATAATCATATAAAATTATCTTAGTTTTAATATTTGGTATTTTTCTAAAAATTTTCATTTTTTAATGAATAATGAAAAATACTAAATTTTATGTAAAAACTTCCTTTTTGTTTAAATTATTAATAAAGTTAATTTATATTTTGAATTGGTTTTAAAGTAAAATTAGTTCAATTATATATCAATGAATTAAATTATGTTCATTATATTAAATTTTATATTGAATTTTTATATAAAAACTGTGTAAACATTTGAACAATTTTCTCTTTTCAAACCTGCTTCCTCAATATGTCTACGAGATTAATTTAAAATTAAATCATGCCACTTCTGTGAATTGGAATTCAAAAAATGTAATCCATATTTTAAAACAAAATAATTTATATTATTTAATAATGTCAACATAATTTTTTATTATAACTATTACTGAAAGTAGTTAAAATTAATTATTGTAATTAATGTTAAAATGGGGATTTGTGCATTACATGTGTTTATATTAAAAATAATTTTACGCACCCATATGTTTTTATTTAATAAATTGTATTTAATATTTATAGTAATTATGTCTAAATTATCTAATAAATATCATTTTAATTTAAGTTTTAAATTTTAAATTACCCAGTTAAAAAAATGATACAAGTTACTCTGGTAAAAAAACTAAGACGGTAAAATTGAGTAATCTTAAACACTAAGGAAAAAATGATAAAAAATTATTTAATTTTTTTAGTGGAGGTTTTTCTCAATGAAATAATCCCAAAACTCTATTACTAATCATTTTGGGAGGCACATTAGAAATGAGTGACCTCCCAACAGTGAAAACTTTTGGATACTTACAACCCCATCCCCAATTATATAAGGGCACTTACTCCCCTCAATTATTCACACCTCTCAAGAACTTTGGCTCAAAAAAACCCTAAAATATCACTTATAACTTCCATCATATCATCCTAGAATACTTATTTTTGACATAAACAAATTATTAAGGATTTTGGTGCAAACCCAAGGAAGACGCCTGAATAATAGATAACATTCATCAATGAGGGGTTTTTTTTGTATTTCTTCCTCCGCCTCATTTAATTATAATTATACCATGATAATGTAATAAAACAAATATATCACATATAATTATATGTTTTTATGTTAACTTAATTACCTTAAAACAGATCCATATCAATCAAATGGGTTATGAAATCGTTATTCATGCGTAAGGTAGACTACCACCCCGCGAATCTATGTCATTTATTTTTCCATTACCACCTATCACAATTGGAAATAAAGATGTATTTTTTTATATGATAATAGTTATATTAATATTATTATTTAATTATTATATCACACATAAATTCATGATTTAAAATTTTTAGTAATATGATAACATCGCTCGTTTTTACGACAGACTACCCCTTGCGAAACGACGTTATTCATTTTCACTAATACATTTCATCTAAGATAATAAGGATAAGTATATGGGATATATATTAAATAATTATGATAGTAATGACATATATTTAATTATTTAATGATAATATATCATTTTATTTCTTACCATTTCACTCACTAAAATATGGTAACACCGTTTACTGTGGACTACCACCTTTATGAAGTGATGTGAATCTCTTTTCATCACCGTACCACATGAATAAAATGATTAATTATATTTAAATAAATAATATGGTATTTATGTTTCTATTATAATAATTTAAATATTATATATTACTTAAATCCTTTCCATAATTATCATTGAAGAATTGAAACGTTGCTCATGTGTAAGTACGGTCTACTGTCTCCATGATCATAACGTACTTCATTTCTCAAAAAAATATTTCATAATTAGACATAAAAATATAATTGATTTATAAACATGTTAATAATTTCATGATTATTATTATTGAGATTATAGAACCATGATTCAATTTGAGGAATCAAAATAACAAATCAAAATATTAATGAAAAATAAAGAGGTTATTATAAAAAACGTGATTTTAACAAGGAATTATTAATAAATTTGTAATAAATTGTCATATGTAAATCATATACTATATGATATATATTATTATGGTTTTATAAAATATGTATAATAAACTTATATTGGTTATATAGAAGGTTCATACATGTAAAAAGGAAGTCGAGACTTAAGGTAAGGTATTTTTGTATCACTTTTTACTTCTGTGAGACACATGCCATATTCACCACCTATTTATTTTATGTGGTGTGTATATTACCCATGAATGTATTTTATTATTATTCTCATGAAAATTATTTATATTTAAATATTAATATTAGGATCTTTAATTCATGGTGTTTACAGTTGAGAGTTAAATAAATCAATAAGGGATTTTTCTCTTAATTTGCCTTATTTGGGGCATAAGTTGTGTTCTGCTCTAACCTTAATCTATGAGGTGTATATACTAAAAATTTGAAATATTATATCATTAAAATACTAATTTTAATTATTTTTTATGTTTAATTTAATTTTATTATTTTATGGGGCATACTATTCAAAGGTACCCAAGGGGTAAGAGTTTTATGTTACAATCTCGTCATTTATTAGGATTTCTTATGATTATGCCTCCACTGATGAAATATTATGATCTATCTCTAAAGAAACTCATGAATTTTCACCTCCTATAATTAATTCAAGAGAATAAAAGTTTTACCTTCCTTTTAATTTCAATAAATACTCAAGAGTTCAAAATATTATTTTTATTAAAAATCGCCCTTTTGGTCAAAATCTCTATTTCCTCCAAAACCATGTATTCTAAAAATATTTTCAAATATGTATTAAAAAAAATTTCAAATATAAAATGATAAATTCCTCATAAAATGTTTCAAATTAATTTTTAAATCTTTTTTTATAATCTTAAAAGTTTATTTTCAAATAAATATTTTTTTAAAAAGTGTTTATTTTTTAAAAAAATTATTTTAAAAGAAAAGTTATTTTCCTACAGAAATATTTTAAATGATATTCCAAAATAATTTTCTATAGAAGTTTATATCCGTTTATATTACCTATTACTAAATTGGGATATGATCCAAGTATTCCATTCATATTCTTTCTCTAAATGGTTTATGTTTATGATGAAAAAATTTTATGAAACCTATTTATCTTCCACAGGTTATACCATTATAAAATTCTCATGAAACCAACTTTTTTTTCCATGTGTCATATTTTATGAAATAATGAAATTATTATGAAACCTATTTATTTTCCATAGGTTATTTTTTGAAGTAATTATTAGAAAACCTTATTCATTTCATGGGTTCAGATATGATGTATGTTTTAGGATCTTATAGAACAAATATGCATGATTTTCATTATGTGGTGGTGGTTATGTTATAAAAGAGGAAGGTGGTTGAGTTATAACCAAGTATGGTAGTTATGTCATAACCAAAGATAAGTGGGACCTATATCTCCATCTAATTCAATGGGTAAAGATTTATATCTCATGAGATAGACAGGACTAGAATGGGGAGTAAACTTGGTTTAGTAAGGGACTTTGTCTTCTATAATGGTCTTTGTCATGACCCGTCCCCTGAGGCCCATGTCGTGACTACCCCAAGCCCTCCTTCCATAGGCCATAGGCTGGTGACGAGAACCAAAGGCATAAATCCCTAAAACTAGAAAGGCATTGCCTTTATAACCTAAAAACGCACACAACAGTGTACAAGCTGGAAGCAAAACACTAAGTAAAACTGTATAACAAAAGAATGCTGAAAAGTAAAAGGGACCGGAAATAAAAGACCAACTGTAAAGTACAAGGAAACTAGAAATACATGTACAACTGGAGAAAGGAAAAACAATTTTTGGGTCATCCTATGGGATTCCTACCTAAAGGGTAGGTACAGATAGCCTCATCAGCACTCCATGTCTGTTAGTCTACTCTGTGTACCGATTCGTTGTGAGGTCAACCTTCAAGTACCATCCAGTCCTGGTACTCTCAGCCTCAGTCAGAGCTGTCTGTCATCTACATCCAACACAATGAGTTTCAGGCATATATCGTGTAGGGGTGAGTATAAAGATACTCATTAGGGACCCCTAGACCCTCAATGTCTCACAAAATCCAACAAGGATAAACCAAAAAGTATGAAATCTATAGATAATCCCACTTAGGTATATGCCCATACATATACTTAAGTTATCATGTAATCCATCTCAATCATGAGGTAAACACAAAAGTTACCGACTCAGCTCACATAGGTATACAACGTTTTTAGAGAGTTAGAGATGATTAGATATAGCCACTAAATCATCCATTCTGTGGAACCCACACAGGATCCTAGTACAAAAATAAAAGTTATCGAACCCACATAGGATCCAGGAACACTATTCAGAGCTGTCGAACCCACACAGAATCCAGGAACAGTAGTCAGAGTTGTCGAACCCACACAGGATCCAGGAATAGTCGTCAGAACTATCCAACCCACACAGGATCCAGGAACAATAGTCAGAACAGTCGAACCTAGATAGAATCCAGAAACAATAGTCAGAACTGTCAAACCCACATATGATCCAGGAATAGTAGTCGGAACTGTCGAACCCACATAAGATCGAGGAAGAGAAGTCAGAACTGTCGAACCCACACAATATCCAGGAACAGTAGTCAGATCTGTCGAACCCACACAGGATCCAGGAATAGTAGTCAGAGCTGTCGAACACAAAAAGGATCTAGGAATAGTAGTTAGAGAGCAGCCAACCATAGGGTTTCCACACAAGCACGCTTGATTCATGGAGGGTCCACACCTAAATCCATGTGTCGATACATCAACTTCCACAAAGTCCCATGAAGAAATATCCCTAAGGTCTGCCTAGCCATAGGGGTCTCAACGCAACAGACGGTGCGTCAATCGGACTCTCGGTCTCAGAGTTATTAGCCTTTTAGTCTAGGGGGGCCGGTTGGATTCGTTCACGATCCAACCTGGATGTATCTCAACTATATCCCAAACTCTAATGGGTTATACTCTAAGGGACCATTACACTCCATGATTTCCAGAGCGGCTGAAGGTTCATCAAACAGACGTCTGGTGCCAAAGATATGGCCGAAAAAGCGTAAAAGGGTCGAAGTGGGCCTAGGTCCAGTCCGACCCGGTTGGACCGACCCGGTATAGGTCGACTTGGCCTGACCTGTTGGGTCTGGCCCGGACCGCTGGGGCCGGCCCAGCAATCCGCGAAGGCTGTGAGTAGCGCAAGGGCGTGGACTGGTCGTGCGTCGGTGTAATGGTGGTTTGGCCTGAAGGCACCGCGGGGGGGGGGGGGGTGTGGAAGGCCGGCTCGGCTAGGGGAACATGGGACGCGGCTCGGCGGCTCATCCCAGGAGGTCAGCGGGCGTCCGGGATACCAGCGGTCACACGGGAGGCTGGTGGCGTCCGGGAGCCGAAAGGCCGGTGGGTAGTCGGGTGGCCGGCGGCCGCATGGGAGGCAGGTGGCGGCCGGAAGCCGAGAGGCCGGTGGGCGGCCGGGTGGAATGCGGGCGCACGGGAGGCTGGCGGTGGCCGGGAGCTGGTTTGGTTGAAGCACCGTGAGGTCGGCGCGTGTTGCGGAGTCCATGGGTAGCACGTTCATTGCATTTCGCCTCATTTCCATGCCAAAGAACATCATAAAGAGATCGGTGGAGGGAGTCGGGCCGTTTTAGTTTGGCCTGCACCATCCATGTTTAGGATGGTAGTAATCGATTCATCAAGAAAGGAGAATGATGAACTTCAAATTATGCAGCCTCCGCAACGATTCTTTTCCTATCCGCAAAAGAAAATCAAGTTAAGCATTAACATACAAATAAACCCCCTACCTTTGTTCGATGTTTGTCAAAGTTGGCGTGGGGAAGAAGACAGATCGTTGGGAAAATACGGACTTCGGTGTCTTCGGCATTTTCCCTGATCATTTTTTTTTTGCGCCGGCTCATCGAAGTTGAAGACATCCTACGTTGGTGTAGGTTTCAAGGAAGGAAGTAGAAGTCGTTCCCTGTGGGCGTTCTTCATTGGAAGAATGTGTTCTTCGTTGAAGAAGCATAATTCTCAAAGTGATGGGCTCCATGTCACTTTACCTGCACTTTGTCGCATGGTGAAGCCAACCCAAAACCTCCTCCCAATATTCCTATAAATAGGAGAGGGAGGGAGGTAGGTAACGATCATTGGAATTTATGACGGTTCATTTCTTAGAAACTTTCATAAATTCCAACGACGCGGTTATTTAAATTTAAAAGGAGCAAGCTAATTAAATTATGTTGGCACAATTAAAGAGGTGTGTTGGCTATAATTATTGGGAGGATACCAAGAGGCTCCCCCACATTTAATAGGTACTTGAGATTTTTCTCCCAATTAATGGGAGGTTTCAAGGGGTTCAAAAACTCGGGTGGTCCCCACCACCATAACCTCTCATGGGAGGTTATGGTTTGGGTGGTCCCTACCACCATAACCTCTAATGAGAGGTTAAGGTGTGGTGGTACCCACTTCTAACTTCCATGTGGAGGTTTAGCTCTGATGGACCCCACCTGATATATCTACATGGAAGCTCAAAATAAAATAAAGTGGAGATCGTTTTATTTTATTATTTTCCACGAAAAACCCAAAAACTAAATTTAATTCTCGACCCACTGTCGTCGAGGTGAAAGTATTCCCAAGATAATATCGGCGTTGCGAGTTCAAAGGTGCCCATGGGTTTCAATTCTGAGCACCAGTTCAAAAGTTATATAACGCCGCTCACGCGTTTATTGAACGTACCCAAAAAAAAGTTTGGAAAATTATTATCAGTCACCCTCGACCCGTTCTATTCGAGGTTAGGCGCTGCCTAGGTGAAACATGCCCCAAATAACCCAATGGTACTCTTAGATTTTCAATCCTAATTACTGTTTAGATGTTATGATATTTACAATAAAATAATTGTCACTTAATTATTTTATTTACCGCCAAAAACTAACTTTCTCTGGTGGCCTGTGCCGGCCGAAGTTAGTATCTTATTAAAGAATGCATACCCTCATGATTTCAGTGGTGGTATTATATTTTTAATCTCAGTTATCATTTGTGATTTATAAGCATTTGAAAAATAAAATAATTTATTTAATTATTTTATTTAGGATTATTCCATTATTGAGTTCTCTCACAGGAGGCATGTGCCGACTAATATTAAGTGGCGCCTAGGGTAAACTCACCATCCTGAGCGCAAAGGTACCCTCAGATTTTTGATCAGTGTAACCGTTTAAGAGTTATTCCACTTTTTTAGGAAAACTTCTTACGCGCATTAACTTAATCTTAACAAAACTTCGACGGATTATTTTGGGCACTCCAGGCCTCAGAATCACACGCCGTCAGATTTCACGGACTCATAAAATTCACATTATTTTAAAAAAAATAAATGGAAATTCCAAGTCTTTACATTATCCCCACCTCATGGATTTATGTCCTCGTAATCCATAACTCGTAACTAAGGGAACAAGTGGGGGTACTGAGCACGCATTTGAGCCTCCCGCTCTCATGTGCCCTCCTGGAGGTTCCTGTGCTACCAGCGAACGCGCACCAGAGGTATCGACCATCCACAAAGGACATGCTCCAATCGATCCTCAATATCTATGGGAACCTTCATAAAAGTCGACCCATCGTTGACGTCCAGCTCACCATGGTTGATAATGTGAGAAGGTTCGTGCACGTATCTCCTCAGCTGGGATACGTGGAAGACGTCGTGCACTCAGTGCAACTGAGGTGGAATAGATAAGTGGTATTCCACCTCGCCAAATATACTAAGGACTTGAAAAGGTTTGAAGAACCTCAGAAATAATTTTTCGTCTCGCCCAAATCTCCATAAACCTCGTCGAGGTGAGACCCATAGAAAGACGTGGTCGCCATCCTCAAACTCTAGAGGTCTATATCTCCTGTCGGCATACGACTTATGCCTACTCTGTGCAGTCTTCATCCAATCATGGATGATCTGCACCATCTCCATGGAAGCTCATACCATCTCTAGTCCCACGAGTTCTAACTCCCCTGGGACAGCCCATTACAAGGGTGATCTGCATGGTCGCCCGTACAATGCTTCAAAAGGTGTCATCCCAATAGTGGAGTGATAGATGTTGTTGAATGAAAACTCCACCAAAGTTAAGAGATCCTCCCAGATGAGACCGTAGTCGGGGACACAAGCGTGCATCATGTCCTAGAGGGTCTGAATGGTTCGATTAGTCTGGCCATCCATCTGAAGATGGAAGGCAGTGCTCAAACAAGGATACTTTCCAAAAGCCTCCTGCAACCCCTCCCATAGCTGGGAAGTAAAACGTGTGTCATGATTGGAGACAATCATCGAAGTTACTCCTTGTAACTTTAAAATCTCTTGCACATAGAGGCATCCCAAGCTCTCTACTGAACCCTGCTCTCTGATCGGTATGAAGTGGGCCGACTTGGTGAGTCGGTCGATGATCACCCAAATCGATTCATGACCACTGGATGTAAGTGGATTTCTTGTCACAAAGTCCATGGATATCTCATCCCACTTCTAATCTGGGACCTCTAAAGGATGAACCAAGCCTGCTGGTACCTGATGTTCCGCCTTCACTTGCCGATAAGTGAGGCACCGAGAGACAAACTATGCAATTGCTTTCTTCATTCCCAGCCACCAGTGATGTTATCGGATGTCCTGGTACATCTTTTCCACTCCTGGATGTACCACTAGAGGGGATGTGTGTAAATCACTCAACACTTCCTTCTGAAGTGACACTGGTACCACAGTACGTCCCCTGAAGAGAATGACGTGCTCCCCACCTTCAGAAAATCCATCAGGTGCTTGTCTTGTGGATATCTGAGCATGCCATGTATCGCAGTCAGTATCTCTGTGTTGTGACTCCCTAACTCCCTAAAGGAGTGGGGGAGTGACTGTAAGATACTGAAGAAAATATTCTCATTCTTGATCCACAAAGAGTATCTGCAAAGCGGCTAGCTGCTCTGTTGCCTCACTCAGCAGATGCAAGCCAGACCTCCTGCTGATTGCATCTGCTACCATGTTCCCCTTCCCAGGAGTATAGACTATCTCAAAGTCAACTTCTGCTCCCACGAGGGTGAGTTTGGACGACTCAAGAGTGATTGGTTGCACCCTACTATACATGAGTTTATCCTGTGCTTCCTGGGTTTCCTTTTTCACCAACCAAGGAAAACCCCATTCCAGCATTGTAGATAAACCACAACCTCTTTGCCTAATACAATCAATCTGAGTGTGAACTATGGATGTCAAGTCCAAACCCAAAATAATGTAGTAAGGCCTTGATGCTTCCACCAAGACGTTCCAACCGAAACTCTTTCCTCAAGAGTCATATCACACCGTTGGCGTAAGTGTGATTATCGAGTCTCCTCCCAAAGGTATCTCCATATGTGAGGGTCAACTCAACTGTTTAAATGGGAAATGTAGGTCCTAGAAAAGATTTGTGGAAGGAAGGAATTATTGGTACCTATGTCTATGATACGGCAGCTAGTAGTAGACATAGACCGTACCTCAAATCATTTCTAGAGCCCTTGGGTTGCATTCCTTAAATGCATGAAACTACTCTCTTCCCCTATCCTCCAGCTCCCTGATCCTAGAGGGGTCCACAAAAAAAGGGGTGGCTGTAAGATGTCTAAAAGTACACCACCACATGCTTCTCTCCAAGATCTACTTCCATGTCTTCTACCCTGTAGATTCATCTGTCCCTAACACATACTCTTCTAGAAACATTTTTCATGCCCAAGTCACTGAGGCTAGCACCAGTTCCCTGCTTTCCCACTGCTAACATTCACTGGATGTATCTGTTTATCCAAGGAACATTCAACCAAAAAGGTTGTGTCTAGAACCCTAGAATAAGTATGAATGCATAGAGGAATAGTTCTAGGTTGGATGTCCTTTTAACACACCTCTCTCAGAAGTTCGAGCCCTTGTGCACTGATCATATCGTATTCATCGAGTACGAGGAAAGATCGGTATGCCTTGATGAATACTCAGCTACCTACATGTCGTCCTTCCGAAGCTGTAGAAGTTCTAGAGAACTCTCAACCACCTCCTCAATCCAGTCCTCAGTCGCATCTGAGTTGGGCTCGCCTCGGAACCTGAGGGGTACCTAATGCTAAAACATGTGTAAGGCACTAAGCCTACATGTGTCCTCTACCGGTATCGCCGGTTGTAATTGCTGACCAACGGGTAGTGATATAGATGGAACACTACTTAAAGGTACTATCTCGGGAAATGGTCCATGTACTGAAGCCTTCTCATTAAGTGGACCATCCTCATGGTCACTCACTAAAAAATACTAGTAGCTAAGATCACTGTCTGCTCTAATGGTGTCTCAACTAGACGGGAAACTCTAGAAATCACCTCCAGCCAGCCCCCAGCTGCTTAGGAATCTATCTCACCTTGAAACTGCAGAGGCCTCTTCTACTAGAACTCGTGCAACACGCTCAGTCGGCATGCACCGTCTGCTAGTGTGGTTGGTGGTATCTACTACCCAATGAGTGGTGGTGCTGCTGGTACACCACCCGAAGATGCCAACATAGTAAGAGGGACCTGCATCGGAGCCTCGTCGCTCGGTGGGCTGTCAGTGCATCCAACTCTTGAAACTATAACTGGCTATCTACTTAGAGGCATACTGAAAGAAACATATGTGACACTATCCAAATATTATACCTGGTGAGCTGACCTGGTGATCCGACTTAAGAAATCACAAAGAAAACACACATGCAATCAGTGTTTTCATGCACTAAATCAGAAATTAGAAGTCAGGGTCCTGGTTTAAGGATATTTCGGCTGCCGCGCCAACACTGGACTCCCTGAACTGAAAACCACACTCACTAAACTTAACATTATTGCTCCACAAAAAGGATCAGAGTCCTAAGTTCTGTGGTATAACTGACTCCTCTGATACCAATTTGTCACGACCCGTACCCCGGGGCCCATGCCGTGACTACCCCAAACCTGAATTCCATAGGCCAGGGGCTGGAGACTAGCACCAAAGGCGTAAATCCCTAAAACTGGGAAGGCATTTCCTTTATAACATGAAAACACACACAAAAGAGTACAAGATGGAAGAAAAACACTAAGTAAAACTGTATAACAAAAGCGTACTGAAAAGTAAAAGGAGCCGGAAATACCAGCCCAACTGTAAAGTACAAAGAAACTAGAAATACATATACAACTGAAGAAAGGAAAAATAGATGCTGTGTTTTTACTGGGACCCAGTTGTTACATTTGGTATCATAGGAGGAACCCATCCTTAAGTGTGGTACGCTGGCTGGGTTGAGATGTAGGTCCCACAAAGAGGACTTTGTACTCTAAAGGGGGGTGATTGTAACACCCCATAATGATAAAGGGTTAAATGACTAAATGATATGACTCATGTCAATAAGGTGCACCTTCCTTTTCTAGTGCCTGTCTAATTAGAACTCCACAGTTAATCATGTTTGGCCAGGAGTAGTGATCAGGATGGGTGACCTTCTAGAAAGTATCCCAGGGTGTGTGTGAGTGAGGACAAAGCCACCAGAAAGGACATGTGTTGGCCTATGGGGACAATCATTAGTTAGATGACCCTTTCAAGCACGTAGGTGGGCCCCAGGGTGAGGACCACATGTCTGTATGGAAACTTGTGGTACCTGGCGGGCCAGGAACGAATTGTCATGTTAAGGCGGGGTGGTTGTGTTGTCACTGGGACCCAGTTGTTACAGTCTTAGGAGTTAATCTTGACTATTATGACATTTTATGGAGTGAACCCATTCCACTATGAGGAAAGTGTTTCCACTAGGCATGGTGGTGTGTCCCTCCCATGAGGTGCATGTACCCATGCAGTGCCATGATGAGTATTGTTTATGATCATTAACTTCTAAGGAAATGATTTTCTATTATTATTTGTATGAAACATATTTATGTATTATGCCAATGTTACACTCTCATGGATCATGTTCTTTAATTTTAATATGATTAATTTCTTATAAACTTCCAAAATTTAATCCACGACTCATCATTATGATATTTTATATGTAGGGTATGGTTTTCAAATGTTATTCTTATGTTGTAATACCCTTAGGTTCTATTATGCTTACATATATCCCTTGTTTACCCATATTGAGCATCTTAGATAACCCTTTATTTTGTTTCCTTTCCCTAGGTTATGAGGAAAGTTTTTTAAGTAGGGTATGTTTGTGAATATTACTAAAGGGGAATATATTTACAATATGTGTTTAAGATATCTCACCAAATTAAAATATTATATACCTAGTCTTCAAACAAACTAAACTTGTATGGTCCTTAGGTGGGAATTTTTGTAATGTATTAAATATTTATCTAAAAAGATATAATATTTACGTATGAAAATCCTAGGCCACTACAATTGGTATTAGAGGAATGTTTTATTTAATATTTAGAAAATACGATTAGAAAACTTAACTTCCTAGGAATATTTATAGGGATATGTCTAGGTATGTCTCTAAGGATAAGTATAAGGATGAGTAAAAGTATAAGAAATTACATCCATGTATGGATTGTAAAAGTGGATGTGAATCTAAAATAGAGGTATATAGGGGTAAAAGCAATGAAAAATGGTGTATTAATATAGAATCAATCATCACTTATCACCCGAAAATGGGCCTTACTTCAAACCTAGTTTTCCACCTAGGGGGATATGATTCGAAAATTTAAAAACTATTTAAAAACAACCATAAAGGAGTTAAATAAATTTTGACTATGAATAAACTAATATAAACCTAAAGTGTCATATATTGAAAATAAGGTTTCATGATATAGAGTTCCTATAAGATGTTTTTTATTATTATATGGTTTTTGACTATTATTAGTTTTTCTCACACAATGATTTTTTGTTTTATTCAATGGTTGTAACCTGAAGGAACTAGGTTAACATTTAATGTGATGGAAACTTTTATAATGAGAATCCAAATGGGATGATGATGGGAGTTATGGATATTGTGATTATTCTTAATCTATTATCATGGTATATAATTATCTACATGAACCATAAAAAAATCATGGACTCAACAATAAAAATAAGGATAGAGTTTATTGAGAGTTTAGTTAATAGAGTCCATGGAGGAAAGAAGAATTAGTTTCTTATATATGAACAATTTGGAAAGAAGCACTCAAGGTAATGTATTAAAGGAAATATAAAATGTTCTATGTGTGGAGAATAATCACTCGAAGTAATTTATTTCTAAGGAAAAATAAAAAAAAATTAGTTAACACAGTGGATGATAATATTGGTTTCTATAAGGTATTATAAATGGATGAATGTTTTAAATGTTGAAATTATGGGTATTATTCAAATATATTCCCTAATGGGAAAGCTAGTTAAGATAATTAACAAGTTTATATGAGTAATTTATTTGTTTTTGATGATGAGGAGACTAGAAATGGAATATGAAAGGTATGGGTGTGTTCTAATGGTATTTTTTGTGTTAAATGTGTGAATCATGATTAAATTGAGATTTATGAATGTTAAAGAATGATTCATATTTCATATTATAGGAAATAATTATTGAGGAATAATATTATGAAGCCTAGTTAATTGATTAAGGATTAGGTGAAAGAATTTAATTGTTTATGTAATGGAATTCAAAAATTATGAAATATATATGGATTTTTTAGTATAAGTTTTTCATTAATTATTTAAAAAAATGTGTTTAATGGTATTGATTAACTAGAAAATTGGTTTAGTGAAAGGTTATATTTTATAATTAAGTAAATATAACCCTTAACAAGTTCCTAGGGATGAGAAAATAGTTTTTATTTTGGATAAATAGAAAATTGATATGGATAATGTAAATTGGATAGTATTTATGGCCTCATAACAGATAAAGGATTTATTGAAAAAGTGGTTTATATTATAATGGATAAAGTTTATAACATTATTAAATATATGGAATATGTTCAATAATATATGGATTTTTAGAGGAATGAGGAATCATGCATGTTTTCATTTGTATTTTATGGTAATTTTTTTATTACCAAGATTTAGTATTTTATATGACCATGGTATCCACATATTTTTTATGTTACTGTTAAGTGATTATTAATAATACTCATCAGATTAATGATATGTTTTGATTGGGAAATTAAGTGACCTTCTATATTAATTCTAAATTTTAGAAGGTTTATAAGGTTAACCATTTATGGAATGGTTTAAGTTGAACATTGGATGAGGTTTTAGAAATTAACTTATTAGTTCGTAATATGAAAATTTATCCATAACCTGTGCTAAATATTTTTTGGGATGATAACTAAAGATGTACATAATAACTTATCAACCTATTTAAAGATCTTAGGATTCATTAGTACTTCATGCATAACAATTTCACCTTCACTTCTAGGAAAAATAGATTAAGTGAAATTTGATCATGAAACTACCAAAGGATGAAATTGTGACTATGAAATAAAATGATATCAAGTAAATACAATTTCATATGTTCTCAACCTATATGGAAAAAGAAACCCCCCAACATTAGAAAAAATATCTTTAAAGAAAATTTTATCCTGTTATCCTCATTTTTTATGATATCAATGAAATATTTTACATATCTTAAGTTTATGGATTTTTGATCATTAACATTCTCTTGACCATGTACTTAATAACTCCCCATTAGTATTTGGGATTTATTTTTCTCTTTAATTTCCATGATTTCACTTACCACCTATGTTATCCTACATTGAAACCTATTGAGTATTATACTAGGTAAGTTTTTAACATACTTTAATATTTCTCAAGATGATGTTTTATTAACCCTTTTTACAACGCATATTTCAATGAAGTAATTTTCAAATGTTAAACCATTGATAACCAAGATGAATTTCGAGGGTGAAATTCATTTTTTAAGGGGAGAAGAATGTAATAACCTAATATTTTGTAAATAGTTTTTAAAATTAATTTAATATTTTCATGATTTTTCATTAAATGCAACACATATTTTATCTTACATTACATGAAATAATGATTTTATTTGATATCTTTCATTATATGTAAGACTAAGTTTCACAGAACAATAATATACTATTAACATGTTTACTTAATTTATCAACCTGTTGTTGGAATAGAAATCATGAATAGGATTATATAAATTATGAAAATAATTATTTTACTCATGTTTATTAGTTATTTATTTATTATTAAAAAAATAATTTAAAAGTAAAAAAAAATATTTTCTAAAAAATAGTATTTTTCTAAAAGACATATTAGTCACGCTTTGGGAACATAATTTAAAATTAATTTTTACTAACTTTATAAAATTTATTTCAAAAAATAAAATACATTTTTTAAATCCTAATATGAAAATTATATTAGTGTTAATTTTTTTTTATTTTCCTAAAATGTTTAATTTTTTAATGAATAGTGAAAAATACTGAATTTTAATTGAAACTAGCTTTTGGATAAATTAGTTATAAAGTTAAATTATATTTTGAATTTGTTTTAAAGTAAACTTATTTAAATAATATATAAATTTATTAAATTTAGGTCATTATAATTAATTTCATATTGAATGTTTATATAAAAATTTGTCAACTTTTGAACATTTTCACTTTTAAAACTCGCTTTCTTATTTTGTCTGTAAGATTAATTATAAATTTAATTCTTCCAGTTATGTGAATTTAAATTGCAAAAATGGATTCTATATATAGAATCATAATAATTTATATTATCTAAAAAGTTAATCATAATATTTTACCATAATTATTAGTGATAAAAGTAAAATTAATTACCGCAATTACGGTTAAAATGAGGTTCCCTTGAAAGGGGGGTTATCAAAAATCAATAAAAATGAAGGCCTTCAGGCCATTCAGGTAAGGTTAAAATGAGGTTTTGTGCATTACATGTGTTTCTATTACAATTAATTTCACACACACATAGATTCTTATTTAATAAATTTGAATTAATATTTAGAATAATTAGGTATAAATTATCTAATAAATCTCTTTTTATTTTTAAGTCTTAAAGGATTAATTACCTAGGTAAATAAAATGATACAAGTTATCATGGTAAAAAAACTATATGGGTGAAATTGAGTAAATTTACAGACTAAGGAATAAAATGCATTTTTTTTTTGGTGGAGGTTTTAATAGACTTAATAATTCATCCACTCCATTATTGATATATTTTGAAGTCACATGAGTTAAGAGTGACCACACAATAGTGAATACTTTTGGGTATTTACACAAATGCCACCACTCCTCAATTATAAAAGGGAACTCACTCCTCTCACATATTCACACCTCTTAATCCCTTTGGCTCAACCAAAACCTGAAAAAATAGCTTCCATAATCTCATACCAAAATCTTTATTTTTTATGTACATCAAACCTAGAAAGTATTTCGGTGCAAACCTAAGGAGGATTCTCGAAGAAGTGGAGGCGTTCATCAACAGTCTTTTTTGTTTTATTTCTTCATCCACCTCCGTAAAGTCATATTATACCATTTTGATGTAATAACATCAGTATATTTTATATAATGAGATTTTTATATGTTAATATAATTACCTAAAATCATATCCACTTCCATAAAATGGGTTATTAAATCATCATTCGTGTGTACGAAGGACTACCACCTCGTGAACCGATGTCAATCATTTTTCCATTACCTCCACTCACAGTTAGAAATAATGATGTATTTTTTATTTATATATGATATTAATTATATTATTATTCTTATATAATTATTATATCACACATACCTTCATGATTTCTATTTTTAGGGAATATTATAATATCGATCATGTGTATGGCAGACTACCACATCACGAAGCGATGTGATTCATTTTCACTAACAATTTAAATGGAAGATAATAAGGATAAATATATATGAAAAATATAAAATAATTAGGATATTAATGAAATATTTATAATTATTTAAATATAATATATCATTTTATTTCTTACATTTTCACTCACTAAAAGCTGATAATGTTGTTCGTGTGTACATGTAGACTATCGTCTTTGCAAAGTGATGTGACTCACTTTTCATCACTATACCACATGAATGAAATATATAAGTATATTTAAAGAAATCATATGGAATTTGTGAAAATATTATCATCTTATAATGATTTTTTATTACTTAACGCCTTTTAATAATGATCATTGAGTAAAGGAAACGTTACTCATACATACATATGACCTAACGTCTCCATGATCGTAACGAACTTCATTTCTAAAAACCATATTTCATTATTGGTCTTAAATGTATAATTGATGTATAAATATTATAATAATTTCATGATTATTATTCTTTATATTATGGAACCATGATTAATGTTAGAGGACTAAAAGTAACAAATCAAAATATATACGAAAAGTAAAACATTTGTTACCTGAAATGCAATTTTATCAAGGAATTGTTAATAAACGGGTAATAAATGATCATTAGTAAATCATATACGGTGTGATATGTATGATTATATTTCTATAATATATATATAATATAATTATATTTATCATACAATATTTTTTAACATGTATAAAATAATTTGATAATTAAGGTATGGGATTTCTGTCTCACTTTTTACTTTTGTGGGACACATGCCATATCCACCACATATTTATTTTATATGGTTTGTATACTTTCCATGAATGTATTTGATAATTATTATCATAAAAAAATTTGGATTTATATTTTCATTTGATCATGGGCCTCATGGTTCAAAATTTAATAAATCGATAAGGTATTTTTGTCACAATTTTCTTTCTTTGGGACATAAGTTTTGTTATCCACCTATATTATTCTATGAGGTGTATATAATACCCCTTTGACATGTTATATCATGAATAAAATTATTTTCATGATATTTCAATTTTAATTTAATTTTATTATTTCAAGGGGCTTATAATTAAAAATTACCAAAGTGGTAAGAGGTTTATATTTCAATTTCATCATTTATCAGGATTATTTACGATTATGCTTCCAATAATGAAATGTTATGATACATCTCTCAATAAAATCATCAATTTTCTTATAATTTATTAATTTCATGAGAATAAATTTTTTCCCCTTTATTTTCTAATCTTTATATATTCAAGTATTTAATAGAATGTTTTTATGAAAAATATTATTTTTAGTCAAAAACTCTTTTTCTTCCAAAACCATGTTTTCTAAAAAAAATTAAAAAGTGCTATTAAAAGTGGAAATGTTACTTTCTTCATGAAATATTTTAAATGATTTATTGAAGCTTATTTTATAATCTTTCAAGGTTCTTATCAAATAAATGAATTTTCAAAAGGGATTTATGTTTTGACAAATATTATTTGAAAAGAAAAGTTATTTTCCTCAATAAATGGTTTAAATGATCTTTAAAAATCGCATTCCATCTAAGTTTACGTCCAATGATATTACCTATGAATTACTAGGAATATGATCCAAGGATTCCATTCTTATTATTTCTTTGAATGATTTATGTTTATCATGAAAAGATTTTTATGAAACCCATTTATATTCCACAGGTTATAACATGATAAAATAATCATGAAAACTACATATAATTCCTTGAGTAATACTTTGATTAAATTATGAAATGATTATAAAACCTGTTTCGTTTCCATAGGTTATGTTATGATGAAATGTTAATGAATCCCAATTCATTTCATGTGTTATGATATGATGAATGTTTTATGATCTTGTGGTACACAAATGTTCCATTTTTATTATACATCAGTGGTTATGTTATAACCATGGACAGTGGTTATGTTATAACTAAGGATGGTGGTAACATTATAACCAAATATTGCTGGGACTTATATCTCTCTTAAATTCATTAGGTAAATATTTATATCAAATGAGATATATAAGACTGGAATGGGGAGTCAACTTGTTTCACTAAAGGAGTTTATTTGCTATTACAGTCTTGGGGGAGAACCATGAATACTATAATGGTTTGGAGAGTGAACTCATTCCATTATGAGGAAAGGGATACCACTGGGGATAGCGGTGTGTCCTTCCCAGGAGTGTAGTCGCCAATGGATTACCTTGATAAGTTTTTTCAATGATCCTTAACTATAAAATAAATTATTTTCAATGAATATTTTTATGCCACATATCTATGTATTGTGTCAATGTTATGTTTTTATAAGTCATGTTATTTTATTTTCTTATGATTCATGTCTAATAAACTTCCAATATTTATGTCCTAACTCATGATTATAATCTTTTATATGAAGGTTATGGTTTTCAATTGATATTTTCATGTTGTCATACCCTTATTTTCATGTTATGACTACATATCTCCCTTGTTTTAAAGAGTACTAAAGGGGAAAATATTTAT
Source organism: Viscum album (assembly GCA_963277665.1). Taxonomy (NCBI): domain Eukaryota; kingdom Viridiplantae; phylum Streptophyta; class Magnoliopsida; order Santalales; family Viscaceae; genus Viscum; species Viscum album. The sequence continues at coordinate 1,570,749,375 of OY728133.1, read as the reverse complement.
AGGATATTTTTAAGATATTTTACCAAATTAATAGATTTTGTACTGAGTTTCCAAGGATAATAAACTATTATGGTCCTCAAGTGTGTATTTTTGTAATGTATTTAATATTCATTTAAAAATATGTAATATTTATGTGTAAAAATATTGGTTCACTCCACAAAGGTCGTTTACTTTTCCCAAAACGTTCTACTTTGAAAATATCCTTCTTCAGGACTCAGATTTGGGGTCATGAGTACTACACTGTGAGAAGAATTACACATAGGATGCAATCATGGTCTTAATTTTTGAATCAAAGATATATTATTATTTTATATGAGTAAAACTTTTCTGCTATTGGTGGTTAGATAATGGTGGTTATCAAGTTAAGTCATAAGAGAGATGTCGGGTTCAGTACTCCCCAGATTCACTAATATGCATGTTCCACCATATTCTATATACAGGTAGAGTTAGTACTCCCCCACATACATAGGGTGTGGGTCCCATATCTATGTAATGGTACTCCCCTCTCATAGAGCTCCATCTAGTATCATGTCCTCCACTAGAGATAGTGCTCCCTTAGCTTTGGTATGTAGTAGTGAGGAGTGGCCCTTCAATAGGGTTCTTGTGAGGTTTTGGGTGGTGATTAACCTCAGATATGGTACCTTTATAGATATAGGTAGAATCATCATTATAATATGGCTATGAAGATTAGTATACATCTTCTTTTTTACTAGGGTTTCAATATGATCATATTTGATGTTTGGTTTTTACCTCTTTGAATTATGAGGTGATCTGGTTATACTATTCTTCCCTCTTAGTTTTCAAGGCATCATACTGAGTATGTTTATACTCAACCCTATATAGTATTTTCCTGCACATGACCAGTCTTATGTAGATGATAGGAAAATCGGTGGTGACTTTGGTGGACTAGGTATCGATGGAGAATATAAAACATTAGAGATGTTGACCATGTTCAGTGGTCAGTCACAATGACTGTGATTCAAGATCTCTTTAGTATTTTACTTTGTTATTTTTTATCATGTTATGATCTCCTTTATCTTCAGTTGTTCGTGAATTTTTTTAATTATATTTTTTTTATTACCTTTCCCCACTTCGATGTATTTCCAAGATATTATCATAGGCACTTTTTACTCTCTAGTGGTTTTAGTTTTCTTATATCATTTCATTGTTTCATGGAGAGAGGTGTGTATTGTGTTTAGGTGACTTAAGATAAGGCATCTCATTTCGGTGAAAAGCATACTCGATGCATATTGCCAGCCCTTGGCCTATTGGAGTCAAACTTAGGGTGTCACTATTGGCTTAAATTTAGTCTAGGTGAGGCCCCGATGAGTTAATTAATGACAATCATAACCTTATTTATTTATTTTACATAATATAAACTATTTTAAAAAAATTATTACACATTTCTTAATCATTCATAAAAATATTAATCATCAAGTATTAATTATTCAATTTGTTCCATGCTTGTTTTGATATATAGGTTTTGGTCCTTACTCATTGATCATGTGTTCATCACCTAAAAAATGGTCTTGTAAATGATATAAGTATTTTTTATAGATTTCTATATTCTCGTGATTGTTTTATGGTTGTTACGGTAATAACTTATAAAAAATGGTTAATTTTCTCTATTTTTGTAATTTTTAAATGAATCAAAAGAATTCATTTTTAAAAAAACTATTTATATATATAACCATTAATAGATTAAAAAAAAAAAAATTAATCATTAATACCATATATTACCAAAAAAATTATTTTCATAATCATTCATAATAAAAATCTTATAGCATTGTTTATGTAGGTGGTCAAACTGATCCAAACAAGAACATTCTATAATTTAATAGATCAGTATCAACTTATTTTATTATAATATCATTAAAATAGAATTATAATTATAGTATTCATATGAAATAATAGTGGTAAAAAAATTTAAGAAAAGTAGGATGACAGGATAAAATGAAAATAAATAGAATTCATTGTTACTTACTAAGTAAAAACATAACCTCCATTGGAAAAATTCTTTGGTCTTGAAGTATTTTAGATTCCTTCATGAGAATTGGGCATTAAAAACATGAAATATGATTTTTAGGGAGTAAATTTGGGTATAAACTATAGAATAAAATGAATAAGAGGTGTTGTTTGGAATGTGTAGGGGAGTGGTCATTTTATAGGTGGAATTGATTGAAATTTTTGAAAACACTTATTTTTTAATATGTAGGGAATGTAATTTTACAAGGAAATTTGATCCAAAATGGAAAAGTTTGAGTATAGGTTATAAATTAATTCATATACACAATTAAATAATAAGGTTAATAGATTTTTTATCACCTTTTCATTATTTAAACTATTTACCTAATTTTCCCCTCTTTCGTCATAACTCAATTTTGAATTTGATAAATTATTTTTCAAAAAAATACAATTAAACCCATTACCTAGTTTCTAAAATATAATTCCAAATATAAAATTTATTTAATTATATTAAATTTCTAAAAGTGATAAAAATTTACTTTAAAATAAAAATTTCTAAAAATAAAAATGATTTTTTTAGAAAAATATATTTTTAGAAATTAAATGAATTTATTCTTATTTCCTACCAATTAATAATAAAAACATGAATTTAAAATAATTTATATATATATATATAAACAATAAATTTCACTAAAATCATTTTTTAAAAGTGACAGATTTAATTTTTTATAAATAAAAATACATAATATATAAAATGAACATTTTTTAGAATATAAGATATTTTTACCAATGAATTATTACCTATATATTTCATTAAAAATTAATTATAAGAATTTGATTACATTTAAAATATATTATTTGTAATATATTATTAATATAAATCTGAAGTCTTAATTCCAATATACCTAGAGGATACATGTATATCCAACGACCACATGTCTAATGGACATATATCCAATAACAATGTAAATATCATATTACCTTTTCCATTCCTATATATAAACTTACATATTCATTGAAAATAATTTTCCACATATATATTAAATTTATACTATATTTATATCATTTCTCAGTATTTCCACATCTATAATTATTTATAATAGAATGATTATATATTAAAATATCTTTTTTACTAATATTTTTATTTATATATTAATTTTCATAATTATCTTTCATATAACTTTATGATAATGTGTTAGAGTTTATTTTATTTTATCTTATAATTTTCTTAATTCATGAAATAAGTCATTTTCCATTTTATCTCAATGTTATGTGTAGGATAAGTTATTCAATACATGGGAATTATTATATGGAATTTCACAATAAAAATATGGGGTCTTACATTTCCATATCAAGGCATTGAATGTATTGGATTATTTCAAATATCATATGAATATAAAATAAAGGATGTTTATTTTCATCATGTTTTTCTCATATGAGATAAGAGAAGTTATTTATAAATAGTGAGTTATTATAAATAATCTGAGATGTTGGTTTTATATACATAGCTTATGATTCATCTAGTTTTATAACATGGGTTAAAAATAAGGGATAAAATTAGTTTTATCTAGGATAAAACTAATTATCCAATATGTTTGTTAAAATATAAGGTAAATAGTTCCCACCACTCAATAATAAAATATGTTAATGAATAGAATATTATTTTAATAGTATTATTCCAAATGCATAGAATATCATATATGATATTATTGTTAATAATTTATTTGTTAAATATTTTTATAATGGACATAAATGTTATTTTCTAACACACTGGTTTTCTATCTTAGAAATATATTTTATAGAGCCTTATTATAATGTATTATAGAACTTAATTATCATTTTTATTTAATATATTATTTTTCATGTTCCTTTTTTAAATATTTATAGTTCTATTTTAGATGAAATAAGTCGGTAGTAGGAAAGGGGTTGAGTCTTTTAAGCCACAACGCTCAACAGAAAGAATTTCTGGTCAATTATAGTTTTTTTGGAATATTTTTTAATCATCATATTGAATTATAATCTAAATTTAATTTCATATACTTGTTGATTTTTATTTTTGTCTTATTTTCTATTTTCGTTTCTATGATGATGACATGATATGTTTCATGTAGGATGATAATGGAGGTAGAGATAGTGGTGGTCAGATAGTGATGAAATTTGTGGGTAAAGGGTGGTTCCTTATTAGACTTATTATTATTATTATTTATTGTTGATAACCGAATGTGTGATGAATGTTTTTTAAATGACTTAACTGTATTTATTTGTGTTTTTCAATATTGTGAAATATTTCATATATATTTTAATTGGATTATATAATATTTAATTCTATTATATTTTTTTTATTTTTCATTATTTTAGAGTTTGGTTGTGGGTAAAGCAAAATTATAACAAATAAAATCACCACTAAACAATTTATTGTTGGTTTCTTTCAAAAAAATTAAAAAGGAAAAGTGCATCTAAATTTATTAATATAAGTTTTAGATTTTATTATTTATTTTTCTATAAAATAAATTTTCAAAATAAAATATCACTAAATGGTTAAAAATAAAACTTCAATAAACCGTCATGAAATTATATAAACAATATCAAATATATTCAAAACATTTATATACACAGTCAATTGATATACCTCCACTAAACACTTAAAAATGACCATTATATATATATATATAAGTTCTTATAGTGTTTTATTTTCTATGTTTCATTGTATTATAATTTAATTGTATTAGACAAGACAAAAATTTCAAGAATATTACCCATGTGACAATGATTTTTGTTCCTTTTAACATAGGTTAAAAAATGATGAAAATATGATAGATGGTGTAAATATGGTTTTAGAATCAATTATACTAATTGATATTATAAAGGAATTTAAATTCTATTTATGATTAAAACCAAAGTTTAAATCCATATATAGATCAGTCTAAAAAGGTATTTCAATGTCATATATTATAATAATAGATGTTTAAATCCATTTATAATGTTAGTTGTTATAATAAAAGATGTTATGAATTGCTTTCAACATCAGTTATTTTAATAACCAATGTGGAAGGCTATAGATTTTAAAAAAAATACATAATCATAAACCATTCCTATAAAATACTATAGAATAGAAATTAGAAGTTGAAAAACCAAATTTTGAAAATAAAAACATACTAAACTATACTATGACAACTTTGAAAATGATAATACAAATTTTGGAAATATTTAACTCTATATATAAAAATCAAAAACTTTTTTAATGGTTAGTAAATAATCCTCATAAATGGTTCACTATATTTTAAGAACATGATTTAGTATCATAAAAATATATAAACATAAATAAAAAAATAGTACATTAAAAATTCAACATATTTGTGTAAAATAAATTTTTTATTAAAATATACATGTCAAAATATGTCATTATTTCGATCATCATTATCTCATAAATGAATTCTAAAACATAGTAATAAAATTCAACAGAACCTTTTGATGATGACACTAGTTTTCAAATAAAATTTCCAAAAAAATAAATTCTATAAATAACTTAAATAAAAAGTTAATATTAAATAATATAAAAGTGATACCAAAATGAGCACATAATTAATTAATTTGACCTATTTTTTGAAAATTAAACCCTATGAAACACCTTCCAATACCTGTTGAATTTTAATATTTACAAATTATGAGTATAATATAAAGTTTAAAATTAAATAACAAATAGACTATAATAAAATTTATGATTTTAATAAATCATTAATGTTTTCATGAACTTAACTGAATAAGGAGAAAAACCAATGTGTTGTGTATTCATGTGATCCATATATTCATAACATTTGGTTTACACTAATATAAAAAAGTTCATCATTAAAAAAATGTAATAAAAAATATTTTATAATTATATAATTCTTATTAACAGTTGAGAAGTTGAAGTAACTAATATGGATCATCACAGTTACTTAATCTTTGAGAAACATAACCAATTCATTTTTCCCAGCTCAAGTATTACAAATCCATTGAAATATTTTATGGATCTAAGAATCTATAAATTAAGGTGTTATTATTTTGTATGAAAAAAATTTGAATATACCTAATAGTAAAATTAATAAATTAAACCAATATAAGTTACAATTAAAAAATATAATGAAAATTAAAATCTAAATTTAATTACATGGAAAATAGTTGCAACATTTTTACCATAATATTTTCACCAAAAACATGATCCATGATAAATTTCAAAAATATATTTAACATTTAATGTCACCAAAATATGTCAATAGTCATTAGAAACACATAATATATATCAAAGATAAATTAAAGTGTTTATAATTTTACTATCATGTGAAAACTAATAAATATATGAAGGTTCAAGTTTTTGAAGCATTTTCCCCTTTTGAAATAATTCATTTGATTTTAGATTATCTTACAAAGTGTAAATTTAAAAAAAATATTCCAAGTATTTTAAAGAATAGGTAGATAAAAATATAAAAAAAAATACAATATAAGTCAACTATCAAACAAGTCTATCTGGTAATTGAAAACAATAAATAAGAAATTTTCCAATTATGACCTAATCTTCAGTAGGTAATGGTACTGGATTAGATAGATCAATAATATCATTTACCATCACTCAAAGTCAATTTGGTGGTATAAAATAATTATGTACATAATACCCATGATAATATAAAATTTCATATGTTTTAATATGGTAATGGGGATCCTTTGTATGCAACTCATTGTATATAGATGGTTCTGAATAAGAAAGTGTAGGAGTAGGATATGTCTCTCTTCATATATTTTTAAACATGAACTATACAAATAACCTAATTATATCCTATAATGACATATCAATATTTAGAATTTGATACTTTATATAATATATACCTCATTTATATTTATCTTATCTAGATTCATTACTATGATGTCAAAAAACATTTCTAATACTAATACCCACCTCATATCATCTAACGTGGCTTGGGTGTTCTTTCTTTCCTAAAACAGTCACAATAATATCCTTTATACACTATAGAAAGAATATCACTTGTAGATGTTTCTACAAAATCATATCCTAAATAAAAAATTTAAACATCATATATGTGATGAATTTAGAAAATAATATATTTTAAAAACAATAAGAAGTAGTTTCTTAAAACCTTATTGGCTGTATATTTTACTTGATCAGTAAAGTTCTTCACATTTTTTCATTCTTACCCTTTATGATTTATTATAGTGATCGAGTGGTGGAAAAAAAATAAACCTCTTTAAAACTAAATTATTTTTATCTTAGTAACTAAAATTTGTGGGTAATCATTTTCACTTATAGTAACATAGTCCCCCTTTATGAAAAAGTATGAGGGTATAAATTCTGTGACTGGATCAACTAATGAGATCTAAAAAATGCCTATTAAATAATTATACATGGGTAAGTCATCAATTAATTACTAAATATTGATAAAATTTTATTTTACAAACAATAATTATAAAAACAATTATTCCTTGTATCAGTAGATAAAAAAATTCAATCATGTCTCTGTATCAAAAAAAACTATATTTGAGGTATGAATCTTAATTCTTTTTATTCAAAAAAATATAAACTCATGTAAAATAAAATTTATAATCCCACCATCTAATTTCTAAAAAAATTAACCACCTATTTTAATCATTTTTGAATTGTGAAAATTTCAATATCAACATTAATTAAATATATAAATTGGTAATTATATAGAATACAGAATATTTGAACCATTAAAAAATATATATATTGAAATATTATACCATTATGCACTCTCACACCCTATCTCATGTTTATTATTCAATTATATACCAATAAATATATGATAAAATGACCTTTCTTTGACTCTATAGTGCTTTGAAACTCCTAAATTGATTTTCATTTGGGCCTATTAGGTTATTTTTATCATCGAATTCAACTGGTAACCTCATCTCCTTCCATTTAGTAACTGAAGGTTCTAGTAAACATATAATCTCATGTCTACCAAATTTAATATATTTTCCATAGGATAAGAAGAATATATTACAATAATAATCTCACTTATACTGTTATAAATAATATTGACGAACTTAAGTTTGATTTTTGAATTAATTTAATTATCATAGTTATATTTATACGAAGTGACACTCACATACCTTGATATATTATACTCTTCTTACATGTCATTTAATTAAATATAAATATTCTAATTTAATAAAATTTCATGTACCATTATTTAAATATAATTAAGTTATTATAAGAAGTAAAAAAAAATTACAGGCATGTGTTAATCCCACATTTATTTTATTAAACCAAAGAAATACCTCTTTTTTTAGGAAGAGGGTAAATTATTACATGCCCTTAAAGGCATAGGGGCACACAATATCCCAAGATACATGAATCTATGACCCAAGTGGACTTAAATCCCAATATAAGGATAGAAGGTTATTTACATCATCCAAAGGAACCATATCTCAATGGAATAAAAGATGGAATGAAGGTATTGGTATGTAGGCATAATTATTTAAGAGGAGGGCCCCCATTGTGTACCTTTTCAGTATGTTCCATCTTGTGTGCCACTTCCTATAACCCGTGATTTCCTTTTAACCTACTACCATTATTTCAACTAATAGCCATCTATTGCTTATCGACAACATTCATACTACCTCTCGAGCCGACTACCTACCATTATGGATTTCCCTTTCCCTATCTATCTATAACCAACCATTATGTTTCATCTTATTTCATAGACACCTACCACAACCACTAACTTTCATCCATATTATTTTTATATCCAATTCCATCCCTACACATGTGTGTGGTCAAAATCTTATGCCCTTATAAATATTCGAAGAAATATCTGGTAGCCATGATTCGAACACCAACCCCCTACTATAGTGGCTATTACTGAGTACCACTCAACCATAGCACTGAATTCAATTAGTTTTAAAAAAATTAATATTCATAATATAAATAAAAATATACATATAATGTCATCTAAATAGTTTAAAGGAAAAAACATGTACCTAAAAATGATTAATACAAAGAATTAATCATTGGAAAAAGATGTTGGGCTTCATCAACTAAAAAATGTTTACCTAAAAAAGTTGAATATAAAAATTATAATACCAAAATTAAATAATTAATGAACATATATATATATATTCAGTCTAAAAAAAATTGTTGTTACATATGTATTTTTTACTAAAGAACATTAAAAAATATATATGTTTAAATAAATTATTAAAAGATTAAAAGAGTGTTTTTTCATATCCCAACTATATGATCATTTTATATATCTTAGAGAATATATATATCATATTCATCGTTATCCATAGGTAATCATGTAATAGATGATGGAATCTCAAAAAATTACACAACATTACCAATATTCCCATCACCTAAATGAATTGCTTCCCTTAAAAAATTATAAACTATCGATTATAAGAAGGAGAAACACCATAAAATATCTATTTATCATTCATATAAAGGATAAATGGTTCCTTTTCATTAGTAAATATTTTCAAATCAATAAGTGTAAATCCAAAAAACATCACGTTTCATAGAATATTTAGTGTCGATGTAATTACAATTAAATTTCAGTACTCAAAATTAAATGTGATAAATTTTCTATATATCCTTAACAACTTCAAAATATGTTATTGATGGGATTTTTTTAGCTTTTACACTCAAAAAATTCATTTATTTGCGGATAACCATTACTCCACTATTTTAAATGATTCTCTTATTATCCAAATATTTTATATAAAATATATAATTTCAAAAATATACAATATGCTCATATTAATATTCATTAGGAAAATAATGTATCTTCGTATACCCTAACTCCATTTGATATAATATTTTTAGAATAATAATTGGAATTTGGAATTTTGTTTCCTCTTAATAGTATCACTTTCAAAAGTTTAAGTAGTTTAGTGAAACACTTATTGCTCCATATCACTTTTAAGTTTATAAATACAAGTGTTATTGATATCATTATAATCTTTATACAACCTAAGAACAATGTTTTTTCATCATATCTATGCAATTGTTCAATTTTCACTATTTTCTATGATCTCAAATGTTATATCATGAATTAAATCTTTAATATGATTTTTTGTGTATTACTTAAAATATTTTTCATAATTATATATTGAGTTATTTTTTATGTCACCATACCAAATCCAGTGGTTAAAACCATATAAAATCAAATGGTATTTAATTTCTTTGGAACATACTTTCTCATATTCAACTACTTCATGCATGGATAGTATGACATTCCTTTATTCTCAATATTTTAATTGGAAAATTCCAAGAAATAATAAACCCTTTAATAACAGATCATAAATTTATGGCATGTTAATTTTTGGATTTTGGATTTTGGATGTTGGGTTGTTGGGATAATTTTATAATAATGGATTTGTTTTGAGGTTGAGATTTTAGTTTGGAGTAAGTGGTCACGATGTGTCCATTCAAGTCTCGGTGTGAGAGGGTTTCCTGCGGTGTAGGTCCAAGTCAGTTGTTGGAGTGTCATGGTACTAAGGAGATGTTAAAGCCTTTATGTATGGGTATCCAGATCAAGTATTGGTGTTCTGAGTTATTTACAATTTGATTTATTTTAAATTAATTATCTAAATAGGTTTACTCTTATAAATTTTCAATGAATCTTACAATGTTTTTTTATATGGAAATGACATGTTTTGCGGCATGACTATACCTTATTAATTGTTGTGATAACTCTTGAAAAGTTATCATTTTAAATTTTTTTGGTTTCTAAATGTAAGTATATCTCAAAGGGTAGTGAATTTTGGGGTAATTTTTGAGATTTACAAGAAATATCTTAGAGGAATGGTCATGCTTCCCACAATGTGGATTATGGAAGATAAGATTTAGTGGTTATCCCTATAGTAGAATCATAGTGTGGTGATTTAATTCATGTAATGACTTTTCATTGGTCATATCAAATTATAAACTTATTTGAGATTTTAATTTCGTGATATATAGATATTAAAAGAGTGATTTTTGGGATTTTGGTGGAAAATACTCATCTTTGTGTGAACATTGTCTAACATGACACAAAAAGGTATTTTAATATCCATATATAAATTGGGAAGTCTATTTGGTTTTCACATAATTCCTTCAATTTCTCTTGGACATTGGGAAATCATAGGTATAACCTTAGATGAATTTGGGAATACATTAAGTGGATTTATCCCTTATCTTATGTATATCGACTGGTAGTGATAAAAACTAAGTTTCCCCCATGATTATTTTGTTTTTCCCTATTTTCTATTCTTGGGAGGATGTGACATCTATGTTGGATCAGTTTGAGAACTTTTGGGTCAAGGATTTTGATGGTATTTTCTCTGATATAGGTTTATTTAGGATGTACCTCTTTTGTAAAGGTCCTTTTGTTCACCTTTTCTCTCATTTATTTGACAGTGGGTTTAGATTCATTGTCTTAGGTAGGGAATCCAAGAACTGTATTTATTTATGTGTGAATTTTGGAATTAGAATAATCTTATTTCACTGGCTAGATGGAATGGATTAGATTAATGAATATTATGAACTATGATAAATAAAATAAAGGGTAATGGGGTGAATCTCATGTGGTTATATTATTTCTATGTAATAGTTCTTGTGTTTAGTGGAAGTTGTTATTGGAAATTATTATTTCTATTTTGATTTATGGAACCTTATTGTGATTAGATATTATAAATACCTTTCTTTAAGTTTAATAACATAAAGATGGAAATTAAAAGGTTTTATATAATAAAATAATTAATATTGAATAAAGTTTTAAATAAGGGGAATGATTAAATTTTGGATGCTAAAATCTGTTTTCGTGTGATAATGACCTTTTATAATATTTAATTTAGAGAAAAGGGAAATATAACAAAAACATGTATCTTCTAACTAAAACAATATTAATCTGGTCTATAAAATGATATATTCAACTATAAATAGTTATTATAAAAATAAAAATCTTTCCTACATCATGGTATTTTATTTATAATTTTTAGACATTAAATAAATAAATTTATTTATGACACAATGATGATGAAATGATTACCGTATTAATGAAATATTCAAATAAATGATATTATAAATGTTAAAATAAATATAATTTTAAAGGTTTGATTCCATACACGAATTTTATGGATTACTATGACATATTATATTTGAGTTAATTATTTTTTTTTAGAAAGAATCAAGTTGTTATGTCTTTAACAAAAATCAATTTTTAAATAATGTCCAAATTGACATAAATGAGTTTTTATAACAAATACTATTTTATTAGATGATATAATAGGCCAAAAATCTATGATTAATAAAACTGACTTATATAATGCTACAAATGTATTTAATGGTCCACTTGACATTATCTTATTATTTTATATTAAGTATATTAACCATATAGTATAAAAATACAAGAAGACATGGTAAGAGTTAAATTATTTAACTTAGGATTAAAGCTAAATGATACGGTTACTTTTGTGAAATAAACTTTTCTAAAACCTATTGTTTGTGAGGTTTTAGACCCATAATCATATTATACTCTAAATATATCACTTTGGAGCTATTATAATTCTAAAATCAATTTATAATAAAATAATATTTCAAGACTTTCCTAAAGTGCCCCTCCAACCTCATATAAAAGGCCACCACCTTTACCCACTTACTCACACCTCTCAAGCCCATTGGCATGCCCAACTTCTACTCAAATAATCTCCCAAAATCCCTCCCTTACTCCTATAATCCTTACCTTGTGTAGAAGATAACTCAAGTAAGCCTTTTGGCTCAAATTAAAAGGAGTTACCCGATTTAGAGGTAATGTCTTCTCTAAATCTCATTTTATTTATTTTCCTTATCCAACCCCTTAACCTCTATTTATGACATTATTTTATAAAAAAAATATTATCTTAAATATTCTTGGATTTTTTATGCTAATGGTTCAACCTAAACTTACACGCACCTCCATCTAATAGATATAGAGCACACTGTTTCTGTGAACAGTGAACTACTGCCTCAAAAAACGATGATTGTTCAATTTTTTCCTTCCACCTCTCACGGTGTCCAATATGATGGAACTATATTTATATATGATATATATTATAATTATATTCTATTTATTCATCTAAAATCTTTATTTATAACATAACTTTATGCTTTCCATGATGTGTAAATACAAAAATATCATTTGAGGAAGTGTGGACTACTGCCCCCTCAAAACGATGTGACTCGTTCCCGTTATACATGGAATGTATAAAGGATAGTTTTATTAAAACTATGATACATAAATAAAATAAATATAATTATTTTATTATAATATACATTAATATCATTTTATTATTATTCTTTTAATATGAAAAAATATATTAAAGTAGCGTTCTTGTGTACGTACGGCCTACCGTATCCAGGAATGGTGAATTTAGTTTATTATATTTAAATATAATGGATATTATAGATACATATATACTGTATATATATTATTTTTAAATAAAAAATTATATTTTTTAGATGTATTACTTTTTACTACATGGGTAATTTACATCAAAACAAGTTCATTTGTGACTCATGTACCAAATATCAACAAAACATCGGATATGAAGTTAAATAATTATGTAATTTTTATAAAATGGTAATAAGTTATATAAATATAATAATGATCATGAAAAAGGTTCTCAATAAAGTATAAATTAACCTAAGTTTATTATTCAAGAACATAACGATTTTATGTGACAAATTGGACTCAAGGTAAGGGACTTAGTCTCAATCTCCTTTTATTGAGGCATATTTTGATAATATAACCCACCTTATTTTATAAGATATATAATAAACTCATTTGACTTTTAATTCAAAGGGAATATTTTTTATATCAATCATTTTACTAAATGACAAAAATAAATGTTTTTAACATATGCGGAGACAATGACTTCTCTATTGCCGTAACCGTTATTTGATATTTTGATTCCTCTATAAGATTTGATGTTTTTAAAAGGAAAAGAAATACCTTATTACCATTTTGGGATTATTTGTTTTGAAAATGGTTTTGAATGTGGATTTAATATTTCAATATCCTAAAATGATTTATTGTGATTGAAAATGAAATTTTATGAGTGAAATGTTGATAATTGCAATATTTTAAGTGTTATTATTATATAATGGTACTTGGACATTTGAAAGGTGGTTACGTGATAAAACAAAGATGGGTGGTTACGTGATAAACCAAATATGGGTGCTTCCGTGATAAACCAAGGATGGATGATTATGTTATAACCTCCAATTCATTGCGTATCTAAGTCGGTCGTATGGCTATTTCATTTTGTGATGTGTATGGAAGTCAATTATATGGTTATTCCATTTAAGTATGTTTATATACCAAGTTACCTTTATATGTTATATGTTTCTTTCTATGGTATTGTGGTAATATTTTAGTTACAAAAAGGGTTAGAAATGAGATTATATTCAATGGAGATTTTTTTCTTCTTCTTTAAGGTGAAAAGTATTACATTATGATAAAGTATTCATGGTTTACATGTTTTCACAAGACTAATAGTTTTCATTCTTTATGTATCCCTTGTTGATATTTTTATTTCCATCCCATGTTTTGAAATGTTTTTCATAGGTATGAAAGAATAATAGAGTCAAGGATGGGATCTAGGAAAATTCATGTTGTTTAAACATGAAATAACCCATGTTTTTTTTAAAAAGTTCTGGTTATATAAAATAATTGGATAGTGATTATAATTTTATACTTGTAGTATTTATGTTTTTATTTATGAGTTATGACCTAATTATCTAAATCTCTAAACCTAAAAAAGAACCATGATGCGATTAAAAGTCAAATTATTTAATTAACTCAAGATTATGTAATTTTTAAGGTTAGGACCTTATAGTAGATACTAAAATGTAGTTAATTCAAAATATATAATCAAAATAATGTATCTAGTTTCACCTCTTTTTGTATGTTTTTGTTTTCTTCTGTTTACCCATATTTGAATAAAAAATAACTTTACGATAATGATGTCTCTAAAATATCTCTAAACTGGATAAAGTGATCATAATGTTTAAAAAGGATAATAAGTCCTCTAATTGAAAGGAATCCATCTTTGTGGAAGAAACATCTAAATTGCTAAAATATATTGATGATCTGAATAAAATTCTTGATGATGATAATACTATTGATATCAATATATAAGTATGTATGAAAGATAATGAGAAATATTGTGATCATATAAAACTAAATTGGTAAAAACCAAATATGGATTTAATAAATGACATACATATTTCAGAGTTCTATTTCAAAATACAGAGAATGCTCAAAAGTGGATGAGGCTTGTCAATACAAAAAAAAATTACATTTTGAGGGGGATAATAATTATAAAAATATTGTTGAAAATTCTAAGAAAAAAATGAAGTTAATAATATCAAGTTTTTAACAAAATGGGATGAAACTATGAAGTCTATAAATTATAGGAACACCGACTAAAAATCAAAACTTGTTTCAAGTGGTGACTCTAGAGAGGCTGAGAAAAATCAAAATACCAACAAGATTATTTTAGGAGTTCAAAATAATTTTTTTTCATAAAAGGGGTCTAATATTATTGACTCAATTTTGTAAGGAACACAAGTATCATATTCTATAAAATATACTATATACAAAAAAAATTATACTTTTTATGGATTTTGTTGATACTTTTTGAGGATTTTCCCATATGGAAAATATTTTTTGGTTTAAATACGATCATCATTACATGTATATGATTCCTGGGAAGAAAGGTTTCTGGTGATTCATCCCTCTTAGATGAAATACATTTAAAAATATTTTAATAATTTGGAAAAAAAATCTGATAATGGGTTTCAAGTGATTCAAGAAGTCTACGTAAGGTGTGACTAGTTGCGTCATCATGATAATATATATATCATTATTCTACCACCCCAAAAATAATATAAGTTTCAATACTCAAAATACTCAGGTGAAAAGACAAAAGGTAAGGAGAAGGATTTATTTTTCAAACTTGTATATAATGTATCCAAAGGAAATATTCCATGGATCTTGGATAGAAGATTCTCATATCATATAAAAAAGATTTAAAACACATAAAATGTATTAAAATGTGAAAATATGGATCGTTGAACTTTGTAAATGATTGTTCACTCAAATTTAAGAAGTTGGTTCAATAATTATTGGGAAATAAAATATGAAATCCAAAAATACAATGTATGATGAATGACTGAAACTCAATCTATTAAGTGTTATATATAACTTTTTAGGAAGTAAATGAGGTGGTTTTTTAGAAGGATGAATTGTTGGTAAATAACCTTGATTATTGAAGAGTCTAAGAAATAGGAAAGTGGAATACAGTTGATTTATTTCAACTGGTTTATGTAGTAAATTCATGTTATATAATCAAGAAAAAAATAATGAATTATAGCATTTAAGGATTATCCATCTTAGATAAAATAACATGAAAAATATCACCCAAGGAAAAAATGTATGTGATTTTCCTTTACAGAAAATTGAAATAGATTGGATGTTCTCAATATTCAAAAATAGAGAAATTGTTAACTATTCACACAAGAAGGTAGAGATTCAATATACTCAACCATTGAATCCCATTCATGTATAAGTGTGTAGGACCATGAGTATGAAATAAACAAATAGATATAAGTACTTTATTACATTTATTGATTAATTCATTCACATTAATTATGTTGTGTTTATGAAACATAAGTCTAAGTACATAATAATATCTAAAACATTTCACATAAGTAAATAAATAATGTGTAGTTTTACTCTCAAGAAGATCTAGACAAAAAATGGAACTTATTTTAAAAATGGGAAGTTATAAGATTAAATAGAGAATCATCGAATCCGACATGAACTTAGTGCACCAAATATACCACAAAAATATCTTTTTAAATAGAGTAACAAATGTTTAACAGGTATGGTTCTAATGATGTTGGTTGAGCATAATACTTCTTGATACTTTTGTAGGTAATATATTAATTAAATGGTTCACATTATAAACCATTTTTTACATAGGTATAATTTACTTATGTATCCTTATGAGATTTATTAAAAAAAGTATCCAATTTTAAAATTCCTTTATGTGTTTGGGAGACCTTTTATTATCAAGGTAAAAGATGAAAATATTGGAAAGTTTTAAAATAAATGAGTTTATGAGATCCTCATAGTATATACTCTAAATGGAAGAGGTTAAAACTTATAAAACAAAAAATAAAGTAAAAGTATTTTTATATTTCCAATATCATGTTGTTGGTACAATCAAAGAAAGAAATTTAAAATGATAAAGCAAGTTCTAGAAGTGATTATGATGTAGTATTTTTCAAACTACCTGAAGAAATTTTAACAATTTGTGAAATTTTTCAAGTTTTTTCAGTTAAAGAGGAAGATTCATCAATTTCAAGTGATGTGGAATAATATTATGCATTTCATAAATGTCTAATAGGGTAATTGAAGGTCCAAAATATCATTAGAGATCGAGGATGGTATGTACAAACTATGGTAACTTTGAGGAAAATAATTTATACCTCATTGTTTTCACAAGTTTAACTAAGATATATTGAAGAATCCTTTAATAATCAAGAGTGGTTTCATGTTATGGATGAATAATTGAGACATATTTAGAATAATGAGACTTTGGAGGTTGTGAGTTAGTTCCCAAACTTAAAGATAATAATTTCATTGGGATAAAGTGGGTTCTCTGAAAAATATTGAATGAAAAAGGTGAATTGGGGTGAAATAAGTAAATATTAGTGTTTAAAGGTTATTCATATATTGAGGGGGTGAACTTTTATATCAACTTTACACTAGTTTCAATGATTGAGACGAGAAAAATATTTCTACTTATTATATCTCCAATAAAATATAATATTTTTCAGATGGATTTCAAGTCTTCCTTTCTTAATGGATAGTTGTAAGTCAGAAACCTATATTAAAATTTTGGATTTCAAAATGGGGAGAGGGGAAAACAATCTCAATAAAAATATGAAAAATAGGCATATCTCAATTTTATTATTTATTTATATGATATCATATTTGATGGAAATGATGAATAATTTTTTGAGAACTATTCCAAAGAGATGAGGAAGTTATTTGAAATTTCTATGCTTGGAGAGATGACATACCTTCTTGAAATAGAAATTTCTTAAAAGAGATATCAAATTTTTCTTTCTCAAGAGAAACATTCAAGGGAACATTTGAAAAGTTTTTACATGGAGTATTGATAAACTTTTTTCCCTAATAAGTTAAGTGGGAAAATATATCTAATGATGAAAATGGAAAAGAATTTGATCCAATGGAGTTTCAAGAACATATTCAAATTCTATTTTACTTGATAGATTCAATACCATATTTTTTGTTTTTTTACCCTTTAAAATTATTACAAAATTCTACCAAAGGATTTACATTTAAGTGATGAAAAGAGGATTCTAAGGTATATTAAATATACAATAGGTTTCTGGATAAAATATGATAGTATGGGTGTACTTAAGATATTTAGATACACATATACCGATTTATTATATTGTGTTAATAATAGGAGGTCATCATCTAGTGGAGTTTTCTTCCTTGGATAGAGGTGTGTTTTTTATAACTCTAGGAAGAATATTTTTTTAACTCTAAGCTCTTATGAAAATGATTATGTTTCTTTCACTCATGTTACAACTCAATTAATGTGGATGATAACATAATTATAGGATCTTATTATTGAATTGATTTTTCCAATACAACTTAATTGTAATAATAAAAGTGCTCTCAATATTACAAGATATCATGTTCATCATTCAAGCTCTAATAACATTGATATAAAGTATCACTTCATCAAGGATCCTGTGGATATAATTGAGTTAGATTTTTAATTTTTTCTAAAAAAGGAGAAAATTTTAGATATATTCACAAGTCCATTACCTGAAGAATCATTTAAGAATCTAATGTTAATGTTGTGATTTCAAAAACTTCTATATCAAGGCTAACTTATGGTGTTTCAGTCCGCTATCTCACATTTTCATTTGATATTATTATCAAATAGGGGTACAATAAAAGATAAATATTTCTTTATATTTATCTTCACAAGTTTTTATCAAGGTGGAAAATATAATATAGGGGTATCTAGTGATATTTATTACCTTTAGAGGGATTAATATATTTTTGGAGCATATATTTGGAGAGATTTTTTAAAAGGGGTAAGTTATGATTTCAACTTGTTGTATGTGTGAACTATTTTGACAGTTTTGTTGATGTTCATGCTAGAATTTATTATTTAAAATGTTCCTTGGATAGATCTGTCAAGTTGAGAAAATATTTAATGTGATGATAAATTATTTATTTTTAGATTTTAAGATAAATAATTTATTGAAGAAGTTTTGATTCTCATATTTATTCAAAAGTGATATTATTTCATCAAGTTAAATCAAAAGGATAATGTTTGAATAAGAATAAATATAAATCATTGTTTTGTAGAAGGTATGATTTTATTATTCAATATTATTGTTTCCTATACTGAGTTTTCTCATGTGGGATTAGAATTGTTGATTAATGATTCATTTATAATAATTTAATGCTTTATTCTTATTTATATTCCTTGGTTAACAAAAAATACAAACAGAGGGATAATTAAAGCTATTTTTTTAGTTGAATAAATATTTAGAAGAATATGTTTCTAGGAGAGTATTTTGAATGCTAAAGAAGATAATATTGTGATTTTAGATTGACGAAGTTCTTATAGAATGTGGTATTAATCTAGAGAAAAAATATTGGAGAAGGTTTAAGTGGTTATGATTAATGTGTTTTTTTTTCTAACATATAAATAATGTTCAAACTCACTGATATTATTTTTTTATGTGAGTTAAATAATGTTAAATACTTTTTAGGAAGGTTAGGTAAGAAATTGAGGATCTATAAATACATTTGAAAATTTTATATAATGAAATAGAAATTTTCTAAGCACTATAATTCTTGAAAGTTTTTTATGTATATCATAAGGTTGAGACAATCCAATATAAGGTTGGCACATGTCCTCGTAAGGATGAGACAAAGGGTCATAAGGTTCAGAGATACACCTCATATGATTTATATGGTATATCATTTGGATTATAAATGTCTTTGTAAGGTTGTTTATTTCATCATAAAGTATAAAAAATCCATCATAAGGATCATAAGTGACCATCATAATGTTGGGAAAATCCACCATAAGGTTGGTACATACTGTTGTTAGGTAAAGATGTGGACTCCCTATGGTTCTAGTTAACCCTTTAAGGTTTTTTATAGAAGTTTCTAAGGTTTAAAACAAATAAAAATTTTGAGTATGCTAGAGAATAAAAATTTTGATCTTTATAGAATTAAATATTCTAATGAAATGTTTTAAATTAGGTGATTCTATATAAACCATTATTCATTGAAACAAACATCACAATGCTTTAGATAAATCAATGATAAAATCTTCTGATTTATATAGAATAAAATGAACCTTTAATGGAATGATATTAAGAGTTAATCCATGATTAAAGGAGTAGTTAAAGGGTAGTTGGAAGATTTATTTTTTGTATATTTATTACAGGGAATTTCTACATTTCATTTTAAAGAGGAAAGAGAATTCCATGATAATTCAATTATCAATAAGAACATTTCACTGAGTCTTTGAGTATTTAAATTCAAATATCTGTATGTCTTTTATTACATGTGGAAGACTATAGAATATAGAAAATAGATGTAAATGTATTCATGAGGTTTTATGAATTTATATTGAACAAATAAAAATAATAAAAGTAGAAAAAATGTGAAAAAAACCCATAGAATATTATCAAGAATATTTTTGAAGAAGTATAGATGAGTTGGTCAGTAAGTTCATTAAAGTAAGAAAGATAAAATAAGTTTTTTCTGCCATAAATTTTAAAGAAAAACATTTATGATGAAGATGTATAAAATGGTAGTTTCCTGTAGTGTTGTGCATATAAAGTGAATTTTTGTCATGTAACTATGTAATAAAAGAAGTTAAATAATATCTTCACACTCTTGAAAACTCGATAGAAATCTATTAGTGGAAGACATTTCAATTGTTACCAACATTTAATATCAATTTAAAGTATGGGGTTCACTTTTTTGTGGTATGCACTAAATCATAGTCATGAGATGTGTAAATGAACGTTTCATGGATATACCCTACTCACTTATACGTATAATTTGATTCTAGGGATACTGTGATATTGAGGAAATATAGATCACATCAAGTAATAGCCTTCTAAAATAGGGAGGTTAACCTAGTAAATTATTATTATCATTGTGTTGGTGTGTGTTTGAAAGTGTATATAAATAGAAAACATCACTCATATTAATCAGTGGGGAATGTTATTTAAAAATAAATATTAAAATAGTTAGATCATTGATCCAATTTTCCTCATAGTTATCTCTTAAATTTCTTATAGTTGTTTCCATGGGGATTGTGTGGTTTGATTCTATATTTCTCATGAGGTGTATTGAGGGGTGGTAATGCAGTAATTAACTAATTCTTTTATTTTTTTTAATAATTTCCCAGTAAAACAAATGTGATGCGTAATTCATGAAATCAGTAATGGGTGTAGGGTTAGAAGTAAATGAACTATGAGATATGATGGAAATTTTAAGAGATTAAATAAAATGGAAAATGGATGGAATTAGTGTGGTTATGAATGGAAATACTATAGGAATTATTGAAAATAGAGGTGGATTTTTTGGTATTCATGTTTCCTTGAACTATCATTAATTTATTTTTGATTGTTTCTTAAATAGCCATATTTAGTGTTTTTGGTAATTTAAATGTGGTGGTTTTTTAATGGAACCAGTTCATACAAACCATCTTGGAACCATTATTTCGTGATATTTTAAACTGGTGTTTACAAAATATTTTACAATAGTTAAAACATCCACCAATAAATGTAAGATATATTTTTTCCATATTTTCTGATGGTTATATCATTGATATTTGTTTCCATGATGGTTTTTCAGATAAAAACTCAATTGGTAGTAGTTTTTTAGAACAAAAAAAATAGTTTTAACCATCATATTTATTAAATTTCGTGGTTTTAAAAAATTAATGATGATTTAACCCACCACTATTAATAATAATTTAAAAAAAATACTTATTTAATTTCAACTCCTATAATAGAGAAATTCATAAACCAAATTTACTAAAATAGTATAAAAAATAAATAAAATTATCATTATAAAAAACCTAAAAAATATTAAATATTTTATAAATATATATAATGTAACATTATTTATATGGGCATGGAAGTGACCCATCATTACAAAAAAGCATTATAAAACAATGGGATGCATAGGCATAAGATCATGTAATGCATCTAGGGCTACCATTCATTACATCTATATTATTTTGGTTGTCTCAAGATGATATATTCTCCTCATTATCCTCACAAATTCTATCCTCTGTCACCTATAATTAAATAATTTAAACACATAAATTTGATTATATTAAACTCTAATACAAACATGAACAATTAATACATTCTAATAATATATTATCATTGATTTAATTTCCTTGGGAATAAACCTTATCATGTCACAAAATAAAGTAGCCAAAGTATCCCCAAATATATAAATTTTCTCATCCCAAGATCTCATGTGAGAATCCAAATTCTGTATTTTGGCCTCGAATATCATAATTTTTTTTTAATACTGAATCATGAACACTTCTTGGACCTAGGGTAGGAGATGGCTTTGTAGTGAATGATGTTAAAGACCTCCCTAAAACTCATTATGGGGATGGTCTAGAACCCATCATCTGACATGACATCGATTCTAATTTCAAAAAACCTAGTAAATAGTGTCACTTGAGGAAATCAATAATAAATGTGATGGATTTTGATCAGATGCCTCTTTAATTTTATCCTACACATTAAATAATATATAACAATAAAGTGATTTAGTATAATAAACTAATAATTATATTAGTTTACGCCTATGCATTGAGAAGGATCATCCATGTAACACTTGTTTGAATTTTTATACACATTGAACTATATATCTCGTCACCCAACCTGATAACCAACCTCTAAAGGCAATATCAATAAAGTTGAAAATTAATAATAATAAAATCTTACTAGCATAGAAATTAACACTCACACACACAGATATATATATATATATATATAATAAAATCATTGCCTTGCTCAATATTCTCCTTAAAAAACTCTTCAACCCTGTTGTGTATCAGATTATCTACTTTTATCCACTCATTGAATTTTCCATAGAAATTTCCTAAAAAAATTAAGATATATTACTATGAAATGTAATATGATTGTGAAATAAAAATAGTAATTTTATTAAGAAATCCATCACGAGATAATATCAAATTACAAAATTCATTGTATGTATTATTAGAAATTTTATCCACAAATTACTTCCACTTCTCTCTCGGTTTCCCTTTTGGTACCTTATCATGCATATTTTCAAGACTTAATGAGTTTTTATTGAACTCAAAATATAATTTGTACTTGAAAGCTTCCCATTTTTACCAAATTTTTCAAAATCCCTAAAAGAACAACAGTTTTATCCAACTCAAAATAGAAAATATCCTATAAATAATAATTGTGAAAAATATTAAAACAAAAAAATTTATAGTGATGTAAAATTAATAAAAATTTATCAATAATTATATTCATTAATAATTATGTTATTTTCAATATCACATTTTTCTAGTTGATGAGAAAACTCCTCAAGTTATGATATGTGATGGAGGTTCAATGGATAATATTCTAGATGACCCAAAAATTTTACATAAATGCCCCTTACATCATTCGTATGCACCTTGAAACAGTTAAATGACACAAAAAGATTTAAATTATTCAACTACCAAACATAAATTATTTCCTTGATTTTTTGTTTTAGTTGAATATTTATATCTATTAAAAAACATAACAAATAGTTAGTATAACTATGAAATATGTAATGTCTTCCCAATAACATAAATACTAATAATAGTCACCCTCCAATACCCTTGTGATGGTATGGGTAACAAAATATGTGTAGTCAAATCATGCTCATCCACTAGATAACATGATGCCTTGACACTTGCATCCACTTGTATCCATGTATTAGTAGAAAGAATGCAGGTAGTAGTAGGTAGCATTCCTCATGGATTAAGTATTGGCACCAACAAAATATGATTGTTATCTGGCAATATAGACCCACTAGGTTCTATAAACTATTTTTCCCTTGGAATTTTTCCTAAAATATCAAAAAAAATCAAAGAAAATACAACATCTACAGTGATATAAGATAATAATAAATTTTAATATTGCCAACATTAAAATTTCCAACCATATATAGTTATTTAAATAGTAAGTTTTATGCTCAATACTTCAAATTTATTTTATTAAAATTCTAATATTATTATATATTATCAACAATCTAGGACTCTTTATTTTACCTTCATACGATTAATTTATACTAATTAAATGGATAAATAAAATTACTTTAACCCCATATCATTCATTGTATATATTGGATTTGTGATTTTTAGAATCATAAAAATTGTGCATTGTAAACTTGAATATTAGTATTTGTGAAATTAAAGTGAATGTAACATCTATGAAAAAAAAAATTAAAGAATGAGTCAGTCTTTTATAATAATAAAGAAATATATGATCTACTAAGTTAAAGGAGGATTAAAAGTAAAATGGTTTCATTCATAATTTATTATCATCATCCACAATTGAAATTATGTCCTCATCTTCACCCTCTCTTGCAAGATTATAAATGTCAACATCATCATCGAGAAAAATATCAACTGCTTCCTATTGACATGGTTCACTATCAGTAAACCATTCTACAATATCATCACCATTATCATGAAATTCAAATATTTTCACCTGGAATATAACACTCCACCCTTCATCTACATTATCATCAACATAATATACAATTTTATCTTAAAATCCAAAATAGTTGGATCAAGTTCTTTATAATCATCGGTATCAATAAAATGATTTAATTTTATGTAAGTAAATAAAAATGAGTCTTTCTTAATACCCCCAAATGAAATTGACCCACTTGTATTTTAATAGAACTACAAATAAGTATCCATGATAATTTAATTTGATAAATTAAATAAACTTTCCATAATATCCCAACAGTGTGAATTTTTGGAATATTTCACTATTTTTTGTTTTTAAATATTTTTTATGACAAGATATATGAAACTTGAAACCATTAATATTGTAATAATTGAATACATTGGGATACTTCAAATTATCTCAAGGTAAATATTTAAAAAAAATATAAATTTTATCTCGATTATCAACATTCATAATCTATAAAAATGTATAAAAAATAATAGTATTATAAAAGATAATTTTCAACATATTATAAATTCCAAACTGATTATAAACTTAAAAAATATGTAAACCAATAAATAATATCTTTGTTCATAAATTTTTTTATTTCTTTTTAATTTTTTTTTTGGACTCTGAAATCATCTTCTTTTTATATTTAGTTTTTTTATTGAAAGGTTTTCTGATATCGAACTATGTTCATTTGTAGACTCTATATGAGTTAGTGAAAATAACAATATCTTTCCAATATGATAAACTAATGTTGAAAATATTGTTGATTTATTAAATGAATAAATATGATTTAAGTCATCATAGTCACATACAAATTGATTGTATCTTTTGTCAATCCCATCCAAATACATCAAACAGAATGTGAGACACTCTTCATTTAAGTAAACATTAGTAATGAAGTCTTTTGGTTGAGCTTTGTGCCTCATATAAGACTTGAAATGAAAAATTCACCTTATAAATCAAAACACTCAAATCTCATCATTTGTAGAAACCTAATTCAATAGTGAGTAAAATAAAAAAAACACATCTCTTTGGGATACATCCACCTATAGTGCACGGGTCCTCCAACTTAGATTTCTCAACCAAATAAAATTTTAAATGAATCATCACAGTGAAAATGAGGGGGGAAATATCATATACAAGGGAAAAAGTTTCCTTAAAATTATTTACTTAATCTTTCAAGCTCATCAGGGTTAAAAAGTTTCACACATTATTTTCTACAGAATATGAAAACTCAATTATGATAGTTGTTATTTCATTAGGTAACAAGTAATGTAATGTAAATGATTGTAGGATGTCTATCAAATTATGCGATTTATGACTTATAATTCCATATATCTTATGATGTTTTATATTAACACGTCCTAAAATGTTACTATAATGTCCATCAGGTACTTTCATATTTTTATGTCTTTTAAATAATACATTTTTTCTATGGGATTTCAATAAAAACTTTATTACAGGATAAACATTCCAATATTCCCATAGGTCATGACTGATATTCATTTCTCGTAAGTCTTTATGTGCATTAAGATAATCCTTTATTTTTTCCTACTCATTCAGTATTTCAAAAAGAACATTATCTCACATAAGCTTCTAAATGTGCACAAATTTAATATTATGAAGTAACATATATAGTTCCCAATAAGGATGTTTGAAAAAATATACTATTATTCTTCCATTACTATATTATAATTCCATATGATGTGGTACAAAATCTTTTCCCACCATTGGTAAACTGATAATAATTCCCAAATTATATAACACCAATAGATAATTGTATCAAATTTTATTACCCATATAATAATTTTAGAGGAACAACCAAATTAGTTTTCCTATAAAATAATGAAATATTAAATAAAAAATTATGCGAGGAATCTAGGAATTGATTATGACACCTAAAACAACATTTTATACTATAAAACATTCTTTTATATTCAATATAATGGTTAGAATATAAACATGTAAGGCCAGTGTGAGTATTCCAACTAGACAAATTCCCAAGTCCTAAAAAGTCATTAATGGTCTACATGAGAGTAGCATTCATTTTAAGCATTTTTTAGTTAATTCATAATATATATCCCCGCAATTTATTCATAAATATTAAAATTACTATATGATTGGTTGAAGGTATATATCAATATCATATCTAGAAATTTATTTTCCTAGAATAGTCAATGAAATAATAAAAGAGGTTTATTACATACATATCTATGGAATTATATTTTAAGGGATCAAAATAATTTTCCATATGTTATAACTAGTACTTAAAGTCCCAAATGGATTAAATCCATAATTAGATGAACCTAAATGAACATTCTAAGGGTATGAATAGAAATTTGGATATATAGAACCATAAAAAATTCCATGCTATTAAATTTCTTGGATGATGCATAAACCTGTCACTATTATTTTCCATAGTATGCCACATCATATTCTATGTGGTTTTAGATGATGTGAATAATATTTGAAATAAATTATTAAAAGGAAAGTAGCATAAAACCTTTATGGGGGTTTTATTTCTCTGTTTCTTTATAATATAACATTCATTCATCATTGCATCATTATTCATTGATTTCAATCTATAGGTATGGAATCTTTTACACCCATCTATATTTTAATCTTATAACGAATATAGCATTTATTCATTGGGGAATTATTGTATCTTCATATAATTGAGACCCAACTTATTAATATCTTTCTTCATCTCATAAAATGATTCAAGGATCATAGATTTACTAAAAGAATCATGTTGTTGCTCTAATATCATAGCTATTTATTCATTTTTAATTTATTATAAGAACTTAATAAGGTATAATTTTAGTATAAAGGACCAATTTTTATATTTTTCACACCCCTCATACAACTCTTGATTCCCATATTCTATGATTTTATAAAACTCATTTTATTTCTAACTTTGGTTTTTTCCTTATAGTAATATCCACATACTCAACAATAGAATCTGTTGACATGTTATAGTATTCAAATTGTTGTTTTTTTATACCCAAAGCATAAATTATTATTTTATTATTATATTATATACTACTAGGGTTGTAGCTTCATAATTATGATGTCGGAAAAATCCTAAAACTTCCATAATGTTGTGTTCACCATGCCAAATCAATCACACATGTACAATAAAAAATTATTTCAATATCAAGAGTTTATAAACTTCATGACTTTTTAACTATTATCTAAAATTAAAAATAGTACATAGAACATTGATTCTACAATCAATGAATTAATTTTAAAAAGAAAATTATAAAAATTTCTCCAACTCCTTAAGATATTATGGTGCATTTCAAGGTAAATTAATACAACTTTTGTTGATTTCTATATAATTGATAAATAAATGTCAAAATAACATACAATGTCAGTGAAATGAAATAATAATTAAAATATAATGTATTATTAATATAAGGACACAAATAGATTAATAATAAAATATAAAATCATAATATATTGTAAAATATAATAAAATTTTGTATTTTTAATCTATAAGAAAATAAAAACGTATATGTGAGAGTAAATAAGTTGATTGAATCATTAAATAATCACACCCACACACTTAATATTTTACAAACTTTTAAAAAATTCATACTCACTGATGAAAAATATATAATATAGTTGATTTAGTTATAGTTAAAAAAATAAAAAATTAAGCTAACTACTTTTATGTTAAAATATTGATCATGGTATATATTATATTTCATAGAGGTAGTGTAAATCGTAAAATATTGGAAAAAATAACACAATAATTTTATATCTAATTATATAATTGAAATAAAAAAATATAACAACACAAAACAAATAAAGGAGTGGAAAAAATACTGAACATAGAAGTGGTGTCGGATATTAATTGATTGGTTCATCAAGAGATGATATGATGTGAGAATAGTGGATAAATGTTCATTTTTGGAGAAACATCATGACTAGAGGATAAATAGAGCTATCGTCATTAGAGAAGGATGGTATATCATGATTTCATATCCAACTGTGGGATACTAGAGGGCATATTTAGGAAGGTAGGAAACATGACACCGTTACGACGGGGGGAGTCAGGGATCATGACACCATTGAGGGGATATCCTGACTATAACACCACAATATTTTATGGGATAGATTATTTATATTTTTATTGAAGTAGTGTGTTATACTATACACCAAGATTAGCTTGTGATATATGTTTATCCATATTATCTTGCAGTATACGCAACACTATTCTTGGCTTGTGTTACACACAATTTCAAATTCTTTTGATAGAATTCATTACACGCATCACTGAGTATAGATTTTGTTCAATGTATAAATGAACTAAGTTTGGATTATTTTATATGAACTACCAAAGTAATATTTCAATACATTTAAAACTGACTTCTCTTGCGTTACACGCAAGATCGACCTTCCTCGATAGCTTGCGTTGTACGGGATAACGAGTTTCACTAAACTACAATATATTATTAAAATATTATTATTTAATGGGATATAAACTAGATATTATGAATTCTATTAACCAAATTTTTAATTTCATAACATTAAAATTCATATTATATATTTTTTATAACATGATATAAGAAATAAATCAATATTTCAAATAAGAGAAGTATTTTTTTAAAAAATGCAGTTTTATTGCCTTTTGATGGAACACCAATTTTAAATCTAGTTTTTTACACTTATATAAGTTAAATTTGATAAAACAAACTTATTATTTGGAATGGGGACATTAAAATTTACTTATGTTGAAATTTTGTAATTTTTCTAATAAAATTCATATTTTAATGAATAGTGAAAAATACTACATTTTAATTCAAATTTGCCTTTTTATCTAATTTATTTATATAGTTAGATTATCTTTTTAATTGGTTTTAAAGTGTAATTTGATCATATTTTTATCATTTAATCCAAATTTAATAATTGGATCTAATTTCACTTAAATTTGACGTAAACACATGTCAATCTTTTAATAGTTATTACTTCTTAAAACCATGTTTTTTGGTTTTGACAAAAGGAATTAATTTTAAATTAATTACTTCAATTTATGTGATTTGAATTTTGAAAAATGGATTCAATATTTGGAACCATAAGGTTCAAATTATGTAAATAGGTACCTTTTATTTTTGGATATTATGAATAGTAACTTTCGTAATTATTTTATTTACCATGGTTAAAGGTCAAATCTGGTAAATAAGGGTAAAAAAAATATTATTATAATAATATTAAACTATACTAAAACACTTACTAATCCTATTGGATGAGATATTTTTCTGACCTTGGGCATCCTTGGGTTGATTTTGGGACCCCATGGATTCACTTGGATGTGAAAATGACATTTTATAATAATTAATTCAAAGTAAAGATAATTATAACCTAAACATATATCTTTTACTTAATATATTTTAATATAGGGTTATATAACTGATCTCTATATCTATAAATATTCATTATAAATATAAAAATATTTCCTACATCATGGTAATTTATTTATAATTTTTAGATATTAGATAAATATATTTATTTAAGACACAATTATGTTGTAGTGATTACCTCATTAATGAAAGATTCAAATAAATGAATTTATAAATATTAAAATAAATTTACTTTAAACATTTTGATTCCATAAACAAGTTTTTTGGATGGCATTGACATATTAGGGATAAGTTAATGACTTTGTTTTGAAGGAATCAGGTTATTATGAATTTTTAAAAGTCAAGTATGAATAGTGTCCAAAATAGACATAATTCATAACTTAAAACATAAAATTGTTTATTAAATGATATTAAATTCTTAAAAATCTAATATTTAAACAAATTGTTAATATAAGTCCAAATATGTCATAAATTACTTTTTTTGTGGTTGTTGGACATGATATGGTGATTACATTTACCCACAATGTATAAATAACATGATATCACGGTAAGATTAAAAAGGATAAAATAAATGTTAAACAAAAAAAATAAGGGAAAAAAATATTCAAAACTTGTATAAAAATTATTTTATTATGGGTATTAGAACCAACATAATCTTATATTCGAATTAAATAAGTTTTGGATCATTTTAAATAAAAATTTGATTTATAATAAATTAATATTTTAGGACTTTATTAAAGTGCCCATGTCCCTTGTATAAAAAGGAACCTACACCCTCTCCTCTTAACTCCATTTTTAGCCTTTAATCTCAGCCAATACCTACCCATTTATCTTCTCAACTTCCCTAGTTACGTTCTAGAGGTTCTGGTTTTCTCAAAAGACCAACTCTAGTGCCCTAAGATTCTTTCAAATTTATTTCTTCTTCTACTTCATCTTATTTAGTTGTTTCATTATAAAGTAATAACATCAGTATCGCTCATATACTAACATTTTATTATAAATATTAAACAACCATATTTCACCTTCTATCCATCCTATAAAAAATAAAAGCAGCATGCTTGCGTACGTATGACCGTCTCCACGTCGTGGTGTAATATGTTTTTCACCACCACCTTACATGGATGGGTATAATGGGAGAAATAATAACTATATATGATTATTATAACATGATACTAATTATTATATACCATACACCATCCACTTAAATATCATTAAACAATTAGAGGAATGATAGCGCCGCTCGTGCGTACGTAGGGCCTACCATCCCCACGGTGCAATGTGACTCATTCTACATAATCTTCATTGAACTGTGATTATATAAATGAACATAATGAATAAATATGATATATATTATACTAATACCATGCTTTCAATGATATAACTATAACCTAAAACTAGTAATAAGAACTTATCCAAAAAAACATGCATAAGAACATAAATTAGGTAATACCCGAATAACAAGTAATAATGAAATTTTACTAACAAAGAGATGAAAATATAATTATAAATGTTATCATAAAAATTATTATGATTCTATAATTAATCAGTAAGATTATTTAAATCATTATATATGAGGTTCGGATACATATGAAGCATATCAGACCTAAGGTAAGGGATAACTTTTCGAATCTCATTTTTATCCGATATTATTTATTCATAAGTATTTACTGGGGATATATTTATCATTATTGCCCATGTTTACTAAGAATGTTTTCATAGAATATTTAATATTTTTCTAGGTATTTTTAAAGCCATTTTTTACCCATTTTTTACTTTTACTACCTGGTATAGAATAAATCATTATTTTGTTTTCCATATGAATTGATTTTTTACTTTTCCAGAAAAATTATGATAAGAATGTTTTTTAACTTATATGGCTTGAATGGATTTTTACATATTTATAACACCTTATTTCCATGAAGCTTCCTCTAAACGTTTCCAAGGTTATTTTCAACTCAATTATTTTCTTTTAAAATTGGATGACATTTTGAGAAAAGAAATTTTTTTTGAAGAAGAAAGGATATTTTCCTTAAGAATGAAGCTCAAGTGTTTTATCAAAATTATTTTCCATCTAATATTACGTAGGATTGTGTTTATATCCTTGTTATTACTATGATTTTATTGTGTTTATTATGGAATATTATTTAGAAAATCCATTTGTTTTATATCAATTATTATGGAATGATGTTCAAGAAACCCATTTGATTTCAAAGGTTATGATATGGTGAATGTTTCAATGTTTTTGTGGCACATGTAAGAATGGTTTAATTATGAAATGGGTGGGACCTATATCTCCCTGTAATTCATTGGGTAAAGATTTTTATCTCATGAGATAGACATGACTAGAACGAAAAGTAAATTCAGTTCTGTAATACTGGTTTGGAATGGCAAGTAAATCTGGTTCAGTAATACATGGCTGGAACGACAAGTAAACTCGGTTCAGTAATGGACTATGTCCACTATGATGGTCTTGGTTGTAATACCTTGGATACTATGGAAATCATATTATATGCTTATTAGTTTTCTATAATTACATGTTTTATGCCAATATTATTTTATCATGGTTAATGTTCATTTATGATCCATTACTTACATACTTCCAATATTTATTTCATGGCTAAATATTTTAATGTTTAAACATTATGTTCCTATTTTTATGTCCAAATGTTTATGGTTTGTTTTATATTCTACATGTTTACCCTTAATGTGCATTTGATCTCACTCTTTCTAGGATTTATTTTCCCCTAGATATAAAGAAAGGTTTTAGGTCGGAAAACAAAAAGGGGAAGATATTTGTGGGAGATGTTTAAGATCTTTCACCATGATTAGAATATTTTGTTCCGAGTTTCCAAAGACACTAAACTAATACGATATTGGGTGACTATTTATGTCATGTATTAAATTTTCCACAAAAGAAATGCAATTTCCATGTATGTTATACTTGGGTCTCTATAGCTGGTATCAAAGCGAAGGTTTATTTAACCTTTGGAAACTAGGATGTGAAAACCTTAGTGAGATCCATGGAGATATTTTTAAGGATATTTTATGTTATTTCCTAATGATAAGTAAAGTATAGGTTACAAATCTAGTTTTTTTGTAATAATTATGACTAACCTAAGGTTAAACTGAAGATATAATATATTGAAATATTATAATTAATTTACCTTACCTATGTGTTTCTAATGTCTAATATGTATTTCTCACACTTTTCTTTTTTATCTTAGTCAATATCAATAACTACATAGAACATAGTTAACAATTGAATGATTTATATGTGGAAATTATGGGAAATACGAAGATCAATTTCCTAAGTGGAAATATCATGAAGAGAATCATGATCATGGTATGAGTATTGGTCATACTACTAAGGATAAAGATATTATAAACAATTTGTGAAAGGTATATAATTTTATTATAATATTGTTTACATTAAACCATAGAAAGTTGAGGTTGAGAACACTACTGGAAAAAGAGGCATTCCCAACGATTCACAACTGTTGGGAAAGGCTTCAGAATCGTTGGGAATATCTATCCCAACGGTTCTACAAACCGTGGGGAAGTAAGCCGTTGGGAAAAGTTTTCCCAACGGTTTACAAAGAACCGTTAGGATAGGTTATAAAAATCAACCTATCCCAATGGTTAACATTAACCGTTGGCATATGTTTTCCCGACGGTTTTAGGGGGAAAACCCAACAAAATCTCTAGCTTTTCCCAACAGTTTACTCAAAACCGTTGGGAAAAAGAAAACTATACATCTTTTCCCAACTGTTTGAAACCGTTGGGAAAGAGTTTATACCAACGGTTCCATCTGAACCGTTGGTATAAACCTCTTTAGAAGACTATGTCAATGGTTTCAAACCATTGGCATATCCTATGCTGTGCA
Organism: Viscum album; assembly: GCA_963277665.1. Lineage (NCBI taxonomy): Eukaryota > Viridiplantae > Streptophyta > Magnoliopsida > Santalales > Viscaceae > Viscum > Viscum album. The sequence continues at coordinate 1,570,715,321 of OY728133.1, read as the reverse complement.
AATTGCACAGCAGCCTGCAATTTGCATAGAAGGCTGCAATTTGCACAGGGGAGGAGCAGGGTCTCCATTCACCAATGATTATTCAATCCCTCTCCTTTACCTGCAATAACCAACTAACATATACATATATATAACAAATTCATATACATTTAACATATAATACATCCTGAAATTATACACATTCAGAATTAAATCAGAATTCATAACGTAATTATAAAGATACATAATTTATAATTCATTTTGAATTCATTTTAAAATTCATTTAGAATTCATTTAGAATTAATTTTAAAATTCATTTAGAATTCAATTTCAAATTTAGATGACAATTATATGTGAAATTTGGAATTTAATTCATAATTTGATCGGTTTTTCGTATACAGGTATTTTTACTATATATGATATCCATTTTAAACAAAATACATGCACTTGGAGTAGTACCGGTCACACCATGCCTCGTATTGAGGAATGATCGACTAGTGCACATCACACATGACCCATTGATCATTTTCCTAAAGTATCAACATATTCCGAAAGGGTTTCGTTGGTTTTCCGTATGCCAGTTATTATCACTTAAAATGTGGTTCATTTAAAAAAATGACATTTTTGAGTGATCCCTGCCACAACACAACTCAGATTGAGGTGGGGTTGACTTGTAAATGTCAAAAATAACCCATGGATTGTTGTCCTAAAGTTTCAACAGAATCCGAATACGTTTGGTCAGTTTTTTGTATGTCAGTTGTTGTTTTCACTTAAAAATTTTTCCATTTCAAATAAAAGTGATCAACTTTGAGTTGTGACGGCCACACCGAGGCTTAGATTGAGTCGTGGTTGACTCGTACACATCAAAAATGACCCATGTATCCTTTTCCTAAAGTATCAACACAATTCGAATGTGTTTGGTCAGTTTCCGTATGTCAGTTGTTCTTTTCACTTAAAATGAAGTCCATTTTAAACTATAGAGAGACACTTAGAGTGATCTCGGCCACACCACGACTCGGATTGAGGTGGGGTTGAATCTTACACGTCACAAATGACCCATGGATCGTTTTCTAAAAGTTTCAACATAATCCTAATGCGTTTGGTTGGTTTTCAGTATGTCAGTTGTTGTTTTCACTTAAAATGTTTTCCAATTCAAAGAAAAGTGAGTCACTTTGAGTTGTCCTGGCCACACCAAGGCTCATATTGAGGCGCGGTTGACTCGTAAACATCAAAAATGAACCATGGATTGTTTTACTAAAGTTACAACAGAATCCAAATGTTTTTTGTGGGGTTTCACTATGCCAGTTGTTGTTTTCAATTAAAATATTTTCCATTTCAAAGAAAAGTGGGTCACTTTGAGTCGTGGCGGCCACACCGAGGATTGGATTGAGGCACGGTTGACTCATACACGTCAAAAATGACCCATGGATCCTTTTCTATAAGTATCAATAGAATTCGAATGTGTTTGGTCAGTTTTTTGTATGTCAGTTGTTCTTTTCACTTAAAATGAAGTCGATTTTAAACTATAGAGAGACACTTCATGTGGTTCCGGACACACCACGCCTTGGATTAAGGTGGGGTTGACTCATACGTGTCACATATGAATCATGAATTGTTTTACTAATGTTTCAACAGAATCTGAATGCATTTGGTCAGTTTTCCGTATGTTAGTTGTTGTTTTCACTAAAAATGATGTCCTTTTGAAACAAAAGAGAGACACTTCGAGTGGTCCCGGCCACACCGCGCCTCAGATTGAGGTGGGGTTGACTTTTACACGTCACAAATGACCCATGGATCTTTTTCCTAAAGTTTCAATGGAATCTGAATGCGTTTTGTTGGGTTTTTGTATGTCAGTTGTTGTTTTCACTTAAAATGTTTTCCATTTCAATGAAAAGTGAGTCACTTTGAGACGTGGCGGCCACACTGAGGCTCAGATTGAGGCGCGGTTGACTTGTACACGTCACAAATGACCCATGGATACTTTTACTAAAGTATCAATAGAATCCGAATATGTTTGGTCAGTAATCCGTATGTTAGTTGTTCTTTTCACTAAAAATGAAGTCCATTTTAAACTATAGGGAGACACTTCGAGTGGTTCTGGACACACCGTACCTCGTATTGAGGTGGGGTTTACTCTTACACATCACATATCACTCATGGATTGTTTTCCTAACGTTTCAACAGAATCTGAATGCATATGGTCAGTTTTCCGTATGTCAGTTTTTGTTTTCACTAAAAATGATGTCCTTTAGAAACAAAAGAGATACACTTCAAGTGGTTCCGGCCACACCACGCCTAGGATTGAAATGGGGTTGACTCGTACACGTCACATGTGACCCATGGATCATTTTTATAAAGTCTAAATAGAATCCGAAGGTGTTTGGTTGGTTTCTTGTATGTCAGTTGTTGATTTCACTTACAATTTAGTCCATTTTGAACAAAATAGAGATAGTTTGAGTGGTCCTGGCCACACCGTGGCTCGGATTGAGTCGAGGTTAACTTGTACACGTCACATATGACCCATGGATCGTTGTCATAAAGTTTCAACAAAATCCGTAGGCTTTTGGTCGATTTCCGGTATGTCAGTTGTTGTTTTCACTTAAAATTAAGTCCATTTAAACAAAACATGGGAACTTTGAGTGGTGTCGGCCACACTGGGCCTCGGATTGATGCGGGGTTGACTCGTAATCATCACATATGAGTCATGGATAATTTTCCTAAAGTTTCAACACAATCAGAATCCGTTTGATTGGTTTGGCGTATGTACGTAAAATATTGTCTATTTGGAACAAAAGAGAGGCAGTTTGGGTGGTCCCAGACACACCGCGCCTCGGATTGAGGCGAGGTTGACTCATACACGTCACATATGACCCTTATATCATTTTCCTAAAGTTTAAATAGAATCTGAAGGCGTTTGTTCAGTTTCCCGTATGACAGTTGTTGATTTCACATACAATTTAGTCCATTTTGAACAAGAGAGAGACAGTTTGAGTGGTCCCAGACACACCGCGGCTCGGATTAAGGAGGGGTTGACTCGTACACATCACATATGACCCATGGATCGTTTTCCTAAAGTTTCAACAGAATCCTAAGGCATTTGGTCAATTTGGTGTATGCCAGTTGTTGTTTTCACTTAAAATTAAGTCCATTTTAAACAAAATAGAGTCACTTTGAGTGGTGTAGGCCAAAACGGGTCTCGGATTGAGGCGGGGTTGACTCTTACATGTCACATATGATCCGTGGATCATTTTCCTAAAGTTTAAACACAATCAGAATCCGTTTGATCGGTTTGGCGTATGTACGTAAAATATTGTCCATTTTGAACAAAAGAGAGGAAGTTTGGGTGGTCCCGGCCACACTGCACCTCGGATTAAGGCAGGGCTGACTCGTACACATCACATATGACCCATGGATCGTTTTTCTAAAGTTTCAATAGAATCCGAAGTCGTTTGGTAGGTTTCTCGTATGTCAGTTGTTGATTTCACTTACAATTTAGTTCATTTTGAACAAAAGAGAGACAGTTTGATTTGTCCAGGCCACACCGTAGCTCGGATTGAGGCAGGTTAACTCTTAAAAGTCACATATGACCCATGGATTGTTGTGCTAAATTATCGACACAATCTGAATGTGTTTGGTCAGTTTTCCGTATGCCAGTTGATGTTTTTCAATTAAAATGACGTACTTTTGAAACAAAAGGCAGACACTTTGAGTGGTGCCGGCCACACCGCACCTCGGATTGAGGCGGAGTTGACTCGTACACATCTCATATGACCCATGGATCATTCTCTTAATGTTTCAATGGAAACCGAATGCATTTGGTTGGTTTTCAGTATGTACTTAAATTGTTGTCCATTTTAAGAAAAAGAGATCCACTTAGAGTGATTCCGACCACATCGTGCCTTAGATTAAGGAGGGGTTGACTCTTACATGTCACATATGACTCGTGTATCATTGTGCTAAAGTATCGACACAATCCGAATGCGTTTGGTTGGTTTTCCATATGCTAGTTGATGTTTTTCACTTCAAATGATGTCCTTTTGAAACATGATTGAGTCGGTTTTCCATATGTACTTAAAATATTGTCCATTTTATGAGAATTCTCTATGCGGGGGGTTGTTCGGGGTCCAAGGAAGAGGGTGGGGGGCTGTCCGAGGGGATGCCTGGGGTGCTGTCCGGGGGGCTGTCCGGGGGGTGTTCGGGGGGTTGTCTGGGGTCCAAGGAGGAGGGTGGGGGGCTGTCCGGGGGGCTGTCTGGGGGCTGTCCGGGGGGATATTCGAGGGGTTGTCTGGGGTCCAGGGAGGAGGTTGGGGGGCTGTCTAGGGGGCTGTTCGGGGGGGCTGTCCGGGGACTATTCGGGGCTGTTCGGGGGGTTGTCTGGGGTCCAAGGAAGAGGGTGGGGGCTGTCTGGGGGCTATCTGGGGGGTTGTCCGGGGTCCAGGGAGGAGGGTGGGGGGCTATCCAGGGGTCTTTCTGGGGGGCTGTCTGGTGTGGCTGTCCAGGGTCCAGGGAGGAGGGTGGGGGTTGTCCAGGGTCCAGGAAGGAGGGGGGTTCCCAAACACACAACCACTAAAAGGCAACAACATTCATAAAAACATATAATATATAAAAATAACTCAACTCCAATACTATACTATGAGTCTAGATAAAACCAAAAACTAGAATAGATTAAATATCAAATCTCAGAAATATCAGTCAAAAATGTAATTGATCAACTTGTCCCATATCACCATCACCATCATCATCATCACCCTCATCCTCATCCCCATCATCGTCCTTTCCCTCTCCCTCCTCCTCGTACTCGCCCTCCTCCTCGCCCTCGCCACCCGCCTTTCCCTCCTCCTCTCCCTCCTCTTTCGCATCAGACTCCTCGCCATCATCATTTTCAAGCTGTAAATCGTCCTGACCACCACTAGAACTGCCACCTAGTGCACCGTATATAGAACGTATTGACGACATATACTCATCAAAAGTTGGGTTGGCCTCTGCTGGAAGTGTAGGACGTAGAACTTCAATAAATTTCATAAACGCACTGTTTGCCCTAGCAGACTGTTCTTCTGTCTTTGTGGCCCTTTTCTCAGCCTGTTCTGCCCGTGCCCTAACTTGCTGCAACTTAGTGGCACTACAGCTCGTACCTGAGGAGGGCCAATACCTTGTCGGGGCTATCCTAGGTCGGCAGCGTACTCTACCAGAATGCTCCTCTCCCAACACGTGATGTAAGTGATCTGTTGGCCCAAAATTGTATGGTTCTTGGGCATCGAGGGCCTCCAAAGCAGCCTGTTACAAATATAAATATATCATTAAGTTACAAAATAGATATTAAAAAATAAATTCAACAGATTAAAACTTAAAATCTGCTGCTGAGTCGCTTCGTTGACGGCACTTCCATCCTTTTTCCGTCTACTAGAGAAAAACTGTTTTTCTCGAGGCACAGGTCCTTCAATATTTTGTATTTTCCTCTACAATGACATTGAAAACTAAAGTTATATGAAAACATTAGCAAACTATTAAATAATTGAATAAACAAAAGAAAGTGTAAGTCGTAAATAAAACTTATAAACAATTGTTATACCAGCTTCCTCTCATGATCAGGCATCGTAGTGTGTCCCAGTGTGTGGAGGTATTTTTTGCATCAATGTTCTTTTTATTTTTTCCAGATTATTCCTAAATAAAATTCGAAAATTCAACAGATAGTATTAATGAAAAACATGAAAGTTATTATTTAAATACCTCAAATGTTATTAATACCTTAAACTGGGTACTCGTCCAATGAGTAATCATCTGACGATACTACTCTATAGGACAATCATCCACCACTGGTACTGCCTATAACTCAGTGCCAACTCTAGCAACCCAGCCAATATACAACTCATGCTTGTAGGCTCTCCAAAGCTCGCCTAAATCCTTTAGACATTCCGATCGTGCACCCTCACCATCGAGAAAATTAAATCGAAGCTGAAATCAAAATATTAATTCATATAAATAAAAAAATAATTCATGGCATTAAATAGAATAGATTTTTTTACCCATATCTCTGCCTAAGCGCTATCCTTGAATTCATGTGGCAAATGTCTCCACGATAGCGGGCTGACGGGAATGATGTCGGAGTATTTGGCAAGCATCGCAAAAAAACTCCGACATTGCTGCCCTATTTTCTCAACCATTTGGTTGTCTTAATTATAATCCACCATAACCTGTGTGTGGCGGTTCCACACCGAACGCATGCGTGTACGCCCCCGCCCACGCCTCCTATCAGTAGATGTATCTGTCATGAAATAAAAACAAATATTTTATCAAAACATGTTATAATGAAAATAAATATTTCTATAAAAATTTGTTAGGGTTATATAAATATACATGTTCCGGTCTAATCGCTGAGTGCTGCTGGATCCACAGAAACTGATGGAACACCCTGTGGTGGAACAGGAGTCGAAGACGATGAAATATAGAAGCTCGGAGAGATAGAAGTAGAAGGAAAAGAAGATGGGATAGCTGTCTGACCGGATGCTGACTGAGGAGTGGGAATCATCATGGGATGTGAAAATGATGGGCCAGAAGATGCAGAAGGTAGCGAAAACATGGGAGGCCAAAATATCCCGTGTGTCTCTAACGACACACCGGGATCAGAATGTGGGAAGGATGACATGTCAGTGGGAGGGGCAGGGTCTAGTCGGGTACGCGCAGCTGCTCGTCCACCTCTGGTACGAACCCTCCTCGTACCGCCGGCCTGAGTACTAGGACCAGTACTAGGCTCCTCGTCGAATAACTGTCGACGTATAGGTGGATCCTACAAAAAATTTTACAAAAAAAAATTAATCACATGACATTATATATTCTTTAAATATATCAATTTGAAGTAAAGTACTCACTGTAGGCACTAATGGTGGAATGCCCATCTCCGTTATTCGACAATTTTTCTCCATCATTTTTTTCCTTCGTCTCTCTTCAATTGGCTTCATTTCCTGCTTTTGAAAACAAATATGTAATTAATTAGAAAAAGAAAACAAATTTTTAACCCAAAAAACTAAATATATGATGGAATAGGGGATTCATAGGTAATTTAGCTATCAATTGTTTTAGAAGAGCTTGAATAGATTTAATAAATCATACAAGTTGTAATGTTCACCAAGTTAGAAATATTGTTTGACTATGTTTGAATACAGTTCAATTCAAAATTAGAAAATGCAATTCAAATAAAACTGCAACCAATAAACATTAAAAATTCATATAATGGTCAATTAAGCTATCAATTGTTTTAAAAGATCTTGAATGGATTTAATAAATCATACAAGTTGTAATGTTCACCAAGTTAGAAATATTTTTTGACTATGTTTGAATAAAGTTCAATTCCAAATTAGAAAATACAATTCAAATAAAACTACAACCAATAAACATTGAAAATTCACATGACGGTCAAGTCAGCTATCAATTGTTTTAGAAGAGCTTGAATGGATTTAATAAATCATACAAGTTGTAATGTTCACCAAGCTAGAAATATTGTTTGACTATGTTTGAATACAGTTCAATTCCAAATTAGAAAATGCAATTCAAATAAAACTGCAACCAATAAACATTGAAAATTCACATAACGGTCAAGTCAGCTAAAACATATTTGTGATCAATACTAAATCAATTTGAATATTAAAAACCTTAACAACCCAACTCTAGGTAAACCAAAAGAATTGAGAACATGAATGAATGATTCTATATATTTTCAACCACAACTTCAGGTTCACAATCAACACTGAAAATTGAGCTATTTGAGTCATCAAAAGAAATAAATGGATTGGTTCCAATGGCACTAGGGACAGTGTCAATTCCATCATCACCATCATCAAAAATATGTCTTAGAATTACTTCAACTATGAAACCAAATTCAGATCAAATTTGGTCTTTGACATAAAAAACTTATTTATCCATTGATTCCAACACATATGGTTCTTTGGTAGCAAGAGTGTGAGTCATATTAATTACTCGAAATCCACACTCATCAATAAATGTGTCATGTCTCGTCATCGAATCAAACCAATGGTATTTCATTACTGTGACTCGTCCATGAGAGTAATAATCCAATATTATTATTTTCTCAACAACTCCTTAATAACCCACATTTTCAAATAGCGGTCTACTATCTGATGCACTGGAATAACAATCTGTTGTGGTAGTAACCATAACACCATCATGTTGTGTTCTCATGTACTTTGCTCGTTCAGTGACAATAAATTTGTACCCATTGATAACAATTGATTTACAGTCACGAACCACGGTATTAGGACCAAAAGCCAAAGCTATTATTTACTCAGAGACAGAGTCAGCAGACAAACTCAATACCTGCAATATAAATGACTATTAAAGTTAATTAAATATTGATATAATTATTTTAAACATTAATTTGTTTATACCTTCAATTTTAACCAAGCAGAAAACTCTTTGCTATGCAAAGTCTCTCTCCTTATCAAAGATAAAGAAAGATGCTTCCTATTTATCATTTTTTTATGTTCCCTATAGATAAAAAATATTAATAGCTTAACAGATATATATGTTAGATATACATAATCAATTTATTTACCTGATATAGTCATCGAACAAATCATAGTTGAACAAAACTGTGCGATGTGCCATCTCCCGCTCTTCATGGCTTAATGTATTCAATGTATATGATCCAGGAATTCCTCATGTTTGAGGAAGTGATGGAAAACTGGGTTTAATTTTCTCATACTGTTCTTCTTCATTTCTCATTGGTCTATTCAATCTTGTAGTAAGATCAGAAAAATACATCGAGCAGAAATCCATACATTCTTGAGCCAAGTAACCGTTCACGATAGAACCTTCGAGATGATTTCTGTTTCGGACATAAGACTTTAATGTGAAGATATCTCTTTCAGTTGGATACATCTAACGAAAAGAAACAGGTCCTACGAGAAGTATTTCAGTGGGAATATGGATAGTCAGATACAGCATTCATGTGAAAAATGATGGAGGAAATATTTTCTTCAACTCACACAAAATTAATGGGGCATCTGTCAACATTTTTTGCAAGAAAGACTTGGAAAACTTCTTAGCACAAAGATCTCTGGCACAACCGAATAACAACCACCCTTACATTATTAGACAAAAGATAACGGAATGCTATTGGAAGCAACTCATGCAGTAGAACGTGATAATCATGAGTCTTCAAAGATTTTAGATTCAACTCTCTTCTGTTGACCCGTTTAGATATGTTGCTTGAATAGCCATAATGAACTCTAATAGTCTCTAATACTTCCAGAAATTGTTTTTTTTTCGCAGGTGTCATCACATAAGAAGCACATGGAAGTTGCCATTTATTTTCACTGATACGCACAGGATGCAATTCTGGTCTGATGCCCCAATCCACCAAGTCACGCCGAGATCGTAAATCATCTTTTGTCTTCCCCTTGACATTTAGAAGAACCAAAAGCAACATTTCGCATATATTCTTTTCAATATGAATTACATCTATGCAATGACGTAATAAATTTGTTGACCAATAAGGCAAATCAAAAAATATACTCTTCTTCCTCCAATTGTAACAGGTTTCAGTGGAAACATTATTTCTCTTTCCAGATTTCATTTGACCCTTCCCAAACGAAAAACTGAAATCTTTCAATTCATTAAGCACTTCAGTTCCAGACATACACTGAGGTGGATCATCGGTCTCTATGGTATTATCAAATCTTCGATGATTCATTCTATATGGATGATCCTTTGGAAAGAATCGTCGATGTCCCATAAAACTGAAACTACAGCGATATTTCAGTCTTCTAGATCGTGTATTCTTCCTACAAACTGGACATGAAAGTTTTCCCTTCATGCTCCATCCAGACATCATTGCATAAGCCCGAAAATCATTGATCGTCCACATAAGCGCAGCACGCATCTGAAATATGTCTTTCGAACATGCATCGTATGTGTGCACACCCACATCCCAAAGAAGTTTCAACTCTTTTATTAATTGTTGCATGTATACATCAATATCAATGTCGGGATCAGAAGGACCAGATATGAGTACACTCATGAAAGTGAAAGGTTTTTTCATACACAACCATGGGGGAAGATTATAAATTTGTATAAAAACTGGCCATGTGATGTGCGAAGTAATCATCTTCCCAAACGGATTAAAACCTTCGCATAAAAGACCCAGCCTCACATTACGCACGTCAGCTGCAAAATCAGGATGTCGAGCATAAAATCTCTGCCATGCAAATCCATCTGCATGATGAACCAACTCATAATTAGTCTTCTTTCTCTCGGTATCATGCCATCTCATTTTTATTGATATGTCATCAGACATAAAAAGATTCTGAAGTCTGGGGATCAATGGAAAGTGCCACATTACTTTTTGTGGAATGCGGGATGGTGTTCCATCAGATTTTGACTTCCAGCAGGATGTGCCACATTTTATACAATCATTTCGTTCAGCGGTTTCCTCCCAGAATAAATTGCAATCTTTCGGGAAAGCATGAATTTTGTTTCTTGAAAATCCAAGTTCCTCAACTAACTTCCATGCCATATAGTGGTTTGAGGGAATATCTGCATGATCTGGAAGTAAATCCTTCAAGAGGGTAAGAATGTAATTGATTACTGTATTAGAAATTCCATACATAGTTTTCCCATGAAACAATCGGATTAAAAATTCCAGCTTTTTCATTTTATCGCATTGTCGATATACTGGAGTCGTGGTAGTATCATTATATTTTTTCACCCTATCAATATCATCATTTTCACTAGATGCATCAGTTTTCCTCATATCAAAGTCTTCTTGAGTCGAAATAATTTCTTTTTCATGATGACGAATAAACGGAAACCGATCATCTAACAAATTCTCCATTCCAGACCTTTCATTTCGATCATCACCAATTTGAGATTTCATTTTATCCCCATTGTGATACCACACAAATTAGTTTTCTTGAAAACCATTTTTGGTTATGTGGTAGCTGAATTCTTCACGGCTCAACCAAGGTCTACCAACACAATTGGAACATGGGCAGTGTATGCGACCACTATCTGAAGCATTGTGAAATGAAAAATCTATAAAGCTCTCTAAATTGTTTTGAAAATCACTTGAGATCCGATCGGTTTCATACATCCAACTTTTGTCCATTCTGTAAAAAGAATTTATATAAGTCATTTTGTCATAAACAATTCAATAGGATTGAACTTTAATAGAAAATACATTTAAGTAAACGATAAAGGAAGAAAATATTCAAGGTATCAACTACACATGTGAAAAAAACATACAAATGTGTTATTAAAAAAATGTAAAACCAATAAGAACTTAATGTGTTATATCACATCACAGCATGCCTCATCCCATAACCATATTAGTAGGGTATCATGAACATGAATAACATCAACCTTGTGCCATCCTCCTACCCTACATGACCCCAACCACATGCCACATCTTATTATAGCCTTATCACATCACACCTCACCAGAAAACACTAGGGAAATCATAGTACATATCACCTGAAGACACATGGACAATCACATCGCATCTTTCCTAAAAACACATGGTCAATCACTTTTGAAGGAAGACTAGGGAAGACATGGTAGATATCCAACCATATAACCACAATCCTAGATATTATAAAAAATACCCATAACTCAAAACCTCTGATCGTTGGTAAGTTTATCCAACTCTAGTTGGGAATGTGTAGAAATAACATAAAAATACATGATATATAGATAGCACAAAATACTCAACCTATGGGTTCACATTAACTAAATAATCACACACTTCACTACTACCATAAAACACATAAACCACACCACCACCACACAAGACGCATAGCATTTCTCACTTTCATTTATAAGCCACTTTATTTACACTTACATTGTCCATTCATTTAATTTTAAATTAATTAAATCCATTTACCACACATCCATTTCTATTCCATCTCATTTATTTAATATCTTGTTTTTTTGTTTTAACAGCATAATTTATTCCATAGATAACCAGGAAACTAATAAAACCACCACACAATAACTCACCATCTCACAATAACCATCGACGCCATGTTATATCGACCAACCATCTCACCAAAACAACCACATATCACAACAAAAATATTTCACATCACAAACCACCGCACAACCAAAACCACCTCACCACATCATACACCACAACTTCATCACACAACACCTCCACACAACACAACACCACCACACATCATCACTATCATACAACTTCACATGTCACATCCATGCCCACTAACCATCACATTACAACCCCACATATCACAAAGCCCAACTGGTCACCTCAATCCCCATAAAACAGCCTAAAACATACAATAAAACACAACAAAAAACCTCTCATAGAGGAAACATACCCCAACTTCCACAATTTATTTATTCAAGATCTTTTATTGCATTCCCCCTTTATTTAGCATGGACATTATAACACAACTGATATTCCAGGGGAAACTAATTAATTAACAAAATATTCATTCATTTCCCAATTTTTCACGGTAAAATCACATCAAAATCCAAACTTAAAACTAAAATATTAGATCAATAACAATAAAAACAAGGTACCATATGTGTATAAAGAATAAAATACCTGATTTGAGATGATTCATGTGGGTTTTCACCTATTCGGATGGGGGAGTTCGAGAGTAGCAGAGAGTTGGAGCTGGATTGATAACTTAAAACTAAAATATTAGATCAATAACAATAAAAATAAGGTAGTATATGTGTATAAAGAAAAAAATACATGATTTCAGATGGGTTTTTACCTCTTCGGATGGGGGAGTTCGCGAGAGGAGCAGAGTGCTGGAGCAAGAATGAATTTAGGGTTCTGTCGCGAATGGGGGAGAGCAGCACCGTGGCTGTATTTGGGGGAAATCTTTCCCAACGGTTTTTAAAAACCATTGGGAAAGAGATGTTCAGGGTACCCTTTCCCAATGGTTCTGTTGAACCGTTGGAAAAATGGAACCTAAAACACCCCTTTACCAACGGTTTGAAGAAACCGTTGGCAAAGGGGTGACTTTTCCCAACGGTTTCAATGAACCGTTGGGAAAGGCTTCCTTGACCATTTCTTTACCAACAGTTTTATGAAACCGTTGGTAAAGAGTTCCCTAATCCTTCAGCACCAATGGTTTAAGCAAACTGTTGGTAAACACCCATTGGTAAAAACCAGAATTCCAGTAGTGGAAATGAAAATACATTATTCATATTTTAGGAAATAAGAAGACGATGGATCCTGATTAATGTTTTAAGAATAAAGTTGGATGATTGAGGTGTATATGTTTCGAAATTCAAATATTATGTTATATGAATCATGAAATATATAAGTGTTTTTAGTATAAGGATTGAAAAGGATATGATTAATAGTTCTAAGGAGAAAAAAATCTATTTAATGGTGAGGTGATATAATTAGAGAACACGTGATTAAGGGAAATATAATCCTTAATATATACCTTATGTTCCGATAATGATTTTTGGATAAAGATATATTGGATTTTAATAAGTAAATTGGATGATACTAATTTCTTGGGAACTATTTATGGAGTTATTAAAAAGAGATTTATGCTATCATGGATGAAGTATAAAAATTTCTGGGACTTAAGGAATATATCCGATAAATTTTGGAATAAGGAAACATGCATGTTTTAAATAAGGATATATGGTATTTTAGGTTATTACCATGACTCAATAGAATGCATGATGAAGTTGTTCAAATGTTTGGAATGTGACCAACAAGATATATCTTATGATATATGGGGGATAAATGATGTTATTCACATGCTTGTTCTATGACCTTTCTTGTAATTATTTGTTTTTGAGTTTAGAAAGTATTTTGGATAATCCTTAAGTTTGGAGTCGATTAAGTTGGATATCGAATAATATTGTTTAATGCTAAAAAAATAATGTTATTTCTAGAATGTTATAGTTTTAGAAAATGGACAACCCGTAGGATGGGAGACAACTCGCCGTGTCGAACAAGGATGCAGGAATCAAACCCACAACAGAAGTGCGACATGCCTTTATTTCCTACCACTGGCCTACGAAAAGTCACTGGTTAGTATAAATTAGTTCTATTTTATTTTATCGGTATGATAGATGAAGTATGAGTCTACTTATGGAACCATATACGATTAATCTCACCATAAATGGAATTCTGTATATTTGATAACTCGTGCTATCCTTTTTTGTGATAAAGACAGATCGAATGACCTATCATTATATTTATGGATCTCTTGATCTTCTAACACTTTAGGATTTACAAATTCAAATTCATTTATTTGAATAATATATGAAGTGGAAATTGTTCAAGGCATGACCAATGATGAGATTGTTCTGAAATCAATTAAGTATTTCATCCCATGATCTTTAACATTAGGAAAATGATCTTGAAAACCAAAAATGTTATCCTAGTACCCTCTTATCTGTTGAATCAAATGGTCCCTTATATCATCATATATTTATGGATTTCTGGTAGTTAAATTTATCCAAACCTTATTCTCTATCACTAACCATCAGAACTTGATGGTTAGATTTCTCTTCCATGTCCATGTTTTCACTTCCCACATATGTTCTCCTTTGTGGAAACCCAATGATCAGTTAATTTGGGTAACCATTATGTTTCTAACCTTCCTTTTTAAAATGATATTTTAGTATTCCTTTTTATGATGTGGGTTTCCATGAAATAATCCTTCAAGTAGTAAACTGTTTATAACCCTGAAGAATATCGAGGGTGAAATCATTTTAAGGGGGTAGAATGTAACTTCCTAATATTTTTTGGGATATATTCTTTCTATTTTCTTTGATTTATTGTGTTTTAATCTACACCAATATTATCTTGCGCTATACGCATCTCTATATTAACTTTCAGTATAAGCAACACTATTTTTGGCTTGTGTTACACCCAATTTCAAGTTCTTTGGATAAAATTTATTTCATGCAACACTGACTTGGCTTGCCTTACACACAACACCAAAAAAAATTTCACTACATACAACACTGACTTGCCTTACGTTACACGCAAGATCGGCCTTCCTCGATATCTTACATTGTATGCGATACTGAGTTTCACTAAACAAGGTTATATTATTAAAATATTATTATTTAATGGGATATAAACTATCCATTATGAATAGTATTAACAAAAATTTTAATTTTATAACATTAAAATTTATCTTATATATTTTATAGAACATTATATTAGAATAAATTCAAATTTTTAGATAAAAGAAGTATTTTTCAAAAAAATGCAGTTTGAACACCTTTTGATGGCACACCCATTTTAAATCTAGTTTTTTGAACTTTTATAAGTTCAATTTTATAAAATAAAATTATTATTTTGAATTGGGACGAAAAAATTTACTTATGTTAAATTTTTGGTACTTTTCTGATAAAATTCATATTTTAATGAATAGTGAAAAATACCAATTTTAATTCGAAACAGCCTTTTAATATAATTTATTTATATAGTTAGATTATCTTTTTAATTTGTTTTAAAGTTTAATTGTATTATATTTTTATCATTTAATCAAATTTTGATAATTGTAAAAAAAATACTTTTAAATTGGACATAAACACATGTCAATCTTTTGATAGTTATTACTTCTTAAAAACCCACTTTTTGGTTTGGACAACGAGAATTAATTTCAAATTAATTGCTGCAACTTATGTGATTTGAATATGTAAAATGTACTAAATATTTGGAATAATAAGGTTCAAATTGTATAAATATTTACCTTTTATTTTTGGACATTATGAATAGTAATTTCAGTAATTATTTTATTTACTAGGGTTAAAGGGTAAATCTGCTAAATAAGGGTAAAAAATAATATTATAATAATATTAAACTACCCTAACACATGTCCTAATACTATTAGATGAGATATTTCCAACCATGGGCATCCTTGGGTCGATTTTAGGACCCCATGGATTCACTTGGATTTGAAAATGACATTTTATAATAATTAGTTTAAAGTAAAGATAATTACAACCTAAACATATATCTTTTACTAAATCGATTTTAATATAAGGTTATATAACTGATATCTATGTATATAAATAGTCATTATAAATCTAAAAACATTTAATACTTCATGGTAATTTATTTATAATTTTTAGAAATTATATAAATATATGTATTTATGACACAATTATGATGTTGTGATTACCTCATTAATGAAATATTCAAATAAATGAATTTATAAATAATAAAATAAATTTACTTTGAAAATTTTGAAACCATACACAATTTTTATGGATTAAATTTATGTTTTAGGGATAATTTAACGCCTATGGTTTGAAGGAATCATGTTTTTATGAATTTTTAAAAGTCAAGTATGAATAGTGTCCAAAATTGACATAATTCATAACTTAAACATAAAATTGTTTATTAAATGATATTAAATTCTTAAAAATCTAATATTAGGCCAAATATTTAATATAAGTCCAAATATTTTATAAATAACTTTTTTCGGTTGTTTGACATGATATGTTAATTACATTAACCCAAAATATATAAATAACATGATATCACGGTAAGATTAAAAAGGGTAAAATAAGGGTTAAACTAAAAAGATAAGGATAAATAAATATTCAAAATTTGTATAAAAATTATTGTATGATATTTATTCAAACCAAAAATCATCTTATATTAGAATTAAATAAGTTTTGGAACATTTTAAATCGAAATTAAATTTTTAATAAATTAATATTTTAGGACTTTCCTAAAGTGCCCCTCTCCCCTCTTATAAAAGGGCACCTCCTCCCTCTCTGCTTTACTTCATTTGGAGCCTTAAATATCATCCAAACCCTACCAATTTCTCTTATCAACTTCCCTAGTCACATTATAGTGGTTCTGATATTCTCATAAGACCAACTCTAGTGCCCTAAGAGGAAATTTAAAGGAGGTGTGTCGAGGAAGAGGTAATCTCTTCTACCGATTGTTTCAAATTTATTTATTCTTCTACTTCATATTCTTTAGTTTTTTAACTATATAGTAATAAAATAAGTATCACTCATATACTAATATTTTATTATAAATATTAAACAAACCTATTTTACCTTATATCCATCCTACGAAAAACGAAATCACCTCGTGTGCGTACGTATGGATTATCGTCTCCATGTCGTGGTGTAATCTATTTTTCACCACCAACTTACATGGATTGGTATAATGGTGTAAATAATTACTATATATGATTATTATAACATGACACTAATGATTATATATTATACACTATCCCCTTCAATACCATTCAACAATTATGGGAACGATAACGTCGCTCATGCGTACGTACGGCCTATCGTCTCCATAGTGCGATGTGACTCGTTCTACATAATCTTCATTGAAACATGATTATATAAATGAACTGAATGATAAAATATGATATATATAATAATAATTCCATGTTTTAAATTATATAACTAAAACCTAAAAAGATTAATTAGAACTTATTCGATAAAATATACATAATAATATAAAGTAGTTAATACCTGAATAACAAGTAACAATGAAATATTATTAACAAACTGATGAAAATATGACTATAAATGTTATCATAAAAATTATTATGATTCTAGAATAAATTAGTAACATTATTTAAATCATTATAAAGGATGTTCAGATACATACGAAGCATATCGGGCCTAAGATAAGGGATAACTTTGTCAATCTCATTTTTATCCGAGATTATTTATTCATAAGTATTTATTGAGGATATATTTATCATCCATACCCATGTTTACTAAGAATGTTTTCATAAAATGTTTAATTTTTTCTATGTATGTTTAAAGTAATTTTTACCCATTTTTTACTTTTACTACATGGTATATAAGGAATCATTCTTTTGTTTACCATACAATTTACTTTTTGACTTTTCCAGCAAAAGTATGAGGTGAATGTTTTTTTAACTTATATGGATTGAATAGATTTTTACATCTTCATAACGCCTTATTTACATGAATCTTAATCTACATGTTTACAATCTTATTTTCAAATAAATTCTTTTCTTTTAGAATTGGATGAAATTTTGAGAAAAGAAAACTTTTTTGAAGAAGAAAGGATATTTTTATCAGGAATGAAGCTCAAGTGTTTTATCAAAATTATTTTCCAGATAAGATTACATAGGTTTATGTTTATATCCCTATTATTACTATGATTTTATTTAATTTAGGAAGGTTATTTAGTAAATCAATTTGTTTTATATCAATTATGATGGAATGATGTTTAAGAAACCCATTTCATTTCATGGGTTATGCATTGGTGAATGCTTATATGTTTT
Source organism: Viscum album (assembly GCA_963277665.1). Classification (NCBI taxonomy): domain Eukaryota; kingdom Viridiplantae; phylum Streptophyta; class Magnoliopsida; order Santalales; family Viscaceae; genus Viscum; species Viscum album. The sequence continues at coordinate 1,570,697,082 of OY728133.1, read as the reverse complement.
TGTGGCACACATAAGAATGGTTTAATTGTGAGATGGGTGGGACCTATATCTCCCTCCAATGCATTGGGTAAAGATTTATATCTCATGAGATAGACCTGAGTGGAATGAAAAGTAAATTTGATTTAGTAATGCAAGGCTGGAACGGCAAGTAAATATAGTTTAGTAATACATAGATGGAGTGACAAGTAAACCCAGTTCAACATTAGACTATGTCCACTATGATGGTATTGGCAGAAATTCCTTGGATAATATAGAAATCATATTATGTTTTTATTATCTTTCGATAACTACATGTTGTATTCCAAAACTATTTTACTATGGTCAATGTTCCTTTATGATCAATGCCTTACATACTGCCAAGATTTATTTCTTTGATTGTGATTTTGATGTTTAAACTTTATTTTCATGTTTTTATGTTCAAATGTTTATGGATTGTTTTATGTTCTCTATGTTTACCCTTACTGATCATTTGAGATCACACTTTCTATGTTTTCTTTTCCCTAGGATATAAATAAAGGTTATAGTTAGGAATAAAAGGAGAATATTGTTTTGGGATATGTTGAAAATCTTTCACTATGATTAGAATATTTTGTTCCTAGTTTCCAAAGACACTAAACTAATATGATATTTGGGAAACTTTTGTGCCATGTATTAAGTTTTATGAAAAATAAATGTATTGTCTATGTACGTGAAGCTTGGGTCTCTATAGTGACACCTTCAGAGAGAGCTCGTGACATTGTATGGGAGGAGGAAGTTAAGTATGCAATCAATAGAGGAGAAAGAAATGTGACTGTATTGAAGGATTTAAATTTATTTGGTATAGGTTTTTAAAAAATTCCACTAAATACTGAATTAAATTTGGTTTATAAAAAATTTGTTGCTAATAATTAATTAGTGATGGTTTTTTTAAACCTACATGAATTAATAAATAGAAATTTATTTTTTTATAATTCACAGTGGTTATATTAAACCACTATGAATAAACCATATAAAATATCTAATTTTTTAATAGTGAGATGGTTTTTCATTAATTATGGAATTAAATGTCATAATAAACATAATATAGTTGGTAATTGTAAAGTTGGAAATGAGTAAATTAGATGATTAAATGGGGTAAGTGTGAATACTTTTTGTGGTTTTTTTCATAGTATGTGGGGTTGGTTTACTGGTTTAATATATGAATGTGAAGGAAGAGGTGTGACTGTAGTAATTAGGGGAATGTTTTGGATTTTTGTTTGATGTTAATGGGTGGTTATAATACTTATATGGTAAACCTACTATTTTTTTATTATATGTGACTTAATATACTTTTATTTTATATAATTTATAAACACATACCAACTGAGATGAATAACCATACTGATGCCTAAATTTTTTTATGTTCTGGATATTTTCCACAATATTTAGTTTGGATAGGCAATAGATGGATAACTTATTCATCTTCCTTGATCTTCATTTTAAAAATGATATGGTTATGATGGTGGTACTTGGTGGATATAATGAAAGGTGGGAGGTTTTCATGAGTTTTATATACTTCATGTTCATGATACCCAACTAATTTTGGTCTAGATATTGATATAGATATTATATTTTGTATATGAAAAGATTCCAATGTAAAATGTTGGACCCTTTTGATGGTTGGGATAGGTAGGGATACAGTTAGAACCACATCTTACTAGAGTGATACCGACTCCCTTCATTCCCTTTTCTAACCCTGAGTTCTTACCATCTTTCCCTCTAATTTCTATAATCCCTAAGGTTCTGAAATGTTTTTAAGGCACATCATACCTTTTTATTTTAACATCAGAATTCATATATGCATCCTCGCTACTGAAGATGGATTTAATTGTGCGCTTCAAAAATCATCATCCAGCTATTAATTTCTTTGATCGGTAGATCTCTGAATCATGGGGTCTTCAAGAACAATCTACAATTGGGTTGTTGGATTCTTGAAATATTATGATCCGGTTTGTATTTAAGGAAGACATGATTCTTTCCTAGTCAATTATACCTGGTATCTATGAGGGAGATCATTTTATTTTGTTTAGGTGGTCCTACAACTATCATATAAAACTGGATTATTCAAAAATGGAGGTCTAGGTAAGATTTCTGGAACTTCCTTTTCCCTTTAAAAATTAGTCAATCCTTCAAATGATTGGTAATCTGGTAGGATGATACTTATGTTTTGATAATAGGACTAAGTCATTATGTCATCAGATTTCACCGAGAATTTATATCAATGTTTATATTTTTAAGATGCCTATTGAGTCATTTTTTATTATTGTAAGTGATGAGTTCCGATATAGGAAAGTGGTTCTGTTTGAGTCATGGTTTCAGTTCTGATCATCATGTATAAAACTGGGACACGGTGTGGAGGATTACAGGCATAGGGGGTCAAAGTTTCCAGGTGTTGGTCAAGTGACTCTATCTTTAACTGATCCTCATGTTGGTGAATTATTGAATGTGGATTGTAATAATTCATATATGGTTGGTGGAGGTTTGATTCGAAAGGATGGTAGGGACATGGGTAGGAGTAAATCAGACACTGTAAGGGGTAAGGAACAGGAAGGGGTACCACCTTCTAATCTGAAGGTCTCTGATATTTTTAGCAGATTGAGATAAGTCAAGGATGGTCCTTCAAATCATAATTCACAGTATAGGGATGGTAGTGGCTTCGTCCATAATAATATTTCTAGGAGAGAGGTTTAGCTAGATGTGAGTAATGGTGTTGTGGCACAGGTGGTAGGTTGTGATAAGAATTTTACTAGAGAGGGGGTGATAGGAACATTTGGACACTCCTTATCACCCATTGCTGATTCGTTTGCTGAGGTATTAGGATCGAGCAGTGGTGCCTTTCTCAAGGAGGGGTTGCAGGCGATGTTCCAGGATATGGATAATTAAACCACATTTGAAAATACAGAGGGTTCCAGCCTAGTGACCTAGACTATGGTTTAATTGAGTAATAGTTTTTAAGTGCTTTAAGTGGAATTATTCAATACAAATCAACTATAACTATCCAATTATAGGATCTGTGAGAAGGATCCCAATGAATATGGTACCCGTTTTTCTACAGGTGAGCCTCCGAGCCTAAGGAGTAACAAGAGGCGGAAGGGTACCAGTAAAGGTAAGTAATTATCTTCTTTACCACCTCCAATGGAGACTTGATCAGACAAGAAGCTTAATTACAAGAATATTTATAGTGAGGTCATTTTCCATGGGATGCCAGGTGGTGTGTGTGAACAACCCTTGGAATGTTTTTTGAGTTCGGAAGAGGAAGTGGTCCAACTTGTTCTGTTACTTAATGTCACTAAAGAGGAAGCTGCTAAAATGATGGGGAGGTCACTGAGGGTGCCTCTTAATGAGGAGAAATACTCATAGATCGGAAAGAAGGACCTGGTTCTCCTTGGGGTCTTTAATAATGGAAAGATCAACCTAGAGGAGTACGTTTAATCCTGGTATAAGCTAACCGATGAGTTTGAATATCTGATAAGGATTAACCAAGCTCTAATTTATCCTCTATATACATGAAATTGTTCAGGGAGATTAACTTTGTTAGACATAAATTTTCCTTTAATAGTTCTGTTATCTCCTTTTGTGGTTTAATGCATGGTTTCTCACTTTTTCCTTAAAAGTGTTTGATATGGTAAAAATTTAATTTTTAGTCAATATGATATATCTAACCCTATGGGAGGTTAGGATATGTAAGGTTATAGTATGAACTACATCATAGGTGATTTGTATTTGTATTATGTGTATATGGTTGATGGCATGGGAATGATGGTAGTGATGGGTGTTTGTCATTGGGGCGTGAGAGCAAAAAACCAGTGGGTAAGTGGTTGCGGAGTGCTATAATGCTATATTATTTTATATTATGATATTTTTTTTGTATTTTATACTTGGTAAGGGATCCATGAGGAATCTGGGTGATGGTTGACATATTAATTGGTTATTGGTTATAATTTTTATTCACTAAATAATTAGTATAATTTATCCATATCTATATGAGGGGTCTTAAGTATGACCATACTAAGTATATATGTTATGATCACCACTATATATATAAATATATTTTAAAGGTTTCAAGGAGGGTATTTCTGATCAAGTTGGATAGTTTTATCTTGGATCCTATATTATTTGTAAAGTTTCTACCTAAAGATTTATTTGGAATTTTTTTTAACTGTAATTTTTCATCAATATAAAATTATATTTATGTTTGGTCTGCTAGGATGAATACCCTAAGAGGGGGGATGAATCAAGGTATGATAGATTAAAACTTCTTCCCCTTTAGATCTTGTTTCATTTCCAAACAAAACACACTTCTCTCTTTCTTCCATAGCAATATATGAACAGAAATTAAATCATGCACAGGACACGGTGATTTTTACTTGGTTTACCCTCATAGGGCTACGTATAAGGAGCATACAACGGTGATGTACCGATGTACCAAATTCACTAAGGCTCACTTCCAATAGTGATTAAAAGGTTTGGGATTGATCTTCTATGCCCAGGCTTAATACCTTTACAAGATTTAGAGTCTTATCACTGCATTCCCAAGGGTCACTCCCTATGCCTCTTTCTCTGGCTCACTATTGGTGGAAAGGGTCTCCGTCTTCCTCTTCCTTTACTTGCTTCTCTTAGAAAGAAATCCACTCATAGTTTATAGACTTGTAGGTCAAACATTGTTTATGGACATTTAGGTCCCATAATTTTCATGAATTCATACGTCCTCAATGTTAGGTAGATTCTCTGTTGAAGTCCCTTATTCACCCGTAGATGATGTCCACCTTCTCGAGTAATGTTTATTAATAGAAAATACATTCTCAACCCGATTTTAAGATTTATAAAGTTTTCTTTAGTGCTCCAAAAACCACCACCTCCTCCTTCATACTATTTAGTGGGTTTTATACATGAACCAACTCCTCTGTGTACCACTGTCTATTCAGTGAACCACCTTTGTCCCTGTATTTCCTTCATGTTATGCCTATGTGCACTACCTCTGCATATTGAGTCCGTGTACCGTCTTTACTTCTATGAATCACCCTCTTTCTAAAAACTGTTCTTTTTTCATGGAATTACTTTTCTTCTATGTACTGAATCTCCCCTTCTACGTACCACATTCTTCTTCTACATACATTCTTCCTTATCATCCTACAATGCCCCACAAAACCTTCAGTGGAATTCTCTCTCACAAACTTCCTTCATACTTCATTTAATTCCTAGAGAAAATATGTTATCCAATGAAAATTTATCTCTCTTATAATCAGTGGGATTAGTGCTCCTTATATAGGAAAATATATCCACTTCATCAGCTAAATTGAATTTTACTAAATCTTTGATTCAACACCACCTTCACTGTGTACTACTTTTTCTACCGCGAACCGCATGCCTTTTGTGAACCATTTTCCACATGCGGTTCACGTACTAACATTGCTCCTACGTGATTCCATTATCTTCTTAAATCAGTTGAACCATATTTCCTTCCATATATTTCACACCCTTCACTAAAAACCATCTCCATAAACTATTTTTCGTTTCGTGAACTGCTCTCGTGTATCGTTCCCACTGCCTGATACGCATTTGTGAACTATTCTTGAACATGGTATACAGTTCATGTTTTGAGGTATGTGGTTCCCTTATTTTCCTCATTTTCTTCAAATTTCCTCATAATATTCACTCCTATGATGAAAACCTTCCTCTTCTAGACATAAATACCTGATTTTGAGGCCCAAAAATTTGGAAAACACTGGGAAACTACGCAACCTTAAAAACATGCTTTCAGAAAACACCAACCATACTCATTCGCAGTCATCTGGCTTTGTCAAAAAACACAATCACTCCAAAAACATACTTAGAAGATAAATTGAGGGATTTTTTCCCAAAAATGTTTTTACGAGATGTTGGTTTATTTTATATTATTATGTTTATTGGTGTTTTTTATATATTCCTAGGAATTATGAGGGAAATGCCTTCCATTTTTTTGACTTATACCCCCAGTTCTTATCACCATCGTATGGTCTATTGGAATTTGAATTTGGGGGTCACTATCATCTTCACTACAAAACCAATATAGGTTCCTAGTGGGGGTGGATCATGATAAATTGGTATCAGAAATTTTGGTTCATATATGATGGATTTTAGTGATAGGAACTAGTGAGAATTTCATGGGTTAGTAGGGAAAAAACATCAGTTGAACTTATTATTTTATGTAAGAAAGGGAAGCCATATTGGATATAGGATTTTAGGGGCCCCTATGATCCAATGGAAGGACCTTAAGTTTACATAACCTACTAAGAGAAACGACAATGCTTGCAAGGTAAAGACCTAGGTAGGGTACATATATCATGCTTATTTGTGGTTGTGTTTGAATTGCGGTGATTCTAGGGAATTAAATGAATTTAATTGAATGAATATAAATTAATTTCATATTTTTAGTCTTAGGAATTTAATTTTTATTATATATATCTTTGCTAGTCATCTCCCGCATGTGATTCATTTTGGAAATGCGAAAGAGGATAATCTGGTTTCCAATTGGATGATTGAGCTGGGAAAGGAGGATGGCTCTTATAGGATGATTTTTTGAGAGTTATAGCATCAAGGATTGGTTTAGTATGAGGTAACTATCTCTAACCTATACTCATAGTCTTGGATAGAGGATCTTAAATTTGACTTCAGTCTAATTCATTCTATGGTGGAGTATTGGTTTCTAATAGTTGTTATTCAAGTGTGGAGAGTATGGAAGTAGTGGTGGATCGTATATATTCCGGAGTGGAAAGAGGTGAATGTTCCTTGGGATGATTTCCATAGTATTTTTTATGATAAGTTTCTATAATTAAAAATGAGGGTGGAAAAGAGTCAGGATCCGCTCTCTCTTTAGCAGAGGGTACTCAGAGTTTGATGACATAATATTCGATTTGAAGACTTCATTCACTTCACCCATGATATTTTCCCTGATGAGGAGTTAAGATCTCAATTTTAATAAGAGGGGATGTTCCTGGTTATTCAATACTTATTCACCCCATTTAAATTTCCTATTTATTTAGAGGTATAAAATAATCCTTAGTTTATTGATAGGATTCATACTTAGTAACGATCGTCTTGATATGGAATCCATCATATCTCATCATGGATCATAGCTATTAGTGGATGATCTTAGGTATCTGAACCATTGAGTTTTCGACCAGTGGTGCATCATCATCAGCAATCTCTTTTCCATTTATTTAGACCAAATAATTCTCATGAATATCGTAATATCTCTAGACCAATGTGATTTTTTTAAAGGTTATAGATATTAGAGATATTATTTCTTTATTTTTCTTGGGGCCTATAATGGAATGGGTTTTCATATTCCTTATTATCCTCAACATGAGTTACCATATAGGCTATATCAACAACATAGTCAACAATTTTATGTTTATATAAGAGGATATGGAGTTGAATGAGGAAACCCCTATGATATCTATCATCATCAAGGACATAGGGATAAGCATTGATTGAAAGTTGGTCTCCATTGGTGAGGTAGAGGGTCCAGACATAGACAGTTGTATTCTATGGAGATTCCAGTTCTAGAAATCATCTACGGTATTTCCTATTTATCATCCACCCTAGATTATACTTTTTTTGACTTTAGATCATCGCACTCTTTTATTTCACCAACTATATTCCATGACTTGGAATAAAGGTGGATATTATTTCAATACTCATGGTTATAACTATGCCAATTCGGGGCACGTGAGTTTTTTTTATGTGCGTTGGGGTTGTGAGATAATGATGAAGAAACATCGGTCATCTAGGGATTTCTTTATAATTTAGATACAATCATGTGATGTCATTATTGGTATCGAATGGTTTTATTTTGCATGTGTGTTTATTTATATATTCTAGTGGATAGTTGTTGTTTTGAAATAGAAATATAAGTGTGTAGTATTCATTATCGATAAAGATCATCAAATGGGTTATAGGTATTTGTAGTTATTGTTGTTTCCTCGAGAATTGAAATCCTTGGATCCAGTAGGGTTTTAAATGATGGTGTTCCCTAGGGTCATATAACAGTTTCTAGATGTTTTTTACAAATAGATTTTTACCTTACCCATATGATGTGATATTAAATTTCAGATAGAGTTACAACTAGGTGCTTCTTCAATTTTGATGGCTCCTTATCAGAAAAACCTTCTGAGTTGCAAGAGTTAAAGATTTGGACTGATGATCTGATAAATAAGGGTTCATTTGGATTAATGTATCATTGGGGTGCTCTAGTGTTATTATCCAATAAGTTGAATTATTTTATAAGTTTTTTTATATACTATTGTTGTTTGAATCAAGTGATTATAAGGAACTATTATCCCCTATCAATGATAAATGATTTATTCACCCAATTAAAAGGATCCAATTGGTTTTAAAAGATAAATGTATGATCTGGGTATTTCTAGATGAGGGTAAAGGATGATAATATCATGAAGAATACTTTTATAAGACTCTATGGGAACTTAAATTATTTGGTTGTGTCATTTGATCTCACGAACACCCCAATATTTTTCAAGGGACTCATAAAATCTATACATCCTGAGTTCTTATATTTGTTTGTGGTAGTTTCCATCGATGAAATTCTCATCTAATCAAGGTAAAATAAGGAACCTATTGATTACTTCAGGGAGGTTTTATAAGTATTTAAAAACTATCATATTTCTGTAAATTTACCTAAATGTATATTTTTTATTAGGAGGTGTATTTTTTTAGGTATATGGTGTCTCATCCAGGATTTTTGGATGGTACTAAAAAGATTAAGGTAATTTTTTTATGTGAAACATCCAAGAATGTTACAGAGGTTTGTAGTATCCATGGTCTCATGGGATACTATCAAAATTTCATGTATTAATTATCTTGAATTGAATCCTTATTTACCACTTTGACCAGGAAGGGATGTGAATTTATTAGGAAATATTAATGTAAGGAAAACTTTGACTACCTAAAGGATAGGTTGATCAATTCTCATGTACTTCAGTTTCTATATGATGTAGTGATGTTTGAGGTATTTAGTGATGCTCCTTGACTTATATTGGATTGAATATTGATTTAGTAGAGTGTGGTGATATCATATGGTTTTTGTAAATTACTTTCCTAGGATCATAACAATGCTATAAATGATGTTAAGTTAGTTTTGGTAGTTTTCACCTTGAAGAAGTGGAGACATTAACTTATTGGTGAGTGATATTTAGTCTTCACATATCACATGATACTAGGGTATATTTTCTCTCATAAGGATCTAAAACTATGGAATTAGTTGAGGAAAGAGTTCTTATAGGACAACGACATTGAGATCTCCTACACCCTGAGGAAGGGGAATGTATTTACTTATGTGTTGAGAAAAAAATCATGAGGAAATATTGTTCAGAAATCGAAAGATGCTTAGAGGGTGAGGGAGAAACTATCAGTGATGCATCTTAATGAGGATAAGTCTCATAGTAGAGGATTATTATTTTTAATAATTGTATATTTATCTTTTATGTAACAATTATTGGAGTTTCATTGGGAAGACTTAAAGTTCAAGGTGATTTATGCATATGTCCTTCATGGTGATTCCCTAAAAGGATGGTTTAAGTATAAACAACATAAGATGGCATTTTAAGGGAGTTTATTTGTCCCATTAGTTATGAATGAGAAGGTTATATATGAGTTTAATAACTCAAAAGTGTTATTGAATCCTAGTATAGCTAAGACGTATCAATCCCTGAGGGTTCATCTTTGGTGGCTTGGGATGTAGCATTTGGTAGAGGAGTTTATATTGTGGTATCTTATCTACCAGTAGATGAAGGCATAGATTCCTGTTCTGGGTGGAATGTTAAATCAATTGGATATCCCCAAGTGGAAATCATGGAGTTTAATGTTATATATGATATGTAGAGGAAACATATGGATATTCTGGTATGACTTCACTAGATACCAAAAACCACAATTTCCAATCAGGATCCTTGTTTTGTATAGTGAAAGATATCTCATGTTCTTTTCGATTTAAACATCATCTCAGTAATACCTTCCATCCTCACATAGGTAGGAAGATAGAGAAAAAACCATAAAATGGAGAATATTTTATAGGCTTATGTTTTGGATTTTGGTGGATCTTGGGTGAGGAACTTAGATTCAGTTTAGTTTTTTTATAACAATATTTACCACCCATACACCAACATGGATATGTTTAATGGATTTTATGGTTAGCCTTATATATCTCTATTGTGCTAGAGTGAGGTTAGGGGGTTAGTGAACCTTGGGTCAAATGTTGAATAGATCACGATAGAGAAGGCTCAGATGATTTGGGAGCGGATTAAGGTGTCCAAAACAATTAGAAATTTTATTTTAATCATAGGTCAATTCCTTTAGAGTTTATTATTAGAAATCATGTGTTCTTGATTATTTCCCTTCATCATGGGTAGTAAAGGTTTGGCTAGTGGAGTAAGCACTCTCATCACTTTACCAATTCATTCAAGGTGTTTCGTCTTGTTGTTTAGGTTCCCTATTTGTTATTTCTTTCTCCATAGTTTGATCAGATCCAGAAAATTTTACAAATTACCCAGATTTATCAATATATTCACAATGACTACCAATTCATTGAATAGGTCGATTTGGATGTTAAGGGAGATGCAACATTCATGGAGTGGTCATTTGATATTCAGAACCATTAGGATAAGTTGTTGTTTAAATGAGTAATATCTTTGATCCATGTCTTGTGGAGTCATGGTATCCTAGAGGAATTTACCATAGAATGAGAGTTGTAGATGCACACTTAGTGTCTAAATATTTTTTTCCCTTATTTTTTTATTGATGAGTAGTTTGATTAAATATTGAATTAAATGATATGGTCATTATTTAATTTTTTTTTTTTTTTGAGTTTTTTCTCTTGGTTTTGTTACGTTATTTGATAGTGGAGTGGTTTAGTTTGAGAGGTATCTCCCATGAGAGATGGTCCTAGAGGATTCTTTTCCCATTTTTGTTTTTTTTGGATTCTTGAGGATGAGAATTATTTGAGAGGTATCTAATGTAATGACCTGAATTTTTTAGGACCATTAACTTGTGGGTTTTGGATACTAGGAGTAGTTTGTAATAAGGTATGTGATATTAGAGCTAAGATTTCACCTGGGACCAATAGGACATGGAAACTCATTCTGGTCATCACGTGAGAGGGTTGGATACTATTTAAGTACAGGTCTATTTCTGGAGTGTCATGGTTTGGAGGATATGTATCGACCCTGATACATAAGCCACAAAATATGGTGTCGGTTCTATGATTTTTTTTACAGTGTGATAGTAAGTTTCATGAAGTGGTAGATTTAAAGTTAATTTGGAAGATAAGATTAACCTTATAAATCTATAATAAATCTAACAAAGTTTTTTTAGGAAATGAAAATAGGTCTCATTATGTGACTAAACCATCTAAAGTTTTGGGACAACTCTTATGAAGTTATTCTTTTCTTTTATGTGGCTTTGGTGTGTAACGTTTGTAATTCTAACAATGGATTTTTGGGGAATTTATCAATTTTCTAGGAAAGAGATCTATTTCAAAGTTATTCTTATCGTGATGTGGAGACTAGAGGTTGAGATTTGTTGGTTTAGGTTGGAGTAACATAGTGATATAGTGATATGGGTCATGGAGTGAATCTTTCTTTAGTCATATTAAATCGTAAATTTCATCAATACCTAAATTTCATGAGATATAGATATTCAGAGCGATATTTACAAGATTCTGTTGGAATAGACCCATCATATCATAACCATGGTCTATCACACCATGATGAGGTAGTTTTCCAAAAAAATAATTGGGAAGTCCCCTCAATTTTCCCCTATTTCATTCGATTTATCTCAGAACTTAGGTGATCATACATGTAACTTTTGAGGAATTTGAGAATACATATAGAGTATTTATCCCTCATCTTCTAGAGATCGACCAATAATGATATGATGTGAGTTTAAACCTAGATTATTTTGGTTATCCAATGTATTATATTCTTGGTAGGTTGTTATATCCATGTTGGTTTGGTTTGAGAAGTGTTGGGTCATTTATTTTAATAATGGTTATTATGATCTAGGTTTATTTCGGATTTCCCTTTGATGTATTAGTCCTTATGATCACTTTTTCCCATGTTTTGTGCATAGTGGGTTTGGAATCACGCGTTGGGGAAGGGGATTTAAAAATGTATTTATTTGTATGTGAATTATGGAATTATCATGATCATGTTTCATTGGTTGGATGGAATGGATTGTATAAATATTGATAATAAACCAAACAAAATGAAATGAAGGGGAATGGTGTGAATATAATGTGGTAATATTATTTCCATGGATTTTTTTTGTTGTTGATGGATATTTTCACTATTGTAAATTAATTTTATTTTTTTTGTATCACCCTGAAAATTTAATTCAAAATAACACAATGATTGATTGATTTCTTAGCATAAAACACCGACCTTTAGGAAAACTCTGATGTTCTATAAAAATATTATTATTTAAATGTGACTATTATAACCTATCCTCTAAATTTGTAGGTATGAATAGTAATAACCACATTATGAAAAATATTTATAAAGGATTTAAATAATATAAATGTATTGATTAATTTATAATAAATAAGTACTGAATTTTTAGTAAAGTCATTTTATACTTCAAAAATATATTTTATTTCTTTATATTATATTTTTAATCATTTTCAAAAAACCATTTTATAGGGTTGAATGGTAACCCAGGCATACCTTAATTTAAACATAAATAAGAAAACCATAATTATTCCAATACAAACATAAGTAGTTGCAGTTTGGCATCCTGTGAAGGCTCCAAATAATAAGACTCCACTTAGGTTCCCTGTTAAAGATATCCTCAAGTAGAAAGGATATCTTAACTCATCTCTTGTTTTACTCCTCCATATTAAAATTCCATTCATTAAAACCCTAAATAAAAATGTGATTATAAGATTCAATCCACTCTATTTGTTCTTGATTGGAAACTAATTTAATCTGTCTATCTATAATATTATTATAATCCTCCTATAATATATTTTAAACAATAAATTCTTTTTCCCTCATTATTTCCTTATTATTCATGAGGATATCTATAAAAGGATTTGAATTTCACAGGACCAGTCCTGGTGATTATACCTATTTTTCTTCTAGTGATCTCTCTTTTCCCCCTCAAACCTCAAGTTCTATTTGATCCCTAGTATCTTCTGTGGAATTTTTATGGACTGATTGAACTTGGTGATCTGATTATTTCACCTTATTATTTCAAAAACATTCACTGCTTTAGCCTCAGGTAGCATCATATTAGACCTTACCACTACCTCATTATGCTTATAAATATTCCCATTGACCTAACCAACTGATCTGGTATACATTTTTTTAGTTTTGAATAATCTGTACATTGCCTTGTTCTTTTCCTTTTTTGAATATATAATTATCAAATTCATAATTACATTTTTTCCCATTATTAAAAACATATCCAATGGGAATCTACACCATTTTTTAGGCTCACAGCATAAAGCTGGTTGAGATTCTACAACTATGTCACTAGGCTCACGTTCTTAGAATCCAACTTCATTGGTTAGATCCAGGGTATTCATGCAATCATCATGCTTTCTTTTCAACTTTGGTATGAATGTTTTATATCCTCTAGGATATATGTTTCCCAAAGAGATTTGATTTAATTTTTTGAGCGGGTTTGTAACTGGATTGAGGAAGGGGACACCTACATCTGTAATCTTGGGGAGGACTCTGATGGAACCTACAATGGTTTTTATTTCATTCTGTGTACAGATATTTTGATTATTTTTTTCCAATAATATAAATAGTATTATAAAAAATAAATATCATTTTTGAAATAAATATTCCAATACTAACAAAAGGTAAATTTTATATATTTTTTCAAAAAAGTTTTATTTTTCAATGAATAGTAAAAATACTGATTTTTGTAAAACTATCATTTCTTTTCCTTAAATAAAGTAAATTAAAAGTCTCATTATATTTTTGAATTTGATATTAAATTTAAATAATTATACTTTAATTATATATAGTCAAATTAATTACGTAGGAATCATTATTGTAGATGATTTTGGTATAAGATCATTTTTGGGTTGAAAAACACTTTTTTCTAAAAAATATTTTTTATTTTGTTTTAAATATTTATATATGAATTTATTTCAAAAACAAATAGAAATTTAATCTTGAAAACTCTATTCCATATTTTTAATCATGTGGTCAAATTTTTTTAACTAGGACCATTTTATTTTTTTCATTATGAAGAGTAACCATATTAAATATTTATCACCATGATAAGGGTAAAATGGGATAATTAAGATTAAAAATATGGGATAAGGTCTACAAATAAACCAAAAACGTTCATTTATTTCATTTTATGGGATTAATTCGACCATATCCATCATAACTTCAAACATAGGGCAGTGTGGTTCCATTTTCTATGATAGTTACATTTATATTGTTATTAGAAAATGATAAATATAAAATGTCACTCTCTTGACTTTAATTTCTATTATATATTTTCATAGGGATAAAATTAATTTATTAATTGATATAAAAGGTTATTTTAAACATAAATAAATTATTTTTATGTTATTATTTTATTTTTATTTTTTATTGATGATATAATTACCTTAAAATCTCACGCACCACCAATATTGTGTTTGTGCAGTAGTAGAAAAAACATGGAAAATGATTTTACAAACAATAAAATTTAAAAAAAAAAGAATAAATAATGGTATTCTAATAATTTATTAGGTTATTATAAATTATAATTAATCATGAATGCTTTTATATTCAAACTCAACTCCTTTCTTGATTTATTTCAAGTCTAATTAAACAAATAGTCTTAAAAATGACTTTAACGATATATTATAATAAAAATTATTTAATTAAAAAAATTTAAAACCAAAAAAAATCAAAGAGGAAAATTGGGATGGTAAATGGTCTAAAATTTTTAACATGTACCATTTGTGGGTGACTATTCACCTTAAAAGTAAATTTATAACCCCTAAAGTCTAAAAAATGTGTTCCCATAGTTAAGGTTAAAAAGGGTTAATAAGGTGGTTAAACCAAAAGATACGGTTTAAAATATGACATAAACAGGCATAAATTTTATTGGTATAAGGTATTTAAACCCTATCAATTCCATCCTTATAATTTATTTTCATTTGGTTTCACTTTACATGATTATGATATAAATTATATTTAAATCTTCCTTTAAATTCCAAGTGTATCATTTCCCTCACTTATAAAAGGGAACCTCATCTTATCCTTTATTCACAAAGTTTAAGAAATATTGATCATAAAATACCTACCCTAATACCTTCCAAGATTCCTTCTTCACTTCCAAGATATTACGGTCTTCTCCTATGACCATCCTAAGAAGGATTATGGTATAATCCGAAGGAGATCTCTCGAATAAGAGGTAATCATGTAACTCAACTCTTTCAAAGTTTATTTATTCTTATAAATAATATATTATATATATCCTAACATAATGAATCCAATATTTTAAATATAATTATATGTTATAAAGATTATGGGAAAACCATTTTACATGACCTTTCCATCAAATGGGAAATGAAAGTATCGCATGTGCGTACGTGTGGACTACCACCTCCACATAGAAATATGATTCATTTTCTATAACTATCTTTCATGGTTGGTTATTATCATGGTTTTAATGAATATATATATTTTTCAAGATATAATTATGATTATTTAAATAAAATATACTACTTTTCATCTTACCGTTCCACCCATTAAAAAATTACAATGTTGTTTATGTATATGTGTGGACTACTACCTCCACGAGGCGACATGATTAATTTTTCATTCCCACCATTAATGGATGATTATAAAATTGTATTTAATGTATTAAAATTATAATTATATCATTATTAAAATTCTATATATTATGGAACCATTACCCCTTTGATCATGGTTAACCTACAAAAGTTTTTTTGTGATTATAAACTGAACGCGCTCAAAAAAACTAACGCGAACTTAACTTATTTGATGAATATATAAGGTATGGTGATAAATGAAATAAAAGGGATAATAATATGGTAATTCACACAAAAAACGTTCTTAATCAAGTATAAAAATTAATATAAGTTTATTATTCAAAATATAAAGTATGTACGTAGTGAGTTGGACTCAAGGTATGGGATTTCTTAAATCAATTTTATATCATTGGGTTATATTATTACTTTATTGTCTATTTTATTCAAAGATTATGTGTGTAAATACTCTTGGGTATTTTATTATATATTTTTTAATTTACATTTGATACACATAATCACTTCAGTGATTAATTCTCATTTCATTGTTATAATCTTTTTAATGGGTTTCTTAACTCAATTTATTTTCATTAGGTTGTATTACGTATTCATTGTTTATGTTGTGCCAATATTAGGTGTGTAATAACATTTGATTATTTTATATTGAATTTAAACTTTTTAATGTTGATTTAAATTTTTTACACCTAATCACTTCACTTATTAATTCTTACATCAATATTACGATCTTTATAAGGGTTTCTCATCTCACTTTTGTTTTTATGAGACATATTCCATATTCACCACTTTTTTTGTGGTGTTTATACTACCCATTTGATAATTTATATAATGAATATATTTATATGAATTTTATTTAAAGTTTCATTTTAATTTATTTCATTATAGAGGGTTATGATTCAAAAGTTACCAAAGTGATTAAGGTTTATTTCACAATCTCATATGTATTTGAGATTGTTTATTTTTAATTTTAAATTGGTGGAAGTATATGATATTTATATTTAAAGCCCATATATTTTTTATTTTATACTTATTTCTAGAAATTAAAAGTTTTCCTTTCATTTTCCTTTATCTATATATTCAAAATTTTGAAATAATATTTTTAAAGAAAAACAAATTTGATTTTATAATCAGTCAGGAATATTTTGATTTTATATCCATACTTTCCTCAAAAAAATCAATAATGTTCTTAATATTCTCCAATTATTGGATCAATTAATTTTTTACCCATGTTTGACTTTATATAAAAAAAATTAAAAGGAATATTCTTATTATTTTCCAAAGGGATGCTTTTTAAAAAATGTGTGAACAGAATCGTTGTTTTAACATGCATATCAAGAATGGATTTTTTTGTATTCATGAATATTATTTACCTTAAATCTTATTTTATAAGTTTATATGGTTTTTTTTTTAAAAATTATATTCCTAATATTTTATAAATTTTTATATTTTAAATATGTGGTTTAAAAATGAAATGGTTGTTTTTCTAAAGAAATTTTACGGTGATCTTTTAAAAGTATTTTAATCTTAATCAACATCCTTTTATGAATATTATATTTTACTAGGGATATAATCTAATGATATCATCCGTCATATTTCTCTACATGTCTTATAATACTTTTCACTAGGGAAAGTATTAACTTTTTGTATTTTAATTCTTAAAATATTAATAGTTATTCATGGTTAAGGTAGGGTTATTAAGTTGTATTATTTATTCATATGATGAATAAAATTTACTTATTAAATTATGGGTGAGGGTCATAATTTCATATCCATTCAATTCTTTGGTATACCTCATAATAAAAAATAGTTTAGGTATTTGTCTAATGACTTACTAATTTAGGTTTGATTTTTTGGAACAAGGACTAGACGTATGTTTATGATGTCCGAAATTATGAATTCCATCATTATGAAATAATTTATTATTATCCATATGATTATCATGTTTCTATTTTATCCATGGATATATTTCAATTTTATGATATTATTTATATGGATTATATTATTATTATTTATCTCAACCATATTAATCATTATTTATTTATTCTATGATATCTTTTGTTATATTCTTTTCTTTACTGAGCATTTAAGATCATTTGTTATTATGTTTTACTTTCCTAAAGATACCAAGAAGATATCTAAGAATTATTTCTAGGATATAATAAAATAAATAATAATGTTATTACTAAAATCTTGATGTTGTATTTCATGTTTTAAAATATAATGTGTAAATCATGTGTGTGTATAGTCTCCCAATACTACTAAACTATTTGATCATTCAGTATGTGATATATTGTATCTAGTTCCAAGGTAATAAATTAATCACCAACTCAATGCTACTAGAGTTGGGGTGTTATATTTGCTATCAAATTAAGTTTAATAGAACTCTTGGTAACTAGATTTCAAAAAACATAAATTATAAAACATAACCCTTCAATAGATTATAATGATAACACTAATTATAGGGTAATATCACAAAGCTTTAGTAAATTATATATTGTGTGGTTTTCCTATAAAATATATTCTTGTTTGAATACTACCAAGTGGATGTGATTGTAGAAAATATGCACCTAGGTTTAGCCACTTTGAAAGGGGTGGATTGGGTATTAAATCAATCATAAACAGGGTATAATGAATGGGACTAATATTTGACACCTAGGTATACACTCTTGAGGGGATATACATGGGTTAAATCACATTTTCCTTATGAACCATTATGATGAATTATTGGGTAGAACCTATGGAAACATATGATATGTTATAGTGATATGGGATAAACCTAAAGTGTCATGGTTTGATAAGTCAAATGATGATCATAATTTTAAAGGAATATATACCCATTTTTATGATTTATGTGATGGGATTTTGAGATTAATAAGGATATTTTTCAAGGTATTTATAGGAATACAACCCTTGGGTTTAGTATTTGTTTTATTGAAATGGTTATTTAAGGAATATTGTTTTTTTTTTAAATAAGTTTAAAGATGTGATAAACTTTAGGGCTAATATGATCTTTTATATTGAGGTAATTATGTATAATTGGGATAAAAGGGATATTAAATTTTGGGAACATAGGTTTTATCATATAGGTTATAATGATACTCAAAAGTCATTAGGTGAATAAGTGATTAATGTTATATTTAAAAAAGTACTCTATATTGGGAACATTATATGATTATGGTAAATGAAGTACTATTTTCTAATATGGTATTTCATTTCAAAGATAAATATTGAGTTAACTTGTGGGAGTATATATATTTTTATAGTAGTTTTATGGTGATTTGGGTAATTTTGAAAAAAAATTAATATATTTAAGAGAATATATGATTAGGGGATATACATTTTGATTTGTGACTTTAAGAGTAATTAATGTTGTTTAGATATAAATATTAAGTTAATATTGGAATATATAATCAAATTATTATAATCTTTGGGTTTTAATTTAGTACAAAATATTTTAAAGATTTTTAAGGTTGGTTGAACTTTGGGTTTTTTTATTGAATAATTAGAGATTAATTTGGTATTTCTTATATGAAGGTTTTTTAATATTTGATATTATCTCATCTTGTGTCAACCATTTTGGTTTTGTTTAATATAGATAAACAAGGGGAATAATTTTTCATCTTTTTTGGATTTTAATATCCTTTAAAGGATAATTTTAGTTCTTTGATCATGAAAAATTCATCTTGAATATTCATTTCATGTAGTAATAGATGAGATAGAATTGTAAATTGATCAAATCACAACCAAATGATGAAATTGTGATTGTGAAATGGAAATAAATAAAGTATACTTTCTCATGTTCAATATATTTATTGTAAAATAATCCCTAAACTCTTTTAAAAGGATCTTGAAATAAAAATATTATCCTTTTACCTTCATTTTTGATCAACTGATGCTTTTCCTTATCCCTTACCGATTTACAGTTCTATAGTCATTAAATTTATCATGATAATCTTTTATATCACTCATTATTGCTCCTAGAAAAATATTATTCTTCTATATGTCTATATTATCACTTCTTACTAGTATTATCTAGATCTAAGAACCAAATTATGTGTTATTTCAGGTAACCTTTAGATTTCTCACATTCCCTTTTCTATGGAAGTCTTATTATCCCATTGTATGATATGGGATTTTAATAAAGGTATTTTCAAATATTTAACATTTTCTTACCAAGATAAAAAATGTGAGGATATAATTTATTTAAGGAGGATATTATAGAACCTTAAAAATAAATTTCAAAATAACAATATACTCGATATCTTTCTTAACATGTAATAATGAACTTAAAGTGAACCGTGATATACTATAAAAATATAACTATTTAAATGTGACCATAATAACCTAGCTATTAAATTTTAAGGTATTTATATTAGTAATAAAATTATGAAAAATATGTACAAATGTTTTAAATAATAAAAATTTATTGATTAATTTATAATAAATAAGTACTAAATTTTCGATAAAGTCGTTTTATTCTTCAAAAATGGTTATTATAATACGTTTTGTGTGGATATTATAATTAATTTT
The DNA here is from genome assembly GCA_963277665.1 of Viscum album. Taxonomy (NCBI): domain Eukaryota; kingdom Viridiplantae; phylum Streptophyta; class Magnoliopsida; order Santalales; family Viscaceae; genus Viscum; species Viscum album. The sequence goes on along the minus strand of OY728133.1, from coordinate 1,570,676,738 downwards.
TGCCACATTTATAAATATTATTTTAAAAACTAAATATAAATCCAAAAATCATAATGTTAGTATTATTATAGGGTGAAATATTTAGACATTTCCTAAAAATATTTATTTTCACTAAATAGTGAAAAATGTCGATTTTTGTAAAAATATCTTTTATTTTCATTAAATCAAGTAAACTAAAATTCCTATAATATTTTGAATTTTATATTAAAGTAAAACCATTATAATTTAATTATAAATAATCTAATTAATTACACATGAATCAAAATTATACTTGATTTTGGTATAGGTTTATTTTTGAGCTCAAAAAAATAATTTTTCTAAAAAATATTGTTTATTGTGTTTTAAAAATTTATATTAGAATTGATTTTTGACACTTCTGAAGATTAAATATTAAAAATTAAATCTATATTTTGAATCATTTGGTTAAAATTTGTTAAATATGTCCCTTTTATTTTTTTTTATGAATAGTAATCATAGTAATGATTTGTCACTGTGTTAAGTGTATAATGGATTAATTATAGATAAAACTATGGGATAAGGCCTCAAAATCAACCGAAAAATTTCCTTTATTTCATTTTATAAGAGTAATTAAATAATATACATCCTAAATTTTAATACATCTATTTTTTTTGTCATTTTCCTTTGATAATGACATTTATATTATTTTAAAAAAAATGATAAATACAAAATGTCACTCTCTTGACTTTAATTTATCTTATATGTTTCCATAGGGATGTAAATAAGATTTGAATGAATATAAAATGTTATTTTGAACATAAATAAATTATTTTTTTGAAATTAGTTTATTTTCAATTTTTATATATGGTATAATTAACTTAAATGCTTACGTAATGACGATATAGTGCATGTGCAAGCATTAGAAAAATCAAGGTCAATAATTTTAAAAATAATAAAATTAATATGTTTTAAATGAATTGTTGTATTACACGAATTTAATATGTAATTATAATTTATAATTAATTTTAAATGTATTTATATTCTAATTCCATTGTTTTATTGATGCCTTTGAAGTCAAATTAAATGAATAGTCCCAAAAATGGATTTAAGGATATTTTATGATAAACAATATCAAATAAGTGATTTAAAAACAAAAACAATATTTAAAGATCACAATTTGGATGTAAAATAGTTTAAAATTTTCTACATAGACCATTTTTTAGAAAATTTTCACCTTATTAGTAAATTTACAACCCTTAAATACTAAAAAATGTGGTTCTATGGTTAATGTAAAAAGAGGTTAACAAGGGGGCTAAACCAAAAGATAAGGTTTAAAATGTAACTTAAAAATGTCTCAATTTTATTTTTTGTAGGTATTTATACCTTATCATCCCATTAATTTTAAATTATTTCTATTTATCACCACTTTACATGATTGTGATATATTTTATATTTAAATCTTATAAGTGATTCTAAGTGTGCCATTCCCTCACTTATAAAATGAAACCTCATCTTCTCCTTTATTCACAAAGTTTGATCAATCTATCTCATAAAATAATTATCCTAATACCTTCATATATTCCTTATATTCTTTATGTATATTTTTTTTAACTCTCATAAGGACATCCTAATATGGGTTATGGATTAAGAAAAAAATTGGTCTCTCGAAGAAGAGTAAATCATATTACTCGACCCTTTTAAAGTTTATTTCTTCTTATAATTACTATAACTAAATTATATACATCCTAACATAATTAATCCCATATTTTCCATAATCTTATATTTTATTAGGATTATATTATAATCATTTTCCACTACTTTTCATCAAATGGGAAATGAAAGTATCACTCGTGTGTACGTGGGGACTACCACCTCCATGAGGTGATATGATTCATTTTACATAATAATATTTGAAGGCTGGTTATTCTGATGAAATTAATGAATATATATGATATTCATGACATAATTATGATTTTTTTAATATAATATATTACTTACATTCTTATCCTTCTACACATTAAAAAATTATAATGTCGTTCAGGCGTGCATGTGGACTACCACTTCCATAAGGCAATGTGATTCATTTTTTATATCCACCTTTAATGGATGATTCTAAAATGGTTTTTTATATTTAAAAAATGTAATTATGTCATCATTAAAATTCTTGTCGTGATTTACCAATGACCCATTTAACGATGGTCAACCTATCAAATTTGTTCTATGATTATGAACAAAATATCATAAAAACATCCAACAAGAATATAATTGATTTAGTAAATATAAAAGGAATGGTATTGAATGAAATAAAAGGAATAATAATAATTTAATACACCTAAAAAGGTTATTAATGAATTATAAAATTAATATAATTTTATTATATAGCTGATAAATTATGTACATGGAGAGTCAGACTCAAGGTAAGGAGTTTCTTAACACAATTTCTTTTCATTTGGTTACATTAATTCTCAATTCCCTGTGTTCTTCAAAGATTGTGTGTGTAATGATATATGATTATTTTATGTTTTATTTTCACTATTTTTATTTTTATTTAAATTTTTTACACATATTAAATCTATTTATTAATTATTAATTAATTGTTATGATCTTTATAAATGTCTTCTTAAATCAATTTATTTTCATTGGTTTATATTTCTTCTTCATTATCTATGTTATGAATAGATTATGTATTTAATTGCCTATGATTATTCTATGTTTTATTTCCACTTTCTTTATATGTATTTTCATCTTTTGAACATAATCACTTAATTGATTAACCCTCACTTCAATGTCAAAATATTTGTAAGGTTTTCTCATCTCACATTATTTTATATGAGACATATGTCATATTAACAAATTTTTTATTTTTTGTGGTGTTTATAATTACCATTATTAAATTTATATAATTAATATATTTATATTCATGGTATTTAAGTTTTTATTTGAATTCATCTATTTCAAGGGGTTTCTATTCAAATGTTACCAAAGTGGTAAGGGATTATTTCACAATCTCATCCTTATTCAAGATTGTTTGTGTTTAAGTTTTTTCTTGGAATTATATGATATTTATATCTTAAACTTCATATATTTTATTTTCATATGGTTATTTATGTAAATTATAGTTTTTTGTTTCATTCTCCTCCCTCTAAGTACAGAAAAGTATGGAATGATGTTTCAAAGGAAAATCGACTTTGTTTTTTTATTCGGTTAGCAATATTTTTCTTCTATGTCCATATTTTATTCGAAATATTTTCAAGAATGTTTATAAAATTATCCAATGAATGATTAAATTTATTTTTACCCATGTTATAATTTTTATAAGAAGTTTTAAAATGAATCTTCTTTCTAATTTATGAATGAGTTACTTTTTATCTAATCTATGAATAGAATATTTGTTTTTACAATTACTACACAAAAATATTTTCCTACCATCATGAATATAATTTTTCTTTAATCTTAATTTATATTTTTTTATGGTTCTTTTCAAAGAAAATATTTTTCTTAATTTTATGTAAATTTTTAGATTATTAATAAGTTATTTCTAAATGAATATGTTATTTTCATCAAGAAATATTCTGGTGATCTTTTAAAATAATTTTCTTCTAAATCAACACCATTTCATGAATCTTATTATTTACTAAGGATATACTCTAATTATTTCATTCATCATATTTCTTTATACGTCTTATTTTCATTTTGACAGGGGACGGTATTGATATTTTGTATTCAAATTCTTCCAATATAGATAGTTGTTGATTATTAAGTCATGTTGATTAAGTTATATTGTTTATTAATATGTTGAACACATTGAAATTATTAATTTATGGTTGGGTCCTAGAATTATTTAACCCCTTTATGAATCACTATGTCTCATGAGACAAAACTGGTTGGGTATTATTCATATTCCTTAACAATTTATATATAATTCCTTGGAAGAATGCCTTAATGGAAAGTTTATAATGTCCATAATTATGCGTTCAATAATTATTAAGATTTTTATTATTATACATGTGATAATTTTATTCCTTTATTATCCATGGATATATTCCCCTTTGATGAAATTATTTTTATGTCATATTTAATTATTGTTTATCTCTTCCATATTTTTTTGTGATTCATATATTTTGTTATATATTTTGCCTTATGTTTTTCCATAATTAGAATATAAGATCGGCCTTTATTATGATTTCTTTTCCCCAATATACCATGAAGGCATCTATGAATAATTTTAGATATATACTAGAAGAAATTAAAAAAATCCTACAATAATTTTAAAGTTGAATTTTAAGTTTTCCAATGTAATGTGTGAATCATGTGTGTATCTAGTCTCCAAATAATACTAAATTATTCAATCCTTCCGGATTTGATCCCTTGTATCTAGTTCTAATATAATAAAATAACTATTGTCTCTTGGATACTAGATTATGGGTGTTGTATATGTGATTTACGAAACCCTATTGTGATTATATGATTAAAACACCTTTTATAAAATATTAATAACTTAAATACGGTAATGAATGGATTGTGTGTAAGAAATAAATTGATATAGAATCCTGTTTTGCATAATGTAAATGGGAAAGTTTTGGATGTCAAAATATGTTATTGTGTGTTACTTAAATACTTGTTTTTTTTATTTTATTGTGTGTATTTTTATAGGGGATTTTATGAGGTAAAATTTTTGGATGAGTATGGGTTGTTGGTGTGGAATATGCAATGGGGTTATAGCTGCCTTTACATGGTTGGAAAGAGGGGATATGGTTGATTATGAGTTTTTCATTATGGTGTTTGGTGGATTGTGTGGTTGGATACTATGGTTGTAATGATATGTGTTGAGGTTTGGTAATGTGGTTTTTTAGTAATGTTTGTGGTCTATTTTATAGTTATTGGTAGCAACAAAATGTGATGGGTAATTTATAAACTCGATAATGAGTTTGGGGGTAGAATTAAATGAACAATGGGATAGGATTTAAAATTTAATACATAAAATTAAATGGTAAATGGATGTAATTAATGTGGTAATAGATAGAAATAATTTTTCATTAAATATAGATTTGTACAGCATAATTAATGTAATATTTTTTGTAAAGGTAAAGTTTAAAATGAGGAATTTATATGATTAAATGTGTTAGTATAAATTTATTGTGTGGTTTTTTTGAATGGGAAGTAGGGATAGGTTGGTTATTTGGTAGATGAAAATTATGGGTGAAGTGTTATAGTAGTTTTTAGTGGAAATTGGCCTATTTTTTGTGATACTTTTGGGTGTTGGAAGTTCTAATTTGGTAAAATTTTAAGGTTGGGCTTGTGAGTGACTTACTATAATTATATTTTTTGTGATTCCTGCATGAACCTTTATTGAGTTAGATAACCTTGATGATGCCCAAATTTTTTGAGTTTCAAGTGTTTTTCCTAACATCTAATTTGGAGAGGGAATGAATGGATGACTTCTCCATCTTCCTCGTTATCTATTTAGGATGTGGTATGGTTGTAATGGTGGTATTAGGTGGGGTTTGTTCATGGTAGGATGAGGTAATTATGTTTAGGTCCTTAATGTTCACAGGACCCTAATGATATGGATATGAATATGGATATGGGATTGTGGTTGTGAACAGATTCCAACACAAGATGGTTGACACTATGGGAGGTTGGGATGGGTAGGGTAGTGGTATGACCCAAATTTATGATGACGTGAGTATTTAAACTATTTCCAAAACTAGATGTCAAACCTTATAGAAGGTTGGGCTTGGTGTGGTTGTGTTCTAACTCAAATCAGTGGTGATTGTTATATGTATTTCATGGATTTTTTTTATGGTATGGGAGGGATGGGAGCATCATGATATATTCTCTTGGGGCATGACAGTACAAACCAGAGGATAAGTGGTTATAGGGAACCTTTTGGATATATTATTTGATAATATTTTATTATTTTTAATGCAATACTTGGTGAGTGCACCATGGTGATACTAGGTGGTAGATGACCTATTACATACTTATTAGATTTGTTATTTATTTGTTGAAGCATAAGTCTATTTATACCACATTTTCACATAGGTATTAAGTATGATCCTACTAATTATACATGTCATGATCACCTCTATATATATGTGTGTGTGTTTTATAGGATTGTTGGAGGGCTTTGGTAACTGAGATGGATACACTATGCCAAAAACTGGCAAGGGAAGCTCTACCCCTTTATCAGCGCTTCTTTTAGTAGCGCTGATAAAGGGGGGCTTTATCAGCGCTGAAAATTTTTATATTTCAAAACAAAATCTCGAAAAATAAATTATTCTTATATAAGTATATTTATTCGGATATAAATATAATGTATATTTTTTAAATATGTTTTATATACGTATAAATAGACTATTTCATTTAATATATAAGAAATTTATTGAAAATGGCTTCAAAATATTTTAAAAAAATATTATTAATTAATAATTTTCTAATTATTATCGATTAAAAATCATTTAATAACAATTTGACGACACAAAAAATCAAAACAATTAATAAAAGATATAAAATATGTTGAAAATGTAACTCAAACTTCAAACGGCCATAACTTTTGATCTGGGTGTCCGTTGGAGATCTACAGCATATCAAATAGAAGCCTGCGACGAGCTCTACACGTTGGTGATAAAGGAAAAGCCTCTGTCACATTTTTTGAGCCCAAAAAAGGCCCATAAGGCCTCAAAAACTGAGTTTTTAGTCAGGATACCACGATTTGTTAACATTCAAACAAGTATAACTTCTGATCCGGATGTCCGTTAGGCCTGTACCACATATCATATAAAATATTGTTTCATTTTATTCGATTTGACTGGTTGTGTCATTGAAATGGGATTCTAGATTATAAGTTATGGTCGTTTTAACATTCTATGGCTTTTCAAATACATATATATATGTATTTATTCGTAAATATATATGTGTTTGTGTGTGTGAGTGTTTATGTGTGTGTATGTGTGTTGTATATATGTATATATGTATGTATTTATTTATTTACTTATAAACACACATCAAAAACATATTTTTTCACAAATCTATTTAAAACTAATCTTATATGTAAATTCTATGGCTTTTCAAATACACATATATATGTATTTATTCATAAATATATATATGTTTGTGTGTGTGTGTGTCTATGTGTGTGTATGTGTATTGTATATATCTATGTATGTATGTATGTATTTATTTATTTATTTATAAACATACATTAAAAACATATTTTTTCCTAAATGTATTTAAAACTAATCTTATATGTATATATTAATATACAAATAAATATATGTATAAAAATTTATAACTAAAAATATATATATAAATATATTAATATACGAATTAATATATATATACTAATATATTAATAAATATATTTATATTAATATGAATATATATCAATATATGAATAAATATAACTATATATATATATATCATTAAATAGAGAACAAGGCGAAATGGCTTAATGGTAAAGGTGCAGCTGCGAAAGGGGGGAGGTCCCGGGTTCGAGTTTGGGTGGAAGCGAATGGGGTGCACGCGTATGAGGATGTGTGGGAAGGGCAGCGCACGAGAGACCTCCTAGCATTGACAAAAGGGGGTGTGAAGTGCTGATAAAATCACTCCCCACATTATTTTTAATTTTTTTTATTTTTTTTATTTTTTTGACCTTTATCAGCGCTAAAAAAACCACTGATAAAGGCCCCTTTTATGAGCGCTTTTTTTAACGCTGTTAAAGACCTTTTTTAGCGCTAATATAGGCCATTTTTGTAGTAGTGATAGTACTATATTAAATCATAGATTAGTTGTGGAGTTTTTTCCTTAGGATTTATTTGGTACTTTGTTTAATTTGGGAATTTGTATCCATTTGGAATTAATTTCATTTAGAGGATGTTAGTTTATATTATATTATCGTGTTTATGGGTTGTTTCCTTTATACATTACTTGGATTTAAGAGGGTAATGACTCCCATTTGTGTGACTTATGCCCTCAGTACTAGTCATCACTCCATGGACTGTTGGAGGTGGGTTTTGGGGGTCACTCTCATCATCACTATAGGAAGAAGAGGAGTTCCTAGTGGGTGAGATTCGGGACACCCTTTATCATATTTTTCATTTGTTCTCTATGAATTTATCTAATTACAATCAATAATTTCCTAAAACAAAAAAAATTACATATTTGAAATTTTTTGATAAAAAAATATATTTGTTTTTAAAATATTAATATCATAAAAAATAAAAAATAATATTACATTATCTTTAATTGATAAAGTATATAATATAACAATGTATAAAACACACACACTCACACAAATATATATATATATGACATATATTTATTTATATAATTATATATGAAACAGATATCTATATAAAAGTATACTTGCATTGTAAAACACACACACACACATATAAATATAATATACATATTTTGTATATTATATAGACATGTAAACATATATATATAAATATAAAATTTCAAAATATATATCTAAACATATAAATATATATATAAATAGATTTTTCACTGGAAATCAAAACAACATCAGCTTAATTTGAATATACTAATGAATACAATGGTTTGTTAAACCTATAAATTCAAATAATAAATATATTAATATAATGATTTATTAAACATTTAAACATTGAAATTCAACTCATGTAGCAATTAATTTTACCAAAAAAATAAACAAAAAATCAAACGAAAATCCACCTTAATAACTCAAATTTAACTTTTCATTAAAAAAATAAAAAATAAATTTTTCAATATAAAATACAATAATTGGTTAAACCTATTAGGAATCCTATAATAACTATTTATAAAAAATAAAATGGCATAAAAAATGAAAAAAAATGGTACTTTCAAAAATCTAGATACAATTTTCTAACCCACGATATAAGAGCAATGAAATAACTAAACAATGAAGTTGGAGAGATCATTCGGTGATAGAAGGCAGCAAAACAATGGTAGTAGAAAATATGGAGGGAGTGATTATAGTTTCAAAATTGAGCAATGATAAAAATGAGAATTTAAATGAGATTCATGCATTTTAATTTTTTAAATGACTTTTAATGTTGGCATTTAGAATAAATGATGTTCAAAAACTAAGCTTCCATACCAATTTTATAATAACTCACACAAAAATCCTTTGTGATTGATATTTTAACATCAGTTTTTATATAAATTACATTAAAATAATTTTTAACATTAGTTATTATATAACTAATTTTAAAATATCAATAAAAATTTCATTTATTTTACTAGTTCCAGTACAAGATATGGCCATAATTGATAGTCTTATTCATATCAACATGAACATCTATTCAATGACATACTTATAATTATGGATATCATAGAGTAGTGTCGATAATTAGTTGTTAGGGATTGTTGAGGATGGGAACTACACAATAATAGTTATTTAGCAGTAGCTTTTAGAGACGGTTTGTAAAACCGCCTCTAGATATTGGATAAAAACATGATTTAATGGTTTTTTTTAGAGATGGTTTCAACTATTTATAATTGTATTTTACATTATGTGTTGTTTTTTATCGATGCTAATATTTTTATTTAATAATTATTTTTTTATTTCACAATACTTTTTTGGTGACTAATTTGAAAACCATTGTAGGTTTTTTATTTTATTTATTAATAATAATGAATAAATAATAAATAATTCATATTTAATAATTTATAATTACTAATTAATAATTATTATTTTTATAATTAATATTAATAACATAAAATATTGTTAGATGTTTTTACTATATATAAATATTAATATAAATATATATAGTAATAATAATTTGATAATTACTTATAATATTATATATTAATAATATTAATTATTAAAACAATGATTTTTAATTATTAATTAAAATTTTCATATATAAATTTTTTATTGTTTATTATTTCTTACTAATTAAAAAACTATAAGTATTATCAATTAATATTTAACACTTATTATCAATAATAGGTGACATATTTACTAATTATTGATAATTAATTATTAATTGATAGTTAAAACAAATTTATAATAATAAATAATATCTAATTGAAAATTAATAATAGATAATTTATAATGAGTATATTTAAATATATAATATAAACATATAAATATATAAATTCATATAAATATAATATATATATTTATAAAAATATTTAAATACATGTAAATATTTATAAATATATAAATATATGATAAGTATATAAATATATGATAAATATATAAATATATCCTAAATATATAAATATTTGATAAATATATAAATATATAGACATATAAATATATAAATATATATACATATAAATATATAAATACACACACGCGCGCACGCACACACATATATATATTTGTGTGTGTGTGTGTGTGTGTGTGTACATAAAGTGTGTAAATATATATAAATAGGTATATATATAATATAAATATACATAATGTATATAAATATATATAAATATAAATATAAATACAAACACACACAAATAATATAAACATATATATACACATATAAATACACATAATCATATATAAATATATATATATATAATATGTATATTTATATATAAACAAGTATAATATATACAAGAAATAAATAAATATATAAAATATAAATACATGTAACTAAGTGCATAAATACTTATAAATATTTATAAATCCATGAATCATATATAAACATATATATATATATAAACACTATTAGGTGAAAACGTAGGCCTACACTAGTTTGAGTGACTAGAGAACAATATATAAGCTTGGATGAGTTACACCACTTATCACTAATTGGTTTTAGGATGGAACCCTAGAAAGGTGTTTGTGTTGGGCCTTGAAGGTCTTGATAAGGAGAAATGATCCTTCCAGGCAGTAGTAAGTCCATTGTTTAGACCTGTTGTGTTTTGAATTGAATACCCCTTATTTTGACCTTACAATAACAAAAATATCTTAATATTAGTATTTAAGATCCATGGCAGTGTCTTGGGTTGGAATTCGTCCTAATAGAAATAGTAAGGCAGAGTGTCCCGGTGATGAAAATGGTAATACAAGATGTTTAGATCAAGTGGATTGTAGTTGAAGAAACATCCTAGATGTGTGGTCTTTTGTTTTAGGGTAGGGCTATTATGTGCAAACTCGATCGGATGTCAATTTTAATGAGGATTGGTTACTAACATATAAGCTTGGAAGTTATACTCCACCTATCACTAATTTGTTTTAAAATGGAACCTCAAAAGGGATAATGTGTTGGGACTCGAAGGTTTGGGGTAGGCAATGCATGGGAGTAAGTAGTAACTGATAGAATAATGGTGATAGTAAGAAGGGTGGGGCCTACATAGACGACCAGTGGTGGGTTGCGCTAATAAAAATATATATTAATCTATTATTAAAATAAAAAATTAAAATAAGTAAAAAACTAATATAAAAATTAAAAAATGAGTAATTACAAAAAAGAAACAAAAATATTAAAATATTTAATATATTAAAAAAATTAAATTATATAAATAAATAATAGATTAATGAAATATTTAAATGGGTTTTATATTAAAAAATTAAAATATAAATTTCTTCCAAATAAACAACCATGATTTATATTGGATCCATAATTATTTTTTTCTAAGATTTTATCACATATTTCATGAATTTGTATGTATGTTTGAGATATTTTAACTGTTTGACTATTTAAAAAAAAATACATGTATTGGATTCATATTGTATTTTAACTGTGGATAGATATATTGGATGACCATAAAATAGGTTTAGAGTTGTCTTTGGACACACTACCTACACTAGTATAGACACAAGCATTGGACACGGCAAAAACTGGGTGATCTCCATTGGCGGTTGCGAATAAGGGATTTTTGTCACCGCCAATGGTGACCACAAAACCAAATAAAAAATCAAACAAAAATTCCTACACCCATCTATCAAGATCATTTTTCCTATATCAAACATTCCAATCCCAATACATAAACCCAAATAGGGTTCCATCCTAAAACCAAGTAGTATTTCATAGAAGTGTCCACCAAAGATTATATATTATAAAATAACCTTCACATTTATTGATGTGGGATTTGGGTTGGAAAACAAAAGTACTCCCCTCAAACCAAATACAAAAACACTCAGTTGTCCCCTTTAATGATAATCCACCAGATCAAAAAAATATTTCACTATCATTTTCATCATCAGGGTGCACCACCTCATGAGGGTTATCAGAAATAATTTCCACACAAGGGGTCATGGAACCACATGCTTCAATTGAGCCACAATTGTCATTATCAAATAGATTTAGGGATATTTCACCCACATAACTCCTATTATATAAAATATCCCTGATACCACTTGTCAGTCAACATGTCTCAGTGATGAAAAACCTATTACAATAAAAAAAATTGTGACAATATTCAAAAAAATGGAATTAATTTCTTAATATAAATAAATTATAATCAGTATGAAAAAAATCAATGGAAAAATTCTCTGATGTGGAGGATTAAAAATATATTTGGAAACATTGAAAAAATACACTAAAATAAGATTATAAAAAATTAAGTTTATGCCTAAACTTTAATTAAAATGGAATCATATAAAAACAAATGTAAAAACCACACCTTGATATGCCTCTTTCGCCTCTCTAAAAATCACCTTGTGAAGAAAATATTTATCATATTAAAAAGCGTCACCACTAAAAGATATAGAAGATATTATGTTCCGTCAACAATAGTAATTCAAATACTTTTTAGCTCATCATTTTTGTCCATTTAGGACCCTCTATAACCCTTAAAGTCACTACTCAATACTTCAAGGATGGTGGGCATAAGATCTTGGTTTGATCCCATTTTTTGGCTATTTTTCCTATTTATGTTTTTATACTTTGATAATTCATGAATACCTCCTTTTAAATCCAAAAAATATGCTTTAATTGACCGGATTAGATATTTTCACCAAAACAATAAGACATATAAATGCCTATCTCACCAAATATGAACAAAAAGGTAAGCCACCATTTGAATTTTAAAATAAATTTATCTTTAAATTTCAAATGACGTGATATAAATTCTATCAATATCCACCTTCATCCCAAAAAAAATTATTCCAACCAAAAGACTCATTTGTATTGAAAACGAGTTGGTATCACACCAACCATTATCTTCTATATATAATATGACATAGACCTTATACAACTCTAATAGAAAACTGACAGCTCACTCTATAAAAAAACACAAACATGGAAGTTTTCATCATAATTGTATCAACATTATCTTGGTGAATATGACCAAAACCAATAACATCTGGCTTCCCTATAATGGGGATCACCATATAATTTGGAGCACCCATGGAAATTAATTTCTCTTCCTATTAAATATTCCTTAAGAAGACAATGTCACTTTCTCTGTATGAAATTATTAGAACATCACTTCCATCTTCAATTTTAATATTTTCTTCACAATTGGTACTCTTTTTAAAATTATTAAGTATAAGATCTAAAAAACCTGGACAAACCTTTTTTTACTTCTAAACATTCTCCATCCAAGTTTATAATCTTTGACTCATGTGACATGTTCATATGTGCCATAAATCTTATGAATCCATATTTATAACTATATTCAATTGATCACCACTCAACTTTACCTTAGTCCTTTAAATATTGCTAACCATTATACCACATGCATACACCATCAAACCTCTTGAAAAATTATATCTTCTATTATTTAATAAACATTATAATCCATCATTATTAAGAGCACAAACAAATAAAAATTATAGTGTATACCAAGAACATCCATGAATCCCTAAACATTAGTATATAACCTATATTCATAGTGATAAAAATATCACCAACACATATGACATAAATAAAGTTTCCATTTCCCATCTTCAATTTAACAAATTCACCTTCTGCATACAAAGAAAATTATTCCATCTTTACAATAATATGGTACAAATATTCTAAATATTTCACCCATTATTTATTTATATCTAACATATTACTATCAACACTAACTAAAGAAAATAACCTTCTCCTTTTTATTACTAGCACTAGTATCCTTGAAATCAGTGTCATACCTCTTCTTTTCTTCCTTAAGTTTCTATTTTAATGATTTACAAAACTTCTTCATATAATCCTCCTTTTTGAAATAGAAGCACTTGAATTTTTATTTTTCCTCTTATGAAGCTATATATTTATCATATTAAATTATCATAACTATAATACCACTATTACCTAATGATTCACCACCATTGGTCATTCACTAAGTCTCATACAGTGATAGTGATAGAATCACATCATTTTAATTTAGAATTCATTTCTTAAGACGCCATGTAGTGATGATATTATTATATAAATCTTGAAAAATCTAATATAAAAAATTATTTATCATGTTATTATATTTCTATAGGTATCTCATTACCTTTATCATCAATCTTCAATTTAATCAAAGATGGATCTATCATAAGTTTAATCCAAATGGTTACCTAATCCTTTATTTTCTATCATTGACATATGATACAATCATTTATTCACATAAAAATGATTTTTAATGGATTTTTACATATTACTCCTTTCACGATTCACCCAGATATCTTTTAAATCTTCTATATTCATCACCTCTCATGGTGTATAAACTGTCAAATGCATCTAGAATGTACTAGATACCAAATCTCTAATATCTTGTCAATTTTCATTTTTTATTATTTATCTTCTCTATTTTTTCTTTAACACCTTCATCATATTTTCATGGGTCAATATATTATTTACCCATTATTTCTATAGAGTAAAAAAAATATTATTAAGTATATTGGTGTCGATAGGCATCCTTTGGTGTGAATCACTTGAATTTTATCAGTAAGAAAAAGATAGTACATGTATCTAATACTAGTTATTGAGGAAAAATCGATTGGTCCTAGTATAAAAAAAATGTTTGTGACAAATTTTTTGGAGTATATCCAATGAAAATGGAAGAAATTAATTGAGTGGAATAAATTAAAATAATTAAATATATTTTTTTACATGGAAAAATCCTCTAGTGTAGAGAATTAAAAAAAACACCGGGAAACTCAAAAAAAATACAATAAAATCAGAGAGTCTCCAAAATTCATGCTTAGACTAAACTTTAATTAAAATGATATCATAAAAACCTATATGAAAACTACACCCTGATATGACTTCTTCATCTCTCTAAGAATTTTCCTATGAAAAGTTATTATTGTCCTATTACAGACATTTCCACTCAAAGATCTCATTAAGAACATGTTTCATCACTAATAGTAATTCAATGACCATTTAGCTCTCCATAGCCCACTTTTCAGTCTCCTTCTTCCCCCTTGAATTCAATAATCAATACTTTAATGACGGTACACATCTTCCCTATATCTAAACCCATTTTGAAGTAATTTTACATTTCATTATTACTATGCTTTAAAATTACAAGGATACCTAATTATAAATACCAAAAATCTATTATACTTGACTAGCTCAAATATTTTCTCCATAAAAAATAAGACATACCAATGTATATCTCACAATGTGAGAGAAAAAAAGAAATACACCATTGGAATTTTTAAATAACATTATCTTTAAATTTAAAATCATGTGAGCTAAACCCTGTCACTAGCTTCCCATGTATTATCCCTCTCCTCATAACCTAAAATTTCATTAACTTCTACGCCTCCTTTCACAATACCCACCTTGTGCATTGCTCTATGTCTCACCCACCTCATTCTTTACTGGTCGTTTGTGTCACCTTAAAAATCCCCCATTATTATACTATTTCAATGTTATTTACTCCCCCGCCACATGTTATCTTTGCTACCTCGATGCCCCTTCCATCACTACATAGTCACAAAGCCCGCATTATTTTCCCAAGGTTGAAAAAAAATAATCATGAACCTCCCCTAGACTACCACAACCAAAAATCAATCTGAGATTAGTGAATTTTCATTCAATCTTGTTCCTATGGATCGCATAGAATGAGTGAAAGTAGTGGGTACTTTGTTCAAGTATTTTACTAGGTCTTCATATCCTTTTACTAGGGACCTCAACAGCTAAGTACTAGTAGTTAAAAACTCCAACCACATCTAAATCCAAGTAGCTTCCAAATTATTCATAATTGAGTAGAATTAGTTTTAACATATAAGAAATGGATGATATGTAGAATTGAATATAACTTCAGTGCATAGTTTCCTCCACAACTAACATTAGATGAATATTATTTTAAATAATGTTTATGATTCAAGGTATATATCTAAATAGATCCTTTTTATAAAAATATCTTCAATGAATATAAAATCTTACTTATCTCTCCTTCATTTTTATAAGTCTCCTTCTATTCTTCTAGTTGTAATAGTAGCAGTAGAATGAGAATAATGAATATATATAATTATCACTTTTTTATTTTCTGTATATAGAAAATATTAATTAGTAATAAAGGAATATAATACTTCATAGAAATTATATTTATTATATTAAAACCTTTTAGAATAAATATATAGTTATAATAATAATTCAATCCATTTTAAATATTCTTTTACTTCAATAATTAAAAATAAATCTAGTCATGTCATCAATGAATCTCTCAGAAATTTTATAAAGAATCATTGCAGTCTTCTTCTTCATTTCTTATGATGAAAAACTTCAATGTATAGAAATAAGAAGCACATAATTCATAAGTGTTGGAAAAAATATGATCACTTGAATTCACCTAGTCAATTTTTATATCCATCCTCTCATTTATATAATATACTTTCCTCATTCGATTCATAAATAATACATATAATAATATGTAATAAAATCATTCTTAAATAGTCTACAAATATCTCTATAAAATTATGAAACCATCCAACCATTGGGAGCTCCATAAGCCTTCCTTGAAATTATAAATCATTTTATCCTATAAAATGTTTCCAAAAAATTTCTTCTAGTTTGATAATAACAAATCAAGAATAATCATCCATTATAAATAAAAAATGGTCAAGTTTTCCACTAAATTATATAAAATTTAAATTTCAAATTCATTAAGTCATTTCATAAGGTTTTTTCCTTCCAACTTTGTAAGATTCAATACTTATAAATCTGTAAGATTCATTTCCTATATATTTAAAAGGATCATTTCTTCTAACCCTATATAAATAATTTATTCTAAATATATAAGGATCACTTTTTATTTCTATTAAAGTCATTAATTATAAAAATTTCCAATTATTCACATTTCTATAATAGTTGATCTAAACTTTATAAGGATTATTTTGAACTTCATAAGGATCATTCAGAAATTTTTAAGGATCATTCAGCTTATCTAAGGGCCATTTTGAACTTCTATTGGTGCCTTTAGATCTTCATAATAGTCATTACATAGAAAAATTTCCAATTCTATATATTTTCATAAAATTCAATCTGAACTAAGTAAGGATAATTCTGATCTTCATAATGATCATTCTTTAATTTTTTATAATCATTCAATTTACTTAAGGGACATTATAAACTTTTTATGGTTTATACTGATATTCATAATGTTCAATACTTTTTCAAAATCTGAGACTCCATACTTCATAAGGTTAATGGATTATCATTGTAAGGTATATATACTTAACTTTATAAGAGTAAACTAGAACATTGTAAGAGTAAATATTGAATTCATAAGAGTCAATTGAGTCTTCAAAAGAGTAAACTACTTTATCATATTTTCACAATCTAAATGCTAATATAACACATAAAATATTATCCATACCTAGAAAACTCCTTCACCATGAAACATAATTAATAAAAAAGAATAATAATAACACTAAAAATTAATTAATGAAAGCAAAGTAATATAAATGGTTGAATTAATTATAAAATAAAAAGATGAAGTAGAAATGAGTCACTCAAAAATATACCCCTTTTTGATAATTATTAAACCTTATGATACTTCTAACAAAATATCCCCCTTTTTGAAATGATCAAAAAGGTTAAGATAATTATGCGTAAAACAATTAAGTGTAAATAAAAAAATAAATAATTCTATATTCTGCTTTAAATTACAAATAAAAACCAATCTCCATTAACTTGATAAAATATAAAGTATTATAGACATGCAATCATATATTCTCCCATTTTCAAAAAAATAATATATGCAACATAGTCAATTAAATAAAAATCCCCCCTCCCTAGTTAAAAAATAAAACAAATAAAATATATTTTTTTAAAAAAAATCATTATTACCTTATAATCATTAAAACAAAGATAACTTCCAATGATAAAACAAATATATCATGATTCATCAAATTTAGAAAAAATATAATGCTAGAAAATATTCGATATGATATAAGCTATCATGATAAATAGTTTAAAAAAGATAACTCACCCTAAACACATTAATATTAAAATATATAAATAATAATAAATTATTAAACTCTTCCTCTTAATATAATATTCCCCACTTGAAAAGATATAATATTGAAGTATTCCTTTCTTGAAAGGATTGGGTAGTGAGTATTCATCAAGGTGAACTCCTCCTATACAAAAAATTTAAACAACAAAGACCCACAAAACAAGTCAAAAATATTCAAAGAAATAAGTTCAAACATTTTATCACAATTCATGTGTTATAAATAAAGAAAATAATATATGATAAATAAATACAGTGATATAAAATAGTTTATTCCATCACATAAAATAAAATAAAAATTAGCACATTCTTGTAAACTAAATGGTAAATCCTTAAAAACATTCTTACTAGAAAGATAACAACTTAAAAATTAGGTTATGACAACATTATAAAATAATTAAGTAAATGATTAATAATTCAAGATAAATACACCTCAAAATATGAATAAATATAAAAAAAATATTTAGGTAATTAAAATAAGAGATATTCAAGGAAATCAAAATAAAAAAATTATGCACATGAAGCACATGAAATATAGAATGGAAGTATATAAAACTTTTTTAAAATATTATCCCCAATATAAAACACTTAGTGAACATTAAGAAATTATTATAATAAAAATATAAGTGAAATAATTACTGCCTATATTTTTTAACTAATCCGACTTTAGGTATCATTTATTTTAAATAACAAAATACTTCAGATTTGGATAATATTTAGGTAGTATCATCCCAATTTTCATAAATATTCTCTAAGTAATTTACATTTAAGATGTATCCATTTATTAAAAAACCACCACATTTTTTAATATTGAAGTCCTTATGTCGTATTCTCTAAAAATAAGTAAACAAAAATACATTTTTTGGCCCATGTGATTTTGGGATCTAGCAATGTTGGTGATTAAAGTATTAGGAAACCAAACATCCTTACTTTGAGAATAAATTCTAGATTTAATTTTAGATAATTATTTATAAAAATAAACACACTTAATACTAAAAAATTAATGAACCTTAAAATAGTCATAAATATCATAATTTCCAAAAATTACACAAAGAAATTATTTAAATGTCGATGTGATTTTACAATTCTTACCAGGTATAAAATAATTTATTATTTGGTTTTTACATTTCTCCATTACTTACAAGTCCAATTTTACCTCTATTTACCTTAACAGTAACAATAATTTAACTCAAATAATCTTCTCATTTTGTAAATCACTAGAATTAAATTTTATAGAATAAAATTTAGCTAAAAATTATTTAATTATATTGTCATGAAAGGCATAAGAAAACGTAAATTTATCAAATTTAGACTTTAAATAAAAATATATTTAGATAAGCCATATTTTTTAAAAATACTATAATCATGATATTTCATTAAATATTTATGATTTTTATTTAAATCATAAAATTTCTCTTTAATAAAAAAATATTCATTAAAATATAAAATTAATTATTTTTAGATTTAGATTTATAATAGGAGAATTATTATACCTCTTCAGCTTAAGTTATAATACATAGATTTACCTTTTGATTCAAATTATTAGTTTTAGATTTTCAAAGAGAAACACTACATGAGTCCTTAGAATCACTCCATGTATAATTCTTATCTTTCTTTAATTTTATTTTGTGATCTAACTTTATATTATTTCTTTTATATTTTATTATTGGTAAGTTAGGGCTTAAAACTTTTTCATTTCATTTATAGCATCTAACCTCCTTTGATTTTTTATTTTCACTAAGTTTTTATTTTATAATATTTTGAAACTTGTTGAATATTATATAATTTTATATAATTTCATCACTAGAATCCAAACAACCTGAATCTTCATCAAGAATAATCATAATATATAACCTTAAGAGTAGTATTTTCATTTTTAACTTTCTTGTGATCATCATCTTCTACTGATATCTCAACTTAATACATCAAGAGTGGTCTAATAAAATCATTCTTTTTAAAATACTTAAAAAGTGTGTGTTTTCAAATAATAGTAGATATTAAAAACCATTTAGCAGGTAAAACTCAAATAAATTTTAAATATTGGTTAGTTAAAAGAATTGAAGTTTCCAAAGTAGTACCATCGTTCACTATATTAGTGATTATTCTATTCATATGACTAATGATTTCTCTATAAAACATTAACATTATCAATCATGAGTTTATTAATAATGTACCTCAATTTTCTGAAATTTTTTGTTCCTTATTAGGATACTTTAATAGTTTCTAATATATCATAAGTTTTATCAGACTTATAAACTCTGTTAAATTCGTCATTTTTTAATCCAAAAATTATAGCATTCATACCCATTATATTCAAATAATAATCATCTTATTGAGTATAATTTCGAGTCTCTAGTTCACCATAATGTATCTTATACACTTTCACAATCATCAAATTGAAATTTAATCCATGTTTATTTAAATAAATGATCATCTTTGATTTCTAGAAACCATATTTCTCCCCATTAAAATATGGATCTCCCCTCATTGACATCACTTCCCTAGAATCAGACATTGCAATCTGGATTTTTCTGTTAGATCTTTCTCCCTATCATGTTAGGGCTGAAAAAAATTAACTTTAAAGGGAAAGATCCAAAATTTGACAATATGATGTAAATATATTCAAAATTCTTACTCTGATACTAATTTTTATACCAAGGATGACGCGGGAAAAGGATCAATAAAGGTTGAATTGAGTCCTTTAAACAATTTCATTAAATTAAGGATCTCTCTTAATGTGTATAGAGTATTTCCTTCTCTATTTAATTGATAAATGTATTGGAATAAAAGTAATTTAAAGTGACAGGATAGATGAATGAGATAATTATGTACTTAGTATAAGGATTTTATTGAGTCCTCAGATCCATTTAACTGGGACATCAATAGTTAAGTACATGTAATTGACACTTACATCCATAGATAAGTCCAAGTAGTTTCCTCTTTCTTTATAACTGAGTACAATAATTTTCTACTTAGAATAAATAGATTTAGTATATAATTGAATATAGCTTCAGTAAATGGATTTATCAATAACTAATAACTGACAAATAATCCTTCAAATAATGAGTAAACCTCAAGGTATAGCTCTAAAGTGACTCTCATTATAAAATGAACTTTAATGAGTAGAGTAGATTCCTTCCTTCTCCTTTATTTTTCTCTATATACTTATTTTATTTCATTCATAATAGTACTAGTATAATAATAAAAATGAATATATATAATTATACCTTCTCTCTTTTCTATATATAGAAAAATATCAAGCAACGATAAAGCAATATGATACTTTTTAGAACTTTTGTTAATTCTCCTAGAACCATCAAGAATAAACATATATAAATAATAATTATTTTATCCATTTTAGTTGTTATTTATATTTTATAATTCAATATAAATTTATACAAGGTCATCCATGAATCTCTCCACAATTTAGTTATATTCATTTTGATATTCTTTTTTCCTTTCTTATAATGAGCACCTTGAGTGTATAGAATAAAATGTATCTTGGTTATAGAAAAGTTAGAAAATATATATATAAGCACTTTATTTCAGATAATTAGTTTTTATATCTAGTTTTTCGTCTATTATTTATATTTTTGTTTTTTATTTAAGAGATAATATATAAAATATTTTGGAATAAACATGGTTAGAAACAATGCAAAAAAATCCCCATGAAAGTATGTAACCATATGATTATTGAGAACATATTCATCTTTCCTTGAAATCAATAGTCAGTTTAGACTCAGTAAATACTCTTTAAAATATCTTCCAGTTTTATAATAAATAATCATTAGTAATATTCTCTAATAAATCTATAATGTTTTATTCTTTCATAAAATCATCTTAAATTCTAATTTCAAATTCATTAAGTCATTATGTAAGAGTCCTTCCTTCAAACTTTTTAAGATTTATTCCTCTTAACTCCATTAGTTTCATTTCCTTAAACTTGGTATAGATAATTTATTCAAACACTATAATATTATTTCTTTTAACTCTATAAGGATCATTTTTTATTTCAATAATATCTATATGATCTTCATAAGATTCATTACTTAGAAAAAATTTAAATTATGTATACTCCCATAAGAATCAATATGAATTTTATGAGAATAATTATGAAATACATAAGAATCATTTTAAACATCATACAGATCATTATTAACTTTATAAAGATCATTAATTTTTTTATAATTGTCATTATAAACTTTTATAAGAGTAATTTGATCTTTGTAAGAGTTATCACATAGAAAAATGTATAATTTTTCATACATATATAAGATTCAACATTAACTTTATAAGGATCCTTATAAACTTCATAAGTATTATTCTGAACATCTTAATTATCATTATTAAATTTGTAATGATCATTATGTTTTTGTAAGGGTACTTTTAAACTTTATAAGGTTTATTTTTATCTTTTTAAGGTTCATTACTTTTTCAAAATCCCAAAAATAAAACTTCATAAATTTTTTGGATTATCCTGATGAGGTTTATATATTTAAATTCATAATTCTAAACTTGGTCTTATTAGGAATAAATATATACTTTTTAAGAGCCAATCCAGAATTTAGAATACTAGAGTGCTTTGCCATATTTCTAAAATCCTAATGCTCATTCACTATGTAATATATTATTTTCATTTAAAAAAATCCTATAAAATGAAACATAAGTAATAAAAAATAAAAAGAATAATAATTACACTGAATATTAACTAAATAAAAAAAATTAAAATAATGGGTTAAAGTAATTATCAAAACAAATATGAAGTGGTTATGATCCACTAAACATACATCATTTAAACTAACTCTCCATCTACCTAGAATATTTTATCTTGTATTAATTCCACCATTCCTGATTTCATCATCATCCCATAATCTCTATTACGTCTCTCACCTATCATTGATACTATATCTTTCAATCATCATTGCTACCAAAACTCCTGGTCATTGTTGTTGTTACCTTGATCACCCCCGCCATCTGTGTCACATCACCTCCCCCCCCCCACTATTTCTTTCATATCTCCAACTATCAGTGATGCATATTATGAACTTATTTATCCCACCATATTACATTCCCTCTCCATCATTTAAAGTATAATTTTTTTAAAAAAATAATAACAGGCTACTGTTTATAGAAATTACAAAAGGGTTATATGCAACCCCATCTACTATGACCGCCAAAGGTATCTTCAAAGCGAACACCCTCTATGAAAAATAATTTTTATGGTTTCTTTTGGAAATTAAGGATCCCAATTTATCTAATAGTTTTGTAACTTTGAACATTTATTTAGATAAGTAGTTAGTTTCCATGAGTCTTAGTGTTAGATATTTCAAAAACCATTGTTATTAAATTTGGATCAGTCAATCTAGTAGGATTGAACTCGATCCAGGCCCCTTGTTGGTATATCCAAACCCCTTAGAACATTTTAACACTTTCACTAATCACCTTATAATTGAACTAAATGCATACCCAAAAACCGCATACCAACTAGGGGTGGGAAAATTTCTATTCTAGTTATAACAAAACCAAAAAATTATGACCATATACTTTTGTAATAATTTTAATAACAAAATTAAATAACTATTTTCATTATTTTAATGGTTTTAAATATTAATTTTTTATAACCATTTGGCTGTTTTTGTTTTTTCTTTTTCTTAACCATTATGTTAAAAAAATTATCACCCAAACTACATTTGACAAAAACATGAGATTGTAAATAATGTTACATTCAACCAAGTGAAAACTATTTTTATGATAATTGATTAGAAGTTATAGAAGGATTTATTCTGGAAGTCTAATTTAAAAAATAATATGGACATGGTAGAGCATCATAACCAATGTTTGGGAGTCCTAAAGCAAATAGAAAATCGGCATTACAATTAGAAATGGATCAATAAAAAGAAACCTTAATGAGTCTGAATGGAGGAATTGTGGGAAAAAAGGAATTATGTAAGGGTAAAGTTTGAGAATACATAAAGGTCGCTTATAAATTCAATTAAGGGTTATAAACATTCATGGAGGATATGTAAATTTTTCTCTAAAGGTTGCATAAGGGTTATCTTAGAGAGTGTTTGGATGTGTGAATTGTTCACTAGAATTAGGAGTTAAGTTTATATATATCTTTGACCAAGTGAAGAGATTACAATGAAGATCATATCCAAGTGGGGATACTCTTTGTGAATATTTACAGGTGGTGAAATTGGTTACATCACTTGGGATCTACTTTAAATAATAGGGTGGGAATATTTGTTTCAATACTTTGACTTTTGGATATACAACATTATAATCCTCTTCCTCTTTCTTAATAAAATTATCCTGGAATTCCTCCAGTATAGTATGAATAAGTTTGAACCATATGAAAACTTGTTTTTATTTTTTCTTTTTCTTTTTTGGTTTTTTCATTCATTTTATTTTATAATTTCTCATTTGGAATTGTCATGTATGTTAAGTTACATGTCTTGGGTGAATTTTCTTCCCATTATCAGATAAATCATGTATGTAGGTTCATTTTTATTTTATGGTTCAATTTATTTGTTTCTAGTATAAAATTTATGGGAGATAACCTATGTTCAAGAGGTTTCAAACCCTATAGCTTCTATCAAATATTAGTTTTCAAGTTTTTGAAAATCATACATTGGATATGGTGATTCATACTTTGGTTTAGTAGTATCATTATTCCCTCATCCTTATAGAATAATTTTTGTAATAAATTATTGATCCCTTTTACATGTTTCAAATTTAGTGGGATTTCATTGATTCTAAAACCAATGTCATTTAATGAGGGTAAGGTTTGGTTGGAGAAGTTTTATCGAATAGACATTATATTTTAGAAGATGCAGATATAAGATTTTCTACCACAAATGGATCTTGATATTACATTGACTAGAGACAAATTGAAAGGGGTGAATAAGAAATAATGGGAAATCCTAGATAATAAATCATTGGGTTGATTCGAATATCATTATCCCATAATGTGACTTATAACATCTATGAGGTGAAGATAGATTCATAAATTTTGAATATTATTGTTGACATGTATGAGAATCCAACTATAATAGAAAAAGTATTCCTATTAAAAACGATACTCAACATGAGAATGTTAGAGGTAATGATAGAATATGGTCATGAAGATGAATTCAACATGATCTGGAGTCTTTTGAAATATTTTATGGTAAGTTTTAATGATCTAGAGTGGGTGTTTTTGTTCTTTTTACCACTCCTAGAATCATGGGATGTAATGGTTACCATGGGGAGTAATTCAAGTGGTAAAAATATTAGTGTGGGTCTTAAATATATAATATTGAATGTGGATATTATATTAAAGTATATATTATCATCTATTAGAAATTTTTGTAGTGTCGAAGGTAGGGAATGTTTTATTACATGGAAGAGTTAGACTAAAGGAAAAAATAAGGATCAGGAGTTGTAGTATTGTAGATAAAGGTGGTCTCGTGTGTTTTAATTATGGTAATAAAGGCCATATAATGAAATATTGCAGTGATCTAAGAGTCAATATTAGATGATACACTTATATAAGTGAATTGAAAAATCTTATTTCAATATATATGTAAGATTTTTTATATATTTCCACTAGTTCACTTAAGTCTTGGATTATAGAATCTGAATCTTCCTTTCATTATAAATACAAGAGAGGGAGTATGAGAAAATATACTTCCAAAACGTTTGTCAATGTGTGTGTTTTTAGAAGATGAGGTTATCATGATAATGGGAAAGTGTGATGTTTCCATCTATAAAATAATGGAAGATTTCTATAATTTCAAGGATTAAAGAAGATACCAATGTTAAAGAAGATTTTTATTTTGGTAGTATAGTTTGATGATGCATTTTTATATAAATTTTTTACAGATATATCATGGAAATTTACTTGTGATTCCATGGTGGTGGACAAATAGTGAAATATAGAAATTTGTGACTAACATGAATTTTGAAAGGTAAAATCTAGAAAAATAAATTCCGAAAATTTATGGCATGAATGACTTGATAACTTAAGTGAGAAAGGGGTGAAAATACTTCATGCTGAAGGAATACATAAGATTAGAAGCATGGAGTATGGACCATGTGAAGAATATATTTATGGGTAGTGGAATAAGTTTTTATTCCAAATAAAAGATAATACAACTAAGGATCATAAGTTAGAGTTGGTTCATATGAATGTATGAGGTCTAAGTTTGGTTCATTATAACTAAGGTTCATTGTACAATCTTCAATTCATTGATGATGTGACAAGAAACCTATGGTTAATCTTTCTCAAGCACAAGTTTTATGTCTTGGGAACCTTAATTTAATTTAGATTCATGATGTAAAAGGGGAAGAGAAATAAACTAATATGTTTGAGGTCTAATAATGGTGGGGAATATAGAATCATGGACTTCCATAGATTCTTATATTATAAAGGAATTCATATTGGAAATACCATTCCAAGTGTCCAGAATAAAATGGATACATGAAGTGGATGAATCAGATTTTGGTGGAGAAGGAAAGAACCATGAATATTCATGAAATTTTTCATAAGTAGTTTTAAATATAATCTATTAATTATAATGCCTTCTTTGTAAACAAAATTATTTTATCTATATTGGAGAATTAGATTCTAGAATCTTGTTAGTAAAAAATAAAGATTTAAATTTACCATCAAAAAGTTTTTTAGTTCACTCTCTAATATCTACATTGATGATAATAAATGGAAAAATATGTAGTATAAGTTTGAAGTATGTTATATTGTAGGGTATAGAGACAAAGACTTTGGATTGTGGATCTAGTGTAAAAACTTTTGGAATGTTATCAGAAGTTGGAATGTTATCTTTAATGAAGAAATATTGTGAAAATATTTTAACCAAGTGAAATTTTTTGATGAGATCAAAGTATCATCACAAGATGAGTATCGAAGAAATATTTCTTAAAAATCTGGATAATCAAGTTATACCATAAATTTCAGAGATTATGTTAGTTTTGGAAACACTATACTATCTGGAATAATTTTTAAAAGTTTGTTAAGTTATGATTTTGTTGTCAAGAAAATAAGTATCAAAAATCCCAGGGGTAACATAAGCTTAAGTGGGATCTCAAAAAGGTTAAGTTATGAAAAAATTAGTTCTATAAGGAGAAGAACTATTGATATAGTTACAGAGGTATATCAGGATTTTGAAACAAGTGCAGAGGTATAGAAGTCACCCATACTATTTGGTTCTCATAGACGATGGGGAACCTGATAGACCAGAAGAGAATAAATTCATGAATGATTCAAGTTAGTAGGAATTATCCATGAGGGATAAAATGGATTTCTTACATATTTTTGGGATATGGGAGCTAATAAAACAACTTGGTGAGAAGGGAGTACTTCAAAATAAAGTTTTTGTAGCATCTGAAATTATAATAAATTTGTAAAAGGAAGTATAAGGAAACACTAGTCAATAATGGTTTTCAATAAATAGAAGGTTTATATTTTTCTGAGAATATTTCTACATTTTTTTAAAAAATGACTATTCATATGGTAATCAATATAGATTCCATGGAAGGGTTGTAATTGAAGTAGTTAGATGTGAAAATAATATTTCTTCATGGAGATTTTCATGGAGATTTACATGAATCTAGGAAGGATTTAATTTTGATTTTCCTCATGAATAGATGTAGGTACACTGAGGGGGGTAAATCATTGTAAACTTATTTTTACCAACAAATAATTTTTATTATATATTTTTACCATGTTTGGTATTTGAGAATTTATTTCTAGTTATGATAAGTGGATATATTTATATTTTACCTAGAACAAAATACCTCATACGGTATTGGTAATAAAATAAGAGTAGCACACAATATTTTTACTTGGTTCATTCTGATCATAGGAAACTTAATCCTTACTCTGAAAATTTATTCACCCCGAGTCATATATTTTACAATATATCCACAAGTGATTATAACTAGCTATCATCTTAACCCAAATATGCATCTCACACTCACACAACATATCACTATGCTACCACACATATCTATAATCCCATTGGATACATAGACTCTCACTCTCAGTTATAATAATTCTATAAAATTAATGAAAAATAACCAATTTAAATTCTGGGATGTCACTACATCAACTAATCAGATCTTATTCCTCAATAGTGTCTTTGAATAACTTTAGATATTCAAGAATAATAGCATCTAACTCAGTCTCTATAAATATTCAAACTTGTAGATCGTGTTCGGAATTTGATCATAGGATTCTATCACACTTGATCTCATGTGATCTTTAATAATTTATTAACTCTCCAATCTAAAATTCTCGAAACCCACATTAGGAACAACAACAACAATATTCTCAGTCTATCTCTTAGTCTCTTCCTATTATTCAATCATTTTCGACACATTCGATCATATTCATAGAAATATCATCATCTTATTCTTCTTCCTAGATAAATATAAGGTTCTTCTTCAAAAATACAGTGTTGTGTTATCTTTCCCATTCAAGGGTATTTCTTGTTTTTTAGAAGAATGATATATTTTTATCTTATTCTCATATTTTATATTCCAAAAACACAGAATATATTTTCTATATAATTAATATAGAAAATATTCTAAAATATTAGTGTGGTGATACATAATCTCATTCTCCTCAATCATATCACATGGGTGTTCTCCCATGATCATGAATATTTTATTTTCCTAAATGACTTACCTCCACTACATTTCCTCGAATATACTTTTATCATTTCTTAATATTTTTCTCCCAATCATGTAATTATTTATTTTAACATAACCAAGAAACTCAATAATATTCTTCTCAAAACACTTCCAAAACTAAACACAAATAAAAAATCACTATTGGTATATAAAAAATATAAAACAAAACTCATGTTGTGATGTAACTCATTTCTTCATAGCATGAGTGAATCTAAAATTAATAAATTGTATCTCAACTTGATATTATTATTCTCAATATAAATATTCTCTTATTCAATTATTTATATTGAATTAAAATTCATTTTTTGATGTTTTAGTCAATAAAGAACATATCATAGAATTGTCTCAATTAACTTCTAAAAATTACTTCATTTTTTACCACAATTATTTATTTTCAAATTTCTATATTTAAAAATAATAGATTTATTGAACATTTTTTATCTCATTATATTATCATTTGATCTTCTTCAAAAAAAGTTTTCAATCATGTATTAACAAATAATCATGATATTTTAATCTTGAAATAATATATTCAATATCATCTAATATAATTTCTTCTTTATAATATTTATTATGGAAATATCCTCAAATATTTCATACATATGAAATTTTATATTTATTATCCTCAAAATAACTCCTAAAAAGTATAAGAGTATCCCTTATAATCTTCTGAGTAAGTCTAGGGCATTGTTAAATTTTCAGACATCTTCAATTTTATATGGATAAATTATCCTTACAAAGTTCAATTTTATCCTTATAAACTCATCAAGACTTTTCCATATTAATTTAAAAATGATAAATGATCCTTATGAACTTTAGATTAATCCTTATTAATTATCATATACATCCTTATAAAGTGTCAATTTATCCTTAGGAACTCTTTAATAATTCTTATCAAGCCATACATGATACTTATGAAGTATGCAATGGACCTTATAAAGTCTCCATATTTTCACTAATTTTCTATTCTATAATTGAAATAAATATTATGAAATATTCAATAGTTAGTAACTTTCTACTCAAACTCCTAAATTACATAATACTTCAAATAAGCTCAATATCAATTCACTTCATTTCAAGGCCTTCTCAACAACTTCAAATAATTTTAGAAGTCTCTGGAATATTTTCAAACTTATTCAACTCAATTTCCAAAGTCATTAAAAATATAAATACTCAATTTATATAATTTAAAGAATACAATTTCCTATGAAATTATATATTTAATCTCAATCAAATCCAACCTTTATCCAAGTTATTTTCATCACAAAAGATAGCAACCATCTTTCTAAATAAATCCTTGTAAGTTTTATATATATTTCTCATTTATCTTTAAATTTTTTAATTATAGTGTCACTAATTATACTGCATCAATCATATTAGTCTTCATGAAAAACTATTTTAAATAGTGTTTCCCCTTCCCAAAATGAGAAACTCTCATGAACATAAATTTCAATTCTCCAATGATCTAATTTATATAACTTCTCACCAAGTAGTATCTTCACTTTTCTTTTCCCATGAATGTCTAGGTAACATCTTTATATTCTTCATTAGCATCTTCATCCATCACTAAACACCAATACCTATTGACATAACTATTTAAAACAAATACAATCAATACAATCCTATAAGTACTTTATTACCCTTTTTGAATTTTTTTTAATATCATTAACTACTTCACAAAAACTTAGGTTAATATATTATTCTTTTCTCGTATAATTTTTTATTTATCCCCCTTATTTAAAATTAGTGTAAAGGTAAAAGTTTAGGGTAATGTCCTCTCATCTCTTCAAAATTATTTATTTGATGTTTCAACTTATCTTCTTTTTTATCCCCCTTATTGTGAGGATCTGTAAATTTTCCAAAATAGAAGGGTGCAATCACACTTCACTTAGCAATGAGGCATCAATTAATAAATAAGAAGTCTATAAGAGAAATTTTTGGGGTAGAAAACAACAATGACAAATTTAGAAAAAAAACATTATCCAAAAACTATCCAAAATGTGATACTAACTGAATTCACTTTAGAGGGGGTTTTTAACAAATTTTCAAGAGAATGTATGAATTTCACTCGACTTCAATAAAAACATTAAAAACATTAAAGTTAAATAATAGATTTCCCATTTTTTTTAATTTAATAACCATTCCCAATTAATAATTAGATTTAAAATAAACAAAAATAATAATAATGGGAAAGTGATTATCATTACTCTTTTTATATGTTGTCCAAAAATATATATTTAACCATCATTCAAAAAAACTTTTGTAACTTCACATTCTTATCTCCCCCACTGGAGATGATTTTCAATAGTCTTCATCATGTATGGTTGTTTTCAATAAATAATCTCTAATAATTTATTTTACCAATTGAATTTTGATACAAATTTAAATTATTCAAATTATGTACTGTAATAGGACAACATAATACCATTTGACGTATTCCATAATGGATGAATATTCCTTATTTTATAAAAAACTTAACACTGAATTGGTTATAATTTTTTATAATTCACCTTCAATCCCCTATACAATATAAAACTAATTATAATGTATGGGAATAAGGTGAGTCTCCATCATCCCCTTAATGTGAAGAAGAGGGATGAGAATTAGATCTCGATCTAAAAGTTCCTTTGCATCTCTAAAATTTCAATAGCTCTTTATGCTTACTTCACCCATGATTTTATATATCATAGAATCTTTGGGAATAATGTATTTATTGTTTTTTAATATTTATTATTAACTATAATGAACTTTATCACTTTAAAAAGCAAATCACATTTACTCTTTTCAACTTACTCCATATTTTTTTCCAATCCAATTGGACTGGATAAATTGTTAAAAAGTATCTTGGATTATGTCCATCCTTCTTCTTGTGCATATAATACCTATTTATAGTAGAATATTTATTATTTTTATTCATTGGTAACTTCTCATTATCTTTCAATAGCTCATTTTTTCTAGGAATCCATGTCAGGCACTTGATAGTTGTATGCCCATAAAATTTTCACCTTCCATAGAACATTTTATAAGCTTTAGGGTTATCCTTTTTTGATAAACTATCATGAGATTATATATATTTGTATTATATGTAGTGCCCCAAAATAATCCTATTATACCTTTATTTGATTTATTTTACTCTCTTTTTTAGCTTACTTCCTCTAACTTTTATGTTCATGTACAATTTAAAATGGTTCATGATGAGGAGTTTCATATTACAAAGACCCACATTGTTACATGTTATGAAATCCATGGAAAGTTTTAATTTTTGGTCCCAGAGAAGGATATGTTTTTATAATTAGGAATTATATTAAGATTATATGTTTTGTAACATCTCAAGTAGATGTATTTTGGATGCGGTTGGAATATTGTTAAGAATTTTAGGTGCTCAAGTGAATGTTAGATTGGGATTGGGGTGACCCCATTACATAATTTTTCAATAAGTTGGACACCTTTCGATATAGAGGGGCATTGTGATATAGTGATCTACTAATTAGGTGACATGGGAAAGACCACACAATGGATATCTACATAGTGGGATGACTATAGGTGTGGTCCACATCCATTGTGGAGGGTGTTATTCCTCTATGAGTGTGGTGGTTGAGGGTTGTAACTATGGGAAATATGAAAGAAATAAATGCTTTTTTTGAGGTCTTGGTGTGGTGTAAAAGGATGATGGTGGCACACTTATTGAATAATACCTAGTTTCTTAGTGATCATGGTTTGTGATGGGTTTTCCAATGGGAAATGAGTAGGGTGAAATGAAAATTTCATAGGTTTTTTGTGATTAAAAAATGGTGAGTATGATTCCAAAATACCATGGATCATCACTATGGAGGCACATCTATAGAAGTGGTGTAATTCCATGAAGAAATTAGGTCATTACCTATAGTATAGATCATTAAGTTTTAAATAACTCTCAAATATTTTTGTGCAATTACACATCAATAGGGGAGCTAGTGTAAGCTTGGTGAAGTCATGGATGGGCTTGGTTGAGGAAGTGTGCAACTTCATGAGGATAGTAACTCTGTATATAAGGAAGGCAGTCACCAAACATCTCTCTAAATTGATGAATTAATTATTTTCATGTGATATATGGTCTATCTATTGTGAGTAATCAAACTATATATTACAATTAAGTATTTTCTAAAATCACCATGAAATGAATAGAGTTTCAAGGGCCATAATGGACCCTTGAACACTAGCTTGCTACCTCGGTCTTTGATGGTTGAGGTATTGATTTAAAATGTGTTTCATGGGATAATTGAACTACATGGGTTATAATTTTAATGAAATTAATTAATATAGAGGACTTAAGCATAGGGTGGTTACAAGCCTCTTGAGTTTAGAGTAGGAGATCCAATGTTATTATGGAAATGGAAGCACTCAGTAACTATATTGTAAAGGGGAAAGGATATCGATATGGTTTTGAGAGGATAATGGTATTACTTGAATCTAGGATAAGATTATTATGGTCCATATGGGGTTTTAGGTCTATTTGGGCTAACATTAAATGATTATGCCTTGTAGTAATGGGTGATATGGCCATATGTCTCATGTATTATAAGGAAGACCCTCTTGTGGGTAGATTTCACTCTTAGAGAGTTCCATGAATGGGATAAGTCCTCTATGGATGGATGAGGCTTGATGTAAGGACTTCTTATAAATGATCTATTGAGATATCTCCTAAGGTATATGTGAGATGATACCTAGTGAGGGTCAAAAGTATGATTTTACATCTTTGAAGGGGCTTACCAGGGTCTTTAGTTAAAGATAGCTTGGAAGGTTCTTGGTTTGATTTCCTGAGTTATGATATAGAATCAAACAAGGTTTTAGATCATCCTCTTGAGGATTGGGTTTTTTAAAGTTGATGGAATATGAGAATATCTAGGGGTGATGGTTACGACTCAAAGCTAGGGTGAAGAGACCGAAATGGGCCAGTATAACCCTAGAGGATGCATATGAGAGTGAGATAAAGATGTCAATGGGTTTAGAAAGATATTCCTCTATGACTGACATGGTCTTGAGAGATGAGTTCAATTGGTTAAATGTACATTAGGGTGTGTCTAGATATCTGGGTATAGGTCTAAGTGAATATATCCCTAATGAAGATCTGATGAGAATATGGGGTGGGACATGATGCCATTTTCTCTTATATACTCTATGATAGTTTTGTGGTTGGGTATGTTTTGGGTGTGCATGATATATAATGAGATATATGGGGTAGACATTCCCCCTCCCTAGTGTGATATATGAGATTCTTTGGTGTGTCACTTCTCCCCCATATGTTTATATAAAATATCATAGGGCAGGATCTATTACCCCTATATGAGATATGAGATATTATGAGGTGGGAATTATTCACCTTGATGATATATTATGGGGTTTGATATATTACCCCTTATATGAGATATGAGATATTATGAGGTTGTATTGATTCCCATTAATAAGATATTAAGAGGTGTGTTCTTTTCCCTTGATTTTTATATAAGATATTACAAGGTGGGTGTTATTCCCCTTAATGACATATTACAGGGTATGCATTATTCCCTCTAATATGTGATATGATATATTACAAGGAAGTCACTATTACCCTAAAAATGATATGAGATTTTACAAGGTGGACACTTTTCACCTCAATAAGATATTACAGGGTATGCATTATTCCCCTTAATATGATATATGAGATGTTACAAGGTGAATGTAATCCCCCTTGATAATATATGAGATATTATAGGGTGCTTTATTTTCCCTTGGGTGTTTTAAATATGAGATGATCCAAGTGGGGCACTTTTCCCCTGAGTGGTTTTATAAATACACACACACACAAACATATATATATATATATAAGATTTCATGCTGAGTATCATCTCCCCAATGGGTATGCCTTATGCTAATATATATTTTGGAACTAGCCAAAGATGGTATGTTCAATCTCAGGTGGAACCTTGGAACCTAAATATCGATGGTATTTACTTTATTATATTCATCTGTTTATTTTTTTTCCTAGCATATCACATGTGAATACACTATGTTTATTAGTTACGTTGGGGACACCATTGTGTGTGGCCTACTTAGTTCTAATCACACACTGCTTAGGCAGCTATGACACTTTAGTATCCAAGAAGTTATCAGGATCACATGTTTGAGTAGGGTGGAGGCCTAATGTTGTATAACCAATCCAAATATCTTAGATAGAGTATGGGGACTTGAATGAGGGGAGGTTAAAGTATGGTAGTAGATCCTCCTTTTATTCTACTTATTTTACTTATTTTTTATATGTGATTGACCGAGTGAGTGATCGTTTAGAACATGTGGTTGTGTGTCTACATGTCATGAGATATATCATGGATATGTGTAATGGTTCTTCATACTATAATTTATGATTTTCGATGATTTTTGTATTATATATGATATTTATGTTGTTTTTTACTCTAATATGAGTGTATATTATCCCCATGGTAACACCTTAGACCCTCACTACTATTCAGTAGCCTCTGGAATACAGGGAATCTCTCCTTAGGTTACATGATAACTTTTTCCTCGACACTAGTGAGTAGTCTTAGGTTGGGGGATGTTACAAAGAAGTGTCATAGTTTTTTTTATTTTTCATAATATTTAGGTTATTATTGATATGGAATGGGGAGATGTTGGAGCTTGTGATGGACATCAAATTGGTTTGTTAAAACCACACTTTAAGGTGAAATCCTAGGTTATCAGGGATATAGGATTATTGTTCTTGGTTTTCACTGTTATGTTTGATATATTTATTCAAGAGTGATGTGTGTGTTTGATATTTTTATTATGGTTTTGGATACTGTCCTATTGATAATATTCCTATGTACTTGCATCATTTTGGTAACATAGAGATTATGTGAAATTTTCATGCTTGTGTGCAATTAATATCACTGATGATAGAGGGTTAAATTTTTTAAAGATTTAACAACAACTTATATAATGTTTTCCTTTATAAATTGTTGGAAGAATTATACTCATCTAAACCATATTTTTCTTCTAATAATAGATCATATTGATCATATCGTGATATATTTGTTCATGATTACTACATATTACTTATATATAAGGGATTTATAGTGACCCATAGTGGGTTGGTATAGGCACTTAATTCCTTGATACTAATTTTGGACAAGGAAAATAAGTTCAATTAATTAAATTATTAACAAAAACCTATATGGTGTTTTCCATATAGTTTTTTAGTGGTAATTAACTTAACCAGACCATAAAAATATGGTATTACTTGATATAAATAATTATAGAGAGACACTTTTATATAAATATAGATGATATTTAAATCCTAGAGAGGATGGTCTATATATGAAAGATCAGTGAGGATTATAACCATAGGGTGGGAATTTGACTCAAAATTTGATACTTAATATATATGTAAAACCCCTATAGTTTGTGTATTGGTAAGTGTGGTTCCTAAAAGGTTTTCCTATTGGAAATGGTTAGGGTAAAATGCCCATTTTTTTAGTCCCATGGTGCTTGGAAAATAATGAGGGTGATTCCACCACACCATGGAGCCTCACCATGGAGGGGAAACCATAGGCATGGAATTGTATTGTAGAGTGAGGAGGTTACAACATAGGGGATGGGGATTCAGGTTTTTGGGAACTCTTGAAGGGATTTGTGCAAAAACATGGCTATAGGGCCCATGTCGTGGATGTTATTTAGTGAAGGGAACCACTCCATGGTGACTAGGGGCCATATCATGGCGAGAACCATCCCATATTTTTTAAATAGGGGTATATATATATTTTTATAGGTTTACCCCCTTCATTTTATGTAAATACCCCTATTCTAGGGGCCTAAAGTCAATGTTTACTTTATTACATTAGCACTAGATACAATGAATTTCATGCTTAAGGACTAAATAGTTTAGTAGTCTTGGTAAAATAGATATATTTTTGAATTTTAAATTACAATTGAAAACATAAAATACAACATATTATATTCTTTGAGTAAAAAATAATTCCCGTTATCATATCCCTGCATATCAATCAAAAAACACTTCCTAGAATCCTAGGAAAAATGAAGCATATGAAAGGGGTGAGCTCAGATTCTTTTTAACAGTATGTGTATAGTTAAATCTATTGTGAATAAATAATCATAAACAATATAGAAAGTCAATAACTAAGACATGTTCCATTTAAACAATAACTTGAGAATAATATAGTAGGAAAAAAGATGATCAAATAAGCCATATAAACAACCAAATGATCTCATAACTTATCCATGGATATTGTAACTAATCAAATAATCACATGGACATCAATAAAGAAATTCACAATTGTGGAATTCATAATATCATACATCTGAAACATATCATTGAGGCCTTATTCCAAGACATCTTATATAAATGGGTAAGGCCTCAGTCAATACCCAAGATAGTTTGTCTAATGAGACATACCAATGCATTGAGGGGATATAGTGGGCCCATACCATCACTTAAGTTAAATTTATTACTCATATGAATATATAATACAATTCAATCAACACGCCTTAACAAAATCAATAACTTTACATATTGGAAGAATTAGTCAAACAAAATATCAATACTTTCCCCAGTCAAACTAATCATTAACCATCTAATGAAATATGATTAATGGTATAATTATAATACATAAACAATATAATATTCAAAAAATTATGTTGACATAGATGAAGGTACTTTAAACAAATTAATAGAATATTTCTTAAGGAAAATATGTTTTTTTTACTTTGAAAATAATTTTAAAAAAAACTATAAACATATAACATAAAATATTTTCATTAAAAATAACTTTGTAAATATAAAAATTAGGATTAAAATAATATATTTTTTAGGAAAATTGAAAAATATGTTCATGTCTTATAAGTTAAAAAACATTCCTTTTATATTTTTCAAAGAAAATTTGAAAAGTACTTTGCTAGGAAAATGACAAGAAGGTTTATTTCAACCCATTTTCTAAAACGTAAAACATGGGTAAAAATGACTTTAAAAAATAATAGGATAATATTGAAAACATTTAAAAATATTTTTTGGAAACATTTATATTTAAGAGAAATATTCCACCATGGAGAGTCAAACATAAACAATCCTGAATAATGATGAGATTGAAAAATAAACCCTTACCACTTGGGTTTCTTTTAAATCATAATACCCATGAGATAAATAACTTTAAATGAAAAATTAAATACCATGAATAAAAATAGATTCATGATATAATATATCAAATATATATTATATGCACTACACAAAACAAATAAGTTATGAATATGGAATATGTATAAAATAAGTAAAAGTGAGATGAAAAACCCATACCTCAGGCTCCACTTCCTTCGTGTACATTTAAAACTCCTATATAATAAATATAGATTTATTATAAATGCATTAAATAACCATAATAATTTATATAATACCATATATTATTTACTTGTAATATTATATCTCCCATTTATTATCAATTCATTGTTAAAAATCATTATTTCAGGTGGTAAATTCTTCGTTTTCCATGTATGATTTGGTTTTATGGTTTAAAAATTTGTACTTTGATCAAGGTTTCGTAATCTAAATAATGTTATTAAAGGTTTAAATATCATATATATTCAATATATATATAATTAGATTTATTTTTAAAATATATAAATAGAAAAATGAATTACATAGTTCATGGAGATGGTAGGTCATGCGTACACATTAACACTGTTTTCACTTTTCGATGGATTAAATAAAATAAAGGTGAATAATAATTAATTTTTCCATAATCATTATTATATCATATATATCATATATATTCATTAAATCCATTATTATTATCATCCATGAAATTCATAAATGAAAAAATGGATTACATCGAATATACTCATTATTTCCATCTTTATTATCATACATGTAAAGTAGTGATAAAAAAATCGCATCATTATGTGGAGATAGTAAGTCGTATGTACGCACAAGTGAGGTTTTTTATTTTCATATAAAGGAAAAAATATGGAATATGGTTTTATAATAATAATATTAAAATATATTTATATTTATGATACTAGAGTTATTGTTTTTTGGATGGTTGTTACACGTGAAGAGTAATTAGAAGGAGAAATAAATTTTCAAGAGTAGGTAACGACGATTACCTCTTCTTTGGTGGAATTACTTTAGATCTCTAAATAAGGGACATATGATTGCTATTTTGGAAGTTAAATAGCCTCAATAACTTGTATAATTATTTTTATAACAGTAATAGGAAGGTTTTTGTTGATCAATATGGCTCAAAGTGTTTTAAATAAGTGAAGGAAGGGGTGTCCATTTATAATTGAGGGGAGTTGTATTCTTAAAATTTCTTAAAATAATAAATTAATATGAATTATTTATTATATACAAATATATCAAAATTGATATAATTATAATATAGGTAAATATAATTTGAAATAATTTCATCTAATAAAATTTTTACATGTTTTTCATATGTTTTCACCCTTATATTTTAGTTTTAAGCTCTCATTAACCCTTTTGACAATTACTGTACTATTAAAATTTTCTACCCTCTAAGGATCAATAATGTTATTATAAAATGAAAAAAATAACCATAAATATACCATGGTAGATGTAATTAAACATATAAAATTCACTTGGATGAATCTGAGATTTTTAGAAATTTTATATAATTTAATAAAATATTATTTA
Organism: Viscum album; assembly: GCA_963277665.1. Classification (NCBI taxonomy): domain Eukaryota; kingdom Viridiplantae; phylum Streptophyta; class Magnoliopsida; order Santalales; family Viscaceae; genus Viscum; species Viscum album. The sequence goes on along the minus strand of OY728133.1, from coordinate 1,570,637,083 downwards.
TTATAAAATATCATTAATGTCAATTTTTAGAAATGTTCATTACTTGGACGTTAATAATATCTATAGAACTCATATAATTAAAAAAAATATTATATCCCAAACATATTATGGTTAACTAAAAAATTATTTTATCACATTATTTATCTCAAATTATATTACTTTTAATATTTTAAATATCATTTATTTTATTTTCCATTAATTTAATAATTACTCCGTCAGTTTTATGTAAGCATTTAAGGAAATGAATTTTTCACTAAAAAATCAAAATAAATTTCCATGCTTAAGATAAATATTTTATATTTAGAATTTATATTTATAGTCTAACATATCCACTAGATAATCTCATATTAAAAATATTATAGTTCTTAAAAGTAAGAGTGTGATATGTTTGACTTTTCTGGATATAAAATACTATAAAGGTCATAGTCTCATCAAAATGGCCATAAAATACCATATAACATAATATTGTATGATTATGGATAACTTTTACTCAAAAAATAATATTAATTCAAGTGTTAGGTTTATTTTATAGTCCTTTTCATTTTATTTTTAACATTAATTTTCCGATTTACCTTTTACTGTGGTAACAAAAATTACTAAAGTTACTATACATATAGACCAAAAATAAAGGAGACCTATTAAATAAATATTGAACTCATGAACTTAAATATTTAAACCATTTTTCAAAAATCAATATATAAAAGTGAAGGAATTTAATTTAAAATTAAACTGGAAAAATGTAATGAAAACGGTTTTTTAGAAAAGTGATCTTTTTAAGCGTAAAAATGATTTTATACCAAAATCAACCATAAAATTAATTCCAATGAAATTAATTCGGTTATATGTAATATATGTAATTTTAATTTTAAATAATTTTAAAATAAAATAAAACTTTTCAAATGTTTGAAACAAAAATATAGTTTTTAATAAAAATCTGTATTTTCACTATTCATTGGAAAATAAATCATTTTAGAAAAATTTGAAAATATTACCGTATTCTAATTTTTATATTCTGATTTAAAAAATGATATTATTTTTATAAAATAAAATTTATATACATTCTACAATTTAATTATAATATTTTCTCAATAAAAATCATTTCTGAAGAAAATGTATTTCCGAAGAGTAAAGTAAATTTACTGAAAATTAAGTATTTATTTCATAAGAATTAATCAATGCATTTTTAATGAGTAGTTACTATATATATATCATAATTAATTTAATATTATTCATACCCACTAATTTATTGACTAGTTTCTAATGTACATATTTAAATAATATTTCACGGTTAGTTGAAGCTTGTTATTATGTATTGTATATGATATTGAGCATTGTGTTATTTAAAAATAGAAAAGTTGAATGCAAAAAAAACTAAAAAAGTGATTACATTTTTTTAAAATAAATATACCATAAAATATTGGGGTGTTACATTCTCTTATAATCATGGTGTTGTGTGTCATGTATACTGTTGAATATGATTTTTCTCTTTTAAAATCTTAGAGTGTTACATTCTACCCACTTAAAAAAAATATGTCCTCAAAATTTAATATTGATCTCAGTAATCTATATTTTGACAATTTAAAATACCCTTCTTTACATTCCACATCATTATAAGGTTTAATAAAATTTCCTCTTGATAAGAGAGAAAGGTAAGTATCAAGGTCATCTGGAATAATCACAAAACAAGGTTCTAAGGTAGAAGAACGTAGTTGGGAAGTGAAGACATGGACATGTAAGAAACAAGTAATGGATGAATAAATATGGAGGGTGATAGAGGTAATTTATTACAAAAATTTGAATGGTTAATAGAAATTCAAAAACCACAAAACCATAAATATCTGATGTGTCAAAAGACCATTAATTCATCATATATGAAGGTTATAAGATAACATTTTTTCAAGATCTTTTTCCTAGATTTGAGGAATTGCTTTACCATTTAGACTAAGAACATAAGGAAATATAGTGAATTTACATATTTCTATGTTATAGTCATAATATCATCCTTTGTATGTGATTTGATCAAACCCTACTTCAACACTTACTCTATGAAATGAATATCCAATAGGAATTTTTTATGACTGAAGCACTAAAATTAACATTCAAACAATAATTAACTCAATAAACGAATGAAAATTAATTCCTTAAATATATATAAATATATTCCAAGATCAAAATTGTTAACATAATTTATACAACAACACCCAAATTTCTATAAATATTTAACCTTAAGACTCATCCAAAATACATTTTTCCAAATTCAAAGTCCAAAAATTTTGAAGGTCACTAAATTTCCAAAATAAACTTAAAGTTAGATTCCTCAAACAACCTAATGTAGCACATAATTTCACACACCAAATATGTGAATAGATTTATCACCTTAAAACCTTAATTAAAAAATTTATGCTTCCAAAAATAAAACCTCAGGTTGTAGAATAAATTACTTAAATTAAAACATGTTGCAAAATCCAGTAAAGATAGAATAAAGCATCAAATCATTAACCAATTTCATGCTCGCCAATGTTATCCCATAAACATATCTTTTTAATTATTATCTCAACATCGAGCTCATATTGAGGATTATCTTCCCTTGATAATAATTTTTTTAAAAAGATAAACTTTCCACTAAATCACTTTTCCTGGTCATTAGTATCATTCAATATATGCTCTCAAAACCTTAAATAAATAGTATTTAAGTAAAATAATTATACATTTCATAATTATTATAACCAGAATGGAGTTGTTAAAATACTCCTATAACATAATTCTTGAATCCAAACACAATAACATTAATCATTCCACTTTATTCTTAAAAAATTAACTCGGATTTTTCATCTTATTCTTTAATACACCCTTCCTTTCATGTGTAATATGTAGTCTCTTCATCATTATTAATATAACTATTAATCATGAAATCATATATATTATATTTACAATATTTCCCCCTAGGAAATATATTTTAATATTGTCCATACTTTCCATTTTTAAAATATTCAACCGTCAATAATACCTTAGGGAGACCATTATTATATCAACCCGCCTTTTATCACATAAACTTTCATTACATTATACAAAATTGAGGATCTTTAAGGTTTAGTGTCTTGGAAACCAGGAACATAAAACATGAAACAAAAAAAACATTCTTCTTAAACACTTGAAAGGATTCTCCTCATGTTCCCCCTAGGCTCATTACTGCATCTCATAACCTGGGGATATACATCAAAAGAAAGGGTGAGCAGAAGGCCCAGCAAGGGAAACAAGTGAAACATTTTACATATGAACTTGAGATACATCAATAAAGTCATGAAAAGAACTTTAAGGCATGAAAATGAAATCATGAGGCATATCATAATAAAAATAAAACTTTTTCATAACTTGAAGATGTGGATGCAACATTTAATATTGACAATCATGAACATATCACCAAGGTCCATCCCCAAGGTGTCATTTGAAAATTACCAAGGTTATTCACCAAGGTATCGTAAAAATTGTAATCTCTAGTGGTTACATCATTACCCAATGCATTGGAGCACTATCAGGGCGCACCCTTAAATTTGCCTTTATTATCATGTGATCCACATATATCATTATCAAACATTTTATAAATAACACATATATCATAAAATAAATGGGTTTCATTTCATAATCATAAAGTTTTAAAAACTGCTTTAAAGATATGATCTTTACATCACTTTAAAACCCACAGAAAAGGAAGGTGGGTCTCATGTATGTAAATCCCAGAACTTAAAATAGAACATTTTGGTATATATGTGAATACCCCTTTATAAGAAAGAGCTTTTAGTATTCACTTAATAATATAAAAGAACTTTAGAAAAAGAGAGAGACATTTTGAGACGGAAATTCTGCAGCATAACGGCTATGTTACGAGGTTTTAGAAGACATTAAAAAGAGAGGTAAAATGGGTCAAACATTCATAAATGACCCATAAAATAGTAGATTTACAGAATAAGAAGTATACATGATCATGGTAATGAAATTTCAAGGACATACCATTTTAAATAAAAAACATGGAAGGAAGACAAAAATTAGATTTCTCTTATGAAAGTTCGGCAGCCTAACGGCGTTACTTAAACTTCAACAAAAATGATTTGAAAAGATAAAATAGGGTCTCTCATCATGTAAACATAAGAGTTAAGTATGATAGATATAGATATAATTCCCCAACATAACAAAAAGGAACTTGAATGAATTGACATGAAAGTAGAACTTCAAAACGAGAAGGGTGAAGAACCGCTTAAAAATTCAGCAGCCTAACGGCACCACTTAAAACTTCAAAATACTGAATTGAAGAGATCAAATGGGGTCTCTCATCATATGAACATAAGAGTCCAGTATGATAGATATAGATATCATACCCCAACATAACAAAAAGTAACTTGAAAGAATTGACATGAAAGTATAACTTCAAAACGAGAAGGGTGAAGAACCACTTAAAAATTCGGCAGCCTAACGGCGCCACTTAAAACTTCAAAATACTGAATTGAAGATATCAAATGGGGTCTCTCATCATATGAACATAATATTCCAGTATGATATATATAGAGATCATACCCCAACATAACAAAAATGAACTTGAAAGAATTGACATGAATGTAGAACTTCAAAACGAGAAGGGTGAAGAACCACTTAAAAATTCGGCAGCCTAACGGCGCCACTTAAAACTTCAAAATACTGAATTGAAGCGATCAAATGGGGTCTCTCATCATATGATCATAAAAGATCAGTATGATAAATTTAGAGATCATACCTCAACATAATAAAAAGGAACTTGAAATACTTTACATGAAAATAGGTCTTGAAAAATGAGAAGGGAGAAAGAATCCGTTACAAAAATTTCGACAGCCTAACGGTGCCACTTAAAACTTCATAAAACGAAATAATGAGAGCAAGAGGGGATATCTCATTATATGAACATGAAAAGGGCAGTAAGAGGAGTATAAAAGAACATCCTCCAACATAAGAACATGGAGCATAAAAGGAATGACATAAAAGAGATTACTTGAAATGAAAGAGAGAGGTCGGATCAGTTACCTTAAAATGTAACTATTCAACCTCAAAGGTTGGGACCTTGAGGGCTTGGGGTCACCTTGTGAGGACTCCTTGGGAGGTAATGAGACCATAACTTCGTTGGGTAAGAGTGGGGAGTCGAATGGATGAGAGTAGGGCTTGGTATTTATAGGGAAAATGAGGGGACAAGGCATTAATGACAAAGGGACACCTCATTAGTGGTTTTGGCAAAACCATGGGCTTGCCCATGGTATTTGCCCATGGTATTGGCCACTTGGGACACCTCATACCTTATCTCACTATTCATAATTCGAACATATTGATTACAAACTTAATACATCATTTAATGATGTCATTAAACACCCGTAACTTAAAAACTGTATTTTCACTATTCATCGAAAATTCAACTTTCTCAGAATAATCTCAAAATTTCACCTTAACCAAATATCAACGCTCTGATTAAAAATATGAACTCCATTTTATAAAAATAATTTTCTAAATATTTTTAATTTAATTTTTAAATAAAAACACTATTCACCGAAAATTCATTTTTTTCCGAAAAAACCCCAAAAATTACCATAGCATAATATCGGTACTCTGAGTTCAAAAATGAAATCCGTTTTATAAAAATAATTATCTAAATATTTTTAATTAAATTTTTAATTAAAAAACACTATTCACCTGAAAAAACTAATACTTGAATAATAATTTATGAAACCGTTATTTAACCATTTTATTGAATCACATTACTTAATCAAGGTGCCTAGATTATATTAATACTTTCTTTAAGTGAGATTACTATTCCATTTGGACACATTACTAATCCTAATCATAAAATCACTATTCATAATTTACTATTCATCAAAAATCAAGTTGATCTTATTAGACTCTAAATTTCGTACTGAACAGAATTGTAGAAGACTATTTTTTGAAAATCATTACACATTTTTAATTATTTAAGGTTTACATAAACATTTTTAAAATATACTTTTTCTAAAATTCATCAAAAATATGCATACTATATTTATCCAGTAATTTAAAAATTCATAAAAGGAATCGAAATTTTTATTTAAAACAAAGGATTACACAAGACAGTTACGGTCTCCTTATATAGCCCCTTATCACACCAGCATAGGACCTAAGTGTAAGGTGTGATAAGGTGAGAGAATCCGAGAGAGGCTCGGCCAACATCGCACGAGTAGTAATTTCTATCAGTTTGAACTTCTCGCGAAGGCGATCCCGTTCTAGCTTTATACGATGAAGTTCAGCTTGGGTTTGGTCCAGAGCAAATCCCAGTGGTGCTACCTCCTTCCCAAGTTCTGTTAGATGGGCTTCGATCGTTCCAAGACTACTGGGTGAGGCCATCGAATCTTCTTTCTATATTAATTAACCAAGACTGCTTGTATTTAGAGACAATAGTCAAAACGTTTAGTTTCCAGCGGTCATATTGACCAATGGTCAAATAACAGTCAAAACCCAACAGTCTCATTTTAATTATACTCATGTTATCAAATGAAACATTTTTTTTGAGTATAAAAATAAAATAAAATAACACATAAAATTAGGAAACAATATTTATTTAAAAATTTCAGGTCGTTACAATCTTCCCCCCTTAAGAAATTGCGTCCTCACAATTTTTAAAATTGGGTTTTGAAATTTCATTGAATGTCCCACATCGGAAAAGGAGTCAGTAAAACTATTACTTTAAAAGAAAGAAAGTGAAGTACAAAGGTCACCCGAGTTCACCCACTCTAGGATTCCATGTAGGAAAATATGGACATGGAGGAGAAAACAAAGGGTCAAGTTCTGAGGGAGAGTGATAGAGAACATGATTAGGAGAAATTCAACCATAAGAAAATCCCAAACTTATGATGTGTGTAAACGGTCTTTGATTACCTAGTAGGAAACGTAAACCAACAACATTTTTGTTTTACGTTTCTTTTCATAATTTTGAGGAATTCATTTACTACATAGAACAAAAACATAAAAATATACCTACCTTCAAGTAGAGTTTCATCCTTTAATAAGTCCCTACCAACACTAATCTTTTCTCCAAATGATGAGAATTCAAAAACACTTGGTCTCATAAAAGCACAAGAATCATCTTCTAGAGAATCACATAATCTACAAAATATTAATTATCTATTTCTTCTATCTTTAAACATTATCCCAAAAACAGAAAGGTTAAGGTAAAACAACTCTTCAAAAAGAAAGAATCCCATAGGAATGGAAACTACTTTTAAATCTTCAAAGTTCCATGGTACTACCCAAAGTTCATCATAGACCATTCCATAAATAACGGTCCTTAAAATTCCTCAAAATAAATCAACTAAGATTGAAACCCAAATACAAGAAGGATTTGATAACATAGTCTTCCAAAACAACTTCATTGTTCATCTCCAGACAACATCAACCATTCCAAACATCTTATAACAAAAGTAGCTAACCTAAACATATTTTACCCAAGATAGGTTAATCATTCCCATAAGTAACCTAAATTACTATAAGTCCACCTTAAATTCATCAATTATTCAAAATATAATTCAACCTTACTCCTCAATGAAAATACCGTAGTAATATATTTACCTCGGTCACATAGGGTCCCCAAAATAGTGAACGTCTTCCAAAATAATAATCATTTTTTAACCCCCTAATCATCTCTGTCATATTAATACGGCAATCGTCACATTTCCTATCACATTGGTTTTTGGGACATGTTCTTCCATTTCCCGCCATTAACTAAGAAAAGAAACTATAATTAGGGGCTTATTTACTTAGCTAATAATCATGAAAAGGAACTTAAAGCATATAAGGATAACTTGTAGAAGAAAAGTATATCCTAACTTGTGATCCCCTAGGTTCTCATCTAGGTTATCCATGATCATATATTCTTATGTGAATCTTTATTTTATTTTATCTTTTTTCCTTTAACAATGGTTCATACAAAACTTATGAATTTACCAAAGCATATCCCCCGGGAGTGTCGTAACCAAGAGTGCAGCAAGGCCCGTTGTTGTGTACCAGTTCCTGTTTGAGTCTAGCTCAAAGCGGTGTTTTTGGGTTTTACCCCTATGTACATCTGTGCCAGAGCCACCTCTACCTGCTCGTATCCAGACAGGGATGTATTTCCTTGGCAACCCATTACTCAATACTCACCAAAATACCAGGAATATTTCCTATATATAAACTTTTCTATAGGCTTCTTCCTAAAGTTTTCATATACTAATTTCCACAAATAACTAAACCATACTTTGATACCAACTATAGTAACCCGCCTTTTTATCACATAAACTTTCATTACATTATACAAAACTGAGGATCTTTAAGGTTTAGTGTCTTGGAAACCAGGAACATAAAACATGAAACAAAAAAACATTCTTCTTAAACACTTGAAAGGCTTCTCCTCATGTTAACCCTAGGCTCATTACTGCATCTCATAACCTGGGGATATACATCAAAAGAAAGGGTGAGCAGAAGGCCCAGCAAGGGAAACAAGTGAAACATTTTACATGTGAACTTGAGATACATCAATAAAGTCATGAAAAGAACTTTAAGGCATGAAAATGAAATCATGAGGCATATCATAATAAAAATAAAACTTTTTCATAACTTGAATATGTGGCTACAACATTTAATATTTACAATCATGAACATATCACCAAGGTCCATCCCCAAGGTGTCATTTGAAAATTACCAATGTTATTCACCAAGGTATCGTGAAAATTGTAATCTCTAGTGGTTAAATCATTACCCAGTGCATTGGAGCTCTATCAGGGTGCACCCTTAAATTTTCCTTTATTATCATGTGAGCCACATATATCATTATCAAACATTTCATAAATAACCCATATATCATAAAATAAATGGGTTTCATTTCATAATCATAACGTTTTAAAAACTGCTTTAAAGATATGATCTTTACATCACTTTAAAACCCACAGAAAAGGAAGGTGGGTCTCATGTATGTAAATCCCAGAACTTAAAATAGAACATTTTGGTATATATGTGAATACCCCTTTAGAAGAAAGAGCTTTGAGTATTCACTTAATAATATAAAAGAACTTTAGAAAAAGAGAGAGACATTTTGAGACGGAAATTCTGCAGCATAACGGCTATGTTACGAGGTTTTAGAAGACATTAAAAAGAGAGGTAAAATGGGTCAAACATTCATAAATGACCCATAAAATAGTAGATGGACAGAATAAGAAGGATACGTGATCATGGTAATTAAATTTCAAGGACATACCATTTGAAATGAAAAACATGGAATGAAGACAAAAATTAGATTTCTCTTATGAAAGTTCGGCAGCCTAACGGCGTTACTTAAACTTCAACAAAAATGATTTGAAAAGATCAAATAGGGTCTCTCATCATGTGAAAATAAGAGTTCAGTATGATATATATAGAGATAATTCCCCAAAATAACAAAAAGGAACTTGAATGAATTAACATGAAAGTAGAACTTCAAAACGAGAAGGGCGAAGATCCGCTTAAAAATTCGGCAGCCTAACGGCGCCACTTAAAACTTCAAAATACTGAATTGAAGAGATCAAATGGGGTCTCTCATCATATGAAAATAAGAGTCCAGTATGATAGATATAGAGATAATACCCCAACATAAAAAAAAGGAACTTGAAAGAATTGACATGAAAGTAGAACTTCAAAACGAGAATGGTGAAAAACCACTTAAAAATTCGGCAGCCTAACGGCGCCACTTAAAACTTCAAAATACTGAATTGAAGATATAAAATGGGGTATCTCATAATATGAACATAAGGGTCCAGTATGATAGATATAGAGATCATACCCCAACATAACAAAAATGAACTTGAAAGAATTGACATGAAAGTAGAACTTCAAAACGAGAAGGGTGAAGAACCACTTAAAAATTCGGCAGCCTAACGGCGCCACTTAAAACTTCAAAATACTGAATTGAAGCGATCAAATGGGGTCTCTCATCATATGATCATAAAAGATCAGTATGATAAATTTAGAGATCATACCCCAACATAATAAAAAGGAACTTGAAATACTTTACATGAAAATAGATCTTGAAAAATGAGAAGGGAGAAAGAATCTGTTACAAAAATTTCGGCAGCCTAACGGCGCCACTTAAAACTTCATAAAACGAAATAATGAGAGCAAGAGGGGATATCTCATTATATGAACATGAAAATGGAAGTAAGAGGAGTATAAAAGAACATCCTCCAACATAAGAACATGGAGCATAAAAGGAATGACATAAAAGAGATTACTTGAAATGAAAGAGAGAGGTCGGATCCCTTACCTTAAAATGTAACTCTTAAACCTCAAAGGTTGGGACCTTGAGGGCTTGGGGGCACCTTGGGAGGACTCCTTGGGAGGTAATGAGACCATAACTTCGTTGGTTAAGAGTGGGGAGTCGAATGGATGAGAGGAGGTCTTGGTATTTATACGGAAAATTAGGGGACAAGGCATTAATGGTAAAGGGACACCTCATTAGTGGTTTTGGAAAAACCATGGGCTTGCCCATGGTATTTGCCCATGGTATTGGCCACTTGGTACACCTCATACCTTATCTCACTATTCATAATTCGAACATATTGATTACAAACTTAATACATCATTTAATGATGTCATTAAACACCCGTAACATAAAAACTGTATTTTCACTATTCATCGAAAATTCAACTTTCTCAGAATAATCCCAAAATTTCACCTTAACCAAATATCAACGCTCTAATTACAAATATGAACTCCATTTTATAAAAATAATTTTCTAAATATTTTTAATTTAATTTTTAAATAAAAACACTATTCACCGAAAATTCATTTTTTTCAGAAAAAACCCCAAAAATTACCATAGCATAATATCAGTACTCTGAGTTCAAAAATGAAATCCGTTTTATAAAAATAATTATCTAAATATTTTTAATTAAATTTTTAATTAAAAAACACTATTCACCCGAAAAAACTAATACTTGAATAATAATTTATGAAACCGTTATTTAACCATTTTATTGAATCACATTACTTAATCAAGGTATCTAGATTATATTAATACTTTCTTTAAGTAAGATTACTAATCCATTTGGACACATTACTAATCCTAATCATAAAATCACTATTCATAATTTACTATTCATCAAAAATCAAGTTGATCTTATTAGACTCTAAATTTCGTACTGAACATAATTGTAGAAGACTATTTTTTGAAAATCATTACACATTTTTAATTATTTAAGGTTTACATAAACATTTTTAAAATATCCTTTTTCTAAAATTCATCAAAAATATGCATACTATATTTATCCGGTCATTTGAAAATTCATAAAAGGAATCAAAATTTTTATTTAAAACAAAGGATTACACAAGACAGTTACGGTCTCCTTACATAGCCCCTTATCACACCAGCATAGGACCTAAGTGTAAGGTGTGCTAAGGTGAGATAATCCGAGGGAGGCTCGGCCAACATCGCACGAGTAGTAATTTCTATCAGTTTGAACTTCTCGCGAAGGCGATCCCGTTCTAGCTTTATACGATGAAGTTCAGCTTGGGTTTGGTCCACAGCAAAGCCCAGTGGTGCTACCTCCTTCCCAAGTTCTGTTAGATGGGCTTCGATCGGTCCAAGACTACTGGGTGAGGCCATCGAATCTTCTTTCTATATTAATTAACCAAGACTGCTTGTATTTAGAGACAATAGTCAAAACGTTTAGTTTCCAGCGGTCATATTGACCAATGGTCAAATAACAGTCAAAACCCAACAGTCTCATTTTAATTATACTCATGTTATCAAATGAAACATTTTTGTTGAGTATAAAAATAAAATAAAATAACACATAAAATTAGGAAACAATATTTATTTAAAAATTTCGGGTCGTTACAATTATTCTTGTCCATTATGTTAACAAAACTTTTCATTTTTTCTAAATATTTAATTACTTTGTGTCATTAATTTCCACACATAAATCATTTTCCTATTCTTTTGATTAACTCTCCTAGGTTTCACTTTCTAGATTTACAACATGAATGAAATCTATCCATTGTTTCTTCTATAGTCTCCACTATTCAAGATCTTAGTGGACTCTATCCTTCTCTTATTTGTTGAATCATAGAGTTGGTTAAGATGTAAGTTTTTAATCACATATCATGATAACATATTAGGTGTAATCATAGTATATTTCTCTCAATTCATCATCCAATTTGGTTTCACATAATCGCCTCATTTTCCATCACATTCATTGTTAGTATGATTCCTCCTAGTTCCGACCATTAACTAAAAGCAAAAGGTGTATTATGAGAAATGACAATCATAGTGGGAAACCACTTAATATTTACCCTACTAATTTCTAGGATATTATCCTATACTTAGAATTATGATCAAATTAATTCATGAGGTTATGTTCCTTAATCTATGAATTCTTAAATCTAGTTCTAAAGATTTACACTAAACTTCTTATCATACCAACTGAATAGACCCCAATTCCATTAGCCCAAAGTCATTGGTTACTTTATTACATTAGTACTAGATACAAGAAATTATATTAAAAAGGACCAAATAGTTTATTAGTCTTGGTAAACTATATACATTTTTTAATTTCACATTATAATTGAAAACATGAAATACAACATAGTATATTCTTTAAGTACATCATTATTCCCTTTTTCATATCCCTATATATCAATCAAAAAACACTTCCTAGTATCCTGGGAAAATAAAAAATAATAAAGTAGTGATCTCAGATGCTCATTAAGGGTATGAGTATAGTGGAATCTATCCTGAATAAATAATATGTCAAGGTAAATAACTAAAACACATGCCATTTAAACAAAAATTTGAGCATAATATGGAAGGAAAAAAGAATGATCAAATAATCCATATAAAAAATCACATGATCTCATAACTTATCCATGGATATTATAACTAATCTAATAATCACATGGATATCAATAACTGAATTCATAATGATGTAATTCATAATTCTGGACATTTGAAACATACCTTCATGGCCTCATCCTATGACATCTTACATAAATAGGAAATGCCTTAGCGAATACCCTAGATAGTTTGTCTCATGAGACCTGATGATAAATAAATGGGATATAGTGGGACCCACCCATCACTTAATAAGTCCAATGAATTCCTTATATAAATAAATAATACAACTTAATCTACATGCCTTAACAAAATCTAAAACTCTCCCTATTATAAGAACTAGTCATTCAGAATATCAAAACTTTCCACAAGAAAATTGATCATAAACCATCCAATTAAATATAATTAATGGTATCACTAGAGTCAATACTCAATATAATATTCAATAATGGATTTTGAAATATATGATAATACTTTAATGATATTACTTAAATATTTATTAAGGAAAATACTCTTTTTACTTTGAATTTTTTTTTAAACTACACACATATAAAAGTAAACATTTTTTTTTTGAAAATAAACTCATAAACATATAAATTAATATTAAAATAATATATTATTCATTATACTAGTAAAATAATTTCATTTCATATAAGTTAAAAAAACATTCCTTTAATATATTGTTTGGAAATATTGAAAAGTACCTTTTTAAGAAAATGAAAGAAAGATTCCTTTCAAACCATTTTGTAAAAATTAAAACATAAGTAAAAAAGGAATTTAAAAAATCATAAGATAATAGTAAATAAATTGAAAATATTTTTAGGAAACATGGATATGGTAGATAAATATTCCCCAGTGGAGAATTAATCATAAACAATCACAAATAATGATAATATTGTAAAATAAACCATTACTGCTTGGGTTTCTTTTAAATCGTAAGTCCCGTGAAAGTAAAAAATTAAAATAAAACATTAAATACTATTTATAAAAAGATATTCATGATATGATATATCAAATAGTTATTATATTCATCACAAAAAATAAATAAGTGGTGAATATGGAAAATGTCTCACAAAAGTAAAAGTGAGATGAGAAAATCTTACCTCAGGTTTGACTTGCTTCGTATAGGTTCAAAACTCCTTTAAAAAAATATAAACTTATTATAAATATATTAAAGAAATATATTCATATATTTAATACCATATATGATTTACTTATAATATTTTATCACATTTTTATTATCAATTCATTGTTAAAATCATTCTTTCGAGTAGTAACTGCTTTGTTTTTCATGTATGATTTGGTTTGATAGTTTCGGTCACTATACTTTAAGCAGGGTTAAATAATCTCCAGAATATTATTAATGGTTTAAATATCATATATATTTAATATATATATAAGTATATTCATCCATAAAATATATATATGGAAAATTTAATTACATCATTTAGGGAGACGGTAGGTCGTATGTGCGCAAGAATGTTGTTTTTCACTTTTTAAAAGATGGAACAAAAGAAAGGAGAATAATAATTAATTTTTCCAAAATAATTATTAGATAATATATATCATATATATTCCAAAAATATATCCTCGTTACTATCCATGTAATGTGTAAATAAAAAACTGATCACGCCGCTTCATTGAGGTGGTAGTCCACACGTATGCACGAGCGATGTTATCGTTTTCCCAAGAATTGGAACATAAGAAGGTATATATTATATTATAGTTAAAACCATATTATTTTAATATATGACATATAATATCATTATTTTCATATTTATAACCATCCATGTAAAGTGGTGATGAAAAATGAATTACACTACTGTGTGGAGACGGTAAGTCGTATGTACGCAGAAGCGATATTTTCGTTTTTGATAGAATGAAAAAAAGATGGAATATTATTGTAAAATAATCATAATAAAATATCATTATATTTATAATTCTGGATATATTATTTTATTATGTTTACGACACAGTAAGATTAAGTAGAAAAAGAAATAAACTTGAAAGAGTCGATAAAGATGATTATTTCTTCTACGATGGAATCTATTTATATCTCTTATTAAGGGATATATGATTTCTATTTTTGAAGGTTCATACCCTAAAGAAATTGTATAATTATTTTTATGATAGTAATGGTTAGGTTTTGGTTGATATTTATGTCTCAAATTGGTGTAAAGAAGTCAGGGAAGGGGTGCCCATTCATATATGACGAGAGGGGTAATCTTGAAATTTTATTAATTATTAAATTAATATAAATTTTTTACCATGTTAAAATGGATCCAAATTGATATAATTAGAATATAACGTTAATATAAGTCAAAATAATTACATAAAATAAAATTTTTACATGTTTTGGATATGTTTTCACCCTTATATTGTATTTTTAACCTCTCATTAACCCTTTAGATAATTTTCATACTATTAAACATTTCTACTCTCTAAGGTTCAATAATGTTGCTATAAAATTTTAAAAGACCCATAAATGGAAAATGGTAGATTTAATTAACCATAAATAATTAATTTTTATGAATATAATGTTTTTTTTGTTTTTTGTCATTTAATAAATTCTTATTTATTATAAAATATCAATAATGTCAGTTTTTAGAAATATACATTACTTTGACTTTAATAATATCAATAAAATGAATATAATTCAAAAAAATATGTTATTATATTCAAAAAATGTCATAGTAAATTATAAAATTCATGTATCACATTATTTTTCTCAAATTATATTACTTTTCATATTTTAAATATCAATTATTTGATTTTTCTACTAATTGAATAATTACCACATTAGTCTTATGTAAGAATTTAATGTAATTATTTATTAAATAAAAAATATAAATGATGAATATAAATATTTTATATTTAAAATTAATAATTATATGCAAAAATATCATCTTTATAACCCCATATAAAAAATATATTTATTAAAAACAAGAGTGTGACATGTTTGACTTTTCTTGAAATAAAATACTATAAAGATTAACATCTCATTCAAATAGCCAAAAATTCCATATAAACTAATCTTGGATGATTATGGATGAAATTTACTCATCCAATAATATTAATTCAAGTGTCAGGTTCATTTTCTTGTCCTTGTCATTTTATTTTTATCATTAATTACCTAATTTACTATTTACCATGGTAACAAAAAATACAAAGCTTGTTATTCATATTGACCAAAAATAAAAGGGACCCATTAAATAAATATTAAATTCCTGAATAAAAATATTTAATCCATTATTAAAAATTCCAAAACACATAATTGTTAGAATTTAATTTAAAATTAAACTGTACAAATGTAATGAAAACATTTTTTTAGAAAAACGATCTTTTATGTATAAAAATATTTTCATACCAAATTCAACGATAAAATTGATTTCAATGAAATTAATTGGAATATTTATCATATAAATAATTTTACTTCAAAAATTATTTAAAATAAAATGGATCTTTTCAAATGGTTAAAACCAAAATATAATCCTCAATAAAAAACGATATTTTCACTATTCACTGGAAAATAAATACTTTCAGAAAAAAATAGAAATTTTTACCCTAATATAATTTTGATACATTGATTTAAACAATTATTTTATTTTATTTAAAATAAATTTTATATACATTCAATAATTTAATTATAATATTTTCTCAATAAAAACCTATTTTTTAAGAAAAAATATTTCTAAAGAGTACAATAACATTACTAAAAATTGAGTATTTATTTCACAAGAATTAATCAATGAATTTATATAGAGTAGGTCCTTTACATATATATTTCACAATTTAGTTAATAATATTCATACCCTCAAATTTAATGACTAGGTTATAACAATAATATTTAAATAATATTTCATGGTTCGTTGAATCTCATTATTGTATATTGTATATTCTATCGAACATAGTGTAATTTTAAAATATCAGGATTTCATGCACTAAAAGATATCAAAGATATTAAATTTATTTAAAAAGAAACGTACTATAAAATGTTTATGTGTTAAATTCTCTTCTAATCTTGTTTTTTTTTTTATTCTAAATTGAATATTATGTTCCTCTTTTAAAGTATTTGGGTGTTTCATTTTATGTCAAGAAAGGGGTACATAGGGTTCCATTTTCAGCTAGACCCCTCTCATTCTCTATCTCTTGGTTTTCCCAAAAAGTGGGTTTCTCTCATTGACAATTCTACATTGGATTATGGTGATTATACCCCCTCTTCCTTTGTTTTCTCTTCCCTTTACTAGCCTATGACTTATAGTGATTTTGGCCTAAGGTTTAACATCAATTTCACCAAATTATGGTGGAATTGGGTGACATTGATGGTTTTTTCATGTATGATGAATAGAGCATGTCCCATAATGATAATCTCATTTAATTTATAACTATTTTTTAGAAGATAGATTTCTTAATGAATTTTTTTAGGTTCTTCCACCATTTGGAATGAAATTAGCACCCAGTTGGATCCTAAATGATGGGTTTTTTGTTCATAGGTGTATCGAGATCATTCCATGTGATGTTGGAAATTTTTTACATGAGCTTTCAGTGAGTGGAAATTTCCCAGTGAGTTTTTTTCTATTATTAATTTTAAAATTAAATTAAATAATTGATTATAAATGTTATAATTAATCATTTTGGGTATTCATATAGGATATTGGAGCTCAGGAGATAATGTTATCTTGGTCAAGGCATGGACAATCTTGGCCAAGAATGTATAGAGATTCATAAGGTTAGTAACTTTATGTATGTGGTAAGTGGTACCTAAACATCTTTATATGTTTATAAATTTTTTATGTGCATGTGATATATGGTCTCACCACTATCTTTGATTAACTCACAGATTAAAATGAATTATTTTCTTAAATAACCATGAAATAAATTAATTTTCAAGGGCCATGATGGACCCTGGAACACTGGATTAATGCCTCGGCCATCGATGGTCAAGGGATTTATTAAAAATTTGTGCTAAGTGATACTTAAACCCTAGGGGTTATAATTTAAATGAAATGAATTAATGTAGTGGGCTTGGAAATAGGATGTATGTGAGCCTCCTAAGTTTGAAGTTGGTGCTTTAGTGATATTGTGTAAATAGAATCACTCAGCAGCTATGTCTCTAAGGGGTAAGATTTCAAATTGGTTATGAGAGGCCTAAGGTATTTCTTAGATCTAGGATGATATAATTATGGCCTAGATGGGGTTCTAGAGATAATTGGGTTAACATAAAAGGGTTTTCCCTTGTAGTGAAGGGTGAGACACTCGTATGTCTCATATATGACAAGGAACACCCTAAGGGTGTATTACACACTTGGAGTGTTCCATGAGTAGGATAAGTCCTTCAGGGATTGATAAATCTTTAATGAAAGACTTCCACCAATTGATGGATTGATATTTCTCTTAAGAGAGAAACAATGTAACACCACGATATTTTAAAATACGAACATCATATTCGATATAGTGTATGACATGAAACCCCAAGTGTAGAAGGGACTATAAAATCATGAGACTTTATGATATATTTATTTTAAAATAGATTCAATCTCTTTTATAGCTTTAAAATCATACAACACCAGGTTTAAACATAACCTGATACTCTATTAGAATAATATTAATAAAACATTACCATTATAACCTAGCTATTAAATTGTCAGGTATGAATAGTAAAAACTAAATTATTAAAATATATTATTTACACATTTATAAAATAAATAAAATGTATATCTATTAATTAGTGATAAAATTAGATTAATTTGAAAGAAAAATGAATGTTTTCTAGAAACCGTATTTTTTTTAAAGACGGTTTAGTCGTGATTTATGCACAGAATTAATAATTAATTTTTACCAATTTTAGAAATTTTATTTTAAAAAATAAATTTATTTTTTAAAATCATCATGTCAAATTATTATAGGGTTATTTTCTATGGTTTTTCTAAAAAAATTCTTTTTTTGATGAATAGTGAAAAATACTGAATTTTAATTGAAAGCTTCCTTTTTTTAAATTATTTATAATGTTAAGTTATATTTTTAATTATTTTTAGAGTAATTTTAGTTTAATTATATATATATATATATATCAATCTAATTTATGTCATTTTAATTATTTTTATGTTGAATTTTGATATAAAAAACATGTAAACATTTGAACATTTTCTCTTTAAAAACTCACTTTCTCGTCGCGTCTACGTGATTAATTTTAAATTAAAATTTTACATTTATTGAAATTTAATTTGGAAAAATGCATTAAATATTTATAATCAGAATAATTTACATTATATAATAATTTAAACTTAATTTTTGACCATAATTAATAGTAAAAAGAGTAAAAATTATTTACTACAGTTAAGGGAAAAATGGGTCTATTGGGGGTTAAACTAAGGAGATAAGGATAAAAATACCTAAAAACTTGTATAAAATATATTTAATGGATATATTGTGACCTTATATTGTCTAATTATCAATTATAATTTATTTTTTACCCTTTTATACTATGAAAAACATGAGTACGCCTTTTTCTTTTTAAAAATTACAAGTGTGCCACTCACCTCACTTATAAAAGGCCACCCCCTCTCCTCTCTTCTTCACACCTTAAATCCCTTTTTCCCAATAACTACCCAAATCAATTAAAAACTCATATACCATCATCCTAGAATCCTTTTTTGGTCTTAAATCCCTTATAGGAATACTTTAGGAATAATCCTAAAGAGGTGGTCTGACAAGAGGTAAAATTCTTAACTATGAAATTTTGTTTTATTTATTCTTCCAAATAATTAAAATATTATTCAATTATTCTTATATAAAAACAAAAATATCACTTATATATTGAGATTTTATTATGTTAATTTCATAACCAATATATATCTCCTCTTCCCTTAAATGGGAAATGATATTGTCACTCGTGTGTATAGTTAACTATTGCCTTTTGAACCGATGTAACACATTTTCCATCAACACCTATCACATTTGGGTATAATTATATATATATATAAAGTATATATATTATATTCATAACATAATTATAAATTTGTATTCATTATATAATATATACCTTTTTACATCCCATTCTACAGGGGAAACAATAACGAACTTCATGTGTACGACGGACTACCATCTCACGAAGTGATGTGATTTTTTTTCACTAAATCTTTATATGGAATGTAATAAGGTTAAATTTAATGAATATATATTATATAAGTGAAATTATTATTATATTAATGAAATTTTTATCATTTTTAAAAGATAATATTTATCATTTTCTTGCTTACGTTGAAAAATGATAATGTTGTTTGTGTGTGTGTGAACTATCATCTTCACAAAGCAATGTGACTCAATTTTCATCACCACACTAGATGGATGATATATATTAGTATATTAAAATAAATTAGATTTTATACATGAAATTATTATAATTCTTTTAGATAAAATATTACTTACCTTTTTTAAATAATGATCATTGAAAAATGGAAATGTTACTCATGCGTACGTATGGCCTACTATCTCCATGATTATAACATAGCTCATTTTTTATAACCATATTTCATGATTGGTTTTAAAAGTATAATTTACATATAAATTTGATTATTATTTAATGATTATTATTCTTTATATTTTTAAATAATGACCTCTTTTACCATAGTCAACCCACCAAATCCAGTTTTTACACATTATCCAAATATCATTGAAACATTCGATGTAAACTTAATTGATTAAGTAATAATATATAACAATGTAATAAGTGAAATAAAATGAATAATCTTGAAAAAAATTCTTAATAAATTAAATAATTTACATAATTTTATTATTTAGGAATATAAAGAATGTACATGATGTGTCGGACTCAAGGTAAGGGTTTCTCATCTCACTTTTACTTCCATGAGATATAAATTATATTCACCACTTATTTCTTTTATGTGGTTTATATACTTCCATTTTTTTATTCTATATAATTATTTCATTCAACTTAATTATAATTAATATTTTATTTAAATTTATTTCTTCCATGGGTATTATGATACAAAAGTTACCAAGTTGGTAAGGGTTTATTTCACAATCTCATCATTATTTGGGTTTGTTTTTATCTAAGTTTGTATTTGGGGAATTATATGATATTTTTATCTTAAAATAAATATATTTTATTATACTATGGTAATTAATTAACTTTTTCAAGTAATTGTACCATGTTTTCCTCTGTTTTGTACTTAAAATGATTAATAAATTTTTTTTAGAAAATTCAACTTTATTTCTCTCTTCGGTCAAAATTCCTTTTTCTTCCAAAACTATGTTTTCTAAAAATATTTTCAAAAATATTTTCAAATTATACAAGTTGTTTATTAAGAACATTTTTACCCATTTTTTTATTTTTATAAAATGGTTTTAAAGTAATCTTATTTTCATTTTCTAAAGAATTCACTTTTCTAACATTTTATAATGAAAAAGTAATATTCTTTTTAACTTATAGGGAATGTATGGAATTAACCTCCAACATGGACATTATTTATCTTAAAATTACTTTTCAAGTTTATAAGGTTATTTTTAAAGAAATTTTTATTCTAATATTCTATAAATTATTAGATTTTAAAAGTTACTTTCAAATAAAATGATTTAGAAAATATTTTATGAATTTTATGGTTTTAAAATAAAAAGGATGATTTTTTGAAGAAAGTTTATTTTTCTTAAGTAATGTTCCAAGTGATATTTAAAAATAATTTTCCATCTAATAATACATCCATTGGTGTTATATAGACTTTAATGTGAATATTTTCTAATGATACCATTCTTATTATTTCTCTGGATCAATTATGATCAGTTTGACTGGGGATGTACTATGTTGATACCATTTATTTTACTCAGAATAGTTTATGATTATGTTTATTTATTGGGGTAATTATTAACATTTATTATTCTAGTTTTTCAATATGAATGTTTATGTTGATTTTGTTTCACCCCTTTCATATGAGGAATGCATTGGACTTAATAAATGACAAGCAGGGGCCACTATATCCCATAAATGCATCGATATGTCTCATGAGACAAACTATATTAGGTTTTGAATAAATCCTTAAACATTTATATAGATGTATTTTAAAAACCCATTTATGGTATTAGATGTATTGGCATAAGGCCTCAATAGTTTTTTTCAAATTTTCAACATTATGCATTCCGACATTATGAATTGAGTTATTAATATTCCATTTTATTGTTCTATTGGTTTGAATATCCATGGTTAAGTTTTTAGGATCATGTGAATGTTTATATGGAATTATTTTATCATCATTTATTCCTAACATATTATTATCAAGTTATAGATTAAATTTTAGGTGTTTCAGTTCTTTACCTTTATAAATTGATTATGCCTTTTTTATTCATAGCTTCCTCTTCACGTTTACCTTTACTGAGCATTCGAGCTCACCACTTTATTATGTTTTATTTTCCCTAGGATACCAAGAAGTTTTTTTTTATTTATTTGAAGGGATATTTAAGGGAGATAATGGTGTTCTCAACTAAAATACTTTTTGGTATTTTATGTTTTCAATTGTAATAATAATTTCAAGTATGTATCTTGTTTACCAAGACTACTAAACTATTTGGTCCTTTGGCATGTGATTCCTTGTATCTTATACCAATATAAAAATGTAGGTACCAGCTCTGGGATACTGGGGTCAGGGTTATTACATATAATATGTAAACTTATGAGGCTCATGAGTATAATTTGATGACTAGTCAGTGAATTACCAAGGTTCATAGTGTGATATATCTTGGATGGTTCCTAGTCTTCTAGATGAATTTGGTATGTGTAATTATATGAGGTTTTGGACTAGCTCCGTGTGGATTGGGTCATGTAGAGCCTATAATTTGTGAGTAAATTTAGGGGTGATATTTACATCTCAATTCCAATGAGTATAGGTGAACCTATAGTATTCTCATATGGTCATGATGAGGATGATGTAGGTTTTGGCATGATAATCTTATTCAACTAATATAGTCTTGAGTGATGAGGTTGAGTAGCTAGATGGACACTAGAGAATGTGTATATATGGGGAGATAAATTTAATTAATTAGTACCCTAATTATTATATTATAAACTTATGGGTGGTCTACAATTCAATTTTTTCTTGTATAATATGTAATGGTTCTAGTGTAGAGTATGCCCTGGGTGTGCATGATGTATAATGAGATATAAATGGTGGATCCCCCCACCCACCTGAGTATATTATATGAGATTCCTATGGAAAATGTTTCTCCCCCAAAATTTTTATATGAGATATTATTTGGAAGATGATATTCCCCAAAATATGAGATATGAGATGTTATTGTTTTCCCAGATAGTTTCAAAATTAATCAAGAGGGGGAGAATTGAGTACATGAAATTTTTTCCAAACTAAAACCACCCTATTAAATATCAATTAAAATATGTATTTTTCTCCTATAATAGATATGAATAAAAATTAAATAAAATATCAGGAACAGAACACAATATATTTATAGTGGTTCAAGGCACAAAGATCCCCTAGTTCACTTCACCAACACACTCTTTGAGAGCTTAGTGATTTTAACTTTGTAGGTTCCTTTTCTAGGTACCTTGATAGTTGAGTGAAATTTATGGAAACTTTTTATAATTATACTAGGAGATTTTACTAGGCTCTTCATTTTACAATACATATCCTCAGTCTTCACACACTTAGAAACAAATAGATCATTATTTATAAATAGATTTATGTATAATAGATTGTGGGTTTAGTACATAGTTACAAGAAATAATTTATAGTTGATGAATAATTTCCAAAGATATAGAATATTACTTCAAGGATTATCTTTAGAGGTTCT
The DNA here is from genome assembly GCA_963277665.1 of Viscum album. Taxonomy (NCBI): domain Eukaryota; kingdom Viridiplantae; phylum Streptophyta; class Magnoliopsida; order Santalales; family Viscaceae; genus Viscum; species Viscum album. Next base: position 1,570,613,385 of record OY728133.1, on the reverse strand, counting down.
TTAGCTATAGTAAATAATATTGTACTCTTAACAACCATATATTTTCATTTTTATTCACACAAAAATAATGTGAAGAAAAATAGATTACATGTGTGTTGGTTTTTTCTCAATGAATTTCTTTAATATTTACAACTATTCACTTATTTAATTTTAAGTTCTTTTCTAGAATTCAAATGGTCAAGAAGAAATAATATAATACTCATAAATTAATTATTTTTTCATTTTAATGTGACTTCATTCAAAAATAGTAAAAACATAGTAATGTATTTCTATATATTTCATCTTCCTTGAAACTTTACACTTATTTCAAATAATAGCTTTAATTACTATATACTTTCCCTATTCAGACATGACTAATTTTTATAAAACTAAATTACAAGTATAATTTCCTTGAAATATTACAGAGGTAATAATCTCCTCGAAAATATAATAAAATATCTTAAAATTACTTAAGTGTAATATTTATTGGTATTCGATATCATAATAATTCTGATTATAAATCTGGATTTAATCATATGGATTTTTTTATCATTGTAATAATTTGTTCTCATTGTAGGACATTGTCATCTCCCTTTCTGATCATATTAATTTCTTGACTTTAATGCTTTCTTCTAATCATAAAACTTTACTATGAATGTAAGTATTTACCATAGGAATTCACTATAAAACTTTTTTTGTTCATAAGTATTCATCATAATACATTATGATCGTAAGTCTTGAATGAAAAAAATTATTTTATCATAAGACTTCTATACATAAGAAAATTTCAAAAAATTGGAATTTCACTCTGGCTTTATGTAAGATCTCGAACATTAGTGAAGGTAATTCCTTATTAAAATTTTTGGATAACTTTATTCTATGGTTAAGAATTGATGCTCGAGTGCTTGATAATTTCCAGGAGTGTTCAGGGGGTTTGGGACAAGAAATAAAATGAAAAGTTGTAAAATGGTGCATAGTGCATAGTTGGTGCATATTTAGTGTAAACCGTGTGCTTGACCCAGAAAACTATGTTTAATGGGAGCCATTACAGACAAAGGGATAACGCATGGTTACCACATGGTTTGATAAACCATTCAGGTATCCCCAGGTAACTGTGTGACCCAACTTCCCTTAGAAAGTGTCTTTTGCAAGGTTTATGCACAGTTTGGAAAACCATGTGGGTAAACTGTGTGCCCCATTAAAATTTGAAATTTTACTGGTTTTCCATCTCATGATTTTTAGACCCCCATATGATTTTTCCTCCCTTTAAATCCACTCTACTCAAGGTGAAAAACTTGTATCCCCTTCCTCCTCCATAGATGGTTCTCCTTCAATTCTTGGTCATTTGGAGAGTGTTTGGGTGAGAATTGAAGATCTGAAGGCGTTTAATACTCTTATTTGCTCCATTTTTTGGATTAGGGATTGTAAAATATCTCCTCTTCCTTTGAAGCACTAAAACCTTCAATTTTATAGTAGATTTTAGTTTTGGTATTTAGTGGGGGTTTGATCTTGAATCAAATGTGGATATTAAGCAAGCATTCATCAATGGACATGAGGTGGGTGGTCTTTGAGATTTTTCCCATATTCTTGATTTTATATATGCATATGTGGTTGTACTGATGTGTTTCCTTATTGTGTTTATTTATCCTTGATTTTGGAAAATGATTTGGGCCTTGTATTGAGGTTGAAATCCCCTCATGGACCCCGTGGATTTGTTGGTGTGTGAGGAAAAACCAAGGACTACCCGTGGGGTAGGCTAAATCCATGTCAATGGTGAATAAAATTAGTAAACATTGATATAAGGGAGTTATGGGATTAAATGGGTAGTAAAAGAGTAATTGTTATGTGATTAGGTTCAATTGTTTAATCAAAATAAATATGTTTTTAATTTTTTAAATGATTAAGTGGTTTTAAAATGGCTTTGATGGTGTGTTTTGGGGGCTTTGACCCGATTAAGGATTCATTGATAGAAAATTATGTTTTGAAATGAGGGAAAGACCTATTTTTGTGAAAATGGTTTAATGGTTGTTTTGGATGGTTAAAATGGAAATAAAATCCTCAGGTAATGTCTTAGTTTTTCAAAGGGAAAGACCTATGTTTTAAATGGTGGTTTCATGATGTTTTCAATGAGTATTTAGATTTGTGTTTATTTTTAATATGAAGTTATAAAGGTCTGGTGGGACTATAATGATTTAAGGTATGTGAGGTTTAGTAAGATAGAACCCATAAAATTATATCGACATGCTAACATGATTATGAAATGAACTAAATGAAGAATGGGATTAGTTGATGATATAGCATAAGGGGTGTTTGGAATGATGTGAAAATGGGATAAATGAGATTAATGTGAATGTGCTAATGGATTATGATTCATACTTGAAATTCTTATGTGGTTAATACATGGGGAATGATGAAAGGGTTAAGAAATTTAACATATGGAAATTGTTGAATATGTTAAAGTGGTTAATCTATGGGTATTAGTGAATGTTCTTAATGATTTTAGGCATAAGGAATGGGAATTGGGCTAAATAGCTATGAAATATAAATTGAAAAAATGTGTTAATGGGTTATATCATTGTATTAATTATCATGTTGATTGTTATATATTATTATTTCTATTTTTATTTATTGTGATTGGATTGTGATATGGTATATGAGAAAAATGAATAGATAAACTTGTTCATGTGTCTTTGTGGTGGGATAAAGGAATGAGGCTCCTCCAACGGGTCAGGTTGTACTGATGCACTAACCCCACCCAGGAATTAATGGGTTAGGGATTTGGACTAATTATATATTCTCATAATGGTTTCATTAGATGACACTACCTAGACTGAGGCTCCAAGTTAGTGTTATGTAATGAAGGGTTGGGATTTTTGACAGACGATCTATGCTTCCCAACTTAAGTTCATGGTGTGGGTTGGGATATCGGACTGAGGCTCTATGATTCCAAAACACATGTACATGGCCTAGTCACTAGACCAAGGCTTTGGGGTATGTTTATAATTATTATTAGTAAATTCTTTAGGAGTAGCGGTTTATGTAACCCCTTATACTTGATAAATGACCAGATTAGGATGTTGAGTAAATGATGTAAATTCCTAACCCATGGAACATGAGATTAATATAAATTTATTAATTATGATAGCATAAGTGATGAAATGTTAATAGTGATGAAAATGGATTAAATGAATATAATAGTTAATGGGTATTTGATGATTTGTGAGTAGTTAAACCCCTTACGATTAAATGTGGGTGTTATCCTTTGTAACTTGGCTTAGCCTCCCAATGTGACCTGAGTTAGTTTTACTTTTAGGTTGATTATAGGATATTTATTGGGTAAATGGATATTAGATAATTACTTAAATTTTTTCAGTGTTACTTGTTTATTTATTTCACTTGTTACTTGCATACGCCTTTGTACAACCTAGATATTTCTTTAGACACCATTGGTGGTGGCCTAATGAGTTATACTCACACCCTTCTCAGGCTTCCATGGAACTTGGGTACCTGAGCATATTCTACTTGTTTTATTTATAGGTTCAGGATGAGAACACGGTGTTGTTTGTGATTGGGATGATAGGTTAGAGCATGGAAGTCAAGATTGGGTTGGGAGTTAGATTTGTGTTTAGAGACTTTTAATAGTTTTTATCTTGGTTTATATTGTATAACTTCTTGACATGTAGTTTATTCATTAGATTTTTTATAGCATAAGTACATGGTCACTTATTGGTTTTTTTCATGTTGTCCATTTATTGTTCATGTGGTTATTTTATCTGTTTTTTGTTACTTCTATAGTGGATTCACTCTGATAAGCAGGTATAGTCTCCTCATGTTTCTCTTTTGACCTACGCTGATAGTCGTTAGCCTCTGGCATATGGGGAGGCATGCCTAAGGTCATGTGATGACCCAACATGGGGCACCGGCTATAATAAATTTCATTTTTGGGATGTTACAAAGTGATATCAGAGAAGGTCGTATTTTGTCTTACAATTTGGGCATGGTAGATAGGATACTAGGATCTTGTCAAGAATTGGTAATGATCTTGTTTCTAGGTGCCTATAGCCCCACGTATGAGGTTAAATGCAAGTTTCTAGGGGTGGGAAATGGTGTTCTATTTTGTGATTTTACAATTGGTTAATATTTTCTTCTTGGGTGGCGCACTTGGATATGATTTCATTGATTTATGAGGTTTCATCTCTTGTCCTGGCACGGAAAGAGTGGGTATGTGAGTTCATGCATCATGTTAGGCACATAATATAGATAGTTTATCAGTGTATTTCCAAGGATTGACTTGTGAGTGACATGATGATGAACCAAATGGGTATAAAAATCTAAATTTAATGAAGTAATGGGTGTTTAAAAGTGAGCTAAAAAGTGGTTTTGAGAAATATAAATCTTTAAGTTTGTAAAGGTGAAATGTTTTTGAAATTTTATTTTGAATAAATTTACATTTTTTTAAATGATGGTCTAAAAAAAGGTTTTTGAAAGTGTAATTTCTGAGGTTTTGAAAATGAAATATTTTCAAAAGTGAACTCATGGTTTTAAATGGTAATCTCTAATTAATGTTAATGTAGTGACTCTTTTGATTTTGAGTTGTATTTCAAACTCTAGAGTGGGTGTTCAGTTTGTGGTACTAGTGTACGGGTGTGACTATATTCATTGTGGGGCCTAGAGTAAATGGTTGTTTGGTTTGTTATACTCAGTTTTTTTGGAATATGAGTAGGATGATTGTTGTGAACATTTTCTTGTTTGAGGTTTAGTGTGGATGGATTAGAAAGATTCAGTGACCCTTTCTTGGTCTGACTTCAGTTTGGGGAGTTGATATCATTTGGATTTTTAGGGTAACCTATGAGATAGGTCGGTTAGGATAATAGTGCTTATCGGTGTGTGTTGAACAAGTAGACACTTCAAAGGTGAAATCGATGCATGGAGGTTGACCAAGATTTTTTATATATGTTCATATTTATGCCTTTGATTTTCCTTAATGAAGCACTTGGGTGATTACATTTGGTTCTAATAGTGGTTGTGAAGGGGGCAATTGTTCAGATACCTAGCCCCGTGATTTGATGGAGTTAGATATGGAAAAGAAATGTTGGCCTGGGGAAGACAAGGAAAGGGTGAACTAGGTTTGGATGAGTGCTTTTGTTTTGGAGAACACCCGGGGGAGGGTGGTCATGTGGTTGGTTTGTTTTTCAGAGTAGTTTTTTGGGGTTGAAATGTTGAGAAATACTTGGTTCTGATGAAGTTGGAGAATCAAGTGTCATGAACGGTTCTTGTGAGATAGATATGGGTTTTTTGTTTGGTCAAGGAAGATTGCAAAACCTTTATGGTTCTGAAAAAGTTCCAAATAATGGGAACATGTTAAGAGTACACGATTTTGTTGAGATATGTACCAGGTGTTCTAGTTTTAAATGCACATTTTCCCCATGGAATCAAAGTGGAAAGGCCCTCATAGTGTGCTAAACCAATTAGTTTGGATCAGTGGAGTAAATAATTGTTTTTCTATCGTGATCAGCGGTACCATGAAAGAAGAATTTGAGTTAGGTAACGATAATGGTGCCAAAAGTAATGTTGGGTCATGACTACTTGGTAAAGTTTCATGAGGTGGTGGTGAGTATCGTTGGAAAACCCAATCGAGTTGTGGTGTTCTAGTGCGAATGAGGCATTGGCGGGAAAGTGAGCTCAAGACCTTCGGTGGATTGAGGTGTTTTCTTGGTGAGAGTTCATGGTGATGGTTTATTGTTTGTGGTGGTGACTGTTGATGACTTCTTAGCATACTTTCTCTAGTGATGATCATTCCCAATATATTGACATCATCCTAGGTGTGGCGAGAAGGCTCTAGATTTATGAATAATGACTTGAATGTGTTTTCATTAGATGTGGTACATCCTAGAGGATCTGAATGAAAATTAGTATGTTTATGGGAGCCGTATTTTGGTGGATTGCACCATCGTACGGTTGTGGAATAGGTCCTTGAAATGGATCAGAGGTCGATGAATTCTATGGGTGTCATTCTCAAAATCCAAAAACGAGTTATGAGTGATGTTTTTTTTGTTATAAAAGTGTAAGATCAATTTTTACTTCCAAATTTTTTGGTTTAGCATGTGTTTAAGTGTAAATTGTGGAGGTTGATATTTCTTGAGGAAAGTGGTTACAACGATACTCACAAGGTGGAAAGTGTCATGTTAAGTCTTGGATTTCCGGAGAAAGCTATGAAGTAGATGTGGTTTTATCCATAAGAGAATGTAAAACATGTGAGGTGTATGTTCAGGTTTCTTGGGAAAACCTGGGTTGGCCTTAGGTGTGATAATCAGCTGAGCTAAGCAATGTATTTGGGCTTGAGAATTTTGTAAGGTAGTCAGGGTGGTTGTGTCGGAGGTGTGTTGAGGGGTATTATAGATAACGAAAATGGTGTGAATCATGGAGAATTTAATTATGGATAAATTTTACCAAACATTAGGGATAACTTTTGTAGGTGTGTGTGAATGAGGGTATTATGCCTTGAGTGAAAGGGAATTGTGGTGAGGTGAAGTGGTGATGATGTACCAAGAGAAAAGTTGGGAATCCACGGAGTGAGTTGAATGGGGATGGCCTACCTCAAATAGGCAAAGAGGAATGGATGTGGTGGGTTTTGATCCACCTTGGGTTAAATTTTGAATGATAAGCACGTTTTAGTAATGAGAATAGGCTATGAGGAACAACCAAGTTACCCTCAAATGAGTATGGATAGTGGAGGTATCCAATTCAGGTGGTTTCGATGGAAAGATAGAATGACAATGTGGGGAAGTCCTCTTGTGGACGTTTGAGTGCAGTGAGTGGGAAAACTCATTGGATGAATTATGAAAGTTGAGTTGAGGTTCTGTTGGTTTTTTTATTATGGGAGTTCTTAATACCAGAAAAAGGGTGGTGATAGGTTAAATAATATGACGGGGAGTACCATAGTGGGAAAGTGATCGGTTAATGGTGTAAATTTTGGGTCGAATTGGATTGAATCAAGTGGGATTGATCTTAGTGAAATAGTGTTGGTGATGGGTGTTGGCTCAGGTTTTTACTGGTTGAGTTCCTTGAGATGAAGAGTGTGTTTGGGTTGTGCTTTCTGAATGTTTGAAAATGAACTGAGGCTATTGGGACATGTAATGTAGAGAGGATTATAATGAGAGTATTATGATGGACTCTTCTAGGGTAATGTAGTTCCTTTTTTATGTTATTTCATGTTATGATCTAGTAATGTTGACCAAACCTTATAATGTGTTTGGTGCGGGTAATGGTGAGTTTAGGTGAACGTGTCCTTAGGGACCATCGGGTTGTGTTTGTGAATCTTGTTGAGGGAAATGTTTTTAGGGTAGAACTATTTCCTTGATCTGATCATTGTTAAAACATGGTTGGGTTCATTGAGAAACTTGGAAAATGAAGGTTGATTGATGGTTCTGTGGTTTGACTCTTTTGGTCTTGAGGTCTTGTTAATTCTTGGAAGTGTGCCTCGAGGATGAGTCATTATAAGGTGGAGAGGTTTTAAGAACCCAATCTTTCATGAAGGTACATCCTTTTAAAAAATTAAACTCTCTTTTATGGTTAGGAAGTGGTTCTCAAGTGTTTTAGGAGTTATGGGAGTGTTTAGGGGGTGTGGGACACAAAATGAGGTGAAAAGTGTCAAAACGGTGCATAGTGTATGGTTGGCACACTATTAATGTAAATTGTGTGCTTGTCCTAGGAAACCGTATGGCATGGGAGCCATTCTAGACAGAGGGATATCACACGGTTACCATATGGTTTGCTAAACTATGAAGGTATCCACAGGAAACTGTGTGACCCAACTTCCCTTAGACAATTTCTTGTGCACAGTTTGGTAAATTGTGTGGGTGAACCATACTACCCATTAAAAGTTGAAAATTTACAGTGTTTCCATCTTAGTATTTTTAGATACCCATCCAATTTTTCATCCCATTTGAACACATCTAACCTAGGTGATGAACCAGCTACCCCCTCCTCCTCCATGGATGGTTCTCATTTGATTATTTGGCATTTGGAGTGTTTTTGGATGAAAATAGAATATCTTAGTGAGTCTAACACTCCACTTTGCTCCATTTTTTGGATTAGGGCTTATAGAATCTCACATCTTCTTCTGGATCCCTTAAACCTTCACTTTTCCAGCAGATTTTAGGTTTGGTATTTAGTGGGAGTTTGATCTATAATCAAAGGTGGATATTAATAAAGTTCTCATCAATATATAGGAGGTAGGTGTTCTTTAATCTTTTTCCCATAGTCTTGATATCATATACATTTGTGTGGTTGTTCTAATGTGTTTCCTTATTGTCTTTATTTATCCTTGATTTTGGAAAGTAATTTGGGCCTTATATTGAGTTTTGAAACCCTTCACAAACTTTGTGGGTTCGTTGGTGAGTGAGGTCGAACCTAGGACTACCCATGGTGTAGGTCGAACCCATGTCAATGGATAATAAAATTGGTAAACATTAAGATTAGGGAGTTATGGGAGAAAATAGGTAGTAAAAGTTTAATTTTTACGTGATTAGGGTCAATGGTTAAATTGAATTAAATATGTGTTGTATTTTTTAAATTATTAAGTGGTTTTGAAATGGTTTGATGGTGTGTTGGGGGGAGGATTTTACCGGATTAAATATTTATGTATGGAAAATGATGTTTTAAAATGAGGTCCAGGTCCCCTTTTATGAAAATGGTTTAATGGTTTTTTAGGATGGTTAAAATGGAAATAAAATACTTAGGACATATTTTAGTGTTTCAAAGGGGAAGGATCATGTTTTAAAGGGTGGTTTCAAGATGTTTTTAATGAGTATTTAGAATTGTGTTTATTTCAATGATGTAATTATAAAGGTTCGATGGGACCATAGTAATTGAAGGTATGTGAGGGTTAGTAAGATAGAACCCAAAAAATTATGTTGGCATGTTAACATGATTATGAAATGAACTAAATGAATAATGGGCTTCGTTGATGATATAGAATAAGGGGGTTTTTGCATGATGTGAAAATGGGTTAAATGGTATTAATGTGAATGTGCTAATGGATTGTGATTCATAATTGAAATGCATAATTGGTTAATACATGGGAAATAATGAACGGGTTAAGTGAGTTAACATATGTAAATTGTTGAATATGTTAAATGGGTTAATGTATGGGGATTAGTGAATATTCTTAATGAGTTAGACATAAGTAATGGGAATTTTTATAAATAGCTATGTAATATAAATGGAAAAATGTGTTAATGGGTTATAGAATAGTATTAATTCTCTTGTTGATTTTTATGGATTATTATTGCTTTTTGTATTCATTTTTATTGGATTTTGATGTGGTATATGTAGTAAATAGATAAATAATCATGTGCACATGGCTTGGTGGTGGGATAAAGGAATAAGGCTCCTCCCATGGGTTGGGTTAGACTGATGCTCTAACCCCACCCAGGAATGCATGGGTTAGGGAGTTAGAGTGATATTATATTCCCCTAACGGTTGCATTTGATGAAACTACATGGAATGAGACACCAAGGTAATTGTTATGTAATGAAGGTATGGGATGTATGATTGAGGCTCTATGCTTCCCAACTTAAGGTCATGGTGTGGGTAAGGATATTGAACTAAGTTTCTATACTTCCCAAACACATGGATATGACCTGGTCACCAGACTGAGACTTTGGGGTATGTTGATAATTATAATTATTGAATTCTTTTTGAGTAGTGGTGTATCTAACCCCTTATTCTTGATAAATTACCAGTTTAGACTGTTGAGTAAATGATGTAAATTCCTAACCCATGGAACATGAGATGAAGATAAATTTAGTAATGAAGATAGCATAAGTGGTGAAATGGTAATAGTGACGAAAATGGATTAAATGAATATGATAGGTAATGGGTATGTGATGAGTTGTGAGTAGTTAAATCCCTTATGGTTAAATGTGGGTGTTACCCTTTGTGATTTAGCTTAGACTCCTAGTGTGACCTGAGTTAGTTTCATTTTTTTGTGTATTCTATATAATTTAATGGGTAAATAGATATTAGATAATTTCCAAAATGTTTTCTTTTGTTTCTTGTTTATTTATTTCACTTGTTACCTGAATATGCCTCTGTATATATTTTTGATTTCTTTAGACACCATTGGTGGTGGCCTACTGAGTTGTACTCACACCCTGCTTAGGCCTCAATGGAACTTGGGTACCCAAGAAGATGCTACTTGTTTTAGGTATAGGTTTACAATGGGAACCTATTGTTGGTTGTGCTTGGGATGATGGGTAAAAGCATGGAGTTCATGACTAGGTAAGGAATTAGATCTAGGTTTAGATTCTTCTAATAGTTTTGGTATTGGTTTACATTTTTTGATTAATTAACATGTAGTGTATTCATTAAATTTTGTTATAGTATATGTACATTGTCAATTATTAGTTTTTGTTGCATGTTGTCCATTTATTGTTCTTGTGGATATTTTATCTATCTGTGTTGCTTATATTGTGGATTCACTCTAATGAGGAGGTAAAGTCTTCCCATTTTCCTCTTTAGACTTGTGCTGCTAGTTGGCAGCCTCTAGTATACAGGGAGGCATGCCTGAGTTCATGTGATGATTCGGTTCGGGGCACCTGTTATAGCGGCTTCTGGTCCTGGGACGTTACACTTTATACTGATCATAAGTATTTAGCATAAGACTTTGGTACTTTGTATGACTTGAACGTATGACTTCAAAACTTATAAAAAATTCATCAACCTAAATTTAAATAGCTTAAAAAAGTATTTATAACTTTTAAATGATCGATATTCACACTTTAAAAAAAAATTAGAAACAAAATTAAGGTTTTTTGTGATTATTAAAACTTAGGATAAAATGTGATGTGTTGGAATAGAATTAGTGTGTCCAATAATCTCCCCATTTTTATGATCACAAAACCCATAAAATTTTAAACATAAAATGTTATATATATTTATAAAAAAAATATATCAAATAAAATTATTTCAAAAAAGAATAGATCAAAATACTTCAAAATAATAAAATTGAACAAAATCCTATGTTTATTCATTTTATTCTCCCCCTTTTTTGATATAAAAAATAAGGATAAAATAATGGATATACCATAATCAATATGTAACATTGAATTTTAGAATTGTGTAAATATATGACTAAAACAAAGTAGAATTTTGGAGTGACTAGTAAGAACTAATTAAAAGAAAAAATAGAATGATTAAATAGGAATAAATATTAAAAATCCAAAGAAATAAATGTAATAATAAATTAAATAGGAAACTACTAAATTTCATTGAATAAATTATAGAATTACAAAGATACATAAAATATATAGTGGCCATAAAAATAAAGACAAATCAATATGTATGTTTAGGATAGGCTAGTCCAAAGTATATAGTGAGGAAGTCTGAGAAGGTTTGGAATTGGTATTAATAAATACTTTCTTAAAGACCTTGGGATTAGGTGTGATTTAGCTTCTTTCATATCATATAGACCCAAGATTTATTGTATCTCTACCCTTATAATTCTTTACTAGTAAAATCTCATCCAGAAATCCTCTTGAACTTCTCCTCATCAACCCCCACCACTTCAAAATTAAATAATTTCAAATATATGAGGTGTCAATCCAAAGGAAACAATAAGTTGACTCTAAGTAAGAGTATTAGCCTATGATTTAGGATCAGGATAAAAATTTTTAGGATCAAAAAATTCCTCCAACCTTTTCCTTAAATATGGATATCTATTTGTTGGTACCTCACCATAGACTTTCCACTTATCATTTCAAAGAGATATTTTACAACTATATATATCTTTTTTATAAGTTAATATTTATAATAGAAAATAAAAACTATATACCTTCTCTTTATACCATAGTTATATCTCTTATACAGCTCTAAAATATCAAACTTGTGATGGATGGAGTATTGCTCTAGCATTTCATCAAAGGAATTAATCCTTTGACTGATCTCAACAAGAATATTTAGCAACATCTTAAATAAATGAAAAACTTATTCTAAAAGTTTCTATTTAGAAGATTTATATTCAAGTACTAAATGATTTGAGGTTAAAAGATCAAGGATATAAGTGAGATAGTTTGAAAGGAGTTCTAGAGTATAAGGGATGGATTTTAAAGAAGTGTCAAAAGTAGCTACGACTTCTCTTCCTACAACAGCTGCCTGGTTTCCTCATAGAAATATATGGGAAAAATATTCCTAAATAAGTTATTTGGAGAAAGAATATTTATTAGGAATATTTCATCAAATATATCTGCAGTCTTTGAGCTTAGACAAGGCTCTATCATGATCTTCTAACCTTTACATTGTCTTATAATCATAGTAGTAGAGTAGAATCATAAAGCCTTGTCTCGTGTCATCTTGAGTTACCCTTTCATGTTGCCTAGTAAGATCATCTTGAGACACAAAATATTCCAGATGCTTCTTCAAATATTTTAATTAAGATTATAATAAAACTAGTAGATAATTGGGAGGTTTCTTTTTAGAAACAACCAAATCCTTTCCCTTAGAGGAATCTCTCAACATATTAGAACTTTTAGGAAGAGATTCAACAAAGAGAGGTATAGAATCAAAAAAATCTAAATTTTTAATACTCTTCTTAATAACCATTGATTATTGGACAAAAACTTAAAATTTTCATTGAAATTCGCTTCTCATCCCTTTAATATCTTGACAATACTTCTATACCCAGCTATCATTTCCTTAATTTCAGTGATGATATACCTTATAAATAGTTGAATATGGTCTATAAATATTTCATCTAAATATTTTTATTTGAGCCTTTGATATAATATATGAACATAATATGAGACTATTTTCAATTCATCTCTCATAAAAATGGTTTCTTACGATAATTCATTTTGAACACCCGAATGGACAGGTTGCACAACTCTAGTTATTATATACTAATCTATCACCAACCCTTTTAACTCATCAAGAAAAAACTTGGAGACATGATTTGGTTAAGGAGGAATACTTTTGATTTTAATTTATATCTTTTCATCTTCCTAAAAAATAAAATTTAGTCTTTGAAATAGAATTTTATTTAAATTATTTAAATTAATTTAATTAATCATTTAAATATCATTTCTTCTTTGTTACTTTTATAGAAACACCTTTCTGAATATGTTTAAAGTTCCTTAGAATTTTAGTTTGAGTAGCCATTATTTACATTATACTATAAAAATAATACTTGGAGATTCAATTCTCCCTTAATCTTTTCAACTCAAACTTTGAAGCTTTAAGATCAACATTGATCCCATTTATCTCCACTTTTATAAGGGCTCGGCCTTAAAACCTTACTTAATCTTGAATTAAATGAATAATTTACATTGAGGATATTTTCAGGTTTAGAGTTTTAGAGAATTAGGACACAACTATTACATCTCACAAGATTAAAAAGTAGACACTTCTACTCAGTTTCTATCATGAAATAAAAAATCTTAAAAAGAAACATTTCTAGTTCCATTTTTTAGAAATATTGTCTTTCCTTAATCACATCCTTGACCCTATTAATCTTTAAGTCATGTGGAAAACATTTCAAAAACGTGGGATGAGCATAAAAAGATCAGTAAGGGACATAAAAATAAGGAAAGAAAACATTAGTCCATGTATACATAAGAATCAATGAAATCATACTTTACTCTTAAAACATAATCACTTTAACATACCTCATGAAATCATAAGATTTATGTATAACTCATAGAAAACATAATACATAAAGGTAAATTGAGGCATTCATAACATTATTACGTAGGGAGTAACCCTCATGGTTACGTTTAGAATATACATCACAGTATATTCCCTAAATCTCTTAGGAGAAACCTTGGCGTTTAACTCCTTCGTGTTACCCATTGCATTGGAGAGATATATCGGGCTCACCCGCAGTTAGTTTATCATAGAACCACCCGATTTCATAAACATTTCCCAAGAACCATAACATAATCATAACACTTAAAACATGCATAAAAGAAACATAAAATTTCCACATTTCAATCACAATATATCACATCATTATATTATCATAAATAAAACCATCTAATAAAATCATTAAAACTCTATGAGAGAAAAATCCCTTTATACTTTGAAAATATTAAAAGAAGACATTTAAAATGGATTTTAGAATCAAAGTGTCCCATGCCACTTAGAAACTTTTGAAAGGGTTTTAAAACATTCATGTACCTATAAATAAATCCTTAAAACCATTTTTAAAACATGGACATGGATGATAAATTTTTAAAATAAAAAATCTTTAAAACCATTTAAAACAATGTTTTAATAAAAGAGTCCTTTTCCATTTTGAACATTTAAATTATAAGCCACAAGAAATTATACCATTTTAAAAACATTTAAATCAATTTATTATAGACATAATATGGATATGGAAAGTCAAAGGGGCTGTATATACACTTTATAAAAGAATAAAATTTCATATCATTAAGAAATGTCTCAATGAAAATAAATTGAGATGTAATCCCAATCAAGGATCATGCCATTAGAGCAAGGATAAAGAAATGACATAATTATATGTGACAAATATAAATACACTAAATATAAGTGGATACTCAGTGTAAAAAAATAAGATGCCATCCACACATATTCATAGCACTACATAATCAAGAAGTAGAGGTTTAACCCAAAGAATTGGAATTAGGTTAAGAAGTTCCCTTGCAAAAATTCGATAACCTAATGACATCACATAAAATTTTAGAAAAAGAGTTGATGAGAGAGATAAAAGGTATCTCATAACTTGGAAATACAATTTACAGCAATAAAGATATATAATAACATATCCTAACATAATAATATGTAATTTAAAAGACAAAACAAAAATAAGTCTTTTAAAAATAGGAGGGTGAAAGGTTCCCTTTTCGACTTGGGTAACTTTCGAAACGTACACCCCATGAAAGAAGGACTATACAAAATTGATGTAAATACTCATAAATTAAAGTATATTAAACAAAGAGTAGAATAATGGGAATTACATACACCACTCAAAGTAAATGGTGGAAAATTTATCATAAATCTCACGGGAATAAAAGTGAGATGAAAAATCCCTTACGAAAACTCGGCAGCCTAACGGCGCCACTTAAAACTTCCAAAAATGGACTTATGAGATCAAATAGGGTCTATCATAATATGAACATAAAAATTACAGAATTATGAATATAAAATAACATCCCCAAAGATAATAAAGATGAGATTAAAAGAAATGACATAAAAGAGAGTACATAAAAATAAAGAAAGAGGTAGGATCCCTTACAAAAAATCGGCAGCCTAACGGTGCCACTTAAAAATTCATAAATTAACTGATGAGAGAAAGAGGAGGTCTCTCATCATATAAAAACAAAAAAGGACAGTAGTATTAATATAAAATAACATCCCCATCATAATAACATGGAGATTAAAATAAATGACATAAAGGAGAATACATAAAAAGAAAGATAGAGGTAGGATCCCTTACCTCAAGTCCGACTTGTCTTGTTCGTTTCTTTATATTCCTGAATAATAAACTTTGGTCAATTTATAAAAGGACCACCTTTAAAGATTATTATTCAGTTCATATCACATATTATAATGTTATAATAATTGGTTAATAATGTGATTTGATATCAAACGTTTTTGTTGATGTTCGGTACATGAGTAAAAATTAAACTTGTTGGAAACGAATTTTCCATGTTTTTATAAGTAAATCATCTCTAGAATAGTATTAATGATCTAAATATCATATATATCCAGTATATATTCATTTTATACTATTCCATAACATTTGGAGATAAAAAAGAAATGAAATGCACCGTTCATGGAGACGGTAGGCCGTACGTACGCATGAACGCTACTTTCATTTATTTGGCACATTAATGGAATTAAAACTAGATGAGATATATATATATATATATATATTATAATTCAAGTATAATATATATTTTATATAGTTCACATAAGTTCATCAATTTCATTCTTTATACATTCCATGTATTGCATGAACGAGTCACATCACTTGAGGGGGCGGTAGTCCACACTTCCTCAAATGAAATTATCGCATTTGCACAACATGTAAAGCATAAAGGTATGTATTAAATATAAAATAAAGATGCATAGAGAGGAAATAAATATAATATATATCATAAATAAATATAGTTACATCATAATTTCCACCATGAGAGGTTGTAGGAGAAGATAGAACAATCATCGTTTCGTGAGGTAGTAATTCACCATCCATAGAAACAGTATGTTCTTTAACCATTAGACAGAGGTGTGTGTAAGTTTAGCTCGAATAATTATCATAACAACATCCTAGTATATTTAAGATACTGGTTTTGTTATAAAAGAAAGTAATAAAAAGAGTTTAGGTGGTTGGAGAAGCAAAATAAAACAAAAGAACATAAAAGAGGACATTACCTTTAAATCGGGTAACTCCCTTTGGTTTGAACCAAAAGGGTTTCTTGAAGAGATTTATACCTAAGGTAAGGCTTCTAGGATTAGGATAGGGGTGTGGAGAGATAAAATGATCATATATTGGACGATTCAATGGCTTTAGAGGTTTGCGTAAGGTGGTAGAGGTGGGGGCCTTTTATAAGAGGGAGGAGGGGTACTCTTGGAAAGTCAAGAAATGTTACTTTATTTTAAAATGAGTTTCATATTTTAAAGGTCCCACATTGATATATTTCTAGGATAAAGTGATAAGGGTTCTAAATATACTCATAAAATAGGTTTTTTACAAGTTTAAGTCTTATATTTTACATTATCTTTTCATTTTATTTAAATCGTTCATTAATGAGGTAATCGCTGCATCATCATGGTGTCATAAATAAATTAATTAATTTAATGTCTAAAAATTATAAAAAAAATACTATGATGTAGGAAATATTTTTATCTTTACAATTATTATTTATAGTTCAAGATATCATTTACACAGAAAAAACTAAAAAAAATTTACTTAGGTGTTACATACTTTTGTGATATTCTCCTTTCTTTAAAAATAAAATGATAAAGTGTCACTATCACCCAAAAGTGATTCCATGGGGTCCCAAAGTTTGGCACAAGGAATCCCATGGTCGGTCATGACACAACCAGTATCATTAGGACACATTTTGGGGTCATTTTTTATTATTATTATATTATTTTATTATCCTTAACTACCCGATTAGTAATTAATCACGATAATTAAAGATAATTACCATTGTTACTGTTCATAATGTCAAAAAACAAGAGTCTTAATTACATAATTTAGATATTATGATTCCAAATATGGAATCCATTTTACCAAATTCCAAACACATAAATTGCAATAATTAATTTAAAAAATAATTCCCGTTGTCAAAACAAATAGCGGGTTTTTTTGAAACAATATCTATGAAAAGTTTGGCACTTGTTTATACCCAATTCCAAAGTGAAATTAATTATAATGAACACTATTGAATTAAATGGTAAAAATACATTATAATTAAACTTTAAAACCAATTATAAAGATAATATAACCATATAATTAAATTAGATGAAAATGCAATTTTGAAGCAAAATGCAGTATTTTTCACTATTCATTAAAAAATGAACATTGTCAGAAAAATACCAAAAATTTATGCAAAGTAAATTTAAATGTCCCAATAATAAATTATAAGTTTATTTTGACAAATAGAGCTTATAAAATTGTCAAAAGTTTGATTTAAAAAAGGTTCTCCATTAAAAGGCGGTAAAATAATCTTTTAAAAATATTAGAGTATTTATTCTTAAAATTGGATTCATTTAAATTTTATTCCTCTAACATTTATTGGATAAATGTAAAAATATTTAACAAACATATGTAATCATTTTTTTAGTTAGTTCTGTTCATTCCTGCCATTACAACGGCTAGGCGTTAACTATTTAAAATAATATTATTATATTATTACTGTGCAACGTAAGATTTCAAAGAAACTCGTTGTTGCGTATTGGGTACATCATCGAGCATAGAATTTTCTTTAAAGTAATATTAACAAATATTGATAAACATGATAATGTAATATTATATATTTACCTGGGATGTAACAACTTTAGTATCCCCAAACTCATTAAAAACTTTGGCAGCAAAGTTATGACCCTTATATTCAAACATAGAATCAGTTTCATCCTAATTTACTAATTATGCAACATCTTCCTTTTTTTTAGTACCAAAAGATTGTGAATTTCTATTGTCACTATCTAAAAGTAAATTTATTAGTGCTTTCATTACTAACTGTTGAAGTAATATTCTCAAATAAAACTTGATGATATCCTCTCATATGATACTTTTTTATTTCCACTTTATGAATCCTCTGTATTTTATCTAGTTAACCAAATTTACTTATATTCATCTCCAATAATAAGAAATGTGTTTCTAGAAAAACATTATCTAAGATTTTATTCAGGTATAAGCTCACCACTAGTTCCAAAATTAGGTGCCTAATTCTTTATCTTAACAAATGGTTTCAGTTTAGGATAAACCTCATCCACATTGAATTCTCTATCAAGAACCACCTTAGTTATAGCATTTATTGACTGAAGTGAAGAAATTATGGTAGTGGGAATATCTATAATTCCATCATTCACCCTCTTATTATGATCACTAATTTTAGCATCAAGATCCTCTTCTATTTATCCCCTTTACTTTTCACTTATAACTTATTCAGGGAGTCATTAAAAAAATAGAATATTAATTATTAGATATTAATATAGAGTGTGATGTATTTTACACTTAGTCACATTAGAATCAGTCTGGTACACATCCTTCTTCTAAAATATCAAGGTCAAAATTCTTCCATAGGGGTAATAATTAAGCCTCTACTTTAGTTTACATCAATTATTCATATAATGGATAAAAAATATAGTAAGATTCGCTTTTACATAATTTAAAAAAATATTATGTTTTTGTCCTAAAAAATCACTTTCTCAAATTCCCTAGCTCTATAGACTATAGTGGTCCGAATAAACTTAGTGAGGACCCTTTTCTCAGGTTATAGGTATTTTTATTATTTATTTTCAACAATAAGATTACTAAATAAGGATTACATGATGACATAGAGCGTAATTTCATTATCACATATCAAAGAGTGACTATATAGATACCTACCCTCATAGGTATAGTGGAGAACTTCAGCTATCTCTTCAAAAGAAATGGTGATGTCTTTCCCATTCACTTTCAATTGTAGTGAATCTCCAACTTGAGCAAATAGAAATTGATAATTTTCATAAAACTCACTTAATTCCTTTTTAAATTTGGATCTTGAATTCTTGTAATCAAATATTTATTCCCACTTTTGAAAACTTATCACCCTATTCAACACAATATTAATTTAATTCATCCAACCAAGATCCACAACTCTTCCTAGTATCACTCGCTGATCTTTACCCTTTGACTTTGATTTATTTAAACTTCCTGAATAACCATCATTAGATTTTTGGAATTTAACCACACTCATAAAAGATTCATGAGGTTGATAAGGCAAGGTATTAGGGTTTAGATTCATGTGAGGGAGAGGTTGATAACTTTGAGGTTCGAAATCATGTGGGTTTGGACCAAATGATTTTTCAACTTTTAAATTATTATGAAAAAGTTACTATTTTTTCATTTCAAGTGACTGGGTAGATGATAGATTAAAATAATAATAATAAATAACAAACAATAACATAAAAAATTATCAATAGATTTTGGAACAATTAATACAGCTAATCTCATCTAAAAAATCAAGATAGGAATTAAATAACTCATACTAATTAATTAATTTTGAATAATATTTAAAAGAGAATAAAATAATTTAAATTAAAATAAATATAATTCACTTTTGATGAAATCAAATATGTCAATTGGTAAGGGATTTGTAAATATGTATTCTAGATGATATTCAGTATTAATTAACTTTAAAGAAATAACACCCTTTTGTTAGTAATCCCTTAAGAAATGGTGCCCTAGATTAATGAGTTTTATTCTAGAATGGATTATTTAATTTTTATAAATATTGATTGAAAAAGTGTTATCACATTTAATTGGATCACGATTAAAATTAAATCCAAATTAAATTATGGTGTGTTTCATCCACAAAACCCGATCACAACAACTTCTATCTAAAATATAATCTTATGCATTCTTTGATAATGTAATATAGTGTTACTTTTTACATGAACATGAACCTAAATATTTTCCTAAAAATTTGTAGGTTATAAATGTACTTTTCCTATCTAACCTATAATCTCCAAATTCAGAATTTTAATATGAAAAATAAATGAAAAATCATAAGTTTTTAGAAAAAAATAAGGATAAATAAATTTTTCCTTTTAAATCCCTTAAAATTCTATTGGAAACTATTAAATGATATTTTTTTGGGTTTTCTTGAAATCTATCACATAAATACACAATAAACATAATATATGGTCTACTTTTAGTTATATAAAGAAAGCTCCAAATTATTCCTCCAAATAATTTTTTCTTAACTAGTTTCCCAACTTCATCCAAAATCAAACTTAATATTATAACTTTTAGGAGTTGAATAATTCTTACTAATTTCATGTCAAAATATTTTAAGTGAGTCGTGTATGTATTTGATTTGATTTAACACATTCCCAAAATCTTTTTGGAAAATCAAAAAATCAAGAAAGAAATTTAACTCACCCATAATACTCATTTCAAATTATTTTTGTATGAGTTTTAAAAATTCATTACATAATTTCATATTTTTTGAGTCAAAAATAAAATCATCAACGTAAATTTGGACAAGAAAATTTCCTTTGATTGTAATGGCTCGAAACTCTGTGGTCTATTACTTTGTCAAAATCCAGTGTTTGGGGTGTTCTGGGTGGCAACAGTGGCTCATTTCAAAAGTTTGTAAAATTTATAGTTTTCCATTGGTGAGTTAGGGAGTCAGTGAGTCAGGGAAATGGTGAGTCAGGGCATCAGTGTGTCAGGGTGTCAATGATTCACATCGGTGAATTTTTGTCAGCGAGTTGTATCGGTCACTCAGCTTCGGTGGCTCATCCATCGTTGACTCACATCAAAAACTCACCCATTGGTGGGTCATTTCCAGTTTTTTCCAGTTCTTCTAGTTTTACCCCTTTGATTCTTCCTTTTATGTTAAGTGAGTTAAATAATATATTTTATGAGTTTTTGGGCTGTTTAAAATGGTATTTATCTTCTAAAAACCTAAAGCTTCCTTTGACTCCCAAACTACATGGTCTTGATTGTGATTCGTCTTTAATGGACTTTAAAATAGTTTTCACCATAGATTTAGGGTCTGGCCTTTCTAAAGCAGAAATCCTATATTCCTTTGAACCCTTCCATTTTATATTGGTGTTCTAAGATCCTTTATTCCCCCGAGTAGTCATTCAACTATGTTGTAGAAGTTTGTTTGGTTTTCCCATGGATTCCTTCCCTGATACTCGTGCAACCCCCCAGTTCTGGCGCAAGGAGGGACTATTGATCATCTTTTGTTCTAGATAGGTATCCCTTCATCTCTATTTTAATTGTGTATTATGTGAGGTGGATATATTCATGTACCCTTGTGAATATGGTTGGACCCATATTTAAAGAATATAATAAGAAATAATAAACAAGGTGTTGGGAAGAAGATGATGACCACCTTGTTTTATATGTTATCCTTGTTTTGTAAGGGCGGTATGCCTTCTGAAAATCATGGTTGTTGGTGGCCTTTATTTTCACACCTGTATTATTTTTGAATCATTGCTACAAGAATTGGAATCTGGTTAATCAGGTATATTTGGTTAAATAAATGTATGGCCCGTGATTGAACATGTTCTATGATAACCCTTATTTTATAGAGTGGAATTAAAGCATGAGTGTTTTCTAAATCTGAATAAAACTTGTCGTGTTAGTGTGGTTGTGTGTTGTGTGTGGTTCTCTTGGGACTTATGTATGTGCTGATAGTTTGGTGTTGTGTTTGGGAGTGTGTTTGTGTGTATGGGATGGTACGGGTGGTGTGATGGTATCTTAGGCTGAGAGATTGGTTGATTGTGTAATGGATGAACTTGTTATGAAGTGGGACTACATCTGGGAAGTGGTTGGGAAGATGTCCTACAAACTGGGTTATGTCATATTCATGTTTATGGGTGTGCTGGGCATGGTGTTTTTGTGCAGTAGGGTTATCGAGTGTGGTTGTGATGAGGTGTGTTGGGGGTATTTCTTGTTGAGAGGAAGAATAGGATAGCATGAATTTGAAGAATGATGGTAGGGGTGTCTAAGAAAGGGTAGTGTGCAGTGGGACTGCAAGATGGTTGATTTCTATTTGTTTTTATGAATGGGTGTTATAATGGATTCTTTCACCTTGTCCCTTCTTTCTTTGTTTGTATTTGGCAGTGGTTGGTATGATTTCTTCACCTTATAGCATTTTCAGTGTTTGGTAGTTTCCTGGGTAGGGATGGAATAAATAAATAAATAAAATGGTAATGAAGAATGATAATTGGTTAAATGAATTGGTTGGGGGTATGCTTTGAGTTGTGAATTTTAGTGAAGTGGAGTTCACTTATCGACTTAAAAAAGTGATCATTGTTCATGGTGGTATGTTCATGTAGGGTTGGCAGTAAGGGAAGTTTTGGTGAGGGTTGTTTTTTTTAAAAAATCCGTAGGTTGGGATAAGTGTTTGGTACCTATATATATATATAAACCCATTTAGTTCCTTATGATTTCTATATGTATCCCACCCATGTTGATCACTACGTGCTGAACACCCCCATTATTATTGGGGAGGGTGTCCTTTACCAACATCCTAGTGGGAGGATGGATGGCTAGTTATTGGATCTTCTCTGCTCCCTCTTCTAGAAATTGGTTTCCCTAGACTCTTCAAGCAGGTTGTGGTGTGGTTGTGAGGCATAGGTGTCTTTGGCTGAGGTGTGATTCCCAGGTGTCTTCAAGATGAGTTGTTTGGTAATTCTCAAGTTTCTTCAGGGTGGGGTTTTGTTTTGTGGCCCATGTGTTTGTGGGTGAGATGTGATTTGGTATGCGGCCCAGGTGTTTGCGGGAAGGTTGTGATAGTGGGTCTTATAGAAAAACATGGTAGTGTCAGTACGTTTTCTATTAGGGATGAGCAGTTAACCAGTGGGAAGTGGTGTATGGTACCCAAATATTGATGTGATTACTAATTTACTTTACTTGACTTGCTTTATTTGGTGAGCGTGCCTTGGTGAGGTTAGGGTGGATAGTATACCTTGTTACGTGATTTTGAGTTTCTATTGTTTTCTCACATGGGTCATTAGTATGCTTCTCTGACTTGTGCATGAGTGAATTTGGTTTTTCCCAACTGAGTATACTTGTATGATCACCCTATGTATATAAAACAATGTTTAGGTTTCTAGGGATATTACATGGACCGTGTTGGACCTTACTATCTTGGACATTGGGCATAGTTGTTGTGTCACTTATTAGTTTTATTTTGGTACTTACTTTGGATTTTTTCTTATATTTCTAGTAGTTTTACTTTAAACATACATGTGGGATGGATTTTTGTTTCTTTATATATATTTTTCTTGGAGTTTTTTAAGGTTGATACATCTTTTCTCTTGATCTTGGTTACTATAAAAAGGGTAATAGCACTCATTTTTGTGAGATTTATATACCCTTGGTGTTTTTCTTCACCACAAAGCCTATTGGAGGCGGGACTCGGGGGTCATTATCTCTCTTTAATATTGAGGAAGGAAGATCTCATCATCTTACTAACCCTTCCCTCATATTGAATAAGGAGGGTCATGAAAGAATGGTATTAGAGGCTGATAGTTGAGAGATATGATAGATTTTGGAAGTTAGGTATTGTGAGGATTTCATGTTGGTATGGAAATAGTAGTAGGTGATCTTGGTACATGACATAGTACAGGGAAGACCGGCTAAGAAATGGGATTTTAGGTCCCCCCGTGATCCAATGAAAGGACTCTGAGATTACCAAACAACCAAGTGAGGCTGCACCGATTTTAGGGTAGAGACCCTAGGAAATTTACATGCATCATGATTACTTGTGTTCTTTTTTTTCTTGGGTATTTTTAGAAAATTTAAAATAAACAAATGAGTTAAAATGAATCCTAAATAAATTACATACTACTCAATCTTAGGAGTCCCTTGTTTACCTTTCATCTATGGAACCCAGTAATCATCTAGGAGTGGCTCGAGCAGTGGAGACTAAGTAGGCTGACTCGATCGACTAATGGAGGATTGATCGAGAGTAAGAGAAAATCAGTGGTAGAAAATGGTTTTTGCTTTCCAGCAGCGGACTCTTGGAAAGTACAAGGGCAGTGTCTCAGAGATGGAGATAGAGAGTTGGCTCGAGGAAATGGTGATCACTTTCATCTTGATCCAGCCTCTGACAGAGTAATGGGTTCCACTAGAAGTGATCCAAATAAGGGGATCAGTGCATCATTGGTGGATGTTTTACCTTGGGAAGAGGAAGGAGACCAATTTTCTGTGGGACAACATTGAGAAGGAGTTCCGGGAAGAATTCCTTTCTTCAAAGATAAAGTCTGAGAAGCAACAAGATCTACTCTCCCTCAAGTAGGGGAGTATTTCAATACGATAGTTGGGGATCATGTTCAAGGATCTCCTTCATTTTTCTCTAGATCTCTTTTTGGATGAGGAGTCTTGGGTGAGATGCTTGGAGGAGGCACTTCATCCTTCCCTATAGTATGTGGTTACTCCCTTCACCCTACTGACATACTTATAGTTTCAGAATAAGGATGAGGTGGTGTAAATGATTCAATCATGATGAGTTATACTACAATAGGGGATCCATCCAAGTTCTTCAAAGGGGAAGGTTTTCAACACTGGGTCTCTAGCATCAGGACCTTCTAGGTTTCGGCTAATGGGGATCCAACCCCAACAGTTTTTGTTATGACCTTTAGGTCCTCATACTTTCCCCTAGGCTTGGGGTTGAGGTGTTTTAATTGTGGTGGTTGTGGGAACCTTCAGATTCAGTGCCCAGTTCGAGCTCAGTATGGTTGAGGTGGACTGGTTCATCACCTGTCTCAATAGCAGTTGCCATCCAGGCCATTTTAGCAGCAAGGATAGAAAGTGCATGCTCCACCGAGGGGATATGGAGAAGTTATAGGTCGACCATAGGGCATTCTACAGGGACCACAACCTAGGGATTGTTGGGGAGTCTGATGATAGCAAAGGGGTAGAGAATATGGGCATGGTCAGTTGTACACTGTAGAGGCAGCAGTTCCAGTAGGGTCGGAGACCTTTCGAGGTACGATTAGTTTGTTTAGTAATCTTGTTTGTTATTTGTTTGATTTGGGAGCTTTTCACTCCTTCATTTCACCCAGTATGGACCATACCTTGGGAATAGAAACAGAGAGACTTTTTGTGCCACTGGTATTGAGTACACCATTCAGAGGTCAGACCAGTTTGTTTGACATTTTCCAGGGATATAGATTGATGTTGGGGTCACATCATTCCAGTGGGTATATCTTTCTGTTATAGATTTAGTCGTATGATTTTATCCTTGGCATCGAATGGTTGTTTTTGGATCATTCTATCATCAACTGACTTTGGATAAGATTCATGTTTTCAGATGTGAATGAGTAGCGTATAGCTTTCATTGGTGAGTGGAGCTATCAGGGGGGAAGCCGGCGTATAGAGTCACCTCTTTCCTTGTTAGCCGAGATGTTAGTGGGATCGATGGATGATGATATGGTGGAGGTTCCAGGATTTTTCGCATAGTTTATGGATTTTTTCCCTGAGGAGTTTGTGACTCTACCCCCTCGACATAACATTGAGTTTGGGATAGACTTACAACCTAGTGATAGTCTGATTTCAATGGATCCTAATCAGATGGAATCTTCTGAGTTACAGGAGTTACATATCTAGATTGATAATCTGATAAATAAGGGATTTATTCGGCCCATTGTGTCATCGTGGTGTGCTCTGGTCTTGTTTGCGAAGAAGGAAGATGGTGGTTTGAGGCTGTGTATAAACTAATGGAGGTTGAATCAGTTAACGGTCAAGAACCATTACCCTCTCCCATGGATAGATGATCTTTTAGACCTGTTAAGGGTGAAATTTGGTTTTTTTAGATCAATCTATAGTGTGGTTATCACTAGTTTAGGGTGAAGGAGGTCGACATCCCACAGATTACTTTCCTATACAGGTTTTGGCACTTCAAGTTTGTGGTTATGTTGTTCGGTGTTAAAAAAGCACCAGTCATGTTCATGGGGCTTATGAACTCTATCTTTTGTGAGTTCCTAGGCTGGTTTTTCATCATATTTATTAATGAAATCCTGATCTACTCAAAGTTATAGGATGATCGTACCGATAATCTCAAGACTGTCGTATAGGTCCTTTGGTACCACCATCTCTACGAAAAATTGTCTAAGTGCACATTTTTGGAAATGATAGGTCTTATTCCTTGGACATGTGGTGTCTCGGTAGGGTTTAGAAGTGGATCCATATAAGGTCTAGGTATTTTTTGGGAAACACCCTATAATGTGGATGAATTTTGTAGTTTTCTCAATCTGGTAGGCTATTACCATAGATTTGTACCTAATTTCTCTCAAGTAGGGGCTCCATTGAAGGATTTGACCAAGAAATACCAGGCCTTTGTGTGGAGTGAGCAGTGTGAAGAAGCTTTCACCTATATAAAGGGGAAGTTGGTCAATTCCTCAGTGCTCAGGTTTCTGGAGGAAGGGGTGATGTTCGAGGTGTTTTGTGATTCTTCCTATCTAGGTTTGGGGTGTGTGCTAATGCAGCAACGGGGAGTGATCTCTTATGGTTCTAGTAAATTATTTCCCCATGAAAATAACTATTCCACCGATGATTTGGATTTAGTAGTGATCGGGTTCACACTAAAATTGTGGCGATATTACCTCATTAGGGAGTGCTTTATGTTCTTTGCGTATCACAGTAGTTTGAGGTACATCTTTTCCCAATGAGATCTAAACTTGAGATAGTGGAGGTTGATGTATTTTCTCCAAGATTACAATTTTGAGATCACCTATACCTTAGGAAAGGGGAATTTTGTGGCTGATGCCTTAAGTAGGAAGTCATAGAAGGAAGTGGTTTGGGAATCTGCAGACTCTTGGAGAGCAATAGAGCAGTTGTCTACCTTGCACTTAGATGCAAGAATGGATGCTGACAGAGGCTGTCTATTTTAGATGAAGGTGCATTCACCTCTGATGTAGAAGGTGTAGGAGTCTTAGTGGGGAGACTCAGAGGTAAATCTAATGCATGATCACATTGACTAGGCTGATGCCCTAGAGGGATGGTCGGAGGATGGTCTAAATAGAATGTTGTTCCATGGGAATATGTTCATCCTAGTGGAGATGCATGAGGGATTTATCTATGAGTTCCATAGCTCACCCCTTACTGTACACCCAGAAGTTTCCAAGTTGTATCAGGGCTTGAGGGAATAGTTTTGGTGGCCTAGGGTGAAGTGGGTAGCGGCGGATTTTGTGGAAAAGTTCTTGGTGTTCTAGAAAGTGAAGGTTGAGCACCATGTTCTCAGTGGTTTATTGCAACCCCTAGATGTCCCCAAGTGTAAGTGGTATAAAATATCAATGGATTTCATCACATAATTATCCAAGTCTTAGGGAGGATGAGATGCAATCTGGGTAGTACTGGATCGATTGATTAAATCAGTTCACTTCTTAGCGATCAATGAGTCGAGCACATTGGATTCCTTAGCACGGAGTTATGTGGATGAGCTGGTGTGGCTATATGGAGTTCCAAGATCCATCATCTCATATCGGGATACACATTTTACACCATGGGTATGGAGGGGATTGTATCATTCTTTTGGAACTCAGTTATTCCTCATCACTGCTTTCTACCCTTAGACAGATGGGAAAACTGAGAGGATCATCCATACATTGGAGGGCATGTAGTGGGAATGTGTTCTAGACGTTGGTAGATCAGGGTATGACACTTTACCTTGGTAGAGTTCACTTACAATAATATATATCACTCTTCCATTAGCATGGCTCCATTTGAGGCTTTATATAGAAGACTGTGTCGTTTACCCTTGTTCTAGATAGAAGTTAGGGAGGTAGTTTTTCTTAGTCCAAACATGGTGGAGAGTAAAATAGAGAAGGTGAAACTTTTCCATGAGAGGATGAAGGAATAATAGTACTGGAAGAAGTTGTATGCTAATCATAGTAGAAGTCCCTTAGAGTTAGAGTTTGGGGACCATGTGTTCTTGTAGTTGTCCCATCGACGTGGGCAGTATAGGTTTGGCAGAGGGAGTAATTTTTATCCCAGGTTCATCAAACCCTTTGAGGTGTTGGGATGAGTTGGCGAGGTGGAATACCAATTGGTATTTCCACCACAATTGAGAAGTATCCATGACGACTTTCATGTCTCTCATCTTCATCGATATCTTCACGATGAATCCCATGTCATTGATTAGGGAGAGTTGGATATTGGGGATGACGTAACATTCATGGAGGAGCCAGTAAAAATATAATATCATTGATAGAAGGTGATACATGAATGTACTATTCCTTTGGTTCGTGTGTTGTGTAGGCATGGTGGCCTGGAAGAGAGTACTTGGGAGTGAGAGATGCAAATGTGTGCCTAGTATCCAGAGTTGTTTTGAGTTTTTCTTGTTTATTTTGATCTGTGATGTAGTGTTTGAACCTTGTTTTTTATAAGATGGGTTTATTCCTTGTTCCATAGTGTGTGATGAAGTCTTAACATGTGAAAAGGGGGAGACCTGATTCCTAATCGAGACTCATTGATTGAGATGCAATTAAACCAGTGTAGGGAGAGTCAGTTCCACCAAGAGCAAATGGTATCTTAACATGGAGGAAGGAATTCCCTAATTCATATATCCTGATAGTTGGTGCATGTATGGGTGTATCTTGTGTGGTTTTGGGGTAGTATATGTGGGAGGAGGTGTTCTTGGATGTTTTGGTTTCAATCCACCTTTCAAACAACACAAGTTGTTTGATCCTTAGGATGTATCTTACGGGGTGGTTGTTCGGACCCCTCTTTCTTCTGGGTTTGGTTTTGAAATATTGAGGGTGAGAAAAGTTTGAGAGGTATCTGATTTAATGGCCTAGACCTTTTTTGTCCATTACTTTATCAAAATCCAGTGTTTATGGTGTTTTGGGTGGTAATGGAGTCTCATTTCAAGAGTTTGTCAAATTTCCAGTTTTTCCATTGGTGAGTCAGGACATTGGTGAGTCAGGGCATTAGTAAGTCATGGAAATGGTAGGTTGAGTCATCGGTAGGTCAGGAATCGGTGAGTCACATCGGTGACTCATTTTCAGTAATTCATGTCGATGGATCAGCATCGGTGGCTCATCCGTCAGTGGATCAACATTGGTGGCTCATCCTTCGGTGACTCACCCACTGGTGAGCCATTTCCAGTTTTTCCAGTTTCACCCTTTAGATGCTTCCTTTGATGTTAAATGAGTTAAATATTGTATTTGATGAGTTTTGGGCCATTTCAAATGGTATTAATCTTCTTAAAACGTGAAGCTTCCTTTGACTCCCAAACCATGTGGTCTTGATCATGATCTGGCTTTAATGGCCTTTAAAACAGTTTTCCCCGTAGATTTATGATTTAGCCTTTCTAAAGCTAAAATACACTATTCCTTTGAACCCTTCCTTTTTCTCTTGGTGCGTCGAGATCTATTCTTTTCTGAGGATTTGTGCACCTGTGTTGTAGAAGTCTCTTTGGTTTTCCCATGGAGTCCTTCCCTGGTACTCGCGCAACCACCCTCTTTTGATACATGGATGGATTTTTTATCGTCTTTTATTCTAGGTAGGGATCCCTTCGTCTCTCTTTCAATTGTGTATCATGTGGTGTAGGTGTACTCATGTACCCTTGTAAATACAGTTGGACCTATATTTAAGGAAGATAATAAGAAGTAATAGATAAAGGGTTAGGAAGATGGTGAGGATCTCCTTGTTTTATATGTTATCCTTGTTTTGTAAGGGATGTATGCCTTCTGAAAATCATGGAAATTGGTGGTATTTGTTTACACACCTGTATGATTTCTGAATAATTACTGCAAGAATTAGAATCTAGTTAATCATGTACATTCGGTTAAATAAATGGATACCTCGGGATAGAACCTGTTCTATGAGAACCCATGTTTTATCAAGTGGAATTAAAGTACAAGTGTTTGCTAAATATGAATAAACCCGACTTATTGGTGCGGTTGTGTGATGTGTGTGGTTCTTTTCAGCCTTGTGTCTGTGCTGGTAGTGTGGTGTTGTGGCTAGGAGTGTGGTTATGTGTATGTGGTGGTACAGGTGGTGTGATGGTATCTCAGGTTGAAAGATTGGTTGATTGTGGAATGGATGAACTTGTTATGTAGTGGGACTATATTTGGGAAGTGGTTGGGAAGTGGGGCTACAAGATTGGGTTGTGTCATGTACATTTTTATGGGTGTGTTGGGTATGGTGTTGTTGTGTAGTGGGACTGTCGAGTGGGTTTGTGATGAGGTGTGTTGGGGGTCTTTCTTGTTGAGAGAAAGGACAGGGTGGTGGGACTTTAAATAATGATGGTAGGGGTGTCCAGGAAAGGGGAGTGTGTTGTGGGACTGTAAGTTGTTGTTGTTTTTTTTTTATGAATGTGTGTTATAATGGATTATTTTACCTTTTCCCATCTTTCTTTGTTTGTATTTGGTAGTGGTTGGTATGGTTTCTTTTCCTTATAATGTTTTTAGTGTCTGGTAGTTTTCCAAGTAGGGATGAAATAAATAAATAGATGAAATGATAATTCAGAATGACAATTGGTTAAATGAATTCGTAGGGGGTATGTTTCGAGTTAAGACTTTTAGTGAAGTGGCATTTATTTATCAACTTACAAAAGTGACCATAATTCATGGTGGTACGTGCATGCAGGGTTGGTAGTAAGGGATGTTTTAGTGTGGGATGGTTGTTGTTTTGAAATCCCATGGGTTAGGCTAAGTGTTTGGTACCTATATATATACATGTAGTTCCCTTTTATTTCTATATGCACCCCACCCATGTTGAACACTACGTGTTGATCACCCTCATTGTTATGGGGTAGGGTTTCCTTTCTCAACATTTCAGTGGGAGGATGGATGGATGGTTATTGGATCTTCTCTACTCCCTCTTCTAGGCATTGGTATCCCCAGACTCTTCGGGCAGGTTGTGGTGTGGTTGTGAGTCCCAAGTGTCTGTGGGCGAGGTGTGCTTCCCATGTGTCTTCAGGATGAGTAGTGTGGTGATTTTCAAGTGTATTAAGAATGGGGTTGTGGTTTTTGGCCCAGGTGTTTGTAGGTGAGATGTGATGTAGCATGTGTACTAGGTGTGTGCGGGAAGGTTATGACTGTCACGACCCGACCCTACCCGGGCTCGAGCCGCAACTACCCCAAGCCTGCCTCCATAGGCCAGGGGTTGGCGACAAGCGCCGAAGGCTAAACAACTCGGGGAGGCCTTTTCCTGAGTACCTGTACACACACACGCAGCCCACTCAATGCAGAAGTGCATAGTAAAAAAGAAAATTAAAGTACCAACTGCTATAAATAACCACAAGAGTGCATCGACCTCTAAATAGTACAAAGTGAGTGCTGAAGGTAAACTGAAAAGAAAATGGAAAAACACGTGCCCAACCAGAAAAGTGCCACAACCCAGCAATATGTAAACAAAAGTAAAACAGTTGGGAGATTCCCACACCTGGAACCCGACTACGACCACCGTACATGGTCCAATCTCCCAAACTCCTAAGCTCCGCTGAAGTCACGACCAACCTGTATGTCGTCTGCAAGGTCACACCAAGTGCGGGAAAAGCCCAAGAAGTGGTGAGTATAAAAATACTCAGTAGGATTCCCCAAAGGCTCAAGGGAGTAACAAAGGAGGTACTGAAGAGTTGAGCATTAGATTTAACAGGGAAAAGTAAAGGAGTACAACTGAGAGTGAAGTAAAGAGTACAGCTCAACCCAACAAGAGGAAGGAAGTAGACTCATCCAAACACAAGGATCTAGAAGCGGTGAGAATATGAACTTCTCTTCGAGTCTTCACTACCTATAGTAGGAGAGTAGACTCGTCCAACCACGAGAATCTAGACACGGAAATCATGTGGCATACCCCGTGAGTCTTCACCTCTCCTGGAAGGAGAGTAACCAAAACCCAAGTAGTGGGTACTGGAACAAGGTATATACATATTCATATGCTCAATCAAGAAGCCTGAACAAGATCGTAAGGGATCTCTATCTCATAGATCATCCCAAGAAAGTGAGTAGCCAACAGTCCCAAAATTAAACCACCATCAATTCCCAGTATCTCGTACGTTTTCCCCAAACTGCAAGTCAAGGGGCTCAAATCACCATACCTCGACACTATCCACTTTGGGCGGCACTGACTCGCCTGCACGGTTTTAGGTCGCATCACAAGGATGCGTCTTAGTGGGGAAAGCACCCCTCATACTTGAGAGTTTTGAGGAAAGTCAAACCACACCTCTTCAATGTCACACAGTTGAGAGGTCTGCTCAAAGTCAAAGCTGTCACATCACTGACCCTTACAATACAAGGGTCCCGCTCCGGTAGTCATGGAGAAAAGCCACAGACTAGCCTAGAATAGAGGAATGAGTCTGAAATAAGTCGCCGGGCGACCCACTACCCAGTCTCTGCTAGAGGGTATACCCTAAGAGGTCGTCGGGTGACCCACTCCCCGATCTCTGCTGGAGGGTAGACCCTAAGAGGTCGTCGGGTGACCCATTGCATAGTCTCTACTGGAGGGTAGACCCTAAGAGGTCGACACGCGACCCACTGCCCAGCCCTGCTGGAGGGTAGACCTGGAAGACGTCGACAGGTGACCCACTGCCCAGTCTCTGCTGGAGGGTAGACCTGGAAGAACTCGAAAGGCGACCCACTGCCCAGTCTCTGCTGAAGGGTAGACATGGAAGAAGTCGAAAGGCGACCCACTGCCCAGTCTGTGCTAGAGGGTAGACCTAGAAGAAGTCGACAGGCGACCCACTGCCCAGTCTCTGCTGGAGGGTAGACCTAGAAGAAGTCGACAGGCAACCCACTGCCCAGTCTCCGCTAGAGGGTAGACCTGGAAGAGGTGAACAGGAGACCCACTACCCAGCCCTGCTGGAGGGTAAACCCAAGGAAGTCAATGAAAAACCCACTGTCCAGTCTCTGCAGGAGGTTAAACTCGAAGAAGTCAATGAGCAACCCACTGCCCAGTCTCTGCTGGAGGGTAAACTCGGAACTGCTCTGGCCATCCCTACTGGAAACAACCTCCTGAGTAGAGGATCGGTGCCTGCGTAAAGTATTGGTCACACCAGAATCCACAATAACCCTGCTGGTCTAAACCATCATTAATAGAAGGACCATCTGCGTCACGAGAGGTCAAAGGTACATAAAGCAGAACACGGCACGTACAAGGAGCCCACACGACGTGTGGCCCTATTTCATATCTAAACCAAGTGCACAAACGTCCTTGGGTACAAACCACAACATGTACCTCCAATAATTCTCATATACTCCCAGAGTATACTATATTTCCAGCCCAAGGGCTATCATGCACTCGGCACCCAATGTCAACGCAAATGGGCATAAATGTAACTTTTCCAAACTACTTCCTCCACAGCCCTAGCATGGAAAACCACATCTCTTTAATCATTCATTTCACTCTTGCAAGAGTTAACGCGATCACACGCCAAGGGTTCTCTACAAACACTGCAGGAAGAACCACAACTGGTACACCTTTCATGCTTCCACATTTAATAAGATCACATAAGAGGCTCCGCTCACGCGAATTGATTACCCCATTGTAATCCTCACGAAAAAACACATGAGATAGACTAATTACTCGCCTCAAATGGATATCTGACGAAAAATTCGCCAACACCGCTTTATGCCTGAACAGCGTCTCGTGATCCCGAGTCTCGGCCCCGAAAACAGTTGGGTGCATCACACCATTGCGATCCCCTCAGGAAGACACGTCAAATTGAATGATCACTTGAGTGGAATGGATATCTGGAGAAAAATATGCATCTCACCTAACCGCACACGATCGATGCTATGTGGGACCCGCATTTCAGTCCCGAAGCGCAACGAACGGATCGCACCGTTGCTATCCTCTCGAGAAAGTACACAATATTGAATAAACACTTGTCCAAAACGCACACCTAGTGAAGAAGTTGGAATTCATCGTCAATGCCCAAAACATCCCTCATGGGGCTCGCACCACTGTGAATAATTAAAGTGGGAAGATTACGCCATTACAATGCCCTCAGAAAAACACTCAGAACTGACTGCTCGCACGCCCCGAACGGACACCTGATGAAAAATTTTCTAAACGCTGCTCACAACTTAATAGATGGGTCGTGGGTTCCACGTCTCAACTCTGGTTTCAATTCCTGAAAACCCCTTGTAAAACTTCGTCACGACGCTAGGGTCTCAACGCCTCTGACTGCGCCCAAAGCGGACTCCAGACGCGCTCGTGCCATCCGAAACAAAATCTCAACAGTGCGCTAAATAGTATTTAGCGGATGTTTTGCGTCGCCGAGCCCCCGTCATGGAAATTATAAATTCTCAAAACCATCTCAATACCTTCGTCTCGAGCCGAGGATTACACTTCCACAAACAGCACACAAAACGGACCCCCATAGAGAAAATTACGGGTGTCTGAAGTCGAGGGGACGAATTCCCCTTGGGCTGGACCGGCCTGGGTCGGCCCGCGCCGGCCGGCCCGGTGCTGACCCGCGGTCCACCCGCAGACCAGCCCTCGTGACCGGATGTCTTTCCGTGTGAAGACCCGTTGAGGGTGGGTCTTTTTCCTGCTCGGGGTCGTGGGCCGCGACCCCCGATCGCGCCCCGCGCCGACAGCTTCAGCCTGTCGCGCCGCCTGGGTGACCGCCGCCTCCGCCTGGAACCCGGAGCCCATGCCTCCTGCTGCCACCATTCCGGACGCCCTGCTGCCGAGCCTCCAAAGCCCGTATCCACCTCCCATGCTCGACCATCGTTCTGGCCTGCTGCCACTGCCTGGAGGCTCACCGCCGCTGCTTGGGAGCTCGCCGGATCACCTGCTGGACCGGCCAGAACCGCCGGTAAACACCAAAACCCGCAGATCGTTGGCGGACGACTGTGATCGCCTCTAAACTTGTATTTTCAATATTAAACATGAGTTTTATAGCTCAAAACATATACTACGCAACCAAGGGCTTCACTCGACAAAATAAAGGCAATTCGATGCTAAAATTGAACTTGAAAGAAGGGTTCAGAAATTAAAACGCAAAACGAAATCTCCTACCTGCAGGGGCGTAGCCCGATGCTTCACGGTCGATCTGCACCTCACCGTTGTCGCCCCCATCTTGATCGTAGGAAGAGGATGATTAGGTTGATATTGAGATGGAAGGGTTGAGGGAGGTTGGTTTCGTCAGGGGGTGGAATGAGGATGGGGGAGAGGGAGAGGAGAGTTTAAGTATTTAAACTCTTTTTAATTAAAAACTTGAACCCTAAAAACACCCACATCCAAAACCCCCAAAGCGGTTAAAGTTAGGACGCGCCTAGGGTAAACACCACCTCCCAGGAACAACAGTGGTCTCAAAATTTTAATCTGAGGCTCCGTTCGAAAGATATAAAATCTAACGCATGAGGCCACTTTATTAAGAAAGCGCCCCTGGCGGCGTTTTCCACAGAAGGTCTGCACCCATGAAAGTTACACCCCTCCTAGGGTAAACGACATGCTCCGGAATCAACGGTGCCCTCAGTTTTTCCATACGAGCAACTGTTTAAGAGATAATTCAGTTTAACCATTAAAAGAATAAATTAATTATTTAATTTATCCATTTCACGTTCCGATAGCGAGCGAGGAGTCCAAACACCCCGCACCGACATGTTTTATGTTGTTCCTAGGGTAAACACCCCATTTTGGACCCATTCATACCCTCATATTTATAATCCAAAACACCTTTTAGGAGTTATCCCATTTATTTGGTGTTCCCAGTGTGAACGTACTGAAAATTTAATTACGTTCACACCGGGGCTTGGAATCGCACGCCATCTGAAGGCGTTGCTCTGGAATAACATCAAGAATATTCCAAAGTCTTTTATAGCGAAAACCAGGTTCTTACATCATTTCCCTCCTTCAAGATTTTCGTCCCTAAAGAGAAAAACCAGGGAACTACTCAGGGTACTAAGCCCGCACCTGGCTCTCCCGTACCCAGAAGAACTCCTGCACAGTTCTGCGTCACTGCACAGGGACCAAAGGATTTGGTCCATTCGCATGGGGTATGCCCTCACCGATGATGTGCATAGGAGCATGCACACTTCCTCTTAGGTGAGTCACATGGGAGATGTCATGCACCCACTCCAGACTTTGGGGTTAGGGAAAGGTGGTAGGGAACCTCTCCATCCCTTCGCTCGGTCTCAAACGGCCTGAAGGCCCTCGAGGGTAGCTAACCTCCCTGGACGAACCCCTACGTCACACATCATGACTGGAATCACCGTTTAGACCTGGGACACAGCCCGGTGATTCCCTCCTTCAGAATACCCATATGGTGAAACACCCAAGGATATCTGGTCACGCAAGATTTCACAATCGATGTCTCATGACCAAGAATCTCTTACACACTCGAAAGGCGAAGGAGTCGCCACCATTGACTAAAGAGAAAGGTTCAACGTCTTCTAATCTACTAACACAGGGTTACACCGACGCCCCGCGTCACCCTGGTAACACCTAAAACAAGGAGAAGGGAGAAAAAGGGCACTTCATACATAAATCCTAACAATTCTACTGCAAAAAATAGAAGAGTCATTGGGAGTACCTCTTTTCACCTCATGCTCTGAAGGATCGTAGACATCCAAAGATCGTGGCTATCCGTGGTCCCAACTGTCAGCTCCTGGAGCCTGATGTGGACCACCTGGTGGTGATGGGAAGACCTCGTATAGTCATCCCCAACTGCCAGCTCCTCCCGCTCCTCTGTTATCACCACCTCTCTAGCCACTACTCCAATAACGGTGTTGCCTCTACTGCGGTGGTGCATCTGATGCATGCCCAATATTCTCAGCGTGCCTGGTCGGGCAATCCTGTGCCAAGTGACCTTGCCCATCGCAAGAATATCACCGGCACTCTCTGGGCTACCTCGGCGCCCTCCCGTACCACTATAGTGTACGACCATTTCCCAAAGTCCACTCACAAAAGGGTATCCTCGGCTGAGGCCATGCGTTCTGCCACCACAGTGGTGCACGACCACGTCTCCAAAACTGGCAGTGGGAAGGCCGCCTGTATTGAGGTTCTATCTCTTGATGCCTGCTAGTTGTGGCAGACGTCTCGGCTCTATCCCGCCTACTGCCACCACCAACCGTAAAGCGTGATAGGAATCTCTCTGTCACCAGTGCATGATCTAGCACCTCGGCATAAGTGGGAATGCCCAAAGGGTACTATGATAGCACGAATATCTCTGTGGAGACCCTGCTCTAACTTCCATGCTCGGAAGTTTCCGTCATGGACCAAGTCCAGGTACAAATGTGCACGGTCTGCAAAACTAGTCACATACTCAGTCGCCATCATCCTTCCCTGCTGAAACTGCAGGAGCTCTTGGATCCGAACGGAGCGTAAGCAGGAGGGGTAAAACTCCTCAAAAAATAGCAGCTGAAATTTACCCCATGAAAGTGACGACTCATTAAGTAACTAAGTCACCAGACTCCACCAACACACAGCTACTCTGTGGAAAAGGATGACTGCCAAATCCACCCTCTGATCTGTCGGTGTCTGTGCATGCATAAAGAGGCAAAACACTGTCTCGAGCCAAACCTCTACTGCCTGAGGGTCTAGCTCACCACTGAACCTCAGCAGTCTCTGTTGCTGGAACTCACAGAGCGCGCTCAAACTACGCTCAAGCTCCATCTGCTCTACTAGAGATTTCTGTTACTCACCAGGTGGGAGTGCTAATATTGGCCCACCCGGAGAAAGGGACTCGCATGATGGGTCCTGGACTGAGGCCTCATTGCTCATAGGGTCATCGTCACGAACCAAAGATGGTTTTCTGGTTGTCTGCCTTCGCGGAGACATTCTGAATGTTATCAAGGAGTGTCGCGATCAGATGAGAATATATATATATATATATAACAATGAAGACAATGGGGAGATGACTCAAGAAGGGCAGTCAAAGACTCAATCCTATGTGATTCACAAACCAATTTTCCCTACAACAAGTGTCTCAGCATGCCTAGTCGACAAGCGGGTTGTCAAGGTCCTGGTGAATGGATACATCAGCCGTCATACCATCACTGGACTCTCTGTCCTGAGAGCCACTCTCGAGACATGTTGACATTGTTTCCCTAGATCCCAACCAATTCCTTTTTAGGGACATCCGAACAACGTCCTAAGGAACGAACCACCTCTGATACCACTTTTTCATGACCCGACCCTACTAGGGCTTCGAGCCGAAACTACCCCAAGCTCGCCTCCATAGGCTAGGGGCTGGCAACAAGCACTAAAGGCTAAAAAACTCGGGGAGGCCTTTGCCTAAGTACCTGTACACACACATGTAGCCCACTCAATGCAGAAGTGCAGAGTAAAAAAGAAAAGTAAAGTACCAACTACTATAAACAACCACAAGAGTGCATCGACCTCTAAAGAGTACATAGTGAGTGTTAAAGGTAAACTAAAAAGAAAAGGGAAAATCTCGTGCCCAACCAGAAAAGTGCCCCAACCCGGCAAGGGAAAACAAAGTAAAACAGCTGGGAAAGTCCCACACCTGGAACCCGACTACGACCACCGTATGCGGTACAAGATCCCAAACTCCTAAGATCTACTGAAGTCACGACCAGCCTATTCGTCATCTGCAAGTTCACACCAAGTGAGGGGAAATCCCAAGCAGGGGTGAGTATAAAAATACTTAGTAGGATTCCCCAAAGGCTCGAGGGAGTAAAAAAAGGAGGTACTGAAGAGGTGAGTAGTAGATCGAATAGGGAAAAGTAAAGGAGTACAATCGAGAGTGTAGTAAAGAGTACAGCTCAACCCAACAAGAGGAAGGAAGTAGACTCGTCCAAATACAAGGAGCTAGAAGCGGTGAGAAGATGAACTTCTCATCGAGTCTTTGCTACCTATAGCAGCAGAGTAGACTCATCCAATCACGATAATCTAGACAAGGAAAGCACATAGAATACCCCGTGCATCTTCGCCTCTCCTGGAAGGAGAGTAACCAAAACCCAAGGAGTGGGTACTGGAACAAGGTATATACATATTCATATTCTCAATCAAGAAGCCTGAACAAGATCGTAAGGGGATCTCCATCCCATATCTCAGCCCAAGAAAGTGAGTAGCCAACAGTCCTAGAAGTAAACCACCACTGATGCCCAATATCTCTTACGTTTTCCCCGAACTGCAAGTCAAGGGGCTCAAATCACCGTACCTCGACACTATCCGCTTTCGGCGGCACTGACTCGCCCGCACGGTTTTAGGTCATATAACAAGGACGCATCTCAGTGGGGAAAGTGCCCCTTGTACTTGAGAGTTTTGGGGAAAGTCAAACCACACCTCGTCACTGTCACACAGTCTAGAGGTCTTCTCAAAGTCAAAGTTGTCACATCACTGACCCATACAATCCAAGGGTCCCACTACAGTAGTCACAGAGAAAATCCATAGACTAACCTAAAAGAAAGGACTGAGTCTGAAAGAAGTCGTCGGGCGACCCACTGCCTAGTCTCTGCTAGAGGGTAAACCCTAAGAGTTCATCAGGTGACCCACTGCCCATTCTCTGCTGGAGGTTAGACCCTAAGAGGTCGTCGGGTGACCCACTGCCCAGTCTCTGCTGGAGGGTAGACCCTAAGAGGTCGACAGGTGACCCACTGCCCAGCCCTACTGGAGGGTAGACCTAGAAGATGTCCACAGGCGACCCACTAGCCAGTCTCTGCTGGAGGGTAGACCTGGAAGAAGTCGACAGGTGACCCACTACCATGTCTCTGCTGGAGGGTAGACCTGGAAGAAGTTGATAGGCGACCCACTGCCCAGTCTCTTATGGAGGGTAGACCTGTAAGAAGTCGAAAGGTGACCCACTTCCCAATCTCTACTAGAGGGTAGACCTGGAAGAAGTCGACAGGCGACCCACTTCCCAGCCCTGCTGGAGGGTAAACCCGAAGAAGTCAATGAGCAACCCACTGCCCAGTATCTGCTGGAGGGTAAACCTGAAGAAGTCAATGAGAAACCCACATCCCAGTCTCTGCTGGAGGGTAAACTCAGAACTGCTCTGGCCATCCCTACTGGAAACAACCTCCTAAGTAGAGGATCGGTGCCCGTGTAAATTATTGGTCACACTAGAATCCACAATAACCCTGCTGGTCTAAACCATCATTAACAGAAGGACCATCTGCATCATGAGAGTTCAAAGGTACGTAAACAAGAATACGTCATGTAAAAGGGGCCCACATGATGTTTGTCCTTATGTCATCTATGAACCAAG
This sequence comes from Viscum album, assembly GCA_963277665.1. NCBI lineage: Eukaryota > Viridiplantae > Streptophyta > Magnoliopsida > Santalales > Viscaceae > Viscum > Viscum album. Next base: position 1,570,573,081 of record OY728133.1, on the reverse strand, counting down.
CGTACAAACGTCCTTGGGTACAAACCACAACATGTACCTCCAAGAATTCTCGTATACTCCCTGAGTATACTACATTTCCAGCCCAAGGGATATCGTGCACACGGCACCCAATGTCAACGCAAAAGGGAATAAACGTAACTTTGCCAACCTGCTTCCTTAACAGCCCTAGCACGACCAACCACATCTCTTTAAGAATTCACTTCACTCTCTCGAGATTGAACGCGATCACACGCCAAGGATTCTCTAAAAACACCGCAGGAAGAACCACTACTGGTACACCTTTCATGCTTCCACATTTAATAATATCACGTAAGAGGATCTGCTCACGCGAAATGATTACCCCATTGTAATCCTCGCAGAAAAACACGCGATATAGACTACTTACTCACCTCAAACGAATATCCAACGGAAAATTCTCCAACACCGCTTTACGCCCGAACAGCATCATGTGATCCTGAGTCTCAGCCCCGAAAACAGTTAGGCACATTGCACCATTGTGATCCCCTCGGGAAGACACGTCAAATTGACTACTCACTTGAGTGGAATGGATATTCGGAGAAAAAAGATGCATCTCGCCTAACCGCACACGAGCGGTGCTATGTGGGACCCGTATTTCAGTCCCGAAGCGCAAGGAATGGATCGCACCATTGCAATCCTCTAGAGAAAGTACACAATATTGACTTAACACTTGTCCAAAATAGACACCAGGTGAAGAAGTTGGAAGTCACCGTCAATGCCCAAAATAGCCCTCATGGAGCCTGCACCACTGGCACTTGTGGGGCCCGCACCACCGGCCCTCGTGGGGCCCGCACCACCGGCCCTCGTGGCCGGTCGTCTTGCCGCGTGAAGACCCGCCGAGGGTGGGTCTTTGTCCCGCTCGGGGTCGCGCGCTGCAACCCCCGGTCACGCCCCGCGCTGGTGGCTTCAGCCCGCTGTGCCGCCTGGGTGGCCGCCACCTCCGCGTGGAACCCAGAGCCCGCGTCGCCTGCTGACGCCGTCCCGGACGCCCTACTGCCGAGCCGCCGAAGCCCGCGACCGCCTCCCATGCTCGAACACCGTACCGTCCCGCTGCCACCACCTGAGGGCTCACCTTCGCAGCCTGGGAGCTCGCCGGATCACCTGCCGGACCGGCCAGAACCGCCGGTAAACACCAAAACCCGCAGATCTTTGGCGGATGACTGTGATCGCCTCCAAACTCAGATTTTCGATATGAAACATGCATTGGATAGCTGGGAACATATAAAATGAAACCAAGGGATTCTATTGACAAAATAACAGGAATTATATACTAAAATTGAACTTGAAATAAGGGTTCAAAAATTAAAACGCAAAATGAAATCTCCTACCTGCAGGGGCGTAGCCCAACGCTTCACGGTCGATCCGCACCTCGCCGTTGTCACCCCCATCTTTATTGGAGGTAGAGGAAGAGGTTGAGATTGAGAGGGAAGGGTTGAGGGAGGTGGTTTTTATCAGGGTGTGGAATGAGGATGGGGGAGAGGGAGATGAGATTTTAAGTATTTAAACTCTTTTTAATTAAAAACTCGACCCCTGAAAACACTCACGTCCAAAACCCCCAAAATGATTAAAGTTAGGATGATCCTAGAGTAAAAACAACCTCCCGAGAACAACGGTGGTCTCGAAATTTAAATTCGAGGCTCCGTTCGAAAGATATAAAATCTAACACCTGAGGCCACTTTATTACGAAAATGCCCCTGGCGGCGTTTTCCACAGAAGGTCCGCTCCCGTGAAAGTTACACCCATCCTAGGGTAAACGGCACACTCCGGACTCAACGGTGCCCTCAGTTTTCCCATCCAATGAACCATTTAAAAGATACTTGAGTTTAACAATTAAACGAATAAATTAATTATTTAATTTATCCATTTCACGTTTCGATAGTGAGTGAGGGGTCCAAACGCCCTGCGTCGACATGTTTTATGTCATTCCAAGGTTAAACACCCCATTTAGGACCCATTCATACCCTCATATTTATGATCTGAAACACCGTTTAGGAGTTATCCCATTTATTTTTCATTCCCAGTGTGAACGCACTGAAAATTTAATTCTGGTCACACCGGGGCTCGGAATCGCACGCCGTCTGATGGCGCTACTCCGGAATAACATCAAGAATATTAAAAAGTCTTCTATAGCAGAAACTGAGTTCTTAAAATTATAGTGGGTCTTGTGGAAGAGTGTGGTAGCTTCAGGATGTTCCTCATTAGGGATGATTAGTTAATTGGTGGGAAGTGGTGTGGGGTAACCAAATATCGATGTGGTTACTAAATTACTTTACTTGACTTTTGTTATTTGGTGATCATTCCATAGTGGAATTAGAGTGGATAGTATACCTTTTTAGGTTCTTTTGAGTTTCTGTTGTTTTCTCATAAGTAAATTAGTATGCTTCTCCCACTTGTGCATTAGTGACTTTGGTTTTTCCCTAATGAGTACACTTGAATGATCACCCTATATATATATATAATTGTTTTCAGGTTTCAAGGGAGATTATGCATTCCAGGATGGACCATACTAGCTCAGATTTTGGGGACATTTGTTGTGTCCCTGCTTAGTTTTATTTTGGTACTTACTATGGGGTTTTCTTTTTATTTCTAGCTGTTTTACTTTAAACATGCATGTGGGATGGATTTTTTTTCTTTATATATTTTTTTTCTTGGAGTTGTCTGAGTTTGATACGTCTTATCTCCCGATCTTGTTTACTATAAAAAGGTTTATGCCTCCCATTTTTGTGATATTTCCATACCCTTGGTGCTGGTTACCACCTTGGGGCCTATTGGAGGTGGGACTCAGGGGTTCATTATCACTCCTTCATCTTGACGAAGGAAGGTCTTGGAATCTTGTTACCCCTTACCTTATCTTGAATAAGGTGGGTCATGACATTGAGGAAGTTTTTCTGAATATAGTGGGATCTACCAAACCCATAGTAAAACCCTTTGATAAAATAAAAGAACTTAACCTTTCATACCAAGCCCAAGGTGTTTGTTTAAAACTATACAAATCTATGATAAGCATCAGAATAGAATTTTTAAAATGAGTCTTTTTATAACCTAAAGGTTTTTCAACATAAAATATCTCTATTAAAGATCCATTTAAAAATTTAGATTTTACATTCATATGAAAAAATTTAAAGTTCATATAAATTTCATATTCTAAAAGGATTATAATATATTCTAATCTAGCAATATGGTAAAAGTTTTATTCATAGTATATTTCATCCTATTAGTTTAAAATTTTGACAACAAACCTTGACTTATTTATAGTGATTACACCTTGATCATGTTGTTTATTTTTAAATGCCAATTTAGTTCCTATGATAGGATAATTAGAGGTATTGTAAACCAATTCTTGTTCCATGTTCCTCTTGAACTGGGTAAATTCCTCTTACATGAAAACTACCCAACTCTTATAATTTAAGGTTTTTATATGGTTTTTGGTTCAAGTTGGGGTAGAAAGATAGAAAACTCAAAAAATATTTCCAACACTTATTCTAGTTTTAACACCCTCATTTAGGATTCCTATAAAAATTTCTAAAGGAAAATTTTTAAGGGTCCTAGTATATATCACTATCACACCTTCAATTTCATTATATATAACCCTTTAAAGATTAAATTTTTCATGATCATGTTCCATATGATCATCCTTTCTATCATAAATTACTATTTCAAGTCTCATGTTATCAAAAGAATGACTTAGGTAATCAATTTAAATTTTTTATGATCAAAATGATCTCTTTCATGAAATTTTAGATGAGTAGATTCTTCAATAATACATAAATTACTATTGAAAACATTATTGGCTTTACAAGTGGTAGAATAACCAATAATTATTCCTTCATCAACCTTTGGACCAAACTTACCCTTGGTTTTCAAGACATACACTTTGCATCCAAAAAACTTAAAGTGTACATCCTTTTGTTATTTATTATTCCATAGCTCATAGGTTGTTTTCTTCAATATAGGCCTTATTTGAAATCTAGGGATTAAATATAAGGTTTTTATAATAGATTTACCCAAAAAATTAAATAGGAAATTTATATTCACACAAAATATTTTTTAAAATTTCTTAGAGGGTATTATTACTCCTTTCAAACACATCATTCTGTTGAGGTGTCCTATGGGAAAAGAAGGTATGTTTAATGCCATGTTTTGAGAAAAAAAATGAATTTATAGTTATCAAACTCTACCCCATGGTCACTTATCAAGGAAAAATAACATCTTTTTCATTTTTTAAAATCTTGAAAAAAATTATAAAAACAGCACATGATTCACTCTTAAGACTTAAGAAATAATCCCAGGTAAATCTAGAAAAAATATCAACTAAAAAATAAATAAATATTTTCCACCTAGTCTTAAAGTTCTATATGGTGCAAAAAATCTATATGCCTAAGCTCAATTGGTTTAAAAGTTATAACTTTTTTAATTGGTTTGAAAGATGGCGTGTGTTTATTTCCCATTTGGTATGCATCACATAGTGTTTTTATCTAATTTAAGTTGATGAAAATATAAAATAAAATTTTTCATAGACAATTTTCTCAAAGAATAAACATTGCAATGTTCAAGCCTTCTATTCCAAATTCAAGATTCATCTATTTCATCATTAAAATAGTTCACATTATATTTACACAAATAATTAAGATCTAGGGTGTAAATATTATCAGTTCTTGGTGATCTAAATTTAAGTTATTTATCTTTAAAAATGGAACAAAATTATTAAAGAAATAAATATAAAATCCATCATTTCAAATTTGAGAAAACCTAATCATGTTGTGCTAAAATATTTCAACATAAATTACTTTTTATATGTGGAATGAGTGTGGATCTCTAATGAATCATACCCCAATAATTTTTCCTTTAGAATCATTACCAAATTTTACATAGCCACCATCAATTTTTTATTATAAGTTAATGTTGAAAAAATATATAATTATTATGTATTGAAAATCCACTATTCATAAGCCATTTTTCATTATCATTCCTATGGATTATTCCTTGAAAAAATAAATTAAAAAAGAAGATGTTTCGGTACCCAAATGCTCCTGGTTCCAATAGTGTTTTCTATAAAAGATTTAGGAACTTAAATATTCTTATACTTTCCAGAATTTCCCGAATAGTTAGATAAGTTCATAGAAATAAATTCCTTATTTACACTATAAATATGTGGATAAATTATAAAAAAATAATTTTCATAACAACCATTTATTTCATAGTGGAAACAATTAATATTATAGATTCTCTATTTTTGAAATAAGGCAAAAAATAATTCTTGTACATGTTAGGTTTTTATTCATTACTACCTATACCTTGTTAATATTTATTTTATTTATTGTTAAAAATGATTTTATTGAGATAATTCTCCCCATTAGTAAGGAAACTAGAAGAATATTTTATATCTTTAACTTCAACCATTAATTCTTTTATTTTTCTATCATAGAAAACACAACTAAAATCACAATCATCTAGTTTGGATTTTAATTCAGAATTTTTTTTTCTTAAAAATTATTTTTCATTAGAAAAAGTATATTATAACTTGTTAAGAGACTTTTTTATTTTTATTAAATGACTTATAGTGGTATTATAACATTGAACAATACTCATTTAATTTTTCATAATTATGGTTTTTAGTTTCAGATTTAGATTTAGAAGAATAAGAAGAAATAATATGTACCTCTTCTATGTGATCCATAAATCATATGTTTTCTTTATAATTCGATTATTCATTATTTGAATCAGAACTTGAATTTCCACTAGATTATTTATAGGCACTCTATGTGGCCTCAATTTCCTTCTTATCCTATTTATTGTAATCATATTTCTTATAAAACTTCTTTTCTAGTTTCTTCTTCTCTTTAAGATAATGATAGTTAGGTTTGATGCATCTCAACTTATTATGTTCATAACATATTACTTCCTTTTATTTTCTATAAAAAATATTGTACTTATTAAAGGAATTCATGAATAGTCTTCTTTTTTGTGAAACCTTTTTAATTTTCTTTCAAATTGAGCAATTTCTCCATCAGAATCTGAATAGTTTGTTTCTTTTTCATTGGATAAGTTGTTAAATAATTTTCATTTGAGTTTCTCTTCACCCTTTTAATTATACACTTTCAAGGTAGCATTTTCCTTTTTGATTATCTCATGTTCAACTACTTTATCCTCCATTTCTACATCATACATCATTAGGGTTACTATAGGGTCCTCTATTTTTATATCTTTAATAGGATTTGATTATCTTATAGTATCTGATGTTACACTCCATTTATAAGGTATGATTCTAAAATCTTTCAATACATGATCTATTTCTAGAAATATAGTACCCAAGGTAGTTATATTATTCACAATTTTCATTTTAATAGTGTGATTTTTTCTCCTTCCTCCATTCTAAAGGTATAAAACTTCATTTTTTAAATATTATACCTAAGTTGTTTGAAATTATCGGTTCCTTCATAGGAAACTGAAATATTAGTTCACATTCTATGAGTTATACAACATTGTGAAATGTAATTAAACTCGTCAGGACATAATCCACACATGATAGCATTCATGGATTTGGATTTCAGGTTATATTCATCTTCAGTTGTAGCATACCATGCCTATGGTTTACCCTTAGGAATTTAATAAGGCTTGAAATCCTTTAACTAAACCATTAAATCGTGATTATTTAGGTAGATATCATTTAATATTTTCAACACCCATAGTTTTCTCTATTGAAGTATATTTCATGAATCATGTAAATTACTTCTTTTGAATCAATCATTCTAAAAACTTAGGAAAATATATTTAAACTTTAACTAATAGAAGTTGAGAACTCAAAAGTCACAAACTCTGATACTAATTGGTGTCTTAGAGAATTTCAAAAAGACTCAAGAGGTGGGTAAATTGAGTTCTTGAAATTTTTTCCAAACTAAAACTACCCTAATAAATATCAATGTGAATCTATACTATTATCCTCAAATAGATATTTAGAAAAATTATATTAAATATACGGAGTAAAACATGATATATTTATAGTGGCTCAAGGCATAAATATCCCCTAGTATACTCAACTAACACTATCTTTCTGAGCTTGGTGATTTTAACTATGCATGTCCTTTTTTTTGGGACCTCGGCAGTTGAGTGAAAGAAAATGAAACGGGTTATAAAGGAGCTAAGATATTTTACAAGGATCTCCCTTTTACAAGACCTATATTTGGAAATTATATAATTGGTACAAAGAGTGTATTATTTACAAATATAGAGATGTAAAAGAGATTAAAAGTTCAGTACATAGTTTCAAGAAGCACTAAAAATTGATGAATAACATTCAAAGAGATATAATATGACTTCATAGAGTATATATATAGCTTCTTTAGGTATAGTAAATAATCTTTAATGCACAGAAGCAACAGATTTTTGTTTTCATATACACAATAAGAATGAGTATAAAATAGAGTATGTCCGTGTTGGTTATTTCTTAATGTATTACTTGAATATTAATGACTCATCAATTTTGAATTATAACTTCTCTTATTTAATTAAAATGGCATAAAAATAATAATAAAATTCTCAAAAATTAATTATTTTATCCTTTTTATGTGACTTCCTTAAAAAATAGAAAAATTAGAGTAACGTGTTGGTGCAACTTGCGCCTTCCTTGAAACCTTTCACTTCTTGTAAATAGTATCATAAATTATTATAGCCTTTCTTTATTCATAAATATATAATTTTGATAAAACTAAATCATAAGTATAATTTCCTAAAAATATTGAAATGGTAATAATATCCTTGGAACTATAATAAAATATATTAAACTTATTGAAGAATAATTTTTGTAGGCATTCAGAATTATAAGAATTTTGATATTAAGTCTTTATATGATCGTAATACTTTAATGATCATCGCAAGAATTTCTTCTGATCATAAGAATTTTTAATCTACCTTTATGATCATATGAATTTCTTGATCTTAAGGATTTCTTCTGATCATAAAACTTTTTTTAATGCAAGGTTTGATTATAGTATTTCATTGTAAGACTTATTTCTAGTCATAATTCTTCATCATAAGACTTTATAACCATAAGTCTTGAATGTAAGACTTTTTCTGATCGTAAGGCTTCTAGAATTAAGAAAAATTTTGAAAAATATAATTTATCTCTAAATTTATACTGATCATAAGGATTTTGAATAATTATTTAGTACTTTATATGACTTTAATATAAGACTTTAACACATTGAAAAAAAATCATCAACCAAAATGTAAAAAGATTATAAAAAATATTTAGAACTTTAAAAGATCAATTTTCACACTTCAAGAAAAATAATTAGAAAAATAATATAGGGATTCATGAACATTAAATATTAGGATAAAATGGGATATGTTGGAATGACATTAATGTGTCTAAAATTTATGAGGTTGATGTTATTCCCCTCTATGATATATTATTGAGTGGGAACTATTATCCCTAATATGAGATATAAGATATTATGTGGTGGGTGTTATTTCCCCTGATGATATATTATGGGGAAAATAATTTTCCCCTCAATTATTATATGACATACTATGAGGTGGGAATTACTCCACCCGATGAAATATTATGGGGTGGGATTTATTTACCTCGATATGAGATATGAGATATTGTGGGGTGGGTACTATTTCATCTAACATGATATAAGATATTACGAGGTGGGTGTTATTCCCCTTGATGAGATATTATACGAAAAAATTTAATCCCCATAATATGATATATGAGATATTATGAGGTGGGTGTTATTCCCCTCAAAAATATGCGAGATATTACAGGGTGAGAATCCCACCCCCACCCCCCTCACTCCTCAAGTGTTATATATTTGAGATTATCTAGGTGGGGCACTTTTCCCCCAGATTGATTGTGTGTGTGTGTGATGGAAAGGTGGGTTTCATCCCCCATAATGGGTATTCCTTATTCCCATAGACATCCAACATTGGTCTAAGTAGGAATGGTCAATCCTAGGTGGCACCTTATAACCCAATGATCAATGGTATTTATTTTATTATATTAATATTTTTTTATTTTCTAATAATATCACACATGCATATAGTATGTTTACTAGTTATGTTAAGGAAACCAATGGTGGTGGCCTACTTGTTTTTACTCACACTCTTCTTGGGTATCCATAGAACTTTAGTACCCATGCAGATCTCATGATCACAGTTTCAAGTGGGGAAAAGGCCCAATGTTTCATAACTAAATTAGATAACTTAGATGGTGTTTGGGTACTGAGATAAAGTGACTCTTGGTTATGGAAGTAGAGTCTCTTTGTATTTTATTTCTTTATATATATATATATATTGAATCAGCCTAGTGGGTGATTAGTTGGGACATGTGTTTATATACCTTCATTTCATTAGATATCACAAGGATATGTTTATTGATTCTATGTACTCTGGTTTATTATTATGGATGATGTTTGGATGTGGTGTGATATTTCCAATGTTATTTACTATGATGTGAGGGTATAGCCTTCCCAAAGTAACACTTTAGACCCTCACTGCTAGTATAAATCCTCTAACATACTGGAATTCATGCCTGGGGTCACATGAAAGCTTTGGTCGCAACACTGGTGAGTTTTATCGGGTCAAGGGAAGTTACACTTTCCACGTTAAAAGTATCTCTTCCTTGTTTATGAGACATTTTTTCTATCTATATTCTTGGGATTAGTTACCTCAACACTCTTATTTTCAATAGCGCATTTCTTCAATTACTTCCAAAGGTATAGTTATCTTCTTATATCACATAATTTTTTATCTATATTTTTCTTCTCTTCTCCTCAACATATGAGTTATGCATGGTTGGAACATACCAACACTCATCATAATTGTGACAACCTCTTTTGCAATTCTCACAGAAGTTTTCCAAGAATACAAATCTATTCTTAGTTGATATATTTTTCCCTTTCTTTGAAGTATGAATCTTTATAGTGGGTATTCTATTTAATTTAGATCCACTATCCTTGAATATATTCCTTTTACCATTTCTATAATTTGGAATGTTATTCCAACACTCAATGTACTTGTGACCAAATCTCCTATAACTCTCATAGTGGCCTACAAAATTTCTTCTTTTTCAATTAGATGCAGTATGGATAGATTTTATAACTTGATATTTTTTGTTATAAACCCCATTATATTTATCTTTCTTTGACTACTTTCTATACTTGTATATTCTTACATCTACCCTTAAAACATTAGTGTGTTTCTTAGCATTTTTTAACCCATATTTTAAAAGATTTTTACTTTGATCCTATACTAAATAATGAAACTAAATTAGTACAAATAGATTTATCATGAAAAAACGTTACAATTTTAAAACCCTGATATTTTACAAGAACGCTATGTTTTATTTCATATACGACATGTAACCCCAAACCAAAATGAACCACAACATACTTTATTTAAATATAACTGTTATAACCTATTCATTGAATTGGTGGGTATGAGTATTATTAACTAAATTATGAAATATATATATAGAACCTACTCGATATAAATTCTTTTTTTAATTATTATAATATAAGTATCCATTTTTTAGTAAAGTTATTTTATGCTTCTAAAATATGTTATTTTTTAAAAAATATTTTATTGCTTTTTGCGATCAGATGTTATAATAAATTTATAGAACCTATATTAATTTTATTTTCTAAAAAATAATATAATTTTTTAAATTAGTATATCAAAATTAACTTAGGTTAAAATATTCATATTTTTTTGAAAATTTTGATTTTCCAGGGAATAGTGAAAATAACGATTTTTATTAAAAATTGTATTTTTGTTTCAAATATTTGAAATGTAACATTTATTTAAATGGTTTGAAAGTAAAATTATTTATATTTTATTATTAATAATCCAATTAAGTTCATTGAAATCAATTTTATAGTTTAATTTGGTATAAAAATATTTTTATACTTAAAAAAGGTATTTTTTCTCAAAAACTGTTTTTATGCAAGCGTATTTTTTTAATAAATTAAAATAATCACTATTGGTGGATGATTTTTATGAAATTTATTTAATATATATTCAATCATATGTTTTAATATTCATCTATTATTTTTTATGAATAATATAAAAATTAAAAAATCTAATTTTATGCATAAAAATAGTATTTTTCTAAAAGGGATTTTTTATCGCGTTTTGGACACTTATTTTAAAATTAATTTATGATACTCATAGATATTTAATTTGATAAAATTGAATCTATATTTTTATATCAAGATGTTAAAATTTTGTAAACATTTCAATTTTATTTTTAAGCATTATGAATAGTAACTGTGGTAAAATTTATCACCATAGTAAAAGATAAATCAGGTTTATCTAGGTTAAAACTAAGTGATAAGGGCATAATTTTTAATATTAATTATTATTTTATAAATATAATTCTACCCTTTTCATATTAGTCCCAAAATATATTTTTTTTAATGGATATTTTTTCATAAAAATGACTTATTTAATGTTTAAAGAAAAGAAAGTTACAAAATGTCACTCTTTTAGTTGTAAATATCCCTTATATGTCCACATAGGAAAAAAACCAAGTTATGAATGAGTATAATTTTCTATTTTGAGAATAATTAAATTATTTTAATTATTGAAATTTATTTATAATTTTTTAGAAATTATATAATTAACTTAAATGCTTGTGTAATGCTAATACGGTATTTATTCAATTAATATAAAAATAAAATAAATGATTTTAAAAATATTAAAAGTGATACAATTTGAATTATTTAATGTTTAGCGTGGATTTTATAGATCTATATTTAATATTAGTTTGGTTTTAAATTATTATATTCTAATTACCCCTTTTTATTGATGTATTTAAAGTCAAATTAAATAAATAGTGTTAAAAATTACATTAATGATATTTTATAATAAATAATTTTTTATTAAATGATTTAAAATTCATAAAAACTTTTAGATTCATAAAAATTAATGTGGTGTGATTTTAAACATTAAACATGGTCTATTTATGGGTCTTTTATCATTTTATAGTAACATTTTCAACCCTTAAAGGGTAGGAAACTTTAATATTATGGTAATTGTCAAAAGGGTTAATGGGGGTTAAAACTAAAAGATAAGGGTGAATACATACCCAATACTTGTAAAAAAATTATTTTATGAGATTATTTCAAATAATAATCCTATTATATTCTAATATTATTAATTTTGATCCATTTGAACATCAAAATTAATTTATATTAATTTAATATTTTAAGAAATTCTAAGAATGCCCCTCCCCTCAATTATAAAAGGACCCCTATCCTCTCTCTTCCTTACACCACTTTGATTCTTATATTTCAACCAAACTATGCCAAAATACTATATAAATTTTAATAGTAAAATTATAGAGGTACAGGTTTCCCAAAAATATCATCCTTGGGAACCTTAAGAGGAGATCTAAAGGAGTTCTTTCAAAGAAGAGGTAGTCGCTTTAACTGATCACTTTCTTTTTACTTCTTATTTTACATATTCTAAATCTATGATATTTATCATAAAATGGTAAAATAATTTTCCTAAATATAATATAATTTTATCATGATTATTAAACCACCATTATCCACCCACTTTCCCATCAAATGGTAAGTGAAAGTACCGCTCGTGTGTACGTACGACTCACCATCTCCACATAGTGATATAATTCATCTTTCATCGCCATATTTTATGGATGGGTATTATGATGGTTTTAATTTTTATTTATGATAATTATGAAATAATTATACCTCTGGAATGATAATATCATATCTACCTTCTTACTTTCCAATCTCTTTGGAAATGATAAATTTGATCGTACGTGCCTGTGGACTACCACCTCCATGAAGCGAAGTGGTTCGTTTTTAATTTATATTTTAATTAGTTGGTAATTAGGATGGATTTTATGAATATATATATAATTTATATGATATAATAATTATTTTTTATCTTTTAATTATTATTTACCTTTCTTTCATTCCATCCGTCAAAAAAGTGAAAACAATGTTCATGCGTATGTACAGCCTACCATCTCCATGAATGTTGTAATTCATTTTCAATATCTAAACTTTATGAATTAATCTAAATAGGTTTATAATAAATATTTATGATATTAATATAATTATTAACATTCTTTATTTTATGTAACTCTGAGAAAATTATAGATATCAAAATACTAAACCAAAACACACATGAAAAATGAAATAGCTATTACCTAAAACGGTGATTTTAAACAAAGAATTGTTAATAAATGGGTTATGAAAAGTTATAAGTAATTAATAAGTGGTATTATGTATATTATTATGGATTTTTAATATATTTATAAAAAATATATATTTATTATACAGAAGTTTTGAACATGTATGAATGAAGTCGGACCTGAGGTAAGGGTTTCTCGTCTCACTTTTAGTTTCTGTGAAACATTTGCCATATTCACCACTTGTTTATTTAATGTGGTAAATATAATTACCATTTTATATGATATATAATTTTTTTATTTATATTATTGTTATTTAATGTTTCATTTAAATTTATTTCTTTCATTGGGGTTATGATTCAAAGGTTACCAAAGCGGTAAGAATTTATTACACAATCTCATCATTATTCGGGGTTGTTTATGCTTAAGTCTCCCTTGAGAAATATTTCTCTTGAATATCCATATTTTGTAAAAATGTTTTCAATTTTTTTTAATATCCTCCTATTATTTTTAAAATTCATTTTAACATGTGTTTTTATTTTAAAAAATGGTTTAAAAGGAATCTTCTTATCATTTTTTAAATGAGTTACTTTTTTACTTTTCTTACAAAAATGTGAAAGGAATGTTTTTTTAAAATTATAAGACATGAAAATATCATACCACCATCATGAATAATATTTTATTTGAAGCTTAATTTATAATTTTACAAGGTTCTTTTTAAATAAAATATTTTCCTTCATATTTAAGATTCTTTTTAATGTGATTTTAAAATTTAAAAGGTAATTTTCTTTAAGAATGATTTAATGACATAACAACAACCCTTATTTTACATATGCTCTATAAAGAATATGTTGTAATGATATCATCCTTATTATTTATTTGGATGGTTTATGATCATTTTACTAGGTTCTTACTATTTTTATACCATTATCCATATTATTCTAGATGGTTTATGATTATGTTTATTGATTGGGTAAATTATTAACATTTCATATGATATTTTAAATATAAATATTTATATTGATTATGTTTCACCCATTTCATATGAGGAATTAATTGGACTTAGTAAGTAGTGGGTGGGACCAATATCACCCCTTGATGAATCAATAGGTCTCATGATACAAACTAGTTTGGGATTTGGATGAGGACTTACCCATTTACTTAGATATTTTGGAACAAGGCCTTGACGGTATTTTCATATGTCTTGGAACAATGCCTCAATGGTATGTTTCAAATTTATAAAATTATTCATTCTATAATTATGAAATATATTGATTTACTTGTGATTATTGGATTTGTTATGATATCCATGGATAAGTTTTTCATATCATGTGGTTATTTATATGGAATTATTTAATTATCATTTATTTTCTTCCATATTATATATGCCTTATTTAGCTTCCATTGTATTCTTACCCTTACTAAGCATATGAGCTCACCTCTTTCTTATATTTCTTCTCCCTAGGATATGAGGAAGTTTTTTATGATTGATATACAGGGATATACAAAGGGTATAATGATTTTCTCAAATAAAATACAATTTTATAATTTATGTTTTCAAATTTAATTTAAAATTCAAGTATGTATCTAGTTTTCTAAGACTACTAAACAATTTGGTCCTTTAGGATGTGATTTCTTATATCTAGTGTCAATGTAATAAAGTAACCATTGGCTCTGGGAAACTAGGATCGGGGAATTTATAGTTGGTTTCATAACAAGTTTAGTAGAAACCTTAGGAACAATATATAGGAAAACAGATATTAGGGAACTTAACCCTATAATGAACCATTAAAATATTCCCAAAAAACTAATCTTATGATTTTGAGATTATTTTTACATAAATTTTTCAATTTATGTTAATATTTTCCCTGGTTGAGAATTTATACATTATGATTCATAATTTTAAGATTTAATCTAGTGTATGAAATTGTTCAAAAATGGAACTGAGAGGTTGGAATGGGAACCATATCAATGCATGTAATCCATGTAGGGATTTCACTTTTGGGAAAGATAATGAAGTTATAGATGGAGATATAGTTGGAGCTGAAAAAATTATAACTATGTTAGGATATCTGGATGAAGTTATGAGTAATAACTTTTCCCGTATAGAGCAGTCTAATGATCCATGACAAGGGGTAGAAATTTTATACCACTTAATGTGTTAGAAAACTCCATCATTTAATGGGACTAAAAATCCATTTATAGTTGAGTAATGGATAAGTTTATTATATAATAGATTTATTTCTTTGTGAAGTAATTAAAGCGAGAAGGTTTTCATGGATTTTTATTACCTCTCAGGGGATATGGATCAATGGTGGTCATTAATTCAAAAAACTAAGGATGAGGAGGAAATAGAGAACATGGAATAGAAGTATTTTAAGGAAATTTCCTTAGAAAAATATTTTCCTCATGAACAATGAGTGGATATAGAGAGACAATTCTTAAGTCTGAGAAAAAATGAAGAGTAAAATTTTTCTAAGTATGAAGTTAACTTTACATGTTTAGAAATTCATTTCATGGACTACATACATAATCCGAAGAGAAATATTGATCATTTTTTATGGGATTAAGTCAATCCTTTAAATAGAACTAGTCTCCCAAACATTATCATCAAATGAGAACATAGTATAATGTGCTATCAAGATAGAGAAATAATTCTACAAGTCTTATGGACTCGAAGGAAATAAAGAGAAGAAAAGGATGGTAGAGAAAAAATTTGATAAAGGGAAGAATGGAAAGAATGATTTTCCCACATGTGATAATTGTGGAAAGAAACACTCTTGTACTTTCCGGAAAGGAATGATAGTTTTCTATAAGTGTGTATAAAAAGGTCACCGGGCTCATGATTTCATAGAAATAAAGAATATTCCAATGTTAAATGATTTACCTATAAGGATATGAGTCACTGTGAAAATGAATTCCCTAAGAATAAAGGGAATATATCTTAGAAGAATCAAATGGATCAAGTCAAACATATATTATTACTATAGCCGAAGTGTAATGATTAAAGTACTTTTGTATTTGGATTAAAGACTTTTTTATTTTATCAATGATATTTTAGTTATAATAATCATGAAACATATAAGTATTTTACTAGATTATTCTTTATTTAATGATTTTAAAGCATATGTTTAATGGTATTAATAACCAAGAAAAGTGTTTAGTTATAAGTTAATATTTTTTGAGAATACATGAAAAAGGGAAAGATAACCTTTAATGTGTTCCTGATGTTTAGTTTAGTTGGGATAAATAGAATACTGACTTTGAAAAAGTTAATAGTGTGGTATTGGTGACCTTCAAAATTGTTTGTGATTTGATGAAAAAGTAATTTATGATAGATTTTACTATATTTTTGGATTTATGGGATATATATAATAAGGATAAATTTAATGGTGATCCAATTTATTAGTATATGTGATCAAGGTATTCACATGTTTGGAATGTGACATTATGAACTATTTTTTGTTATCTAGAGAGAAATGTTTGATCAAATTTTTGGGTTTTAAATATGGTGGGGAATATTTTTTTTAGAAGTCTTAAGGTTAACTACTTATGGAATGGATATTATTGTTCAAGTTTAAGGTATGATTTATCATATTAGATAATACGTACTTACCATTTTGGTTTTGATAAAAATTTAGTGACTAAAGTAATGACTTATGGACCTTATGATTCATTAAAAGTGCTTCAGGCATGAAAAAAATAATCTTGAATATCCATTTCATGTAGTATGAGATGAATTGGAAATATATCGAACCACAACCAAAGGATGGGATTATGATTATGATGTGAAAAGAAATCAACTAAGATTATTTTCTTGAGTTATTTATCTAGATAGTAAAATAATCCCATAATTTTAGGAAAAGGACCTTGAAATAAAAACGTTATTCATTTACTTTTCTTATTAAGAAATCAATGGTCTTTTAACTCATCACAGATTTAAAGTTTTAGGAAGGTTAAATTTCTCATGAACATGTTCTCTATCACTCTGTATTAATTATTAGGATTTTTTTTCTCCTTTGTATCCATATTTTCACTTCTCACAAATTTTCTCCTATTCGAAAACCTAGTTTTGTGATTACCTTTATATTTCTTTTTCCCTCTTTTTAAGAAGAAGTTTTATTAACCATTTTTAAGATGTGGGTCTCCCACAAAAGGTATTTTTAAATGTCAAACCCTTGATTACCAAACACAATTTCAAATTGTGAGGTAATAATTTATTTAATGGGGATAATATAACACCCCAATATTTTAAAATAACACTATGTTCGATTGCATATATGACACGCAACACCAACCTGAAACAAACCATGAAATATTATTATTTAAATATGAACATTATAACCTATTTGTTAAATTGGTGAGTATTAATAGTATTAAATGAATTATGAAATATATATAAATAACCTAGTCAGTATAAATGAATTAATTAATTCTTATAAAATAAGTACCCAATTTTCAATAAAGTTATTTCATGCTTCAGAAACATGTTTTTTTTAACGGTTTTTATTGCTTTTTATGATCAAATATTATAATAAATTTATGGAAATAAAATAAGTTTTATTTTATAGAAAAAATAAAATTTTTAAAATTAATATATCAAAATTAACTTAGGGAAAAAAATTCATATTTTTCTGAAAATTTTGATTTTCCAATGAATAGTCAAAATACCGGTTTTTATTAAAAACTGTATTTTTGTTTCAAACATTGGAAAAGTTACATTTTATTTTAAAATGGTTTGAAAATAAAATTAGTTATATTATATTATTAATCATCTAATTAAGTTCATTGTAATAAATTTTATAGTTTAATTTGGTATAAAAATTTATTCTTAAAAAGACATTTTTTCTAAAAAATTGTTTTTATACACACAAAGTGTATTTATGTTGATAAATTAAACTAATAACTATTTTTGAATGATTTATATGAAATTTATTTAATATATATCCAATAATATGTTTTAATATTCATCTAATATTTTCTAGGAATAAGATAAGAATAAAAAAATCTAGTTTTATGCTTAAAAACTATATTTTTCTAAAAGCGGTTTTCTTCACATTTTTCACATTTATTTTAAAATTAATTTATTCCACTTATAGAGATTTAATTTTATAAAATGGATTCCATATTTTCAATCAGTAGTTTCAAATTTGTTAAATATTTCTTTTTATTTTTAGACACTATGAATAGTAACTGTGGTAAAATTTATTAACTCGGTAAAGGGTAAATCGGGTTAATTTGTGTTAAAAATAAAAAGATAAGGCCACAGTTTTTCATCCTAATTCATATTTTATGAATTAAATTTGAACCTTATCATATTATTATTTAAATATTTTTTTTAAATGTAAATTTTTCCATGAAAATGACCACTTTAATATTTAAAGCAAAGAAAGTTACAAAACATCACTCTCTTAGTTGTAAATATATCTTATATGTCTAATAGGGATAAAAGAAATTTATGAATCAATATAATAGTCTATTTTGAGATTAATGAAATTATTTTCATGATATAAATTTATTTATAATTTTTAGAAATTATATAATTACTTTAAATGCTTGTGCAATGCTAATACAGTATTTATTCAATTAACAGAAAAATAAAATAAATGATTTTAAAAATGATAAAAGTGATATAATTTGAATGATTTAATGTTTCTCATGAATTTTCTAGATATATATATCATATTATTAAGGTTTTATAGAATTATATTCGAATTATCCCTTTATCTTTATGTATTTAAAGTAAAATTAAATTAATAGTGTTAAAAATTGCATTAATGATATTTTATAATAAATAATATTTTATTAAATGATTTTGAATTCATAAAAAAATATATTTAGAAAATTTAAGGGGATGTGGTTTTAAAAATAAATCATATTCCATTTATGTGTATTTTTTATTTTATAGTAATAATATCAACCCTTAAAGGGTATGAAACTTTAATATTATAGTTATTGTTAAAAGGTTTATAGATGACTAAAACTTAAAGGTAAAGGTGAAAACATACCCAAAACTTTTCCAAATTTATTTTATGATAATATTTATACTATTAATCATCTTATATTCTAATATTATAAACTTATATCTATTTTGACCTCAATTTTAATTTATATTAATTTAATATTTTAAGAAATTATAAGAATTCCCCTCCCCTCAATTATAAATGGACACCTATCTTTTCTCTTTCTTGCACCACTTTTAGTGTTCTAGTTCAACATAACTCTAAAAAAATCCCTTATTAACTTCCCTATACACATTCTAGAGGTTATGGTCTCCCCAAAAGACCAAGTCTATGATCCTTTAGAGGATATCCAAAGGAGATCTTCCAAAGAAGAGGTAATCGCTTTAACCGATCACTTTCATTTTACTTATTCTTTTACCTATTATAAATAAAAGTTATTTATTATAAGATTGTAACATAATAATAATAAATATACGATTATTTTATAAATATTATTAAACCACTATTAGCTACCCTCTTTACCATCAAATGGGAAGTGAAAGTATCGTCCGTGCGTACATACGGCTTATCGTCTCCACATAGCGATACAATTCATTTTTCCTCACCATATTTTATGGATGGGTATTACGAAGAGTTTAATACTCATATATGATAATTATAAAAAAATTATACCTCTTTAATTATAATATCATATATAATTTCTTACCTTTCAATCTATTGGGAAACAATGTCGACGTTCGTGTGTATGTTTGGATTGCCACCACCAAGAAGCGATGCGATTCTTTTTTAATTTCTATTTTAATTGGATAGTAATTAGGATATATTTTATGAATATATATAATTTATATTATATAATTATTATTATTTAAAGTTAAATTATTATTTACCTTTCTTTCATCCAATCTGTCGAAAAGTGAGAACAACATTCATGCGTACGTACGGCCTACCGTCTCTATGAACGGTGTAACTAATTTTCTATATATAACTTTTATAAATTACTATAAATAAATATTTAATTAATATATATGATTTTTATATCATAATTAACATTCTAGAGTTGATTTAACCCTGATAAAAGTATAAATACCAAAACTAATGTACAAAACATACATGAAAAACGAAGCAGTTATTACTCAAAATGGTGATTTTTAACAAAGAATTATTAATAAATGGGTTATAAAATATTATAATTAATTCATAAATGGTATGATATATATGATTATGGTTCTATAATTTGTTTATAATAAATCTATATTTATTATACAGGTTTTTTAAAAATGTACGAAGGAATTTGGACCTGAGGTAAGGGTTTCTCTTCTCACTTTTGTTTCCATGATACATATGCCATATTCACTACCGGTTTCTTTAATATGGTTAATATACTACTAATTTTAAATGATATATCATTTTTATCTTTATATTAATGATATAAAATTTTTTGTTTGAATTTATTTCTTTCATTGGGGTTATGATTCAAAATTTACCAAAGCGGTAAAGATTTATTTCACAGTCTCATCATTATTTGAGATCGTTTATGTTTAAGTCTCCACTGAGGAATATTATATTCCATTTAAATTTTTTCTAAAAATATTTTTGAATTTTTTTTTACTATTCTCATATGATTTTTGAAAGTCATTTTTCACCCATGTTTGAGTTTTACAAAAAAAATAAAAGGAAACTTCCTATCATTTTCCGAACGAGGTACTTTTTTAATTTTATTACAAACGTATAAAAGGAATTTTTTTAACTTATACAACAGGAATAAATTTTCCCTCCATCATGACTAATATTTTATTTGAACCTTCCTTTATAATTTTACAAGTTTCTTTTTAAATAAATTGTTTTACTTTATATTTAAAAAGTTTTTTTAAAATTATTTTCAAAGTGAAAAGGTTATTTCTTTAAGAATGCTTAAATATCATGAAAAAAAACCTTATTTTAATTATGTTATATTGGGAATATGTTATAATGATTCCATGATTATTATTTATCTGAATGGTTTATGATAATTTTTAATGGGGATGTACTATTTTAATATAATTCACTATATTACTCTGGATGGTTTATGATTATGTTTATTTATTGGAGAAATTGTTAAAATTTCATATTCTAGTTTCAATAAAAATGTTTATATTGATTATTTTTTACCCCTTTCATATGTGGAATTCATTGGGATTGTTAAGTTAAGGGAGGGATGGGCTACATCGCATCGATACATCATTAGGTCTCATGAGATAAAATATATTGGTTTTTGGCTGAGGCCTTACTCATTTATTTAGATGTTTTGGAATATAGCCTTAATGGTATTTTTAGATGTCTTGGAATAAGGCCTCAATAGTATGTTTCAAATGTCCAAAATTATGCATTTCATCATTATGAAATCAGTTATTGATGTCCATGTGATTATTTAATTTATTATGATATCCATGTATATTTCTTTTAGCTCATGTGATTAATTGTATGGAATTATTTAATTATCATTTACTTTATGCCATATTATTCATGCCTTATTTAGCTTTTGTCCTATACTTACCCTTATTAAGCATCTGAGCTCACCCATTTCTTATTTTTTTCCTCCCCAAGATACTAGGAAGTGTTTTATGATTAATATATAGGGATATTCTAAAGGGGATAATGGTGTTATCAAAGAAAATATTATGTTACATTTTATGTTTCCAAATGTAATTTGAAATTAAAGTATGTATCTAATTTTCAAATGCTTCAAATCAATTCGGTTCTTTGGGATGTGATTGCTTGTATATAGTTCTAATGTAATAAATTAACCAATAGAAATGGGCTACTAAGTTTGGGTACTTTACATCATTCTTCCAATATATTTCAGTAGATGGATCGTAAGATGATTTCAAGCTATTCTTGCCACTAGAGAGAGCCTTTTTAGAGGTAAGACTCTTTTTAAAAAATTTGTTACAGAAATTCTTATATTAAAAGATTTTAAAGATTCTATATCAGTTCTTTCTTGATTTCTCAGCTTCATACCAACTCAAGACATTTCAAATTATGGATTTACTTTTGATATTCAAGTGTTTTCACTCTTTCTTCACATTCTATTTTCACTTTATGAATATTATCTTCATAAATATGACATGACTCAAGAAAATAATTATCTATCTGCTTTATTCTCTTTAATTTTTTCTATTTGAGCATCATTAATATTCATAAAGGTTTTGTGAAGTTTTTCAAATGCATGTATTACTTTTGAAAAACTTTCTCCTTAAAAATATTCTCAAAAAAATACCTTTTTAATTGTATTTTTAATCATATAAAATCTTTCATTGCAAAGTAAAATAGATTCTTACTTAACTTTAACAAGTTTTTTAAGATTGTTTCATCAGCTTTCCTTTTTAACTAATTCATATTTTATTGCATCATCTTCCTTTTCCATATAAGATTTATCATCATGTAGTCCCTTGATAAATAAAAATATGTGAGTAAAAACCTCTATAAGAATTTTATTCAGAAAATCTATGACTACTGAGTAGAATTACTCAATTGATGGAGTGGACTCATACTTATCATAACTATAACTTGTTTCATAAAAAATCATAATCAATATATTGAGTAATGTTCCGGACTGAAAGACTATGAAACTAGTAGTTGGACTGATCATCACATGGCCTCAAGCGTGACTCCCTATATACCAGAGGCTGCTGACTAAAAACAAGGGTCTAATGGTGGTAAAGTGGAGAGATTATACCCTCATGATCAGAGTATCATGGTGGTATATCAATTATAAATAATCACAGACAACAGTAGAAGAAGTAACAATAAAAGACAGAGAAGCGGGATATTGATATGATAACTAAACAATAATGGACAAGGCCAAATGTACATATATGGATGTATGTCTAAATTATGATGCAAGTACAAGAAGAGAAATACAATAGAAGTAATACAATACAACAAATGAATAAAATCCCAAATAATATCTCCATGATAATCCTGAGTATCATCTCAGTAATTTGATCCTAACTTCCCAATACTAGCATAAGAGTATAAGAAATCATCCAATAATCATGGATCTGTGAACAAGAGGATATTCTTGGGTACCCCAGTGCAATGACGGCCTGAGTAGGGTGTGAGATATACTCAGTAATCCTACCACGACCCGTCCTTGGGGCCCGTGCCGTGACTACCCCAAGCCTGCCTTCCATAGGCCAGGGGATGGCGACTAGCACCAAAGGCATAAATCCCTAATTTGGGAAGGCATTGCCTTTGTGTAAGTAAACAAACACAACAGAGTACGCAAGAGGAAGTAAACACTAAGTGAATACTGTATACAGAAAGTAGTGCTGAAAGTAAAGGGGCTGGAAATACAAGCCCAATAGTAAAGTACAGGTACAACGGAAAGTAAGTACAACTAAAAAAGGGACAACAGCTAAAATGGGAAGCTCCTGGAACGACCGCCGTGAATCCTACCTGAAGGGTAGGTACAGATGTCCACCTCATCACTCCACGTCTATCAGTCCGCTCCGTGTACCATCTCTCCGTGTGGTCCACCCCTGGGTACCATCCAGTCTTGGCTCGCTCTCGGCCTCCATCAACGTTGTCCGTCATCTGCATCCAACACAACGAAGTGCGGGCATAGCCCGTGCAGGGGTGAGTATAACGATACTCATTAGGGACCTCGAGATCCCCGAAGGTCTCCCAGAATCCACGAAGAATAAACCACAAAAGGAATGATACAATCACGAACTATCAAAAAAACCTACTTAGGTATATGCCCATACATATACCTAAGTTATCTATCTCAGTTTAACTCCAACTCTCGAGCTCAAGCACAACCCAAACCATACAGGAAGTAAATTCAATCACATCGATGATAATGATTGAAAGTCAAGACTCACCTCACATAGGTATTCCAAAATTGTAGAGAGATATAGATGATCATATGTAGACACTGGATCATCTAAGATCTCGGACCCACATAGGATACAAGACCAGCTAAGTTGCCGGACCCACACAAGATACAAGGCCAGCTATCTTGTCTAAGTTGTCGGACCCACATAGGATACAAGACCAGCTAAGCTGTCGGACCCACACAGGATACAAGACCAGCTACTCTGTCAGACCCACACAAGATACAAGTATAGAGGTCAAAACTGTCAAACCCACACATGATACAAGAACAGTATTCATCGTCGTCGAACCCACGGAGGATTCCAGTATGGTAGTCATCGTCGTCAAACCCACGGAGGATTCCAGTACGGTAGACGTCGCAGTCACAACCAGCTCTAGGGTTCCCGCACACAGCACGCTCGATTCTGGGAGGGTCTGTTGCTCGAGCAATGGGGTCGATACATCAACTATCACGAAGTCCTGAGTTGATGTACCACAATGTTCTGTCTCAACAAAAGGAACCCAACGCGACAAACGGCGCATCAATCGGACGCCCGGTCTGAGAGTTATTAGCTTTTCCGTTCTCGGGGCCCGGTTGGATTTTGGGTACAATCCAACCCGGCCATACTCCAATATCATCTGAATCCCATTTGGAGTATTCCAAAAGGATCTTCTTGTCAAAATTAATCCAACGTAGTTGACGGAACGTCAATCGGACATCCGGCCCTTAAGTTATAAGCGTTTCTGCTCCGAGGGCCCGGTTGGTTTTGAGTTCGAACCAACCTGGTCGTACCCAAACTTCGCTAAAACCTTGAGTGTAATATACCTAAACGACTGTCTCGATCCAAGGAATCCTATGCAACTGAAGGTGCATTGATTGGAGGTTTGTATCTCAAGTTATGGGCAAATACTAAAATGGGTCCGAAGAGGGGGTTTTGGGCGGGTCGTGGTTCTTCCGCACGCCGCCGGCGCGCGGCCGCCATTACTTCCGGTTTCCGTCACCACCGCCTCCTTCGTCCATGCTTACGCCTTATGGTCTTCATTGCCAAAATAACCAAGAACCAACGGAGGGTCGTCGGGCCGTGTTCGTTCGGCCCGCGCCCTCCGCGTTAAATGATAACAATAGGCCAAAAATAATCCAGAGAATTCTCCATGAACGAGGTATAATTTCATTCACTTAAAATTATACAAAGACCCCCTACCTTGATTCTAAGAGCATTGGACGATGACGATCCGTGGAAGACGACATCGCGGAAAATGATGTCATCCCGTCAACGTCGGAGGTCGTTGTCGTGGCGAAGTTTCTCGCCGGTGGTGTCTTCTTCCTTGAAGCAGAGGAATAAGAAGGGATGAAGTTCTACGTGGAGAGAACGTCATTCTTCGTGTTCTTCACATTCCTCGTTGGATTAACGATCCTCCTCCTCTCCTTAGTTCTCCCAAAATCTCACCACAAATATTTTCCAAACAAATATAATTAAAATACCCCCCCAATATAAACACATTTCCAAGCATTTCAAATTAATTCAAACGCACAAATAATTAATTAAGTGATTCACTTAATTAATTTTCCATGGGTTGGCAAGGAGAGTTTATTCAAATTAATAAAGGGGAGATGAGGAGTTTAAGAGGAGTTAAATGGGGGGTTTCAAGGGATTTTAGGGGAGGTGAAAGGGTTTGGGTTCATGTGGGCCCCACCACACTAAATCCTCTAATGGGAGGTTATGTGGGGTGTGGGCCCGACCTCCAACCTCCCTTTGGTGGATTTAACCACCACCTTTATAAAATTTATATAACACAGAAATTTTATATAATTTATTAAGAATCCCCAAAATTTAACTTTCAACCCGCATAAAACACAACTGCGGTAAAGGTACCCTTAAGCGAATCCCGGTGCTGCGATTTTATCGGTGTCCTCGGATTTCAATTCTGAGCACCGGTTCAAAAGTTAGAAAATCCCACTTGTAGGTTCACTGAACGTACCTGAACAAAACTTCAGAAAATTATTCCGGGCACACCGGGCCTCGGAATCAGGTGCCGTCAGAAACTGCGTACTCGTAAAATTCCGACGAATAAGAAAAAAAATCTTTGAAATTTAAGGGTCTTTACATTATCCCTACCTCATGGATTTACATCCCCATAAAGCTACAACACCCACTAGGGAAACAAAGGAGGGTACTGAGTACGCATCTGAGCCTCCTGCTCCCATGTGCTCTCCTGGTGGTTCTTGTGCTGCCAGCGAATGCGCACCAGAGGAATCGACCGTCCACGTAGGACCCACTCCTGTCGATCCTCGATCTCTACTGGGACCTCTGTGAATGTCGCCCCGTTTTCGATGTCCATCTCCCCATGGTCGATGATGTGGTACGGGTTGTGCACGTATCTCCTTAGCTGAGATATGTGGAAGACGTCGTGCACCTGATGCAACTGAGGTGGAAGGTCCAGGCGGTAAGCCACCTCGCCTACCCTGCTTAGGACCTGGAATGGTCTGATAAATTGTGGAGATAACTTGCTGCCTTGGCTAAATCTCCGTAGACCTCGTCGAGGTGAGACCCATAGAAAAACATGGTTGCTATCATTGAACTCCAGTTGTCTCCGTCTCCTATCAGCATAGGACTTCGGTCTGCTTTGTGTAGTCTTTATATGCTCTTGGATGATCTGCACCTTCTCTGTCGTAGCCTGCACCATCTCTAGTTCTACAAGTGCTGACTCCCCTAGGTCAGTCCAGAACCAAGGTGATCTGCAAGTTTGGTCGTACAGTGCCTCGTAAGGTGTCATCCTGATGGTGGAGTGGTAGATATTGTTGTACGCGAACTCCACTAAGGGTAAGTGATCCTCCCAGCTGCAACCAAAGTCAAGGAAATATGCACGGAGCATGTCCTCGAGAGTCTGAATGGTCCTCTCAGTCTGGCCATCCGTCTGAGGATAGAAGGTGGTGCTCAGACGTAGTTGCGTCCCAAATGCCTCCTGAAACCCCTTCCAAAGCTGAGAAGTAAAGTGTACATCCCGGTCGAAGATGATCATCGATGGCACACCATGAAGCCGTACGATCTCTTGTACGTAGAGTTGTCCCAAGACCTCTACTGAGCCCTTCTCTCTTATCAGTAGGAAGTGGTCCGACTTGGTGATTCGGTCGTCAATCACCCAGATAGAGTCGTATCCTCTGGATGTACGTGAAAGCCCTGTCACGAAATCCATGGATATCCCATCCCACTTCCACTCTGGGACCTCTAAGGGTTGTACCAAGCCTGCTGGTACCTGGTTCTCTGCCTTCACCTGCTGAAAAGTGAGGCATCGAGAGACAAACTCTGCTATAGCCTTTTTCATACCTGGCCACCAGTTCTGTCATCTGAGGTCCTGATACATCTTCACCACTCCTAGATGTACCACTAGAGGGGAAGTGTGAAACTCCCTTAGCTCTTCCTCCTGTAGTGAAAATGGTACCATGGTACATCCTCTAAAGAGGATTACGTGCTCCCCACATTCAGAAAATCCATCAGGTGCCTGCCCTGAAGATATTTGAGCACGTCGCGTCTCACAGTCAACGTCCCCACATTGTGCCTCTCTGACTCGCTGAAGAAGTGGAGGAGTGACTGTGAGAGACTGTAGGAAGGCTACTCCATTTTATTCACAAAGGATATATGCAATGCGGATAGCTACTCTATCGCCTCTCCTAGTAGATGTATTCCTGATCTCTAGCTGAGAGCATCTGCTACTACATTCCCCTTCCCAGGAGTATAGACTATCTCGAAGTCATAGTCCGGGAGGAACTCGAGCGATCACCGTTGTCTCAGTTTCAGGTCCTTCTGTGAAAAGATGTACCTGAGACTCTGGTGGTCAGAGTAGACTGTAAAATGCTTGCCCATAGGATAGTGTTGCCACATCTTCAAGGTGAAGACCACTGCTGCTAACTCTAGGTCATGGGTAGCATAGTTCTGGTCATGTTGTCTCAACTGTCGTGAACTATAGGCGATCACTGCTCGCTCCTGCATCAGGATAAACTCGATTCTGGTCCCTGATGCATCGTAGTAAACTACGTACCCTACGCCCTCCTCCGGTAGCCTCAAGATGGACGCACTGGTCAACCTCTACCTCGGATCTTGAAATCTCGGTTGGCATCTATCTGACCACACAAAGGGTTTCCCCTTCTTCATCAAATCTGAAAGCGGTGTTGCAACTCTGGAGAAGTCTGGCACAAAAATAAGTATGGTCGACTCCTGAGTGATCGACTGCACCCTCTTATGCATGATTCCATCCTGTGCTGCCTGGGTTTTCCTTTTCACCGACCAAGGAAAACCCCATCCCAATGTTGTAGATAAACCACAACCTTTTTTCCTAATACAGTCAATATGTGTATGAACTGTGGTTTCCCAGTCCATACCCAAACTAATATCGTAAGGCCTCGATGCTGCCACCAAGAGCTTCCAACCGAAACTCTAGACTCAAGGGTCAGATCACACCGTCGGTGTAAGTGTGATTATCGAGCCTCCTCCTAAAGGTATCTCCAGAAATGAGGGTCAATTCAAAGGCTTAACCGGAAACTCTAGGTCTGAAACAAGATTCGTGGAAGGTAGGAATGATTAGTACCTATGTCTATTGATACGGCAGCTCGTAGTAGACACAGATTTTACCTCAAATCATTCTTAGAGCCCTTGGGTCACACTCCTTGACTACATGTAGCTACTCTCTTCCCCTTCCCTCCAGCTCCCTAAGCCTAGCGGGGACTACAAAGGCGGGTGGTTGTAACATGTCGAAAAGTTTACCACCTCATGATGCTCTCCTAGATCTACTTCCACATCTATTTCCCTACAAATTTATCTGTTCTTAACACTTCCTCCTAGAAACATTTTACATGCTCAAGTATCTAAGACTGGTGCCAGTTTCATGCTTCCAACTGCTAACATTCACTGACTGTAACCGCTCATCCAATGAACATTCAACCACAAAGGTTCTCTCTAGCACTCTAACATAAGTAGGAATGCATAGAGGAAAAAGTGTTAGCTCAGATATCTTTATACACACCTCGCTTAGAGGTCTGAGCTTAAAAGCACTGATTGTATCATATTCTTCGAGTACCAGAAAAGTTCTGTATGCCTCGATGAATACTCACCTACTGACACGTAATCATGCCGTAGTTGTAGAAGTTCTAAGGAACTCTCAGCCACTTCCTCAAGCCAGTCCTCAGCCGCCTGTGGGTCGGACTCACCTCAGAACTTGAGTAATATCTGATGCTGAAACACGTGTAAGGCACTAAGCCTACATGAGTCATCTACTAGTACCATCGGTAGTGTTTTCTAACCAATGGGAAGTGATATAGTTGGCACACTGCCCGAAGGTACCATCTCGGAAAACGGTCCATGTACTGAAACTTCACCACTATACGGACCATCTGTATGGTCACTCACTGAAAAAGACTAGTAGCTAAGATTGACATCTGCTCTACGATTGTCTCTACTAGGTGGAAAACTCCAGTAATCACCTCCATTCAGTCCTCTGCTACCTAGGAATCTGTCTTGCCTCATAACCTTAGAGGCCACTGCTGCTGGAACTCGTGCAACGCGCTCTGTCGGCCTGCACCGTCTTCTAGTGCATTTGGTGTCATCTGCTGCCCAACGGGTGGTGGTGCTACTGGTACACCACCCGAATGTGCCAACGTAGTAATAGAGCCCTACACCGAAGCCTCGTCGCTCGGTGGGCCGTCATCGTGTACTCTCTCAGGAACCCTAGCTGTCTATCTTTGCAGTGACATCCTGATAAGGAATAGGTGTTCCACGGTCAATAAGTTATACCTGGTGAGATGACACAAAGAGAAGACAAAGGAAACTCTTGAAACACACATGCAATCATTGTTTCCATGTACTAAGTTGGAAATCAGAGGTCAGGGTCCTGGTGTATGGATACGTCGGTCGCCGCACCAACACTGGACTCCCTGGAATGAAAACCACACTCAATACTCTTAACACTATTGATTCACAGAAAGAATGATCAGAGTCCTGAGTTCTGTAGTAGAACAGACTCTCCTCTGATACCAATTTGTCATGACCCATCCTCGGGGCCCATGTCGTGACTACCCCAAGCCCGCCTTCCATAGTCCAGGGGCTGGTGACTAGCACAAGGCGTAAATCCCTAAGCTGGGAAGGCATTGCCTTTGTGAAAGTAAACAAACACAATAGAGTACGCAAGAGGAAGTAAACACTAAGTGAATACTGTATACAGAAAGTAGTTCTAAAATTAAAGGGGCCGGAAATACAAGCCCAGCAGTAAAGTACAGGTACAACGAAAAGAAAGTACAACTGAAAAATGGACAACGGCTAAAATGGGAAGCTCCTGGAATGACTGCCGAGAATCCTACCTGAAGGGTAGGTACAGATGTCCACCTCAGCACTCCACGTCTATCGGTCTGCTCTGTAACTGTCTCGTCGTGTGGTCCACCCCCGGGTACCGTCCAGTCCTAGATCGCTCTCGGCCTCCGTCAACGATGTCCGTCGTCTGCATCCAACACAACGAAGTGTGGGCATAGCCCGTTCAGGGGTGAGTATAACGATATTCAGTAGGGACCCCGAGACCCTTGAAGGTCTCCCAGAATGCACGAAGGATAAACCACAAAAGGAATGATACAATAACAAAGTATCAAACAAACCTACTTAGGTATATGCCCATATATATACCTAAGTTATCAATCTCAGTTCAGCTCCAACTATCGAGCTCAAGAACAACCCAAACCACACAGGAAGTAAAGTCAATCACATCGATGATAATGATTGAAAGTCAAGACTCAGCTCACACAGGTATGCCACAATTGTAGAGAGATATAGATGATCAGATGTAGCCACTGGATCATCTAAGTTGTCAGACCCACACAGGATACAAGACCAGCTAAACTGTCGGACCCACACAGGATACAAGGCCAGCTATCTCGTCTAAGTTGTCGGACCCACATAGGATACAAGACCAGCTAAGTTGTCGGACCCACATAGGATACAAGACCAGCTACTCTGTCAGACCCACATAGGATACAAGTACAGAGGTCAAAACTGTTGGACCCACACAGGATACAAGAACAGTATTCATCGTCGTCGAACCCACGGAGGATTCCAGTATGGTAGTCATCGTCGTCAAACCCACGGAGGATTCCAGTACGGTAGAGGTCGCAGTCGCAGCCAGCTCTAGGGTTCCCGCACATAGTACGCTCTATTCCAGGAGGGTCCGCTCCTCGAGAAAAGGGGTAGATACATAAACTATCACAAAGTCCTAAGTTTATGTACCCCGATGTTCCGTCTCAACAAAAGGAACCCAACGCAACAGACGGCGCGTCAATCGGACGCCCGTTCTAGGAGTTATTAGCTTTTTCGTTCCAGGGGCCCGGTTGGATTTCAAGTACAATCCAGCCCGGCCATACTCCAATCTCATCTAAATCTCCTTTGTAATATGCCAAAAGTACCGTCTCATCAAAAATAATCCAACGTAGTTGACGGCACGTTAATCGGACGTCCCGTCCTTAAGTTATAAGCGTTTCCGCTCCAAGGGCCCGGTTGGTTTCGAGTTCGAACCAACCCGGCTATACCCAAATTTCACCAAAACCTTGAGTGTAATATACCTAAATGACTGTATCGATCCAAGGAATCCTACACAACTGAATTTGCATCAATTTGAGGTCCTTAACTCAAGTTATGGGCGAAATACTAAAATGTTTCCGAAGAGGGGATTTTGGGTCCGGTCCGACTCGGCCCAACCCACCCTGGGTCGGCCTGAACCAGGTCGACCCGACCTGGGTTCGGGACCAGTAGGGCGCGGCGCGGCCCGGTGGCTGCGGCCCGGCCCGCGTGGCTGGCGGCCCGGCTCGGTGGCTAGCCGCAGCTCGGCCAGTTTTCTGAGCGTGGTGCGGGGGGGGGGGGGTTCTTTGAAACGGTGCCCTACCCAGCCGGCCTAAGCCGGCCGGTCTTCTTCAGCACGAGCGACCCACCCAGCAGGCTGCTGTCCTCCGGCACAGCACTTGCGGATGTCGTAGCTTCTTTCAATCCGGTCGTCAAGCGGCCCACCGGTTCACCGCCGAAGTAGCCCGCGGAGCGCAGGCCATGGTCTTCCCGCAGCGCGGCTCCACAAGGAACTGCAGTTCCTTCAGCCCGGCCGGCTGCTCGGTCGGTCATGAGATCGGCCGGTTCTTCTTCGGCCAAGCGGCCCGCGGTTCCGGGCCGTGGTTCTTCCGCACGAGGCCAGCGCGCGGCCGCCATTACTTCTAGTCTCCATCATCGCCGCCTCCTTCATCCATGCTTCTGCCTTATGGTCGATGTTGCCAAAATAACCAGGAACCAACGGAGGGTCGTCATGCCATTTTCGTTCGGCCCGCGCCCTCCGCGTTAAGCGATAACAATAAGCCAAAAACAATCCAGGGAATTCTCCATGAACGAGGTATAATTTCATTTACTTAAAATTATACAAAGACCCCCTACCTCGATTCCAAGATCATTTCACGACGACGAGCCACGGAAGACGGCGTCGGGGAAAATGATGTCGTCCTGTCAATGTCGAAGGTCGTTGTCATGGTGAGGTTCCTCGCGGGCGGTGTCTTCTTCCTTGACGTGGAGGAAGAAGAAGGGTTGAAGTTCTTCGTGGATAGAACTTCGTTCTTCGTGTTCTTCAGATTCCTCATTGGATGAACGATCCTCCTCCTCTTCTTAGTTCTCCCAAAATCTCCCCACAAATATTTTCCAAACAAATATAATTAAAAGACCCCCCCCCCAATATAAACACATTGCCAAGCATTTCAAATTAATTCAAACACACAAACAATTAATTAAGTGATTCACTTAATTAATTTTCTATGGGTTGGCAAGGAGAGTTTATCCAAATTAATAAAGGGGAGATGAGGAGTTTAAGAGGAGTTAAATGGGGGTTTTCAAGGGAGTTGAGGGGAGGTGAAAGGGTTTGGGTTCGTGTGGGCCCCACCACACTAAATCCTCTAACGGGAGGTTATGTTGGGTGTGGTCCCCACCTACAACCTACATTTGGTGGATTTAACCACCACCTTTATAAAATTTATATAACACATAAATTTTATATAATTTATTAAGAATACCCAAAATTTAACTTTCAACCCGCATAAAACGCAATTGCGATAAAGGTCCCCTTGAGCGAATACTGGTGCTGCGAGTTCATCGGTGTCCTCAGATTTCAATTCTGAGCATCGGTTCAAAAGTTAGATAATCCTTCTCATACGTTCATTGAATGTACACGAACAAAACTTCATAAAATTATTCCGGGCGCACCGGGCCTCGGAATTAGGTGCTATCAGAAACTGCGTACTCGTAAAAATCCAAAGAATAAGAAAAAAAATACTTTAAATTTCTGGGTCTTTACAAATCCACTACCAATTATGTCTAAATCTAATCCATTCTATAAATATAATGTGTTGTGGTTATAAATAAATAAAGAAAATAATAAATTCAGCTCAGGTTCCTTAGGGACACATGGTTGGCAATACCTACATTGGCACAAGCTGGAATGTATCTAACTGAGGTGAACCTACACAAATAGGGTATAATTTAATCATGGGTCATCATAATTTAAGTGGCAAGGGAGGACTGATCCCAGGCATAGGGTTTGTCCTGGCGGAAGCATCCTTTCAATTAATTAATTACCATTCACATTTAATATAAATTGGAATATCTTATATTTAATTAAAAAGAATCATGGGCCTATCCAAGGATAACCTTATAAAGAATACCAAGTATTGTACCAAAACATCACAATTACCCAAATCCAAAGGATTCCATCCATGGTGATCCATAAATGGAATCCCGTGTATCACTCTTGACATAAATTAAAACATGTCCCCTTAGGGTCCATCCCTGGTATCTCACAAAGGGGTCCAACTATCACTCATTGCATGGTGTAACCATCTTTCCATCGATTCCTTTTATGGTTTCTCCCCTATGAACTAGTATCGCTTATATGGAGGTAAGTAACCAGCATAGGGAGCTTCTCCAAGATATAGCATGTATCACTCCCAGTATACAAAGTCTCATAACCCATGATCCTGTCTTTGGAATTTCATAAAAAAGAACCCTATTATCACTCAAGGTGTAAATTATTTATTTAATCACATAAACATTTGACTTCTATCAAGAAGTAGATCCAAACCCCTTAATCATTTCAATTATACCAAGAATGAGGACATGTACTTAAGCAGACTATAACCCATCACAAGAACACTAAATATGGACATGGCCATGAACATTTCATTTAACTAATTACATAGTCCTTACCATTATTAAATAATTCCCAACATTTATTAAATGTTTTAATTCTAGGTGGTCTTCCCATGGTAGATAACACCATACATGCAAGAAGAATTAAATATGCCAATCTAACAAGCATACCACTCACAATTAACAAATTTTTTTTAATAAAAGAAGGTGTTAAATTACCTTATATACAAATTTTTTGTCACTAGAAGGAGATATAGTAGGTTCCACAACCTACCACCTTCCTATTTAAATAACCCATTGCATTTTATAAGATAACACACCTCAAAGAGGGATTTTATTAGAAAAAACATTTTTTTAATTAAGATATTCAAGGTCACACCCATAAGGGAGGTTCAATATAGAGGTTCATGGTCATAAAAATGGTAAATTTAGTTAATAATGGCTACTGAACTTAAGTAATTGAGTTCAATAAATTAATCATCACATTCAATAGGCATTTCACAAAATTACCAACATGCGTCACAATGACGCAAAATTATAAAACACCAAGACTTTAAGGGAAAATAAATATACCATCGACCATAATTTATGGATGACCCACATGTCTGAAATTAAGTCTTGTTTTGGTCCAGTTTGAGAGAAATTTAAGAAATAGATGAACGCCCTAAAAATAGGGAGAATTATATTTCATCAAAATAGTAGATAAAGGGAGGATATAAATTAAGAAAGGATGAAGGGGAAGTTATAAACATATTGAAATTTCTCTAACACACTTAATGGTGATCTAATTGGAGGTCGGATGAGGGAGATCACCCCATACCTATGAGAGGAGATGTGGAGCTCGAGTGGGATCCCCCTGGTGCACATGAAGAAGAAAGAAAGGAGTAGAAGCAAAGAAAAAGGTGGCAGGGGAATTTAGTTAATTTCCATCCCCTTTAATGAGTTTCATGATTTGAATGCATGGTTTTCTAAACTGTGCTCCAACTGTGCAAGATCCATTATCTAAGGAGGGAGTACAAATGGTTCAAGTGCACGGTTTGGAAAACCGTTCACAAATGGTTCATGTCCCATCTTTCCAAGTGACTTTCAATTGGACCATGACCATGAAAAATCTCTCACACAATTAAAACAAATTGTGT
Source organism: Viscum album (assembly GCA_963277665.1). NCBI lineage: Eukaryota > Viridiplantae > Streptophyta > Magnoliopsida > Santalales > Viscaceae > Viscum > Viscum album. The sequence goes on along the minus strand of OY728133.1, from coordinate 1,570,537,734 downwards.
GAGGCCTCTAGATCCTCTGTACTAGCCATACAGTTTTACCTAGAGGGTCACACGGTTTCAAACAAACCGTACACCCCTACCAGTTTCTCTCGATTTGAGGTTTCAGAGACTGACTCTCCAAAAACTTGATGATACACTTGAGGCACCCCTCAAGCCTTTGATCATGTCTAAAAAAACATTTTAGTGTTTTAAAAATCATATTTACATTTTGAGACTCATTTTAAAGAACAGCATGTCCACTAAATGATAAAATTCAAAATCCTTTGGAATGTCATCAAGTCCAAAATCATGGGATGCTACAATCTGCCCACCTTAGAACTTATCATCCCTTGTAAGACTTATATTAAACAAAAATACAACACCTAACCTACTTGGGTCATGGAGTCTCATTAAAATGGTCATGTTTCATTCCAAAATTCCCAACACACCTCCAAGCATCACCTTAATCACATGATACGTCATCTATAAAAACACAATCCATTTCTTTTTTTTTTGAACTGAATCATTAGGATGGTGCTTACTGAATCCCATCAAAATACATAAATGATCATAGCATCATCATTTTTTACCTTTGGATTATGGAACTAACCATAATACGTTCTAGAATATATAACCAATTCTGATCCACGGTATCTCCACCATCATAATTATCTAGAGCGTGTTTGTAGAAGTTTAATGATGATCATGAAACATTTTCTGATTCAATAAAATTTTCAATTTCAAATTGACCTTATTTGTCTTGGTCGATCTAACCTTTCCATACAAAGCCTCATTTGACATTCACTACACCCATCTCTTCCCAGTGAATGCTAGAAATGGTTCCTTATCGACCATATTTATCAAGACAGGAAGAAGATAATTCAAGACACTTCTATATGATTATTCTCAAAATGCTTGGATTATATGGTTGGAATATTTAAAAGGCTAAACTCTATGAATTTAAATGAGGTACCTTAATATTTTCTCTGAGCATTCCCACTAAATCCCATAAATGGATTCTAATGACAAATCTAACCAAAATATCCTTCGATTCATCATGTCATAGCACAAATGTGGCCATAAACTTGATCTAACACATTTGTATTATCACCTTTAAAACATCACATTCAAGATCTAATGAAGTTCGGTTAACCTCAAAATCATGAATAGGGAACCAAAGAGCTCATACATGGTAGTTCACACTCCAACGATTACAAGTTAGACATTGGTACATTGTAGAACATACATGTACCAAGAACATTGACTAACCACAACAGTAGTCAGAGTAATAATTGGATGGTTTCTATGAGTATTTCCATGGAGTTCCTACTCCGGAACCCAATTCCAACTCAGGACTAACCATGACTTGGTAACATTCATGCTTATGGTGTGTAACATTGATAGATACTACCTATAAATCCCAACATCTTTTAAATTTATCACAGCATACTCTAATGCTCTCAGTGCACCCAAACGATGTCAAGAATGGGGAATGATCATCATTTAGCTGAGAGAATGCTAAGAGGATCTCAAGAGTTACCGAGATGACCCAAGACACTCCTGCTACAAGGAATAAGTGATCAATGCAATTCTGGGACAACTGTAAACCAAAAAAAAAGAATGGGAGAGTTGTAAAACCATTATTGGGTGGCTTGTTTTTTTATGAATCTTAGCTTTACCTGTCGATGCATCGCCAACCAACAAATGAAATTTTTAGAGGTTATGTAAATAGCCAACTATTCCATCATCATACTTTCTTTCAAGAACTAACATATTTTTCAAACTCGCCATCCTCAAGGGAATTTAAAGTAGCACTGGCCATTTCCAAATGATCTTTCTTGGTTGTACCTTTTCTACTTGGTAGGACACACTACAACACGTTCAGAATGACACTCTCCACCTTCATAGTTTTCTAGTCATCATTTACTAAGAAGGGAATCGCATCCCACAGTACAAACTCCATCAACCACTGTTTATGAGTTCTAGAAATGGCCAACATGCTTTAGAAAGAGTTAAAACAAATATATAGAAAACCAAAAACTTAAAAGAGCTAGATTAGATTCACATTTAGATGTACACATTACTCTCCTTCTGAGTTATGTCCACACGCATCATAGCATTATGTACAAAATCAAAAATGACTTACCAGAGTGTCGAAACACCTGATCCTATTTACGACATCATCTCGAGCATTGGAATGTATCTGATTTCCTCTTTAATTCCCAAGTCACTCTACTTCAAAGATAACCTATGATTCAATCCTAAAAGCTCAAGGATCGAATTATTATCACTAAACCCATACGTTTGTTGTACCACATTAGCAACTCAACAGGTATCGCATGTACCAACGCATACTTCCCCAAGATTACATGAGAAAAATAGAACGTCCTTGATACCATCCACAGTCTTATCATCCCTATGCATATAAGTATTTGATGGCCCATAAAAAGAACTAGTCCAGAGTCACACCATCCCATACACTGTAAAACTAGATGATGACCTCCCAAGTCATCTAACACTGAAGAGGAAGAATAATAATATTTACACAAACATTTAAATGGATAACCATTCCTAAGGAAAGTCTATCCCATTTAAATTGATCATTACATGATTCTCACACATGTAATGAGGGTCAAAACACTGCATGGACACTTCTCCAGCCCGAGTGTCATTTTGGAAACTAAGAGTCCTACTTGAGACATTGGCACCTTAACAATACCTTTTTCTATAAGTATTAAAGCATTTAACCAGGTTTTAATGTTCTGAGGTCACTACCTACCTTAGGCTAGACCCTTACCAATACATAAATCATCAACTATACAAGGGGGTACACACTGGAAAAGTCACAAGGCTTAAGGTATTATCATCTAAGTTTATGCTATAAAAGAAGGGGCCTACGAATAATGATCATGTACCCATTTCAATTCAACTATGAAAGGTATATTTTAAACTACCCTTACACAAGGGTCAAGATAAGAACACATTTTAAGTATTTATTGATCCAATTCATTTACTTAATTTACATTTAATTCTTTAAGCATTTTAAAGTCTCAAATTAATAGCAAGAACAAGATAGTAAAAACAGTTGTACATGGTATTTTACTTAGAAAAACTCACTAGGAACATGGAATTTTATATCAAACTTCCTTTTTCAATATTATTTATTTTACCGACATCTCATCATAGATCGAAAATTTTATCTTGTCAAACCCTTTTATCTATTTTGTTTATGCGTAAGGATTTTCACATTTTGGATTAGTTAAATAAAATTTCAATTCCAATCTATAAAGGAAATAAACCTTTAGGTTTAAATTGGAATTTTAATTAACTAGTGACTCACATATAA